>OX632365.1:11035956-11138456 GCA_951751655.1 Ophion costatus | reverse complement strand
GAGAAAGCAATACGAAGCAATTCATGCTGCGAACAAGAACATCTATCCTCGTTATTCACTTCTAAAAAAAGCAAAAAAAAAGAGTTATCAGCGAGAAGAGTCAATGAGAGTTACAGAAACGTGTTCTGAAATTAACCTAAAGGACCTTCTAGATCACACGGCTTCGCGGTTCTGTAAATACTTAGATGAAGTACTTGAATTTTTAAACGAAGAAGAAAGAAGCAACTTATAGCTGTTATCAAAATGGGGTTGTGACGGCTCGCCACAACAAACATTTAAAGAAAAAATTCCAAATAGTACAGACAGTGATGCAAACATTTTCTAGAGTGCATTTGTGCCCCTACGACTCATATGCAATATCGGTCGCCAAAAGAAGATCATTTGGCAAAACCCAGTACCATCCTCTACAAGATACTGTAGACCAATACGCATCCGCTTCATCCATGAAACAAAAGACATCACCAATCAAGAAATCCGCTATGTAGAAGATCAAATAACAAACTTGAGAAAGACTGAAGTACCGAAAACTGTTGGTGGTTTACTTCAAATAAAGCACATATTGGCATTTATGATGATCGACGGAAAGGTTTGCAATGCTGCGACAAACACAACATCGACCATGAGATGCTATAAATGCGGGAAAACGCCAAAAGATTTCAACAACTTCAATAAAAGAAGCATAGAGAACCCTGATGCCCTTAAATTCGGAGTATCGATACTACACGCAAGGATTCGATTTTTTTAATCTTTGCTTCATTCATCGTATAAAATGCCAATAAAGAAATGGCAAGCGAGGACTCGAGAAAATAAAAAAATCGTGGCTGATACAAAACAGAAAATGCAAAACTCGTTTAAAAAGGAAATGGGGCTGCTGGTCGATATACCCAAGGCAGGGTTCGGGAATACTAATGACGGGAATACTTCAAGATTTTTCTCAGATCCCGAAATTTCTTCCCGCATCACAGGAGTTGACATAAACCTTATAAAAAGATGCAATATCATTTTAGAGACTTTGTCAAGTGGACACAAAATTCATGTGGGCAAATTTGAAAATTTTGCAGAACAAACAGCGAAATTGTATGTTGAATTGTATGAGTGGCACTCAATGACTCCGACAATGCACAAGATTTTGAGACGCGGCGCCACAATAACTGACCACGCTATATTGCCTATTGGCCAACTATCGGAAGAAGCGGCTGAGGCCCGAAATAAACACTTCCGCGTGTATAGGCAGACTTATGCAAGGAAGTTCTCGCGAGAAAACTGTAATAGGGACGTTACAAACAGGCTTTTGCTCAATTCAGATCCTTTGTTGAGCAGTACAAGAAAAAGGCCCCAGAAAAAGTAAACCTTTCTCCAGTGAGACGTGACAACTCTTGCTACCGGAAACGTCGGACGTAACGTCAACACAGACCAATAATGAAGACGAGGATGGATCAATTGAAGACGAATCTAATTAATATGATTTTATGAAATCTAATTTTGCAAACCATTTTTTTTTTATATTTCACGTGTGACCGATTGTTTTAAATACAATATTACGACCCTAAACTGCTTTTCATTACATGCCCAATTGATAAAGATCACAAAATCATTTAGAGCAACTTTCTAGAGGAAATACTCCTCTGTGCGGTGGCGGGGATATGTCGACGGGGACGGTCTGGGGCGCCTCTACCCCAAAGCACACTCTCACACACAAACGAAAGGCGAAAGGGAGGAACTGAATGAATAGACAACACAAAGGGAACCGTTCAAACGCATCACAACAAGTGGGGCCCCCAACTCCGACAGGCACGGGCGATGCTACGGACGGACGAACGGGACAAAAGACTGCACCGGCTTTGTCCGTAGTAGAGACGGCCGAGGCCAGGATCCGGACTCGGTTACAGCTGATCCGAGAATGCCTCGTAAAAATGAAGGAAAAGACACGCATGCGTAGAAATTTCAGCACCGTGGTCACAACCAACATGCCCAGATTAGGGAGGCTGCATGGCATGAGTGCGACAGGATGCATGTGCTCGGAACTGCTGACGGAGGGTATGGCATTGAAAAACAGCATACGCCACGGACGAAACACAAACGCGAGATCATGGGCTCAAACCCGCATCTTACGCCGGCCAAAAGGCCGACGGAGGGAGCAGACCTTACTCCGTGGAAAACAGTGCTCGCAAAGAAGACGAGGAAGACGACAGAAGGACAGGACGGACAAGAGACGAAAACGTCTACAAAAGCGACAGCGACGCCAACCACAAACAAGGGAAGTGAGGTCCAGCCAACCCGGAGACCCGGTGTTGGTGTGGTCCTCATTAAGTCCACTAGTGGTAAGACACGCGGACACACTGCGACGTATGAAAGCCGTTGATCCTGCGACCGAAAAGGTGCAGGTGAACGGCTACCGAAGGACGGAAGTGTCCTGCTCCATATCAAAAGCGGGGCGGGAGACAGACAAAGCTTCCAGGACAAGGTTCAGCAAGCCCTGGGAGAAGATGCACAGATACGGGACATGACTTCCAGTGTACCACTGGACATACTGGACCTGGACGGTGTGACGGACGAAGAGGAAGTGGCGAAGGCAACTACGACGAGAGACGAACGACATGAGGGACCCGAAGGTCCATATCTTCGGCCCAAACAGACATGGACAGTGTATGGCTGTGTGTGACCTTGAGGAGGGCGCCACAAACGCCCTTCTCAAGTAAGGGCGTCTGAAAATCGGATGGATGAACTGCCGTGTTAGACCTAGGACGACTGTGCTACAGTCGCCCTAGGTCTGACTGAGATGCTACAGGTGCGTTGGGTACGGGCACACTAGGACGAACTGCAACAGAAAAGACAGAGCACAGTGTTGCTACAAATGTGACAAGACAAGCAACGTCGGAAGGACTGCAAAGGCACACCGACGTGCTTCCTGTGCGACGACGCCGAGCACGAGAGTACTGCGCATGTCCCAGGTTCCGGGGCATATGCGGTCTTTAGGGCTGCGCTGGGGGAGTGTAGCAAGAAGCCGAAGACGTGACAGTTCTACAAGGAAACATGCACAGATGCGAGGAAACACACCTCCTGCTTCCTCAAATCGCGACTGAACGCGACGCTGACGTACTGACACTTAGCAAACAATACCGGGATATGACGATTCCGACGTGATTCCCAAACGGTGCAGCTACCTCGGCCATCGGGGTCAGAGGCGCCAAAACGCGCGTGCTCGACAGCGGAGCGGGGGACGACTACGTCTGGGTGAGGGTGGGCGGCCTGATTTACGTCAGCGTCTACCTGACCCCAAACTGCGCCGCCAGAGTTCGAGGACAAGACTGGGGAACGCGTCGAGGGAGCTGCCGGGTAACTTAATAGTCGCGGGTGACGTCAATGCAAGAGCGATCGAGTGGGGGATGACCAGGACGGACAGATGTGGACAGCTGCTGCTGGAAATGGCAGCAAGACTCAACCTTACTGTCGCCAACACGGGACGCGTACCGACGTACAGGGTGTATAAAAATGATGTATCACCACTCCGCCAGGTAATTCTCCGAGTCACGTTCGACGAAGATCACCCCCCAACATGGACCCGCAAAATTGACCTTGACCCCAAAACCCAAGGTCAAATTTTTTTATTGGCTTGAAAAATTCTACTGAATGAGAGGAACAAAAATCAGAAAGGAACCATAGGTCGCAAATGAGCCCGTCGCCCAGAAAACAAAAAATTAAAAATTAAAAATTCGGAAATATGAGTTTCCCGGATCGTGCATAGGAGAAACACAACAATAGCGAGTTAAGCACCAAAATAAAGCCCTCCATCACTTACAAGGGCGCATTCCCTACTCGTCACCACCGATTTCGCTCAAATTTATAGGAAATGCAGCGCTTGGCTAGAAATAAAAGTACCCGAAGTGGGAGCTCCAGATGGCCAAGCGTTGAGGAAATAAAAATGTTAACGTGGCTCTCGCACCGTATAAGCCATTTACGTTAGCATGTTTGCAAGCAGTGGTTGGCGTAGCAATCGGACTAGTAATTCGATTGGCGTGGGTTCGACTCCCCGTGTGGAGACTTTTTTTTCTTTTTCTATCATTTTCTCAATTTTTATATTATTCATTTTCCAGTTAAGCAAGGAGGTGAATAATTTATTTGATTTATTTATTTATACGCAAGAAGCATAGAAAAGGTAAAAAATCGGGATGTCGGACTTTTCAACAAGGGATTGTAATTAAAGCGCATACGAAAAAACTTTGTGGATGAAAATTCAAAACTTTATTCATTGACACCTTTCTTCTACCTGCGCCAAGAATCTATTGTTCGTGTGCAGCCGCCAGGAGCGACCTTCAGGTGAAAATGAATCTTATTGTGGAACGACTATTCACGTTTATGGCACATTCCCCAAGCAGGGGAAATAGCCAATAAAGCAGAAAGAAGATTTTCTGTTTGCACACGTCGGGAAAGTTCGGAACTCAAAATTTTCTACGATTATGCGATCATTAAAAAATGACGTCCTATTTGCCTTATGCGTACAAATAAATAAATAAAATAAATTATTCACCCCTTTTCTTAATTGGAAAATGAATAATATAAAAATAGAGAAAAAGATAGAAAAAGAAAAAAAGTCTCCACACGGGGGTCGAACCCACGACCATCGAATTACTAGTCCGAGCTATTACCGCTACGCCAACCGCTGCTTGGCAAACATGCTAACGTAAATGGCTTATACGGTACGAGGGCCGCGTCAACATATTTATTTTCTAAACGCTTGGCCATCTGGAGTTCCCACTTCGGGTACTTTCATTTCTAGTCAACCCCTGCATGTCCTATAAATTTGAGCGAGATTGGTGATGACGAGTAGGGAATGCCCCCTTGTAAGCCTAAGAAGATCGTGTCCAGTTATAAAGGGCACGCTTGATTTACAAAATGAATCAAGCATTGTTTTAGAATCAAGTAATACCACATCGAGCCAAGAGTCACAATAGGCTGCATGAAAAGTCGGTCCGGAAAGTACTATATAAAGCGATTGTGAAACAGGCAAATCTTTGAGAGTCCGAGACTCATAATTATTAGAAAGTAGATTACAGTTAAGATCACCAGAGACAATAATATGATAATAAACATGACTATGATGATGATAGATCTCAAAAAAGTCTGAAGAGAGCTGATCTTTGGGTCTTCGATAAATTGTCGCAAAGAGAAACGAATGTCTATTAGGTAAGGAAAGGTCTAGTAAGAGAAATTCAGGCAAATTTGAAAAAAAAGCGAGGATGAGAGCTCAATCTTGGCCTTAATAGAGAAATGTACATAGCAGACTACTCCACCCTCCATACGGCCAGCGCGATCATTGCGAATTATGAAATAATCTGGGATACCCACCATTTCGTCCGCGATGCGCGGATTAGGCCACGATTCGGAGACAGAGGTAATATGAACCGGATCAGCTACAAAAGTGGATCTGATTACATCAATATGAGCCAGGAGCGAGTTCGCGTTAATATGAGCCATTGAGGACAGGGACGAATTGGGGCTACTTTGCAAAGATCGAGATGGCCGGCGATCGATAGGGGCGGAGGGCGAGTGAGAGTCGTCGAACTAAATTACTAATGTCATCCATACTGGAGATAGTTATAGGCGACTCGGCCTCCGATTGACGGGAAAGAATACGGCCACCCTTAATCCACACAAATTTAAAACCCGCGATTCTCTCTCTCTCTCTCTCTCTCTCTCTCTCTCTCTCTCTCTCCCTCTCTCTCTCTCTCTCTCTCTCTCTCTCTTTATCTACATGCTTTTTTATCGAGCTATTTTTTATCAATCTTTCTTATCTACATCCTCGGACGACCCTTGCTGTCGCTCGCAACTAGTCTCGCTCTCTCCTTTTAATAATCCCAAAACACCGATGTCTTTCGACTCGTCTTCTACTTCCCCAACGACGGAACCAATGTCTCTTGAGGCCTTAGGCAATATGCTTCGTGCATTCGTGAACGAGCACAGGCGAGACATTGCTAAAATAAATGCTTCTCTCAAAGAGCTCCCTAAACGCATCGAAAACGTCAATTCCAAAACAGTGCGAATATCAAATCTGGAAAAAATCTGCACCGATATCCAGAATGGTCTATTACTTCCAAGAACTCATTCTTTGCCCGCTCCGGCAGCATCCGGTGAGCTCGTGGTTGCGGGCTTGCCCCCTATGCTATCTGCAACTCCCCTTGAGATGGTTCATAAGGTCTTGGATGCCTCAGGTGTAAATCACCTCACTTCTCATATCATTGACGTGCGTATTATGAAAAAGAAATCTGACCCGCTGCCTACTAATCAAGCTGGTTCCGCTGAGCCAGGCCCTACGAGCAAGACTTTGTCGCTAGTTCTCATTCTCACGTCCTCAGTTGTCCGCGACAAGATTATCGATATTAAACGCGTTAAACGTGACGTAACTCTTACCGAAGTTTTTGGGGTTGCGTCTCAAGGCAAAGTCTACATCAACGAACTTCTCCCGGCGTGAATCTTATAAATTACTGCGCCAAACCCGATCCATGGCCAGAGCCGCGGGTTTCAAGTTCACTTGGTAGCGAAACGGCTCGATTCATGTCCGTAGAGACAACGGTCATCCTATCCTCCACATTCAGTCATCTGATGATCTAGCGAAATTAGCTTGACTCCCGCGATCAACCTTATTGTACGACTACCCCTAGTTCTCGTCTTCACCACTTATCTACTGCATCTAGTAGCTCTTACCACTTGAAAGTATTTTATTTCAATCATAATTCCCTAGTTGGTCACTTCGATTACATTAAGAGGTAAGGCCACTGTAAATTTTTTGAAAAATCGATTTTTTTTTATTGGCTTAAAAAATAGTTTAAACCCTCTAGAATAAGAAAAAAAAGGTCCTGTGCGAAAAAAAATTTGTTGTCCTTAGGAAATGAAGGTCGCCGCTAAGCGTGTCAAAACTTGCTCCGAAACGACTGCAATTATATCGGAGATGGCGATTCCAAAACTTTCAAAGGCATCGTGGATTCGAAGCCTTATGAAAATGTTGATGTTAAAAAAAAAGAGTGCATAGATCACGTGCAAAAAAGAATGGGCACTCGATTGAGAAACTTAAAAAAAGGAGCAAAAGGTCTCGGGGGAAGAGGAAAACTCACTGCCAAATTGATTGACGAACTAAGCATTTATTACGGCTTAGCAATCCGTCGAAAATCCGATTCCATCAAAAATATGAAAAATGAGATCTGGGCAACCCTTTTTCACAAAATGTCAACGGATGAAAAGCCTCAGCACGAAAAATGTTCGGAGAATTGGTGCAGTTGGAAGAAAGCGAAAGCAGAAAATGCCTTGGATGCGTATCATCACAATCAGCCAATGAGTGAGGAGGTTTATCAAGCCATCAAACCCATCTACATGGAATTGAGCCGGGACGAGTTGCTGGAACGTTGCTTGGGGGCCTATACTCAAAACAATAACGAAAGTTTCAACGCTACCGTTTGGAGTTTGGCCCCCAAATCATCCTCAAGCGGAAAAACTGTACTAGATATTGCGACGGATATCGCTGTTTGCATATTCAATGGCGGCCTTACCAACGACTTGCAAATATTCAAGATGTTGGAGGTGGAAATTGGTGTACAGTTATATAATTTCTGCATCGAAGCCGACGCCAAACGCATCACGCACGCGGAGACATCTCTGAGCGACGCGGCCAAAAGTGCGCGCGCGCTCCAAAAATCAACCAGGAAAGACGAAGAAGACGAAAATTTGGCTATCGAAGGACAAATGTATGGTGCTGGGATTGCAGACTAACGGTAAAGATTTTTTTTAACTTCTTTTTTTAATTTTTTCCAATAAAAAACTATTCGCAAAACTTTAAACGCGTTTTTCTCGAAACATGGTTTTTCAAAATGGCACGCAGCATAACTCGAACAATTTTCATTTTTTTTACTTGAAATTTTAACCAGATGTGAACATTTACATTATCTTGAGAATGTCGATCGGAATTTTCAAGAACTTTATTTATTGATTTTTTATTAACAAAAAACTTGCCGTTTTTTTCGTCAAAAATCAATTTTTTTTTCAAACGCACGCCAAATCCACAAAAATTGATACTTTTTAAAATCCGATCGACATTCTCTAGCTATAGCCCTCTAGATTAATGGTTTTTTTTTTTTGTTCTAGATTCAAAAGTGCACCAGTGGTGCTCCGTGCCGCGGAGCCCTGGAAGCAAAACATGTCCCGGGAAGATAGCTGTGGAACCGCCATTTTGTTTTTTTTTACTGTAAAAAAATTTTATAATAAAGTTTAATGTATGCCCGATAACACCATTAAAAGTTTTTTTTCAAATACCTTCAATTTCGGGGGCAAAAAATTAGTGAAATAACCTTTTTTTTTGGGCCGTTACAGTGGCCTTACTCCTTAAGACATACCTTGCTACACACTCTTTCCATATTATTGCGATAAAAGAAACATGGTTACATTCTAAAATTCACAACTCACTCGTTACTATTAAGGACTATTATTTAATCAGGAATGATCGAGAAGGCAAGATCGGGGGCAGGGTAGCGTGCTATATCCACAATACCCTCGAAATTTGCATACTTGAATGCTCACTAAGCTCGTTTTCTAACGCCCCCAAGTACATCATATTGGAAATTTCGCACCCCGCTATTACAAATTAATCTATACTTCTTACTGTACTGTACCGTCGGCCTAAGGCCAAACTTCTCAATGATTTCATATGTAGCTTTAATCGCTTCGCGCATGCGTACAGTAATATTATTACACTTGGTGATTTCAATTGTAATCTCCTTGTTACGAACCCAGAATCCTCCGCATTAAACGACTTTATTTTTTTCACATTCGCTCTATCTCATTCCGTTGGGCGCTACCTACCACACTCCATACAGCGACGTTACGAAATCGCTGTCTCCATTCATAGCTGGACATGACGGCTTAAGTCTTACTCTGAACCTTGTAGTACCACCGTTAAAACCGCATAATTTACTACGCCGCTGTATTAAAAACTTTGATGACAGCAATTTTCAAGCTTCACTTCAACGCTCTTTACCGCCTCTACCAGCTTCGCTTACATCATCGTCAAAATCACTCGAAAATTACATCCAGCACTTTTCACAGTCAATCACTGCTACGTTCGACGTATTTGCTCCCTTGCGAAAGTTCACTACTCGTAAACCGCCCACGCCATGGCTCTCATTAGAACTTAATAATAGGCTCAAGGAACGTGATCTACTTTACCCGCGTGCGAAACAATCAAATAGTCCTTTAGCCTTTGTGATATATCGCCATGCGAGAGACTGTCTAATTGCCGATCTTCGGCGTGCTAAGGAAGCTTTTCTCATGGAAAAACTGCATCCCATATCTGATCCTGCTCGTCTCTGGAAGGAAATCTCTATCATTGGCCTTACCCGACATACTCTTTCATCTCGTTTCCATTTTTTTTCGCCTAACGAACTTAATATCTATTTTGCCTCCATTTCTGGTTCCGAAAAACCCAAACAAACTACGACGTGTTCCTGTCCACCATTTCCCGAATTCCCCAACCTAATTTCACCTTTTCCTTATCTCTCATAACTGAAGATTCTGTTCATAAACTCCTCCAATCCGCAGCCTCTTCTGTCTAGTGGTCCTGACGGCATCTCGCTGTTCTGTATCGGTAAAGCTAAATCCGCCATAGTCACAGCTTTGACCTCAATTTTCAATTCCTCCATAAAACTCTCTCTTTTTTCCCCAGCCTGGAAGCGAGCATTTATTCGTCCGCTATCCAAAATCAATAAGCCTAAATCCCCAGCTGACACGAGGCCTATAGCAAACCTCCCTGAATTTGCGAAATTTTTCGGGCGTCTGATTTACAATCAAATCGCAGATTTTATAAACTCATATAATCTGCTGAAGCCGTATCAGTCTGGTTTTCGCAAATCGTACAGCACCTAAACAGCTCTGCTCAAAGTTGCTGACGACATCTGCCTTGCTATTCATGGTAAAACGCTGACTATTCTCGTCCTTTTTGATTTTAGTAAGGCCTTTGACACGGTTCCACACCTGCTCCTCCTGACTAAGCTCAAAACATTAGGTTTCTCAGATCAAACTCTGTCGTGGTTCTTTCCATACCTTGACGGACGCTCGCAATCGGTTGACGATGGGCTTGGTGGTGCTTCGAGTTGGCTGTCCACCACTAAGGGTGTACCCCAGGGTTTTGTCCTGCTGCCCTTACTCTTTCTACTCTTTCTCAATGACATTGGCTCCAACCTACGTTTCTCCGACCAAATGAATTTCGCAGACGATACGCAAATATATCGCCACTGTTATCCCTCCGAGCTAAATTCCGCTATTGCCAAGATCACTCACGATGTAAGTGCCATGGTCGACTATGCCAGAGCCAACGGCCTATCGTTGAACGCCGGAAAATCGAAGACTCTAATTATCGGCAGTAATGCCAATGTTCATGCTCTAGATATTAATTCCTGCCCTTCTATCTGTCTAGGAGTCTATTTCTCTTCAAACCTCTCGTGGCATAAACACGTCTCTTATATCTCTTCAAAAATGCACTCTTCGCTACATAAGTTAAAATACCATAAAAACTCTCTTTCTGTACAGCTTCGCATAAAATTAATCTCTACCCTCATTTTTCTATACCTCGACTATTGCTCCCTAGTATATCATGACCTAACTGACGAGCTGAATATTAAACTCCAAAGACTCCTAAATTCTAGTTAGACTCCTAAACTATTGTATTCGATTCATCTTTAATCTCAGACGCGACGAATCTATTACACCCTGCCGTCACCAACTACGTTGGCTATCTGCCAAAAACCGTCGTCTCTACTTTCTAGAGATTATTGCTTACCAAATCCTGCATCTTGACTCTCCTTCGTAACTTCCAAACCTTCTTCCTCTCGACGATCCCGACGACTGTTTGCATTACCCACCACTTCCCTATTTTCCATATCCCTATTCATTGCACTTCTACCTATGCCAAGTCTTTTCGTGTATTAGTTGCGTACTTCTGGCATTCCCTGCCCAACTCTATCACGTCATCTTCATCTCTAGACATTCTCAAAACCCGATTATTCTCCCACCTTTTTGTTTCAGAACTGCAATCTATAGTTCGTCCAACACCAACATGTGGGTGGTTCTTTCAACGGACGTGTAGCCTTCTCTTCGTTTCTATGTATCGTAGTTATTGAGCAATGCTGGTATAGACTGAATTCACCGTCCTTAGCTTTATTGTACTCGCTACGTTTCCGATTCTTAAACACTTTTGCTTTTTGTTTATATATACTCATAATGATTTGCTGTATACTATTTCCCCTTTCGCATGTTTGAGCATAATGAATCCAATCAATCAATCAATCAATCAATCAATCACTCTCTCTCTCTCTCTCTCTCTCTCTCTCTCTCTCTCTCTCTCTCTCTCTCTCTCGCTCTGGCTGTTTTCATTCGACCGACCGGTACGAGGACAGCCACTGCTTTTTGCGGTCAGAATTGCACCATTGACGTCGAATTTTCTGATAAAATTCACCACAGTGTTGCGAGATGATGCGTTATGATGAGCAAAAGACGTGCGGACTTTTCGCAACGTCTCTGCAAAATTTACACCATTTTCGTATTGAGTTTTCACAATTTCTATTCGTTGCTCGATCGTGTAATTTTCCATGAGTAAACCTCAATACTTCTTGATGCCATTTTTCAAAGATTAGTAGTCTACGTTTGCCACAAAAGAATGGCACGCGATGTTAAACGTCAGGTCATCTTCAGACCCCCTTTAGTATAGTTTAGTATTTAGTTTTCTAGGTCGCATGCGTTACGTTTCGCAAATCGCGCCACACCGAGGCTCTGTTTACTTTTCTTCTAGAAAATGTCTTCGTTCCTTGTATTTCTCGGATTGTGATACTATCCTCTCTCCTCTTCTTGCTGTCTAGCGGTTCCGTTGTACGTATGTAAATGATAATACATTGTTACGGATACAAACGTACAGCGCATGAGGGGGCATATGCAAATTACGTAAAGCAATTTGTGTAACCACGGTCCTATGTACGTGGGGGAAGAGGGAGCCCAATGTTCGCGTTACGTCAAGATTTGAAAACTGCCAATAATAGAAAAGTTTCTGCAAGTTAAAGTTTTTAATTTAAGCCACGCCCGCAATTGTACCGTGGAAAGTTGGCAGCTTTCCATACGAAATGTCAGTTAAAGAAGAAAACCAAGGTGCAAAAATTTGTAGAATGGCTTTTCCACATTCCCCAAGCAAAATTTGAAAACAATTTTTTTTGTTTTTTAATCACTAATGAAAGTATATATATTCAAAAATATTTTGGCAAAATTTAAAGTCGAAAGTTCTGGTTTTGATGGAATTGCAGTCACTTTAGTGAGAACAAGTAGCGTGACCGGTTAGGACCCTAAGTCCTTACAGGTGCGGCATCGATCACAATAGATGAAATGTAGGGTGTTATTATTTTGTGAAATATAATAAAGATAAAGAACCATCATATCGCTCGGGACTATATCGTTTAATAAAGGCATCAGTATTCTTAAAAAAAAACTTAACGTTATATCAAGAAAAACGGAAAGAAAACTTTAACGGTGTCTCCCCGTTCGGTTATCGGACGAATAAGCGTATGTTATTCGTCCGAATAGCGGCTCAGTTCACGCCGCATTTCCAGTAGGTGTACATATTATTGTGATTCGTGTAAGCTAGTACCTGGACGAATAACATATATATATATATACAATTGTCCGGATAAAATGTGTTAAATTGTTAAACAAACTATCCGGAAGAATAATTTACGCGTAGTCATCTGAAGAAAATCTTTATAATTTTGTTTGGGTTTGGGTTGGTTGATTGTGTTTGGGTTTGTTTGCGTTTCGGTTGGTTTGTTTGGGTTTGTGTGTTGTTTGGGTGTGTTTGTTCGGTTTGGGTTGGTTGGTTTTGTTGAGTTTGTTTGTTTGCGTTTGTCATTTTGGTTTGATTTGTTTGGGTTTGTGTGTTTGGAGCGTTGTATAGGGTGAATGCCATACGCTTATTCGTCCGATAATCGGACGGCTAGCCTCAGCGAAACTTTAAACGCGCTTTTCTCGAAACAACTTTTTTCGACCTTGTCCCAGCGAGTATCAACCAATTTTCAATTTTTAAAAAAATCCTCATCGCGGTGACTTGTACGTACCCGATTTATAAAATTTTGATAATTCCTATTTTTAAAGACTGCTCGAATAAAAAAGGGTCTTGAAAATAGAAAAAAAATGTTTGAGCCATCGCCATTTATAGTAAGCAACCGTTACGTAAGGGAATAGCGGCGGGGAAGGGTCCGACAAGGCATTATCTATTTAATTTACGTAATAAAATAGCTACTTTTATACCAATTACGAGATTACGACGGACATTTTTTTTAGAAAACAAATCGGATTCTCGTCATATTTCGTGGGCTAATTATATTACGCTTATGGAAAACACCGATCATTGTTCAGTACATTATTCACCTCTGTTAAGAACATGCGACTACGGACCTGAAAAAATACGTACAGTTCAACTAAGTATCGGACTAACCCTTGGTACCATGGAAATGAGAATGCACAGTACCGTTAGAAAATTATTTATGTTTTTAATAGCGCATTCTTGCGAAAATCAACCACACAAAATATTAGGCTGTGCAATCATGGCAACGCCGTAGACGGCAAAAATGCTACCTATCTTATCCGTATTCGGGTATTATGTTCGGGAATCTCGAACTACTCGGTCAGGATGATTATCAGGTAATGAATATTACTGTTAATATTTTTTCTTCTTATTCTCTTAATAAATAATAATTACATAATATTGATTTGATAACTATGATCAGAAAATATATTTTTCTGGAAATTTCTAGGCAAAGGCGAATTTTTTTCATTCATAACATTTTTCTTAGAGTATTTTTGATTTCTTCCAAATAAGAGACAACTTTAGCACACACCTTTTCTTTCCAGCGAAATGTTTTTTTACTCGGATATTCATCGTTGACAGCTCCTTGGGCCGATATTGAGGTTACGGACAAGCCGCGTATTCTTCTAACTTAGCGACCCTTCTGCCAATTTGGGCATCAAGAGACGTGGCAGCGTCTTGACACCAAGTATTTTTGTTAAAAAGGCTTACCCCACTGATTTGGACCCCTCTGACGAATACCCCACTGATCGACCACACTGACGAACACGCCGCGTACTCTGTATAGACTGTGTAATATCCCGCGATTTTTGGGGTTCAGATCGACTTTCGAACTCGTAATATTTTACAAATTTCCCGACAAATAGAAGGAGAAGAGACCTATTTGAGGACAGGCCATCACACTTCGTTGGTCGTTAATGGATTCCCCTAGGGAGGCCATATGTCGAAGCAGATGAAATCATCGCGAGACAATACGATCTTTGTCGCTGATTCTGAAAAAGAAACCTTTGCTGAAAACTCTCTGTTTGGCTGGGGCGTACGGGGACACCCGAGCCGGTACGACCGGCGTCTGTCATCAAGAGTATGGCCCCTCAACAAAATTTAGAGCGGGACCGAATGACATACGCCAGCCGAAAAAAAGACAGAGCGTGCAAAGGGGAAAACGCACTCCAAGTGACAGCGTTAAAAATTTCCTCGTTGTCAGTGGTTCCCTTTTCTATTGGAAGGAAATGGAAAGATGTTGTAGATCTCGGAAGTCTGATTAATCAAACCTATCACCAAGTGCGTTGAAAGCAAAGGGATTTCAGACGAACGTCCGCAGGGGTCAAATCACTCATGATTATTTAATCATAACGATCAATTTTTTTCCTTTTTTTTTATGTACGCATTTAATTATATTTATATGAAATTTTCGGAATAGAATTATTTTTTATGCATACCATTGTAGTACGAATACTTTTTAATAATATGTCAAAAATTGGTGAACGATACTCGGTGCGATGAATGAAGGTTTTTGAGAACCACGGTTGTGAGTCGGACTATCGTCTTATTATGTAGAAAGACCATGCGTAGTTTCTCTCCGAAAAACGTTTATGGATTTTCCTTACTGTAAGATTTATTAAATCATAAAAATAAGCCTACATGGTGACTCGAAACGATAGCACGAAAACTCCGGCGGTTGACAAACAAACTATCCAAATCGATCCGGTCCTCGACAGGGCCCGAACCATGGGCATTTCACCGCGCACAAGACCTCCTTATTCTCCCTTCTCAGTATCTTCGAGATGGAGAACGAGGAACCAATTCCTAGAAATGCAGAATCGATCGTAGCCCTTACCCAATCAAACATTTCCCAAATTACTCCCCCACTCACTCACGTCACTTTTAAACGTTTTATAATATACCACGATTTGCGACGTTGCTAATTTAGCTCGCGTTAATTGAGCGAGAGAAAGTTCTATAAAATAATTATACAAAGTAAGGAAAATATTTAATGTAATCACCGAATGTTCAAAAGTGCATATTTTGACAAATAGATGTAAAGAAATAGTTCGAAAACCTACGTTTAAGAGACAACACCACTGTGACGGCTACAAAAAATCGATTTTTTGAAAACCATCTAGAAAAATCTAAAGTACATTTAAGATTAAGATGCCGTTGGACCCAGGTCGAAAAAATAATTATTTTCGGAGATATTGAATATTTTGTGGAGCGGTGCAGCGCTCCGTGACGCTCGGGGTCCCGCGCAGCTGCGCGCCTGAGGGTCGGCAGGTATACCGGGCCGTTCCCAGGTCCTGCGGGTCTTTCCCAGGTATTCTTTTGTCTCCCTTCACAAAAACCGGCTATTGTTATAAATATAGTTTCGAAAAAAAGCCATAGGTGGCGATAATTGAAAAATTTTGCAGGCAGGTATAGGGATAGCGTCATAGCGTCAGACTGCGAATAGAAGCGACGCTACTCGTGTCTAAACGCTCCGAATCGTTTCGTTTATAAATATCGAACGCTCAGAATTATTCTTTGCACATCGAAATGGATAATCCGAAAGTGTACGCGGGGAAAAAGGGAACAAAACGGAGCTATATGACGAGGTGTCGAACGAAAATTTCGAATCGAAAACCTCCGAACCGGTATAGCTCCGAAAATAGGTTTGCAGAGTATGTGAGCACGTCGGCGAAAAAGTTAAAATCGTCGGACGATTTATAGGTCGGTGTTACTAACTATTTCGGTTATCGTATAGTACACCTCGTCAATGCATTGAACATTATATCGACGTTAGTGAAGTCCAAAGTGTGTGATCGTGATATAAAGTTTACTGAAAAAAGTTTGCGCGGACTCGGATTCAAAATCGAGGTCGATTGCGGCCATTATGAAAAAGTGCAAATCAATTCGTGTCCTATGATTGACAATGCATACGAAATAAATCGTCGGATCGTATTCAGTATGCGTCTTCTTGGCGTCGGTTTGAATGGCCTGATGAAGTTTTGTGCATTTATGGACCTACCGCGCCCCATATTTCAGTCTTTCAACGATTGAATCTTAAATTCGATTTCGATTGCCACTAAAGCTGTGAGCACAGTGAGCAAACAAAAGGCTGCACTTGAGGAGGAGACAACTTCGTTGGAAAATGGGGTGGACGACAGAATTATCGTTTCAGGCGATAGATCGTGGCGTAAGCGCGGTTTCAGCTCGCTCTTCGGCATAACATCGCTAATCGGCTGGTACACGAAAAAAAGCGATCGACGTTATGGTGAAATCAATATATTGCAAAGCTTGCGAGCATTGGGAAAAAAAAAAAAGCACCGCGGAGTACTGGGAATGGAAAAGTACCCACGACGATGAGTGCCAGGCGAACCATAGCGGCTCCTCCGGAAAAATGGAAGTCGACTCAGCTGTCAAAATGTTTCAACGGTCTGAAGAGCTCTATGGCATAAAATATAAATATTATATTGGTGACGGCGATTCTAAAACGTTTCTGGGCATCTCGAATAGCGATCCATACGACGATTTCGAGATAAAAAAAAAGAGTGCATCGATCATGTCCAAAAACGTATGGGGACGCGCCTCCGCGAAATCGTGCAAAAAACAAAAAGGATTGTCTGGCAGAGGAAAGCTCACCGGAAAATTGATTGACGAGTTGAGCACATATTACGGCTTGGCTATTCGGAGGAATAGCGATGGTGTTGAAAAAATGAGGAAGGCAATTTGGGCAACTATCAAACATAAAATATCCACAGATAGTGAGCCACAACATGACGATTGCCCAGAGGGAGCCGAGTCGTGGTGTTCGTGGCAGCGAGCGGTCGCAAGCGGTAATATTTCTGAATATCACCATAAGCCGCCTCTTCCTGAGGAAGTATTGGAGGCAATTACGCTAGTCTTCGAAAATTTGAGCAGAGACGATTTGCTGCAGCGTTGTTTGGGCGGCTTCACGCAAAACAACAACGAAAGCTACAACAAATCAGTTTGGGCAATAGCCCCCAAGTGTCAGTCCGGGAGCAAAAAAATCGACGATATTGCAGCTGATATCGCGGTATTATTATTCAATGATGGCCTGAGAAGCCTCATGAAAGTTTTGGAGACGTTGGGAATAACTATCGGCCCAAATTGTTTCAATTTTTGCGTTGAAATCGACGCAGCGCGGATCGAGCTGGCGGAGCGCTCGCTCACAGACGCTGCAAAAGAGGCAAGAAGAGCCTCTACAAGTTCGAGAAAAGATGCTAGGGACAATGATTTGCTTCTTGAAGGCCAGCTATATGGTGCCGGCATCGCTGATTAAAGGTAAACAATTTTTTTTCCAATTTATCGCATAAATTAACAAACCTAAAACTTTGAACGCGTTTTGCTCAAAACCACTTTTTTGAGTGCGGCACGCAGCAAAAGTCGAGCAATTTTTATCCGATCGACTTCAAATTTGGACTGCATCAATAAAACTAGATTATCTAAAGAAGTACATAGGATTTTTTCGATATCTCAATAATAAAAAAAGTTATAGCCTATTTTCGACGAGAAATTTTGCTCGAAAATCGTCCTTTAATTACAAAAGCGTGTCTATTTTTTTTAAATCAATATTTTTTCAAATCCCTGTGTACTTCTCTTCAAAATATCATATTATTAACGAAAACACTCGGTATTTTTTTTCAGATCGACTTTGAAGAGAGTTCTGCTGCGTGCCGCGAACCACTGCAGAGGCAACAGTACCTGACGCGGGAACTTCCCCAGCATCACCATGGGGCGTGAAAAATTTGAAATTTTTTTTTTATGTATCTTCAATAAACAACGAACAAAACAAAAAAAAAAATTTTCGAATATCTCTTTTTTTCCGACAAAAAAAAATTCTTGAAAAATGGCAAAAAAACAGGGGGTCACAGTGGTGTTGTCCGTTAATATGGGGATTATTTGATAGCTAACATTTGTGTATACATATTATGATCGTCAAGCGACCCAATGCAGTCTCAAAACAGATAGTTTGTAACGCGATTCCACGTGTATTATAATAGATCAATGTGTGCATCAATTGAAAGATTCCATAGCGATAAATACATGCGGCTAGGTGGATCCGATCATGATAGGTTTCACGAACGTCCTTGTCCTCAATGTTATGAAAGACGGAAGGAAGAAATTGGTAAGACCAGCGACGAGATGGAAGAAAAGAGCGTGCGCATGTCATCACGATTCGTACGCGGGTCGGTACCCAAAATTGTGACCCGCACAATTATCAAATAAAATAAAGGTACGAATTAAGACCGGCTAAAGACGCCATGCTGGTGGGAGGGGACTCAGACAATACTGTCTCCATCGTCAGTCGATCTCGTCTACGTCTTCCTGTTCCAATTCAGACACCACGGGAAGAATACCGTTACATGTGGTTCTGGCGCCCGAACCTCTGCGTCGTCACTAATTTGAAACATCACTACTGTGTGAGGTCAAAGAAGATGTGGAAACGCCGATTCGTGTTGCAATGTATAACCATTAATAATCTGCGTGAAGAAACATAAGGATGAGAGAGCAATAATAATCAATCGAATTGATATTGTACTTGTTTAAATGTCAGATGGAATGTTGTGTGAGAGCGAGGTGTTATTTATGAATTAATAGACTCAGATATATAAACATTTGGTCACCTATGCGTGGCGTAATACGCACCCTTTGTGTGTTGGTCTATATATCATTGGATAAAGAGTAGGTCGAGAAAAGAAGGAAACAATATAACTATATACCTGTACCCTCCGCAAGGCATAAGACGCAACAATATTACGTATAACAAATGATAATGATGATGAAATAAATATCAACGTCTATATAAATGTAACGGGTTCCTTGATGAGTTATCATAACGATCGAGGTATATGTTCCCGAAGATGAGACAACATTTTGGTTAGCAATTTTTACTTCAACAATTTCACACGTTAATGGTCTTCGCGTTCCGGACGCACTTTCGAAATACGAAGTGCAGCAGCCTATTAAAATGAGTACAGGAAAATTCTTACTTAGCAGATCTGTAGCGTACTTCTGAACGGGCGCTGGGTTCATTTGAATCTTTATCTGCTCAAACGAATGTAATGAACGCGTTTACAAGTACGCTAAAATCCTACTAGCGATTTAGGGATGAAGCGTTTCATTGAAATTACAATTGTCTTTAAAGCACGTGGAAAGTCTCGATTAAATGTAGTCGCTTATTCAAGTCTAAAAAATGTAGAAGAGAATCATGCTCCAGTTTAGTAGCTTAAAAAGATTCAATCAAACCAAACGAACTGAAGAGATCGTTAAAATTTCGGCTTCGGTCCGGCCAGTGAGGGACTTCCAAGGTTATCGATGGAAGTACGAATTTGTGTTTCTTTACGTTTCGGCCCTGTGGTTCGGGTCCTCTTCAGAATATGTATATTTCTTTCTGTATAAATGGTAATACACAATGTTTTACAATCACGTAATATCTAGATGTTGTGTTGTTTTGTGTGACAATCATGTTGGTACTGTTTTTATTATGATTATATACATAGAGTATGGATGACGTCTTTTTTTAAAACTATCTCACCCATCATTTCATAATGAAAATCTCCAACTCATCAGCAACACAATGATAAAAAACTGCTATCCAATTTCTTTCACAGACAAATTAATAAAACATCGAGTTTCCATAATCAACAAACAAAAAACGAACAACAATAATTTTGACGCCTCCAGAATAATAAATCTCCCCTACACAAAAAACATACATCACCAACTAATCCGTCTTTTCCAACAATACAACATAACATTAGTTACAAACAATAAACACAATATTTCATCCATCATTGGTTCCACCAAGGATAAAATCAACAACAATCGAATATCCAATATCGTTTATAAAATCGACTGCAATGATTGCAACGCCACTTACATAGGCCAAACTAAAAGATATCTTGAAACCCGAATAAAAGAACACAAAAATAGCATAAAACACACTACCGAAATACACACAGCCATAGCACAACACGCAATAGAACAGAAACATGACTTCCAATTCGATAACACAAAAAGTACTTAGCAATGAGAGTTGGCTCAAAAAAAGGCTAATCATGGAAATGATACAAATCAAAGCACACCCCAACGCCATCAACTTTAGAACTGACATAAAAAATCTTAGCTCAATCTACAATTCTATTATATAACCATCAACACACTCTACCATATTTACATTACATAACAATTTTCAAATTATCGACATGGTAAACTAACCAACATGTCGACATGATAAGCTAATTTTAATGACATCACAAAGTAATCTTAAATACCCCTAACTTGGCGCCCCTAATTTATTCTTATTGACACGTCACTGCGAGCATGATCTCTCCTCCAATTCATAGCACAGAGACTCGAATATGCCACCAGAAAACAATACATTACTCAGTCTTTCTCGAACTTTCGTCCGCTGCACAACTCAAAATGTAACGAACCAATGAAAATTTCGAGTTTTTTACTCATTTTGGAAAGATAACACACTCTTAAGAACAAACTCAATAGGTAACTACCATAACTTTTGATTATTCACTAAAACTTTTCTTAGATCAAATTCTTATACCTAAATTCTCAATAATGAAACATAAAAATTAACCCATAACTACTTATCCATTACAGATCAGTAAAAATCGCCCATAAACGATATTAACTCCATCTACTGAGTATCTTTTCACAAAACTTTATTTATTTCCACAAATAATGTCTCCGTCCGTCTCAACATCTTTCCAAACATGTGTTTATAAAAAAAAACCGAAGTATCACTACTTCGAGGTTAGTAAACTGTCATATCTTACGTTTATAATTACTCCACACTCTGTACATTTCACACACCGATAAAAAAAAAAAAAAAAAAAAACCGTCATCCGTACTCTATGTATATAATCATAATAAAAACAGTACCAACATGATTGTCACACAAAACAACACAACATCTAGATATTACGTGATTGTAAAACATTGTGTATTACCATTTATACAGAAAGAAATATACATATTCTGAAGAGGACCCGAACCGCAGGGCCGAAACGTAAAGAAACACAAATTCGTACTTCCATCGATAACCTTGGAAGTCCCTCACTGGCCGGACCGAAGCCGAAATTTTAACGATCTCTTGTCACCTACACGGCCGCACAGTTCTCTGATTCATTTCAAACAAACTGAAGTATTTGCGGCACTTTTTTCTCAGTTGCGTAGTTCATCCAGTCTCCAACCAAACGATTGGAGACTTGATGTGAGCTGATTGCATACTTCTTTAAATAAAGAACAATGCTATCCAATCACTTCCGAAATTATTAATTACTCACCTTCTTGTCGAACTCTTCCTGAAGGATACGCTTTTCTTTGTTAACTTGGTTGCAAATGAGTGCCTCGATCTTCTCGTCAGTTGCCGACTCCCCGACCGCCCTCAAAGCTGCTTTCAACTTTGCTTCGTCAATTGTCTGTGAAATGAAAAGATCGAAGGATATTTGAGAATAATAAAGCGTTTCTAATCATATTGTACAAGAACTCGAGTACCGTACAATTTTGAAGTTCCCGAATTGATCGTTTCTTTGAAATTGGATAGCAATGGTGTATATAAAAAATTTTGTCGTTAAACTCTTAAGCAAAAGTGCCACGTTTGTGTAGAAAACTGTAATGAATCTAGTTTCTTATTTTCACCCGCCGCAACATTGTTTATACTGCTAAGCGTAAGACGGGCATCGAGGAGCCGACATAAGTACAAAAGAGATTGTTGTTTTGTATTTTTAATTTTTTTCTCTAGAGTAACTGATATTTAACTCCGAAAGAGAATCCACCTGCGCTCTATAAATCGACGAATGGCATGTACGTTAGCATTTCTCTCAATAAAATCTCTCTAGGACAAAAATTTCTTGGAAAATATTAACCCACCGATCGTGTGGTACATCGCAACAAAAGGTTTATCGTATATTTCATTTCCTTTTTACGATGGCATCCAGAAAGCTATACTCAGTCAATTCAATCGACAGTTTTGGTAAAAAATGTTCTCATCCATAGTATTCGTCGAACATCGTCAAAAATTCGTATGGTTATGGCTTTATCCAAACAATATCTTCCAATAGAAATGTATACTTGTTCGGTACAATTGGATTACTAAATACTGCATGTATTTCAATGTTCCTAGATATGACCTTTCGAACTTCTACGATCCCATCCGTTTCACTTTTAGCCCATACTTGTCGCGTCATCAAGGGAAGGTACCTGAGTAAACTTTTCACATAATCAATTTTTTTTTCTTGTAGTTTGTACTTCAAAGAATAGTGTGTATAAATTTCATGTAGTAATTCGCAATATTGTAGAAGTTGTGGGTTATTCTGCGAAAGGCGGCAGAAATCGGGCGCGCGGTCGGTTGGGTCTGCAGCTGTCGCGCTGGGGTCTTTGTGAGAATAGCTCCCAAAATATTCCACAACGGTTCAAATATTGTCAACATTGCTGCCAATATTGCCACATGCAGTTTTAACTGTGGGGCAAAATCCTATCTCCAAGTGATAGATGCCTTGGGAATTGAAGTCGGGAGAAATGCTGACAGACAATGCGAAATCGAGGATGCGGATAGCATTTCGAGGGCTGAAATTCAAATTCGAAACGCGACCCGTGAACGGAGAATTCCACGCAGACAATCGAGAATTGCAGCTGACGAAGCAGCGAGTACTTCGGAGGGACCAATGTATGGCTCTGGGATTGCTGATTAACGGTAAGGTAAAAAATATCTCTATCCTGCAAGTCGGTTTTCCGACAAACTTCGAAACAGCATTGAAGTACACTTTTTAAAAAACCGATTTTTATTTCTTTTTCTATGTTCGAAGTACGAAGAATATTGTATGAACATTTCATGTTGAAATTCCGCAAACGCGATTATCTCGAAACATAGTTTTCGAAGTCGATGCCGCATGTATCTCAAAAACGGCTTGTCCGATTTTGTCGAAACTTGGATACAATATTCTTCGATAGTTTTTCTCGTTCTCCATTTAGTGGTTTTTCATTTGATTGAACCATTGCTTTTTTATGCAACCAAAATCGTCGGAAATTGCGAACGAAAAACGAATGTTGAATTAAAACGGTCGCAATTTCGTTAAAAATGAATATTTCAAAAAAACCCTACGAGGCGAACTCTTTTGTATATTATATTTCAAGAATCCGTTGTGTTTTCATGTTTCAGATCAACCGACTGCCCAAAATGCTTGGCACCACAAGCCATGTCAACGAACCAGTCAACGAATTAATTTTTTTTAATTCCTAAACATACCTCAATGTACATATGTTCCAAATTTAAAAAACACTGGATCCAATCGAAACATTAGTTTTTGAGATAAAAATTCCCGAAGTTTACCTGTTTTACTCGCCGTTTACTCAGGTACCTCCCCTTAATGCCAGTTCATGAAAAACAGTTGATGTACTTGAAACCGGTCAGTTTTTTCCCTCGTATATGGAAACACTCACGTACCTGCAGCCTTTCCAATTCTTTTTGCAGATAATTCACTTTGTTGTACATATGAAGAACGAATAGGTCGAAGGCATCCTCATTAACGGAGAAACGTTTGTCCTCGATATTGACATTGGGGAAGAGAATCTGAAGTTCGTCATTGAATGACTCGCGAGCCGCTTTGACCTGTTTCCAGTAGCGCTCAGTGATATTTGCCGTGCGTTGTTCGTCCTCGAATTTCTTCTTGGCTTCGTCAACGTCGTTGACAATTTTTTTAAGATTTCGCCTAGCAACGGTTTTGATAACCGGCGGGGCATCGAACTGCGGATCGTCGATCAATGACGACAATCTTGTTAACGATTGGAGAGCGTCGTCTGCATTTTCTTCAGCTTCACCAAGAGCCGATTTCCGCTTCTCCGTCGCCTCTTTCAGCCTATAAACGTACAATGATAACACATCAAATCGAGAAATAAGAGCGGGGACGAGAACGAATTTTTTCAAAGTTGCGTGCGGCCACCATGTTATGATCATAATACGTGAAAGTGCGTCGGTCGAGAGCTATATCGCACAAACCCTAAAAAGCTTCTTACTTGACAAAATCGAAAAATCTTAATATTTCGGGAAGCACGATGTTCATACGTGCCTTTGCCACACGGGAGCTGAAGCCTTGCCAGCGGTCTCTAAAACTCTCGTTACATCCTGATTGTACTCTTGAATAGCACAAGTTGCTTTTGTGAATGCCGCGATAGCCCTCGAAGCAGCCTGGCCACAGTATGTTTCGAGCTCGACGAGACTTGCCGGCTTCAGCTCTTCTGGTACGTGCTTCTTTACCGCCACTGGTTTTTCGACGACTAGGATGAAAGAAAGGTGTCGGTTTAAAAAACTCGATTTTCATTGGGAAACACGATCGCCCAACAACCCAATATTATTTAGTGGATAACAATCGTTTTCAAGCTTGGTAAGAATGCGGTTAAGGAGCCTACCGACTTCAACTGCCTCGCCGTTTTCCTTGCTCAAACGAATTTCCGAATACGGCGTGTTCACGGGCGTTTCCTTAACTTCGATGAGAGGCACGAAAGCTGGCTTTGGAGCTACGATACACAAGGGTCACACAAATTGTTAGTCGGATTAGAGAGCCCTGACGGGCGATACCTTGAATCGTTCCCGGGACCTCTGTACAAACATCAGCACTCGAACGCAGATTGTTTTATATGGATTATCAACATTAAAATAAATGTATATCGGATTAAAAGGAATGCGGACTAAACGGACAAAAATGTATGTGCGAACATATTCAACCGTTAGTTGGACAAATATTTCCTTACTATATTTTGAATAGGTAATGCGGACTCGTATATGTTTTACGAAAACTTTGATGCGCCATCAAATATTTCTCCACATATATTTTTATTATGAGATATGGACGTGATCGGAGAGGATTAAGACGGGGGCTCACGTATATAATCTTCAATGTTCGTGCAGACTAAAGGTTCTTTGTCTTGCTGACCTGGTTTTTTATCACTCTCTCGCACCTCGCCAAAAATCATCTTGAGTAGCCTGCAATGAAAAGACAAGATTGCAAATCAATAAAAACAGTAGAATCTCCGAACCAGTCTTTCCGTCCGAAAGGTACTTCCCAGAATTTCTGAATAAATAGCAATGCACTGTTGATTTCGCAATTTTTTTTCTAACCCGAAATACAAACATTTCAGAGGTCTGCATTTTTCAAATATTACTTGCATAAAACGATCCTACATGCAATTGGAAAAACAATGAAAACCATAAGCACAACTCAATATTTTTAACAGCTAATAGACAACATAAAAAGTTTCGATCATCGACTGTCTATGTACTGAATGAAACAAAAATTCCTAGATCAGATAATTGATAAACAAAAAACATTGAGATTGGAATCATATCCTTTTCTGCTCGCTTCGAGCAGTGATCGAAAAAAAAAGACAAGCTTTCCTTGAGGGAGTATTACCGTCTAGAAGCTTGTTTTTAAAGTAATTTTTACGAATTCATTTTGCGAAAACTATCAAACCTACAGTGCCGGGGTTTCTGACGAATATCAAGACATGTTTCAACTGGCAACACAAAATTTTGTGAAATACTTTATTGAAATGTATACAAGTTATGCACCGTTATAGGACGTTACGTGAGACGCTCGTCCAATTGAGCGCATGGGTGGCGGCGATCGTAGTCGTCTGAAACAGAAGAACAAATTGTTTTTAATCTATATGAATGTAGTTATCATCTGAACTAGAACTGAGTAAGTACGAATTTTTTTATCGGAATCACTGTTTGAAAATTGAGGTTCAATTTTCCCGGAAAACTGTCAAGTAGAACGTGAGAGCGGGGCTAAAATATTCAAGCTATCGGGATCATTCTAGTTCAGACCATAGGTGAAGGTTCCCTCGCAATGTGTGCAAAACCCGAAGTCAATCGGTCCAATAGTTTTTGAGAAAAACGAGCACCCGACTTATAAAATATCGTTTCGAGAAAAAATGAGTCATACATTTAGCACTGATACGGCTGAACTTACGGTGGATAACAACTGATTTGAGTAACTTACCCTTAATCAGCTATACCGGGACCATACAGACCACCTTCCTCAGCTTCGAAAAAAGAATATTGAGCCGCAGTCGCTTCTATTCTGACGGTCCGCGCCTATTTAGATTCGATAGACGCTCGTTCAGTGGATCGTTGTATACACTCGTTGCCTCTACACTTCGCCCAATGCATCCATAATTTTTAGGATTTGGTTGAATCCTTCATCGAAAATGACGACAGCTAAATAATTAGCAATATCTATGATGTTTGTGCCACAGTGCAAATGTTTTGGGGCAAACATCCAAATAGTTGAGTTGAAGCTTTCGTTATTGTCTTATGTAAAAGCTCCGAGACATCGCTCCAATAAATCGTTTGATGTCAGTTCCTCATAAATGATTACTCTTCCCAATCAAAGTGATTACTCTTCCCAGTTTCGTATTCTACTGTGTCCGACTTAGTTTTCCATACATTGCACGATTGGCAAAAACCTGATTTCACTACTGTGTCAACGACTTTATTGGAGTATATCCCAATCTGCGTAGTGATGCCAAACAGCGAAGAGACGCTTCTTTTTTTTCACGTTCTGTTGCTGGACACAGTTAATTCCGCCGGAGGATTACCTCGCATAGCGTTTTCTTCCTTCTCTTCCTCGGCTGCTTTTTCGTTACGATGACTACTTGACTCACGTTACAGATATTTTCCAGACTTGCGTAATATGTATTTCGACTAAGTCCTTCACAAATATCCTTTATGCCACAAAATAGAGCGATTCCTTTCATACCAATGCCTAAGAGTCGCATGCAAAAACTATTCGACGGTTTATTTCAAAAGCCTTATCAATCAGAGGACATGAGTTTAGGTCATTTACACCACAATTGCACTTCACTGCCATTTTGAAGCCCAAACCGCGAGGACTTGCTTCACTAAAAGTTATATCTTTCCACGCTTCTAACGTGACAAGTGCACTGGTGGCTGAGAAGACAGAAAAAAAAAGTTGAGAATACTATAAGCGTGTTCTCTGTTTATACAAAAGTTGTCGTCTCCAGTATCTTTCATTTTTTCATGGTATGCTCAGGATCAACTTCGAAAGTGTATGGATTTCCTTAAATTTTTTTTTTGCATCGATTTACATGCACGACCCCCTCACTTGCCTTTTCGGTCTATTTTTTAAATACGCACGTCTACTTCGTTCAGAACTCAAAAGTATACTGCCTATTTGTAAGGGTACCTTGGGTGTTGGACTGCAAAGGGGGCAAGGAATAGAGATATTCCCCAAGCCGGTATACAATGGACACAATGGTCGAGGTATAACTATCGAGGGGTTGACTACCTGCCACGCCCCAACACACTGCAGCCTTTAAGCCTCTGTTACTATGGGAGTTCGATGAACTTTAAATCATTATTTTCGAGACACATTCTCAGAACCCCAAACTATAAGAAAATGCAAAAAAAATCTAATTTTTGAAGTTTCTAGACGGTAATACCCCCTTAAAGTATGTAAAATAGGAACTCGAAAAACTCACGTTTGCTTGATGTTTTCAAAAAATTCACGTACGACATCGAAATACTTGTTCTCCTCCTGGAAAATGATCTGAATTGTATGGTCTGTGCCGGGTATCCAATGTTCCAGAGTAAGCCTAAAGTCGGGATCATTTTTGGCATAGGTGAGAATGCCAAGAGAACCCAAGGCCACTGCGCCTATAACTCTCACACCACTGAAGCCTGTCTTCTTTTCACTGCAACATAATATCGCTAGATTACAAATGCACACATTTACTATGTGGTTAATCTTAGCATTTTTATCATAAACAATCAACATGCTGAAAAAAACATGCACAAATCCAAATGTATTTTTTTTTATTTTTTATTTTCAGTCTCTGCTACAGCGAACGCTGCGCTTATTGTAGCTTCCATATACAGGGTACTTCTCCTTATTACATTCCACATCATTTTCTCCACTTCACATCCCCAATCGATTTCCACCTTGTGGCCACAGCCAACTTTGCCCTCTGTATAGCATTCACCATCGCATTTTCCGCCATGGATATAGAGAAACTGTGAAAACCCTATACCAATGTAGCCGATCCCGAGTACGCTTCTCAGTCTTGGAGCTAGTCGCGGTTCATCGAGAAATAAATCACAGGCAACAGCCATACACACACGTACCGGTCCGTGTGCGCAACATCCGTGTAGAACTGGAGCTACGTCACACCCATACTTATTATTCTCCGAAACTACGAGTCAGCGGTTCGAACCCGCAGCCTCCCGATGTACTGATTTCAGAGGCAAGCACGCTAACCACTAAACCGACAAACCCAAATGGATTTTTCGTATGTATTTGGCGTAAGAAATTTAGAATGCACTAAGGTTGACTGATTCATCACAATGCAAAATCTCAAGCAAGCGTGCTATCCAACAAGCAGTTTCTGTATTTGACTTGATCTAAACTTTTTCAAAACTAAAACTAAATTAGTGTCGGAAAATTGTACCCAAACTGCATTCTGTGCAATTGTGTCCATGTGTGTTTTAACAGACTGGAACATGCAAGAGAAAGGCTCGTCATAACATTTCACAAACAAAATTAAACCAAAAGAAATCCACAAATAAATGTTTGACAACCAAAATTGTTAACATTCCAACAGCAGTTGCATATAAGCAAAGCACCAGGTGGCTTTTCATAAAAATGTTGCAACAATGAATAAAAACTTCGCTACTGTTAATTTTGCTATTCTAAATAATGCACAAATCGTGTTTACAAAAATGTCACCGCTTGCGACCCAATGCATCAAACAAACTCATCAGCTATACCTTTTTGGTGATTCTGTAGAAAACTTGAGACCAGAATATCTGGACATAAGTTTAGCATCTTTGAAGAACCTAAAAAATTGTGTCTACAATTAGGTTTCACAGATAAGTACAATCAGATATTCTATTCTCTTATTGATACAGGTCGTCATATTTCAAAGCAGAAATACTACTTTTTTTTATTGAGGCAAGCTGCCTGTGACACTTAAAAATCCGGTGTAATAGTTAATTGAGAAAAACTGGCAAGAATCGCAGAAAGGTGAGTTTCGCTATAAATCAGCCACACAATGATCCTTACCTGTTTTCCTGCTCACACTTGACACGAGATTGTCTCCCATAGTATCTAGCTGATAGATCGATTCTCGAACACGTGTGTTTTTTGACCTGTTAATACGAATATTCGCAGTAAGTATACACAAAATTATGTAAGCATCTACAAAAAGCCATCTTGTCATACACGAGGGACAACCTCGACGGACCACATGTATAGTAATACTACGTTTGTTCACTAAAACGTAACAACTCGTTGTAATAAAACGCAATGCAATACGTTATAGATGTGAGCAAAATTTGCGCTGACAATCATGAAGCAAGGAATTTACAATGATGCTTGCCGAGAGTTGACGGTTCATCGGAGACGAAGAGCTTATCGAAGCTTTGACGCTTTGCCGATTTCTTATGAAAGTATTTATTTCAGAAGCGATAGAAAATGTGCTTGCACGTTACCAAGTTGAAAAAATTATTTTACGTACCCGATTTATGCCGTTGCACGGAAATTTTAATCCAATTCGGAACATCTTACGGATGGCCGCCCCACAAACGACCAAAAGAAAAAACGGGAACGGCAGGTTGGGACAAAACTATAAAAACAGCTGTCTCCGGCACTCGTTTACTCTCTCTCTCTCTTTCTCTGTCTCTCTCCCTCTCTCTCTCTCTCTCTCTCTCTCTCTATCTCTCTCTCTCTCTCTCTCTCTCTCTCTCTCTCTCTCTCTCTCTCTCTCTCTCTCTCTCTCGCTCTCTCTCTCTCTCTCTCTCTCTCTCTCTCTTCTCTCCTTCAATATGGTTCTATATGCACTCGTATCTCGCTCTCCCTGTTCCTTCGTCCTCTCGTTCCAAAGTATTTTATCTCACTCGGAATCGTCTCGAAAACGAAGAATGTTGCGCGTTCTGAACGCCGGGCTTCGAGGTGAATATTTTCCGCTTAACCGAATAGATTAGTGGTTCTTTTTGTTTCTGCTTGACGAGCGTCTACCTTATACTACGGGGATTTATAAAAATGCTAAATTATTATTTTCGCTTAACGATTAATCGGCAATTTATCAACCCATCGGAGGTTATGATGGTGAATTTTACAAAGCGCCATTTTGATTTTGACGGGGGAAAAAGAATGGAATACCGTGGAACAGGAGCGAAACCGTGCCTGGGTTCAAATATTCCACGATATACGCGACGTGACCCGCGAAACGTTATTTTTCGGGATATAATGTATAGATGTATTACTAATGTTATATTTTCATGACAGGTGTTGCTCGTGCCGTGACAAGCACCTCTATAGAATCGGCAGGATATAGAAGCCAATTTATTCTTACAAAATCGAACGTTTCTGCAGCACAGCTTGAATCGAAAACGAGATACTTTTCTGTCCTGCAAAAAACATCGCTGAATCATGATATAACGACTTCGAAAAATTATGGCTCGTTATTCAGGTAATGCGTACAAAACGTTTTGTAACTGTTCAGGAGTGATTCTTTGGGATTGTATTCTGCCTGCCATTGTATGGATGTTTACCTTTAAAATTTCCCGCTGTATTTAAAACTTTAAGCCTTTCTTAAGTGTTGATTGTGAGTAAAAACCTGTTTTCACTACTAATTCCAAAACATTCCCATCTTCATGAAGTTTGACAAGTCATTTTTATCTGGCTATTTCAAATAAAATGCCCTAGTGCTGCAACGATTAAGTTATAATTATCAATAATCCATATTATTAATGATTTTCTTTTTATAATATTTTTTGCACCCTTATGAGCCTTTACAGGCCCATCTCTTTCCCTTTTTTCCCACGTATCACTTCATAATGTCCAGTTTCTTCGAGAAATCTGCAAAAGATTTCTCATATCCATTCTTTCCTAATGTGTTAGAGACTCTGTACCAATCACAGCATCAACATCTTACAGAGTTCTAGTTCTTTTACCATCGGACAATCAGTAAAATGGCCTTTGGTTCAGTAGTCGACATACGAGTGGGTGGTTTAGCGGTCGCACATCCAAGCATCGGCTTAGGCCAATGCTGCTTGAGATGAGAGATCGCCATAGCTGTCCACGAACCATTACTGTTGGTTACAGTTATCGATAATTCTCATGATAATGACGATTATAGAATTTGTACTGAGATTCTCGTTAGCAGACAATAGCGTCAAGAAAACAACATTCTTTCAGTCCACCTGCATCGTCAAATATTCTAATGGCCAATGTTCAAGGAGCCATAGTTCCCGTTAGAACACTGATCAAATACACTCGATACAAGGGTAAACGAAAAACTGTGAGAACTGTCCTCAGACGTTTCTACAGACTCAACTGGTGAGCAATGCAAAATTTTTATTGTTCAATTTATATGTACTGGATCTGTATTTTTTTCCGTACTTGTTTTCTCTGTGTTGGAAACAAATAGGTGTATGTTTTTGACTTTTAGTGCTTCTAATTACTTTTGGGAAAAATTAGCCCATGCACAGCTTACGTCAATCTTTATTTTCAGGGGTATGTGGATCAGAACAAAGGCTGGTCGACACAAGAGGCTATGGAAGAAATCTGCAAAAAGGCGGCGACGTTTGCGCAATCACGTATTCACGACGGCTAGTCAATCGCATTTACTGGATACGATGGTTTGCAAGTACTGGAGGCGTCCGACGTTCTTTGTCGATGATCCCTACAATCCCTATCACAGGCGCGAATCCTTCTTCTTAACTCGGAAACGTCCTCGAGTTCCATAAAAAGTCTGTGCGATCGTTTGGATATAATACCCGCTAGCAAACAATAAACGAATAATCTACTGCATCTATTTTAAGGAAGGTTTCGACATGCGCTGTATCATTTATGAAGATATTTATTCGCAAATGCTCATCATTGTTTTTGTCGCTTGAAAATCGAAATTTGCCGCATATGTCGCAGGATGCATTCTTAGCCCATGTGAAAATACATGTTGAAAAAAAGCCATCGTTGAAAGTGAAGAGTTTCTCAATGTGGAAAACTTCCGTGGTGTGTAATTAATTGCTACAAGTCCGTTAGTCATTCTTCGCTACAAAAATCCTAGTGCCAAGTTCTCTCCCAGACGAATCACATTCCGGGCAAACGAAGAGAAAGACGTTGTTCGTCGTTCAACAGAGCGGAAGGTGTTTCTCTTCTTTTTTTTTTAAATCAACCATTTAGGAGAACACTGGGAATCTGAAAATCAGCTCGCTCTCGTGGCCGCGCGGTCGGTGTGACACATGGCCCTAAGAGATAATTTAAAATATCCCGCTAAAAATTCAATAGTCGCGAACGACGTCCAGCAGGGAGCGCTGCGGTGTGAAAGTTTTTTATATCGCGGGAGCCTAGACGGCAATCTCGCAACACTCAATTGTTTACCTTAGCATTTTATTTTCATCCAACTGTCAATGATCGAATCTAAACCACACTTATATCTTGACTCGCGGGATGAATTGATACTTACAATTCAAATTAATACACAAGTTATTCAAATGTTGTTTAGAATCCGTTAGTCATACATGTTCCGCCATTACTCCGAAATAAAATGGAAGAGCCAAAGTTGAAAAAACAATTAAATAATTCATCCGGCCGATATGGCTCTAAGTTTATTGCAACTAACTGGATACTTACTCAGGATAACAAACAATTGACCGATGCTATTTCGATAAGTACGAGCTGTACAAAGAGGTGATTCCAAAATAAATAAATCTGTTGTAACCAAGAGAGCAAAGGATTCAACGGAACGTATCTGGCTCATTTTTAGTCTAACTTGGGAAGAAATAGCCACCGAAGAGTCCTGCGTTGTGCTCCAACCGGCAAATGCTAACCTTGACAGCAAACCAGATGCATGCGTAATCGACATCAACCTGACAGGGGAAAAAGTTTCACGAATCGGAGTTGTTTCCGAAGCATCTGTACTGGAATTTTTCAAGGAATCTGGGGAGTATGCCGGGACTGTTTTTGCGGAATTAGTTGACGAATACGAGGGTGCAACCGTCTATTTTGCACAGTTAACATTCCCAAGGCCAACTATGCAAGCGAGTGTAAAAGTAATACCAATTTCCACGTATTTGAGGTGTCTTCTATTGTTTTGCATGCACATAATGTTCGATATCAATGATCATAGGTATGCCTCCTATTTTTTAAGAATCCAGCAAAATTTCTCCCATGAATAGGATCCCTTGATAGGCAACCTCTAGAGTAAAAGTCTTGCTAGTAGTTATTTTTTTAAATATTGTATCGTCAAAGGACCCTGAAATGGTAATAAACATGCCAAAAAAAGTATAAAACTAAATTCAATTCTTGATAAAGTAAATGTTACTATTCTATGAAAGAACAAAAATTAATGTAAGCGTTCCGTCCATGGTTGGTATACATTATTGTTTTATTGACTTCATACTTATTCCTTTTAGTTTACAAGAATAAACAACAATTCTCGATCGAACATGTACCTTTACGGAATGAAACTTGTGATCGAGAAAGACGAAGATTCATCGAGCAAGCGACTTACTTTCGGAGATATCTTCAAAAACGCATACAGTCGAAACGACACACCTGATAAAAGTGGATTAACAAGTGGGTTCGATTTCACAAATATTCCTGACTGCCGTGGCAATTTTTCTACTCAAATGGATGCCTGCCTAAAAGGTATTATGGAGAAAGCGTGGTTATTACAAGACAAGACACTGAGCGAAAAGCAAGACACATCAGTCCCAATGATACCGTCGGAAAACCAACGTCATATCTCAGAGACGAATAAGGACCTTCAAACAAGAATCGAATTGTACATAGATAACAAATTTGTAGATATGGAAAAGCGGCTAATGCAACACATAGACGATGCGGAAGCTAGAACCGCCAAGAAGCTAGACTGTATATTTGCCCAATTGCGACTACTCTAATTTGTTACAGAAAAGAAAGAAAAAACGACAAAATAAATAACATAGATTTATTATAAGATATCGGTGAATAAGGTTTTTAGAAATCCAAAAATTATCCTCGTTCATACCTCGAGAAATATATATATTTCACACAAGAGGCTCGTGGAGTCTCTCTATACACATGAAAATAAAGAGGCCTATCTTTGTGTCTTATAACCATTACAGGATGGCTTTAGCATTCATTCGAAAATTAATGATCTTTGTTCTTTGTTAGTGTATTTGTATCGAAATTTTCATACTAGGCTGAAGATGGATTCTCAATGTCCTTGTTGGTGCCATTTTCTTCTGAGGGATCCCACTGATGTAGCTGTTTCCGCCATAATCTTACCATACCGTCCCAACCTCGTCTACTGTATTTGGTATATTTGGGTGGTGTTTTTGGATGCTCCCTAGTCCTTTGGTCCCTAAAAGATGCCCACAAAAATAAACCTCATCTATCTTTTTTTGTTATTTATTGCAGCCGGATACTTTGTGTCGTTTTTCAGAATACCCAATGGCAGTCACGTGATTTGAAAAATCAACAAACAAAAGATCAAGTTTTAGCAATACGTTTGAGGTGTTTGCCATAATTTAAACTTACTTGGGAATCATCCTTGTGTATCTGTCGTAGCCTATTGTATTTTTTCCATAGTCGATGTCCTTTTGTCTGCGTGCGAGTACAGCTGGATCACCCTCGAAATCAGGCCGTTTTTTGCCAGGCCCTGAAGATGTCGTACTGGAGCTAGAACCGCTGTTTCTCCTGTTCCGTGATACTCTCTCACAACGTTTCTCCAGACTCTCTTCTCTCAATCTTTTGCGCAGTGATGCTTGATCCTCTTGGGAATTCGGACTTCGGCGAGTATCTTGATAATATTCATTCTCGTTAGCGCTATCTTCGTGCTCATCCCACTGAACCGTTGCCGCTGCGTCTTCATAATTTTCTTCCATTTTTACAACCTTGTATTCTCGTTCGTTTACCTCCATCGTCGCTGGAGGACATTCCGCTGTCTCTGTCTTCGGCTCTATTTTGGATACAACGTTCGCCTTAATCTTCGGTATTTCTTTTGTATTAACTGCGTCAATGTCATTTCCATCATCCATTTTGCTTTTTGTGGTGTCATAGGCTATGCCACAAATCACCTCATCGAGAAGAGTATCCTCGTCATCCGCTGCCGACGCTGAGTCACAAGAGACCTTGTCGACCTCACATTTCACACGATGCGGACTACTTCCCGACATTTTTCCGACGGTATAATTCCACCTGATGATTCTGTCGACAAATCAATAAGTAACAGCCGATGTAAACATTTCTCCCGAGCTGATTGCCAGTTGTTACACTAAAAGAGACTTATCACCAAGTGTATCGGACAAAAACGTTATACTTGTCATAACCGGCGAAACGTGATTTCTCTGGATGTACAACTTACCTTGTTTAACAGAGGGTGATCAATATTCTAGAATCAGTGATTATCAATCCACATTATTGCAAAAATCGAAAAGATTAAAGTATATGCGACGTAGAGGAATAGTCGGACGCAGCACGTAAAAAAGCCAAAAATCGAGAACGCGCGCCTATTATTGTTATTGAGAGATGTGTTTGTTTGGGTTTAGATTGCAATTGCAAGAATTTTGGGTTCGAGTGTCAATTTGTGGAACATGTGTCGCACACGCATACGGTAGATGGCGATGGTTGATAAAGAACTGTAGAGATTCGGTTGGTGGCTCTCTAGACCCGTAGTTTTCCGCGGCTTGTCCAGGTCACGGTCCATGGAGACTAGATACAGGAGGCCACACTCGGCCTTTCAACTCGTCCCCAAAACGGATCACGATAGATGGCGCTGGGGTGCTCGGACCACATGATAGATACATGCAAACACGGGTGCGATCAGAGAGCATAGCCTCCATGATATTACTATACATAGGGCCCGCGGCACCCCAGCGGCATCTATGCTGGAGCCATTTTTGGGGACGCTTTTTTCGGCAGCTTTGCACGGGAGTTTGGTCTCCTGGTATCTAGGCTCCATGGCTGACTCATAGGAACCTAACCTAGCTGTACAATTGACTGGCGTAGGCAAATTATGATATTCAATGTCAAAAATGCATGATGGACCGAAATGCAATTAAAAGTAACTTTATCGTAGACCTGAAAAAAACAAAAAAATATAGTTATCCAAGTGGGTACAATGAATATAAATGTTTTTTATATAGGTGTCAATGTGAGCTCATGTTGGTTGAGGGGTTCGTTTTTACAAGTTTACAAGCAGAGCACGTCGCGTGTGGTCGCGTGAATCAGCGGTTATGTTTGGGTTTAGTTTACTTTGGAAATGTCTTTCCGTCTCTCTCACACAGCCTGCATCACTCTATAGCAGCGATCCTCGTGGTCACGGGTTGAACCAATCGGTGCTTCAATAAGAGGCCGAGGGATGTTCGATTCTTTGAAAAGAATTGATTCTCTAATCGATTCTGAATCGAATCCAGAAGAATCGATTCTCATAAAAAATCGAATCCAAAGAATCGATTTCGTAAGAATCGATTCTTAAGAATCGAAAAAAATGAATTGCTAATTAAAACTAACGTAAGTGTTTCATAAGTTTTTGCTGTGGAAAATTACTAAATTGGATAAATTTATTTTCAATAGAAAATAATGAATTCAAAATAACAAATATAAAGCAGCTTTTATTCTGACTAAACGTTAAACATAGTTTCAATCTTTTACATATTTGCACTTTTTAATATGATCTTAAAAATATTATGAATGTATTTTACAAATCAGACTTTTTCTGATTACATGTTTTTCTTTTAACCTTGACTTTGAGGTTTTCTAGACTTTTAGCAGTCTTTATTCAATTGCCAATCTTTAATGGACAATGAATTTAAAAACAGTAGCTGTTGCAGATGTTCAGGTGAAAGGCGACTTCGAGAATCGGTCAAAATATTTCCAGCTTTCGAAAACAATCTTTCCGAAGGCACCGATGTTCCAACAATGCCATGTATTTTTTGGCAATGATCGCTAAAGTCGGATACACCTTTTTGACACTCAACCAATACCGAACTGGATCTTGCGTGCGATCTAGCATTGGTTGACTCAAGTAATGTCGAAAATCCGTTGGAATTTCGTCTTGGCACTGTTGGTCATTATTTATATTCTTCGTTTTCAATAAAACATCGTGGAATGACCATAGATCATCAGTTTGGCTCGATATTTCCACTGTCGGTCCAGGAATTTCGTCATTGGACACGTTAGTTTGATTTAATTCCTTCATCCACTGAGCAATACGACTTATTGCCTTTGCGTACGCCATAGGCTGAGTGAAACGTAGTTTTTCAAACCTGGGATCCAAGATTGTCGATGTCGCCATAATAGCGTTGTTTTCAATTTGCCCAAACCGCAATGAAATTGAGTTTCCGAGACGGTCGAGCAAAGACAGTGCCGTGCCGTTTTAAGACTCCCACGAAGCTTCACAATTTGATTTTTTAAGCAATTAATCAACGGAATGATTTTGCTGGCCGTGACGAATCGTTCTCCACAAATTTCCCTCGTCACTTTTTCCAGTGGTTACAGTACCTCAACAATTTCGTTAGCCACTGCAATCCCGATGCTGTTAACATCTCAGGCGAACCCGGGTTACTTAATAAAATTGATCCAACTTCTTTTGAGAGAAAAATAAATCTCGTCGACATAGCGAAGGTCGAGTTCCAACGTGTATCGATCCTTTGGATCAACTTGAGACGAGTAACCTTCCGTAATTCATCGGCAGCAATCGTAGATTGTTTGAAATATGTCACGATTCTTTTAATTTTCGTGCACAATGATGTAGCGTCCTGAAGTTCGTTGGGTCTTCAGCGACTAGATTGATGGAATGGGCAAAGCACGAAATATGTTTCGAAGGCCCAAAAACATCTCTCACGGCCTTTTTCATACTCTCTGCGTTGTCAGTTACGATGACGACAATTTTGTCAGTTTCGACTCGCCATTCTCGCAAAATGTTTTGCATCCATCTTCCAATAACTTCAGCGGTGTGTTGCTCAGTCATTTCAGTAACACCCACCGTGGTGGATTGGAATTTTCCGTCAAACTCGTAATGAACTGTGACGCCTAAATAGCTGACGGTATTGTGAAGATCCGTCCAGATATCCGATGTAACCGAGAAATGATCAATTTTTTCCAATTTTTCTTTTACACATTGCGCGACGTACTCATATTTTTCTTCTAGCAGTTTCGTAATCGACTTTCTTCCAGGCACGACATATGAAGGTACCGTAGTTTTCATATGGTTCCTGAATCCTTCATTATCAACTGTCTGAAAAGGCAGATTATCTTTGGCAATCATGAAGAGGATGAAATTGGTGATTTCTCCTGCTTTTCCACCTCCGGCTAAATAAAAGGAATACCACATTTTATTTTATTTTTCAATACAATGTGAATGAAGTGATAATTCGTAGGAAGGTACTTTTTTTGTTTAAAGGATATAAATATTAGTTTAAGAACGACTAAAAACCATGATATAGAAATGTGGATTTTTTCGTATCACAGGTAAGTGTGTAGCACGTACGTTTTGTTAGGACATTAAAAATTCAAATCTTGATATCAGATAAGCTGCTGGAGCGGCCTGAATTTTTTTTCAACTTAAGTTTTGACATAATCGTCTTTTTATTCAATAGTTATTAACTTTTGAAGTTACATTTGTATAAAATTTTACTTTTTTCCAACCATTATTGCGAAACTTTCAGTTTTGCCATAATATTTATTCAACAACATATATACATATATAAAAGAGTGTTTCGAAAACATTACCTGCAAATGATTGAATTTGCTTGAAAGAGTTGTCGATTTTAGGCTGAAGCGCCAATGGTCTTTGTCTAATCGCACTGGCGAATCTGCTACTTGTTTCTGAGAGTGCTGGTGAAGACACTCGATTTGGTGAATCTGGTGAATCACAGTCAGATTCTGCGACGTCCATGGATATCAACGTTGATGTTGATGACGACATTGATCGTTTCTAAAGATTAATAAGAATAAGAAGAAAAATATTGCAGCCCTACAGCAGAGTAAAGAACGACCCAACAACAGTTTTTATTATTAAATGTTCACCGAATACAACTTTATCATACACTTTGCTCTTCATTATTAACAAAACGAAAAGTGCGGTGTATAATTGAACCATGCTGTTGCATATAAGGAATAGTTTATGTTATAATGAAGATTAGGGCGTCTTTCGGTTGAGAATCTCAAAGATATTTATTTAAAAAATGTATATTTACCAATATATTTTGTTGTTCGACACAGTTTTCTTTTTTTTTGTAGAAATACTTTCACTTCAGGGTTCTCCGAGTGATTGCGTTTCAAATGATTCTTTAAATTGGTTGTACAACCACCTTTGCCGCCAGACTTTACAGCTCTGTTGCAAATTTTGCATGAAGGATCACCGTCGTTACCAGTGGATTTGGCAAAAAATTTCCAAACAAAGGATTGCTTTAATTTAGGCACTGTAAAAAAATAATAAAAATCATGAAGTTCTTATAATAGAAAAATATTAAGAAATCAAACTAAGCCTTATACACCAAAACCAAACTGATTATTAAAAAAGTCAGGTTAAGTGTTAGGCGAGACTCGCGGCGTGTCGAAAACGATTTTCCACAACCTAACTGAAAAATGTACCCACTTTATGGAGCGTTTGTCATACAATCTCGATCGCCAGCAACATCAAAGCACAGAAAACCACAACCCAAAGATAATCAATAAATTCTGTGAGGAAAAGGAAAAGGAAAAAAAATAGTCACGCAAAAATGAAAAATTATCGGGTGAAAATAATACCATGAAACGTACGACAATTTTGTGGAAGTGAACGGAAATATTAGTGTAGTAAACATTTGATAACTATGGACTTACCAAAATTCGATGGAAGAACCAGGTAGCGGGTTATTACAAGATTTATGTTTAACACGTTTGATCGTTTAATGTTGAACGCCGGTAAAACTGTAGACTTAGCTACAGATGGAAGGTGACGAAGAAGAAAGGCTACAACGTGAAAATACTAGGCTGACTGCATTGTATCCCTAACGCCTTACTTCATATTAATAACCCCGCAACATGAACGTTTACCGTGGCTGAATTTCGAACTAATATCTTCTATCACTTTACAGGCCGCTTTTTCGATAGCTCCATAAACTTAGCCGCCGACTATGGAAATATCGAATTTTTTTTAACGCCAATCGATTGTTAGTCGTTTGTTAGTGTTTGTTAGACAAAACCCAGCGTTTGTTAGACGTTATTTATTGAATAAAACAAAAAACAAATTTATGCCAAAGTTAGCCGCAGAAAATTGTTTTTCTAGTGATTTCGAACTTTTTTTCGTGACCAATCGATTGTTAGTCGTTTGTTAGTGATTGATAGTCGGCTTAAATCGTTTGTTAGAGTTCAATTATTATTAAATTAATGAAAAACTTTTCGGGCGTAGAGCGCGCTGCGAGCGACGTGAAGTAGACAGCATCATTTGAGGATGTGGACATGTAACTCGTCAATTTCAGCAAAACGGTGATTCTTATAATTCTATTCGATTGCTAGACGAATATTAGTAATTGTTAATGAATTTTCATCGTTTGTTAGAGTTCCATTTTTATTTAATCGCTGAAAAACTTTTCGGCACTAGGACGCACTGCATGTCGCGGCGGTTGGCAGCATCGCCGCGACAGCTGCTGAGGGGTTTGCACATGTCACTCATCAATTTCCGCCAACAGTTGATTCTTGTCATTCTATTACATTGTTAGACGATCGCTAGTGACTGTTACTTAATTTGCATCGTTCGTTAGAGCTCGATTTTTATTTAATCGCCGAAAAACTTTTCGGCGCTAGAGCGCGCTGCAGGTCGCGAAGGTTAGCTGCATCGCCGCGACAGCGGCTTGCGGGTTTGCACATGTAAGACGTAAATTTCCACAAAACGATGATTCTTGTCATTCTAGTACATTGTCAGACGAATGTTATTGGTTGTTAGAGAATTTTCATCGGTTGTTAGAGCTCTATTATTATTTAATCGCCGAAAAACTTTTCGGTGCTAGTGCACGCATCATGACGCGGAGGATGGCAGCATCGCCGCGATAGTTACTTACGGGTTTGCAAATGAACCGCGTCAATTTCTGCAAAAAGTTGACTCTTATCATTCTATTAGATTGTTAGACGATCGCTAGTGATTGTTAGTTAATTTTCATCGTTTGTTAGAGCATCATTTTTATTTAATCGCTGAAACACTTTTCGGCCCTAGAGCGCGCTGCATGTCGCGGAGGCTGGCAGCATCGTCGCGACAGCTGCGCATGCAACTCGTAAATTTGAGCGAAACATTGATTCTTATCATTCTATTCGATTGTTAGACTATCGCTAGTGATTGTTAGTTAATTTCTTTCGTTTGTTAGAGCTCCATTTTTATTTAATCGCTAAGAAACTCTTCGGCGCTAGAGCACGCTGCAGGTCGCGGAGCTTGGCAGCATCGTCGCGGCTTTGCGCATGCAGATCGTTAATTTGAGCAAAACGTTGATTCTTATCATTCTTTTAGATTATTCGACTATCGCTAGGGATTGTTAGTTAATTTCTATCGTTTGTTAGAGCTCCATTTTTATTTAATCGCTGAAAAAGTTTTCGACGCTAGAGCGCGCTGCTGGTCGCGAAGGTTGGCTGCATTGCCGCGACAGCGGCATACGGGTTTGCACATATAAATCGTCAATTTCCACAAAATGTTGATTCTTGTCATTCTATTACATTGTCAGACGAATGTTAGTGATTGTTAGAGAATTTTCATCGTTCGTTAGAGCTCCAATTTTATTTAATCGCCGAAAAACTTTTCGGTGCTTGAACACGCTTCATGTCGCGGAGGTTGGCAGCATCGCCGCGACAGCTGCTTTCGAGTTTGCGCATTTAACTCGTCAATTTCCGCAAAACGTTGACTCTTATCATTCTATTAGATTCTTAGATGATCGCTAGTGATTGTTAGTTAATTTTCATCGTTCGTTAGAGCGTCATTTTTATTTAATCGCTGAAACACTTTTCGGCCGTAGAGCGCGCTGCATGTCGCGGAGGTTGGCAGCATCGTCGCGACAGATGCTTACGGCTTTGCGCATGTAACTGGTTATTTTGAGCAAAACGTTGATTCGTATCATTCTATTAGATTATTTGACGATCGCTAGTGATTGTTAGTTAATTTCTATCGTTTGTTAGAGCTCCATTTTTATTTAATCGCTGAGAAACTTTTCGGCGCTGAGCGCGCTGCAGGTCGCGAAGGTTGGCACATCGCCGCGACGCCGGCTTACGGGATTGCACATGTAACAAGTAAATTTCCACAAAACGTTGATTCTTGTCATTCTATTACATTGTCAGACGAATGTTAGTGATTGTTCGTTAATTTCTATCGTTTGTTAGAACTCCGTTTTTATTTAATCGCTGAAAAACTTTTCGACACCAGAGCGCGCTGTAGATCGCGAAGGTTGGCTGCATCGCCGCGATAGTTCCTTACGGGTTTGCAAATGAACCGCGTCAATTTCCGCAAAACGTTGACTCTTATCATTCTATTAGATTGTTAGACGATCGCTAGTGATTGTTAGTTAATTTTCATCGTTTGGTAGAGCATCATTTTTATTTAATCGCTGAAGAACATTTCGGCCCTAGAGCGCGCTGCATGTCGCGGAGGTTGGCAGCATTGTCGCGACAGCTGTTTACGGCTTTGCGCATGCAACTCGTTAATTTGAGCAAAACGTTGATTCTTATCATTCTACTAGGTTATTAGACTATCGCTAGTGATTGTTAGTTAATTTCTTTCGTTTGTTAGAGCTCCAATTTTATTTAATCGCTGAGAAACTTTTCGACGCTAGAGCGCGCTGCAGGTCGCGAAGGGTGGCTGCATCGCCGCGACAGCGGCTTACGGGATTGCACATGTAACTCGTAAATTTCCACAAAACGTTGATTCTTGTCATTCTATTACATTGTCAGACGAATGTTAGTGATTGTTAGTTAATTTCTAGCGTTTGTTAGAGCTCCATTTTTATTTAATCGCTGCACAACTTTTATACGCTAGAGCGCGCTGCAGGTCACGAAGGTTGGCTGCATTGCCGCGATGGCGGCGTACGGGTTTGCATAATAAATCGTAAATTTCCACAGAACGTTGATTCATATCATTCTATTACATTGTCAGACGAATGTTCGTGATTGTTAGAGAATTTTCATCGTTTGTTAGAGCTCCATTTTTATTTAATCGCCGAAAAACGTTTCGGCGCTAGAGCACGCTTCATGTCGCGGAGGTTGGCAGCATCGCCGCGACAGCTGCTTTCGGGTTTGCGCAATTAACTCGTCAATTTCCGCAAAACGCTGACACTTATCATTCTATTAGATTGTTAGACGATCGCTAGTGATTGTTAGTTAATTTCTTTCGTTTGTTAGAGCTCCATTTTTAGTTGATCGCTGAGAAACTTTTCGGCGCTAGAGCGCGCTGCAGGTCGCGAAGGTTGGCTGCATCGCCGCGACAGCGGCTTACGGGATTGCTCATGTAGCACGTAAATTTCCACAAAACGTGGATTGTCTTGTCATTCTATTACATTGTCAGACGAATGTTAGTGATTGATAGTTAATTTCTATCGTTTGATAGAGCTCCATTTTTATTTAATCGCTGAAAAACTTTTCGACGCTAGAGCGCGCTGCAGGTCGCGTAGGTTGGCTGCATTGCCGCGACAGATGCTTACGGCTTTGCCCATGTGACAGGTTATTTTGAGTAAAACGTTGAATCTTATCATTCTATTAGATTAAATAAAAATTATGCTCTAACGAACGATGAAAATTAACTAACAATCACTAGCGATCGTCTAACAATCTAATGGAATGATAAGAATCAACGTTTTGCGGAAATTGACGAGTTAAATGCGCAAACCTGTAAGCAGCTGTCGCGGCGATGCTGCCAACCTCCGCGACATCACGCGTCCTCTAGTGCAGAAAAGTTTTTCGGCGATTAAATAAAAATGGAGCTCTAACAAACGATGAAAATTCTCTAACAATCACTAACATAAGTCTGACAATGTAATAGAATGACAAGAATCAACGTTTTGTGGAAATTGACGTCTTACATGTGTAAGCCCATAAGCCGCTGTCGCGGCGATGCAGCCAACCTTCGCGACATGCAGCGCGCTCTGGCGCCGAAAAGTTTTTCAGCGATTGAATAAAAATGGAGCTCTAACAAGCGATAGAAATTAACTAACAATCACTAGCGATCGTCTAACAATCTAATAGAATGATACGAGTCAACGTTTTGCGGTAATTGATGCGGTACAAGTGCAAACCCGTAAGCAGCGGTCGCGGCGATGCTGCCAACCTCCGCGACATGAAACGTGCTCTAGCACCGTAAAGTTTTTCGGCGATTAAATAAAAATGGAGCGCTAACAAACAATGAAAATTCTCTAACAATCACTAACATTCGTCTGACAATGTAATAGAATGAAAAGAATCAACGTTTTGCAGAAATTGACGAGTTAAATGCGCAAACCCCTACGCAGCTGTCGCGGCGATGCTGCCAACCTCCGCGACATGACGCGTGCTCTAGTGCCGAAAAGTTTTTCGGCGATTAAATAAACATGGAGCTCTAACAAACGATGAAAATTCTCTAACAATCACTAACATAAGTCTGACAATGTAATAGAATGACAAAAATCAACGTTTTGTGGAAATTTACGGGTTACATGTGCAATCCCGTCAGCCGCTGTCGCGGCGATGCAGCCAACCTTCGCGACCTGCAGCGCGCTCTAGTGCCGAAAAGTTTCTCAGCGATTAAATTAAAATGGAGCTTTAACAAACGAAAGAAATTCACCAACAATCACTAGCGATCGTCAAACAATCTAATAGAATGATAAGAATCAACGTTTTGCTCAAAATAACCAGTTCCATGGGCAAAGCCGTAAGCATCTGTCGTGGCAATGCAGCCAACCTTCGCGACCTGCAGCGCGCTCTAGCGTCGAAAAGTTTTTCAGCGATTAAATAAAAATGGAGCTCTAACAAACGATAGAAATTAACTATCAATCACTAACATTCGTCTGACAATGTAATAGAATGCCAAGAATCAACGTTTTGTGGAAATTTACGTGCTACATGTGCAATCCCGTAAGCCGCTGTCGCGGCGATGCATCCAATCTTCGCGACCTGCAGCGCGCTCTAGCGCCGAAAAGTTTCTCAGCGATCAAATAAAAATGGAGCTCTAACAAACGAATGAAATTAACTAACAATCACTAGCGATCGTAAAACAATCTAATACAATGATATGAATCAACGTTTTGCTCAAAATACCCAGTTACATGCGCAAAGCCGTAAGCATCTGACGCGACGATGCTGCCAACCTCCGCGACATGCAGCGCGCTCTAGGGCCGATCAGTGTGTCAGCGATTAAATAAAAATGATGCTCTAACAAACGATGAATTTCAACTAACAATCATTAGCGATCGTCGAACAATCTAACAATCACTAACATCGTCTAACAATCACTAACATTCGTCTGACAATGTAATAGAATGACAAGAATCAACGTTTTGTGGCAATTGACGATTCAAGTCGAAAAGTTTTCCAGCGATTAAATGAATATGGAGCTCTAACAAACGATAGAAATTAACTAACAATCACTTGCGATAGTCTAACTATCTAAAAGAATTATAGGAATCAACGTTTTGCTCAAATTAACGAGTTGCATGCGCAAAGCCGTAAGCAGCTGTCGCGACGTCGCTGCCGACCTCCGCGAACTGCAGCGCGCTCTAGCGCCGAAAAGTTTCTCAGCGATCAAATTAAAATGGAGCTCTAACAAACGAAAGGAATTAACTAACAATCACTAGCGACAGTCTAACAACCTAATAGAATGATAAGAATCAACGTTTTGCTCAAATTAACGAGCTGCATGCGCAAAGCCGTAAGCAGCTGTCGCGACGATGCTGCCAACCTCCGCGACATGCAGCGCGCTCTAGGGCTGATAAGTGTTTCAGCGATTAAATAAAAATGATGCTCTAACAAACGATGAAAATGAACTCTCAATCACTAGCGATCGTCGAACAATATAATAGAATGATAAGAGTCAACGTTTTGCGGAAATTGACGCGGTTCATGTGCAAACCCGTAAGTAACTATCGCGGCGATGCTGCCAACCTCCGCGACATGAAGCGTGCTCCAGCACCGAAAAGTTTTTCGGCGATTAAATAAAAATGGAGCTCTAACAAACGATGAAAATTCTCTAACAACCCATAACATTCGTCTGACAATGTAATAGAATGACAAGAATCAACGTTTTGTGGAAATTTACTTGTTACATGTGCAATCCCGTAAGCCGGCGTCGCGGCGATGTGCCAACCTTCGCGACCTGCAGCGCGCTCTAGCGCCGAAAAGTTTCTCAGCGATTAAATAAAAATGGAGCTCTAACAAACGAAAGAAATTAACTAACAATCACTAGCGATCGTCAAATAATCTAATAGAATGATACGAATCAACGTCCTGCTCAAAATAACCAGTTACATGCGCAAAGCCGTAAGCATCTGTCGCGACGATGCTGCCAACCTCCGCGACATGCAGCGTGCTCTACGGCCGAAAAGTGTTTCAGCGATTGAATAAAAATGACGCTCTAACGAACGATGAAAATTAACTAACAATCACTAGCGATCATCTAAAAATCTAATAGAATGAAAAGAGTCAACGTTTTGCGGAAATTGACGAGTTAAATGCGCAAACCCGAAAGCAGCTGTCGCGGCGATGCTGCCAACCTCCGCGACATGAAGCGTGTTCAAGCACCGAAAAGTTTTTCGGCGATTAAATAAAAATGGAGCTCTAACAAACGATGAAAATTCTCTAACAATCACTAACATTCGTCTGACAATGTAATAGAATGACAAGAATCAACGTTTTGTGGAAATTGACGATTTATAGCTGCAAACCCGTACGCCGCTGTCGCGGCAATGCAGCCAACCTTCGCTACTAGCAGCGCGCTCTATCGTCGAGAATTTTTTCAGCTATTAAATAAAAATGGAGCTCTAACAAACGATAGAAATTAACTAACAATCACTAGCGATAGTCTAACAATCGAGTAAAATGATAAGAATCAACGTTTCGCTCAAATTTACGAGTTGCATGCGCAGCTGTCGTGACGATGCTGCCAACCTCCGCGACATGCAGCGCGCTCTAGGGCCGAAAAGTGTTTCAGCGATTAAATAAAAATGATGCTCTAACAAACGATGAAAATTAACTAACAATCACTAGCGATCGTCTACCAATCTAATAGAATGATAAGAGTCAACGTTTTGCAGAAATTGACGCGGTTCATTTGCAAACCCGTAAGTAACTATCGCGGCGATGCTGCCATCCTCCGCGTCATGAAGCGTGCTCTAGCACCGAAAAGTTTTTCGGCGATTAAATAAAGATAGAGCTCTAACAAACGATGAAAATTCTCTAACAACCAATAACATTCGTCTGACAATGTAACAGAATGACAAGAATCAACGTTTTGTGGAAATTTACGTCTTACATGTGCAAACCCGCAAGCCGCTGTCGCGGCGATGCAGCTAACCTTCGCGACCTGCAGCGCGCTCTAGGGCCGAAAAGTTTTTCGGCGATTAAATAAAAATCGAGCTCTAACAAACGATGCAAATTAAGTAACAGTCACTAGCGATCGTCTAACAATGTAATAGAATGACAAGAATCAACGTTTGGCGGAAATTGATGAGCGACATGTGCAAACCCGTCAGCAGCTGTCGCGGCGATGCTGCCAACCGCCGCGACATGCAGTGCGTCCTAGTGCCGAAAATTTTTTCAGCGATTAAATAAAAATGGAACTCTAACAAACGATGAAAATTCATTAACAATTACTAACATTCGTCTAGCAATCGAATAGAATTATAAGAATCACCGTTCTGCTGAAATTGACGAGTTACATGTCCACATCCTCAAATGATGCTGACAACTTCACGTCGCTCGCAGCGCGCTCTAGGCCCGAAAAGTTTTTCATTAATTTAATAATAATTGAGCTCTAACAAACGATTTAAACCGACTAACAATCACTAACAAACGACTAACAATCGATTGGTCACGAAAAAAAGTTCGAAATCACTAGAAAAACAATTTTTTGCGGCTAACTTTGGCATAAATTTGTTTTTTGTTTTATTCAATAAATTACGTCCAACAAACGCTGGGTTTTGTCTACCAAACACTAACAAACGACTAACAATCGATTGGCGTTAAGAAAAATTCCATATTTCCATAGTCGGCGGCTAAGTTTATGGAGCTTTTTTCGATGATTCCGCCCAGGGAGACTAGAGGTAAGGAGTGGACACACAGTGTTTACGAAACGACCGCAAAAACGCAGCTATTACGGAGGCGCTGCGATCGTATGTGTCCGATCGATTAGCTTCGCCTACTCGCTTCATGCTCTTGGAGTGCTCTCGGTGCTGTGACAGCACATTCGTGGTGGGGGACCCAACTGTTGCGTCTACCTCTCCTATTTCACTTTCTTATTGTTTCAAGCTAATCATAGCAACTAATTATTAATGAAATTAAGCGGTGAACCAACTAAATAAACCGCCAAACCGAATATGAACCCCAAGCGTAGCCACAACTTAAATAATGGAAACCTACATCTTATTATAGCGCGCGCGCGGGTAGCGCGCTAGGATAATACACGACGATACTAGGGTTCAAATCTTGTTTTTTCTTACAAGCTTTTTCCCCCTTATACAATTATTATATCCATGAATTCTGTACTCTATTTTTCACCTACATCGTGAAAATACAATAATAAATCGAAAACGTCTTTGAACGTTAAACAGCGAGGTTGAATTTTTAATTTTTATATTTATTTCTCATATACGCAGATGCACGTTTCTCATATCTTTCAACGATTCAATTGATAAATAATATCATTAATCAGAATTAATCAGAATTGAGGCGAACAAAACAGAAAACATACCCAATGAAAATGGAACCAACGGAAGAGAGAACAGCTCGAAGAAAATGCAGAATCGACGTTGCTACACTCTTTGGCAAACTTTACGTTCGCGGAGAATGAGATAGCTCGGCGTTGTTACAAACCATCGAGGTTTGCGACCCAAACACTGACACATGAGTACAGAAAAAACAATGCAATAAGGACCATTTTTCAAGTGTCTCGTATTTTTTTATTGTATTTTCATCACAATAATAAATAAAAAAGGCTTGAAGATAAACCGACCCGTTACTAGCATTTCTTGTGCATGATTATTGTGAGAGCACAACAGAACGGACAGTATTGATCATATTTCATACTCTTCTTTTTTTTCTTTTGTCTTCATTATTATTATTATTATTATTATTATTATTATTATTATTATTATTATTATTTCTAGCTGTAATGAATATACCTGTCCGTTATGAGAAGAAAATAAAAAGTAATTTATATATTTCATTGCCGATCACTCGGCTCAAATTTCCTGGTGACTCGTTTGGAGCTCGATCGCATCGGCCGGTCGTTTTATAGCTGCGGTCTGTGTGACCAGTACGATTTTTTGTATCATTCGGAGCGTCTCGGCGAGATTCGACAATTGAAATAAAGAAATCAGCAGCCAAATGAAATACGCAATAGAGATGGGACCAACGGAAGAAAGTACTGCTGGAAGAATCACTGCCGCGATCTGCAGAAGCGTCTTGCTCGCGGAATATAACCGACCGAAAGGAAATCCAATAATTATCAATCTTCAAAATTAATTAGAATTGAGACAAAAACAGAAGAAATGCGTGTGTCACGACGACGTTTTCCATGCAATGATAATGAGGCGGACGAAGTGGAGGCAGACGTCGACGTCGACGTTTCTGAAGTAGTTGCGCTTAAGGGGCAGCGTCAGGGCCCACTGGAAAAAAGGAACTTGTCGAAAAATTGCGGTTGTATTTGCAAGGAAAATAACTAATAAATGATGCTCCATTTTATGCGTATTACTCCAAGGAGAATGAAGCGTAAAGGTTATGTTTCGCATTAACTGAACCACGCATGCAAGAAAAAAGAAACTAAAGGCTAACCCTAATGACGATTGATTGGGAGGAATATTGAAAATAATCTTACCTTGGGCTTCGAAGAAAACAATTTCGTGTAGATTTTCTCAATATTTCAAAACACAATATTAAAAATGAGCCTCAAAGCGGACCACAAAGACACATCGAAATCAAATTCTTTTATTATTTGTGCGCATGCGTTGAGTTTGGACTATTATAATTATTTGAGACGTTATCGTCAGGAGAGCTGCTAGTGGCACGAACTGGAACTATGGCAAGTCGGATTTTTTAAGACGCTGGAACTACGTATTGGCCTATGCTGTGTCCACTCCTTACCTCTAGTCTCCCTGATTCCGCCAAAAGCGTTCGGGCCACGGTCTTATATACAGGCAAGGAGACTAGAGAGAAGGAGTCGACACTCCCGCCTAAAACGGTTCTTTCAATCGGTCGCAGAGATATAGTGCTCAGTTCCGCCGCAGGCGTCGCTAGTGTTCCACAGAGCCCACAATATATAGTAATACAAAACTGCATAAGGTGAAACTGACCGTGTTATGGCGGCAAAATTGTTTGCGCCTGTCAAACACAAAAATATCTGTCGTGTACACCAGCACAGCAGCTATATAAAACCTTCGCCAGCGAATTCTTTTTCAGCGAATTTAATTATTTTTTTGCGACGGCAACGGCAAAGAAGAAGCAGGGAGTATTTCAAGACTTACTGTTAAATTATAAATCTAATCTGAGTTTTTTTCCAAATTTGTTTGTTAAGGTTTTAGGTTACGGTGACCCAGTCCGCGCGGATCTGCACGGTGATTGAAGGTAAAATATTAACTATTTTCCATTCTGCAAGATGTAAATTAAATTCAATTGTAATTTAATATTTTTAATGTATATTTATTATTAGAATTGTAAATTAAAATCATATTCAATGACAATTTTGCGAGAACTTGAATGAATCGGTCGCACGTATATGGAATGTATAAGTATGTATAAGATTGTTTTTAGACTGTCAAAATATCTTGACATTTAGTATTTGAATATAAGAAAGGTTTGAAAGAATATAAGAAAGGTTTGATCTAAAATTTACACGTAATATTGCAATAGATAAATTAATAACGAATAGGTGTGACATTATGTTTTTAAAAAAGCGTTTGTATTTTTCAATCGAATGCGGTTTAGAGTACCAACGGGCGAGTCTCATCATGTCTGCGAATCTGCATCTCTCACGTTTGCATCAAGGAGAGTATTAATTCATTTTATATATAAATAGTACACACTTTAGTAGTTTCTAGATATTTTCATGATGCACATTTTTTTGTTTTCAGCCTGCGGAAGCGAGCCCTGACCTTCCAGATGGAAGCAATAGCCTTTTTCAGGGCTCCAAAAATTTTTAACGTAAAACAACACACATATTCCCCCCATTCTCGCAGAAAAGTGTATCGGGACCGATCATTTGTAGCCTGTGGACACGAGCCCCGACCTTCCAGATGGAATCAACAGCCCTTTTCAGGGCCCCAAGAACTTCTAACGTTAAACAACTCACGCATTCATGCCATTCTCGCTGAAAATTTTTTCGAGATCTTTCGTTCAAGTGTATATATATGCATACATATATATACACTTCACCAAGGGTCTTCAATATTTATGATTTTTACTATTTTTATACTATACGAAGCCTTCCGATAAAGAGTATTGACGTATTGAAAGTGATCGGGATGTACTGATATTTATAAATAAAAAACTTCCCTCTTGATGTAATCGAACTAATAATGAAGATGACTCCTCGCGAATCAATGAGATAAAGGGAAAAGTAAACACTCCAGGTAGGAATTATAAAACAAAGGCCATAGCCGGGTAAGTAGCGAAAAATTGCCCCCGCATTTTTTCCAGCGAAATTTGTACTATATTCTGAGGTATAAAAAAAACAATTTTTCTGAAAATTTCATGCCCGTCAACGCAATGGTTTTAGAAAAATGAATTTTTTAAAAATATCCACAAACATTTTTTTTTCCGGAAACGGTACAGTGGATCGATTTGATTTTTTTTTGGTCCTTGTCCCAATCAAACGTCTTACGAAATAAAATTATAGAACATCTTGCGAAAGATCAAGGTTTGAAAAAAAATAATTTTCCTTGTTTTATTATTTTTTACTATAATCCACTTGGGGTACAATAGCGAAAATGTTTTCATATAATCTTTGGGCACCTTATTAGATTATATAATTTTTTCAAAATGATCGGTTTGGTACGCCACAGTGAAAAAAAAGAAACACACTTTATTGATATATTTCAGTTATATAGATATATAACTAAAATATATCAATAAAGTCTGTTTCTTTTTTTTTCACTGTGGCGTACCAAACCGATCATTTTGAAAACATTATGTAATCTAATAAGGTGCCCAAAGATTATATGAAAAAATTTCGTTATTGTACCCCAAGTGGATTATAGTAAAAAAAAATAAAACGAGGAACATTATTTTTTTTTAAACCTTAATCTTTCGCAAAATGTTCTATAATTTTATTCCGTAACACGTTTGATCGTAACAAGTACCAAAAAAAAATCGAATCGATCCACTGAAGCGTTTCCCGAATTTTTATTGTTTTTTATTTTTAAAAAATTCATTTTTCCAAAACTATTGCGTTGGCGGGGATGAAATTTTCAGAAAATTTGTTTTTTTTCTTATACCTCAGAATATACTCCTAATTTCGCTTGAGAAAATGCGGGGGCAATTTTTCCCTACTTACCCGGCTATGGTCTTTCAACTATTGATGGCAGTAAATTAAAGAATATATTCTTCCATGTTATTTTTGTTCGATTTCTTTTGGGATTGGACGAGTCCTTTGATTGGTTAAAACTGCTTCAATTCGCTCGTACAACCAAATATCTATACGAAAGCAGAAGAAAAAATTTTTAACTACCGAGGCTCGAACTCAGGACCTTCATACAGTAATCTAGCGTTCTACCAACTTCGCCACACAATGATTTGCCAATAAAATCTTCTCATATTTAAGTGATTGCCGTGCTGGGGGTTCAATTAGGCTTGACGGCTTGTTCGGTACGTTCATCGCTTAATTCGCGTTTCATTATAATTAGCTATATTTTTAAACATAACAGGCAAATCATAAGTTTCCATAATAAAATACCTCGTGCTGTACTTATTGTATAATTATTATATCTCATATGCTTATTATATAATAAGCCCATGTGAATAAAACAACACGAGTTGTTTTATTAATATTACTTATATTTTATTTATTATATATATGTACACAATATTATTATATATTATAATAGAAGGGATCCCCACTTGGGTGTATTATCGTTCGGGTGTGCGAAAGAAAACACACCATGACTATTCCAAGTGAGTACGAGAGAGAAACACGATCACCCCAGTTTTGTGATTGGTCGTTGCGGCGGAGCTCGGACCTTATGCAGTTTTGTATTACTATATATTATGGGCTCTGGGGAACACTAGCGATGCCTGCGGCGGAACTGAACACTAACTCTCTGCGACCGATTGAAAGAACTTTATACATACAGGCTAGGATAGGGAGTTTGGACTCCTTTACTCTAGTCTCCTTGTATACAGGTCTGGAAACTCCGTCGGATGAGGAGGGTCGCTCACTGACGATATTTTTTTAATACACTGGCCGCTAGGGGCGCTGCCATCTTAATGGTAGGAAGTACACCACATTCCTTCAAGAAACATTAGGTCCGTTATTGGAAGAAATACCTTTAGTGACAAGAAACAGAATGTGGTATCAACACGATGGGTGCCCGGCACATTTTTCGCTGATAGCTAGAAATGAATTACAAAAGAGATTTCCAAATCGTTGGATTGCACGCGGAGAAGCTGTAACGTGGCCGGTTAGCTCGCCAGACTTGACGCCTCTGGACTTTTTTTTGTGAGGATACTTGAAAGATCTTGTTTATAAAGAACGTCCAACTACGCCGGATGATACGCGTGAGAGAATTCTTCGAGCCTGTGATTCGATAAGTGCCGAAGTGATAAGAAATTCTTCACAATTCGTGATGAAGAGATTGCAATACTGCATTGATTCCAATGGCAATCACTTTGAGCATCTACTGTGAATAAAGGTAATTTCACATAAAAATAAAGTTCATGTCACTTTTTGATCTTAAATGACCTTGAACGACTTTGCCCCATAAATGTTTTTATGTAGTTTTCGATGCTCTACAAGATAGTTGAAAAAAATATACCGTCCCATTTAAAAAAGTGGGGGTGAGCGTTACTGTGCGACAGCGCCTCCACAGAGATAAAAAAAATGATCGCATTTAATGACCCCTGTCGTACGGTACAACTTTTGTTTCGAACATTTTGTTGTGATGTCGATAATTACAGAGATATTCAAGGTGGCAACAGTTAATGCCTCACTGTGTATATAAAAGTGTTATTATGAATATGTGTCTAATTAATACATACACAGATGCGCGCAAACCCACACAAAGTCACACGTTATTGGCCTATTTGAGAACTCCCATTTGATCCGTGTATAACACTGTAAATCACTTATAAAATATCATCGGATCGCAAATAGGATATCATATGTATGTCGAGGTTAAATATCCTACAACCCGGGAAAAAAGTTCATATCTGAATATATCTGAATGTATCTGAATCATATCTGTAGAATCAGATATGATCAGACAAGAAAATTGGCAATGCCTGATCATGTACTGTCATGACAGATCATGTATGCTTATATCTGAGCATGTATTATCATCCCGAGAAAAAATTATCAGATCAGATCACATCTGATTATATCTGGATTATTTATGATCCAGATATGATTGATCATATCTGAATTTTGTCTAATCATGCAAGAAAAATGGCCCTATTAGAGCATACATGATTAGATTTGACGATATCAGAGCATGTATGATTAAATTTGACGATATCAGACCATATGATGTCAGACCTGACAATATCAAATCTGCCTATAATATGCAAAATTGATCGGCTTCGAAGCGTAATTGGTCATATCAGAACAGATATACCCATTTCAGGGTGAACATGCTTATATTAATAGCAGATATGAGTATATGTGGTATGTCATATATGTCTATCTCCTTGATGAAAAATTGAACCACAACCAGAATATATCAAAATATAGCGTGATTATATTGTTTATATTCATTTTATTGATAAAATCACATATTTATTGTGTACTACACGTTCTTATAGGTATAAAATGTATTTATATTAATCCTCACCAACACTAAAATCAAAATATAAACTACCACGTAAACAAAACAAAATAAAGTTCTTACAGAGGCAAAAAAAAATATTCTTTTTACGTTGAAACTTATAGGAAAAAACAAAAAATATACTTTTTTTCATTTTTTAATTTAACTAACTTAAAACTTTAAAACTTTTTCAATCAAAATGTTGTCAAACGTTCCGTTCTTATAAGTAGAAAACGTTTATTATTTTTGCCGATACACTAGAATCAAAATATAAATTGCCACGTAAACAAAAAAGAAAGTTATCACAGGCAACGAAATATATTCTTATTACGTTAAATCGAAAAATTTCGATTTTTTTAATCGATTGTGAGTCATTTTTAGTTGTTTGTCGTAACAATTAAAATATTTGTGAGATGAGTCTTTAGTTGGAAAATGAGCGTTAAAGATTACTGGTAAGTTAGCGTCATGACTTTGACTTTTCAATCTTTTGTTTTTTAATCGATTGTGAGTCGTTTATGGTTGATGGTGAGAACAATTAAAACGTGTGTGAGATCGGTCTTTAGTTAAAAAATGAGAGTTAAAAATTACCGGTAAGTTACCGGCTTGACTTTGCCTTTTCGATTTATATATTTTTTTAATCGTTTATGGGTCGTTTGTGGTTGGTTGTGAGATTGATTAGAACATTTGTGAGATCAGTCTCGGCGGTGAAAAAAGACATGTAAACAAAGGAAAAGTTAACGATTCGACTATCACTTTTGCACTTTTTTTGTATAAATTTTCCATATGTGGAAAAACTATCGATGAACGGTTATATTACCCAAACAAGTCAGCACCGAAGCATTCATTTTTATTATATTTCTATATTACGAAGAAGTTAATCGATGTCAAACTATGGACGAATACTATGATTATAACATTTTGTAAGATCACTCATTAGTTAATAACTAATAGTCAAAGATTACCGCAAAACTAACCGGTCGACTTAGACTTTTCGATTGAAAAAAAATTGTTTGTGAGTCGATTGTGGAATTGTACAATGAATCAAAACGTTTCTGCAAAACCTCTTTGCAAACGGTCATATAACCCAAACGCACAGGCTCACACAGAAAAATGCTATTTTTACGTTATTTATATGTGACGAAGAGGTTAATTGATTTATTTGCGAACCGATGATATTTTATAAGTGATTTACAGTATTATACACGGACCAAATGGGAGTTCTCAAATAGGCCAATAACGTGTGACTTTGTGTGCGTATGCACGCATCTGTGTATGTGTTAATAAGATACACAATCATAATAACACTTTTATGTATAGATATGCATTGATTTATATTTGATTAGATCTGATCACACGTGGTCAAGCATGTTCAGCGATCATCATATAGAGCTTGGATGAATTCGAGTATAATTCCATATCTGGGCAGATACAATCGTACATGGGCAAATATTTTCAGACCTGATCATGTACGAGTTGGGTTTGGTTGCGTATTCATCCATATCTGGTTGAATATGTTTATGCATGCGCGCACATATTGAAGTCTGATTATGTGTGAGCTCGTATGTATTCGTGAATTGTAATATATCTGGTTAGACATGACCACACATGGGCAGACATGTTCAGCTATAAATTCATATCTGCACATATTTACTTATGCGCGATCATATCTGACCGGATATAGACCTACCCCTAAGCGCATAAAAATACATGTATGTTCATCTTTGACCATGCATGAGCAGATAAGATTCATTTATGTTGCAGATAAACACCTACATGAGCATATCTGCTCAGATATGACCATTTTTCCCCGGGAAGGAGATAGACATATGACATACCACATATATTCATATCTGCTATTAATATAAGCATGTTCACCCTGATATGGGTGTATCTGTTCTTATATGACCAATTACGCTTCGAAACCGATCAAATTTGTATATTATAGGCAGATTTGATATTGTCAGGTCTGACATCATATGGTATGATATCGTAAAATCTAATCATATATGTTCTGATGTGGCCAATTTTCTTGCATGATTAGACAAGATCCAGATATGATCAATCATATCTGGATCATATATAATCAAGATATAATCAGATGTGATCTGATCTGATAATATTTTCTCGGGAAGCATGTTCACCAATTACGCTTCGAAACCCCCGGGAAAAAAGTTCATATCTGAATGTATCTGAATGTATCAGAATCAGATCTGTCGAATCAGATATGATCAGACAAGAAAATTAGCAATGTCTGATCATGTACTCTCATGACAGATCATGAATGCTTACATCTGAGTATGTATGATCATCCCAAGAAAAAATTATCAGATCAAATCACATCTGATTATATCTAGATTATATATGATCCACATATGATTGATGATATCTGGATCTTGTCTAATCATGCAAGAAAAATGGCCATATTAGAGCATACATGATTAGATTTGACGATATCAGAGCATGTATGATTAGATTTCACGATATCAGACCATATGATATCAGACTGACAATATCAAATCTGCCTACCCGAGAAAAAATTATCAGATCAGATGACATCTGATTATACCCGGATTATATACGATCCAGATATGATTGATCATATCTGGATCTTGTCTAATGATGCAAGAAAAATGGCAATATCAGAGTATACATGATTAGATTTGACGATATCAGAACATATGATGTCAGACCTGACAATATCAAATCTGCCTATAATATGGGAAATTGATCGGTTTCGAAGCGTAATTGGTCATATCAGAACAGATATCACGGTGAACATGCTGATATTAATAGCACATATGAGTATATGTGGTATGTCATATGTCTATCTCCTTGCCGTACACTTACGACATTTAACGTCGACATACATATGATATCCTATTTGGGAGCCGATGATATTTTATAAGTGATGTACAGTGTTATACACGGATCAAATGGGAGTTCTCAAATAGGCCAATAACGTGTGATTATGTGTGCGTATGGGCGCATCTGTGTATGTGTTAATAAGACACACAATCATAATACATGGATTTATACATGGATTTATACATGGATTTATACATGGATATGCATTGATTTATATTTGATTAGATCTCACCAGTTGGATTTGGTTGCGCATTCATTCATACCTGGTTGGATATGTCCATGCATGCGCGCACATTTTCAAGTCTGATCATGTGTGAGCTCGTATGTAGTCGTAAATTGTACTATATCTGTTTAGACATGACCACACATCGGCAGACATGTTCTGCTATAAATTCATATCTGCACATATTTACTTATGCGCGACCTTATCTGACCAGATATAGAGCTATCCCTAAGCGCATGACAATACATGTATGCTCATCTTTGACCATGCATGATCAGATCAGATTCATTTATGTTGCAGATAGACACCTCCATGAGCATATCTGTCCAGATATGACCATTCTTACCCGGGCCGATCAATTTTGCATATTATTGGCAGATTTGGTATTGTCAGGTCTGACATCATATGGTCTGATATCATCAAATCTTATCATATATGCTCTGATTTTGCCATTTTTCTTGCATCATTAGACAAGATCCAGATATGATTGATCATATATGATCCAGATATGATCAATCATATATAATCCAGATATAATCAGATGTGATCTGATCTGATAATTTTTGCTCGGGTATGGGCAGATTTGATATTGTCAGATCTGACATCATATGGTCTGATATCGTCAAATCTAATCATACATGCTCTGATATCATCAAATCTAATCATGTATGCTCTAGTATGGCCATTTTTCTTGCATCATTAGACAAGATCCAGATATGATCAATCATATCTGGATCATATATAATCCAGATATAATCAGATGTGATTTGATCTGATAATTTTTTTCCGGGATGATCATGCATGCTCAAATATAAGCATCCATGATCTGTCATGACAGTACATGATCAGACATTGTCAATTTTCTTGTCTGATCATATCTGATTCTACAGATATGGTTCAGATACATTCAGATGGCTACGCGACATCTGACCCGACAACAAAATATCCGCGACAAAATATCCGAATGACAAAATATCCTCATCATAAAATATCCGGAAGACAAAATATCCTCATGACAAAAGATCCTCATGACAAAACATCCGCGAGACAAAATCCTAAATCTCGTCGACCACAAAACGTTGAGTGTTCTGCGGGCCAAAACACCAAACACCAAAAACAAACAAAACACCAAACCAACCCAAACAAACACCTCAACATTTAATTACCGACAGCAGATATAATCTCGGCAACCAACCCAAACAAACCCAAGCGACACCAAAAACACCAAACAAACCCAAATAAACAATTCAACATTTAATTACCGACAGCGTATATAATATCGGCAGATATTTTGTCTTGCAGATGTTTTGTTATAAGGATATTTGTCCTGCGGATATCGTGTCGTCAGATATTTTGTCGCGGAAATTTTGTCGAGGATATTTTGTCGTTGGGTTAAAACGCGTGTTACCATTCAGATATATTCAGATATGAACTTTTTCCCCGGGATATTTTATTTCCTTATGGTTTCTTCGCGATATCGTTGGAATAGTTCTAAGAAAAAAGATAATCGTTCGGTAGTGATTGGTAGCTTAATTCTAACGTTTGGTAGTTAAATGCCTTAATTACATCGATAGAAAAACCATCTAGGTTTAGGCGCAGGCAATGCGCAGGCTAGACTAGGAAGCAGTGATATTTCGATTTCTTTGTTTTCTTCCCCACTTTCGGTCAATTAAGTCTCAAACGGAAGATAATCGTTTAGAAGTGATTAGTAGCTTAATTATAATGAATCGAAAAACCATCTGCGTTAGACGCAGGCGATAGAAAGCTGTGATTGGTCACTGGTGGATCCAACGGAATACCACGCAGTTGTATTTTGGAGCCTCTATGCGCGTTGGCTAGAATACGTATTTTTTAGATCGGCAGAATTAAAGAATTGACCGTTAAAAGTTAAAATCGAAATAGCAACTACTGTCACGTCGCGACCAAATGCGTACAATGTCTTTTTAAGCCTAATACGCACGATAGCGGAATTCTCATTTTTCGACGGATCTGAATATTTTCTTTAGAGTTAGGCCTACCACGGCGGAAACGTAGCCTATCCATAATAATATAACTAAGCGTTTCTCGTACCTTCCCACGCGAAAGCGTAGCGGTCTTAACGATATCGAGAACAAATATATAAGCGGGAAAATTTCGAACAGTCTCGTTGTAACCCGAACAGAGTCCGAGTATATCGCAAAGTGTCCTTAAGACCCAAAATACACAAAGGAAACCTTCGGGTTACAAGGATGACGAACACGTGAAGCGACACGCAAGAAATGCGTGATGATATTCATAAAGACGTAAATATATAACAACGCAACGATACCGAATGCTCACGATCATCCAAGAGCGGAAAAATGTCCAAATCCTTAAAAAATATACACTCGCTAGGAGAAAATCCTCCGACCCAGGAAGTTGCTGCGGTCATAAAACTGCGTTGATATTTCCCATGCGGACTCGCGGGCCTCGGTCAACAAGCCCTATCTCGAGCGTGCGTTCTTGGCGCCGACAAGGCCCCTTTTTCGTCTATATTTTTCCGCGCTCCAGATAAAGAAGCGCTGCTCCAATTCCCGGAAATAGAGCGACGGTTGTGGCTATCGCAACCTACTCCTCGCTCCCACTCCCATTCCAACTTATACATATTTTCCACCAATCCAAAAGAATGCACCCCCAAATGTGCACCCTCCCAGGGGGCCAGTCTCCCACCACCTCAGCATCCCAATTTTTCCTACATCCTAGAAGAAGAAAATGACCAAGTCAGTCTTCCGGCAACCACGATCACACAAACTTCTATTTATCGAGTCTCAATCCGAGACTCCAGTCAAAATCCAGCGAGCTCATATCTAGAGTTCCTTAACCGATATCCATCGCGTTGAATATTCATTTCCCTTCTTGTAAAGCGTACGTTGTCTTGCAACTCGAGTTATACAAATCTTGTACTTCGAAAGTTCTCTAACAGTTACGCGATAATCTTAAGAATTTTGACATTTGTATTACGCGCAATATTTCATTGTATTTTCCATTCTCAAACCGCGAAATCCACGAACACTAGAATCTGTGCCACCGAACATTTGCTGTATCCGTCACACACACACCCACACCATCTGCGAGCGTTCGGGCCATCGACGAAGGGCCCTTAGTTTTACGACCGTACCTGACACCCAAGCGACTGGGTCAACGCCGAGACGCATCAATGTAAGCGAACACATTTTCACCCTTTCGTCTTCAATTTGTATCTTTAAAATAATAGGATCAACCCATACGGCTGATTCTAATAAATTACGAGTCAATCGAACACAAGTGTCACAACCATTATTTTCAACGATTGGATCATCCACGAAATTCTTTAAAATTATCCTTTCCACCAGCACGTCCCCTTTTTAACCCTCATCCCGTGCTATTGCGCTAGGCGTAGGCAAGAAAGAGGGATACTACACATATATATATGCCCACGTCCCCTCAGGACGTGACATATAATTTTTGGGGGCTCAACCGGGATTATTTAAAAAGGGAATGTGCCTTTGCACATTAATCTCATGGATAAGGAATCAACTTGCGAGACACTAGATCTAAATATAACTGAGGACTTGTCGTATACAGAACCAAACGAATCAGTTGAGACCGGTAGTTCAGGTTATGCTCTGAGGGGATCAAACCTTCCACTATTTCCTGGTCTTGTACCTCCCAGTAGATCTTCAAAACGACCAGATTTACCCCGAAAAGGCGGAGCCATGAACCCAGAAACCGCAACTTTGAGTATAAACGACTTGATGTTGATAAAAGACGTTGTTAAGATAATCCCAGAGTTCGATGGGAAAAATGTTCCGTTTTCGGATTTCGCCGCCGGGTGTGAGGACGCAAGGGAAGTGGTTTCCCCTGCGGCCGAAAAGTACCTGGTGAAGATGATCCGGAATAGATTGTTAAACCCCGCTAGAGAAATGATCCACGCGTCAAAATTCGAGAAAGTACAGGACCTATTAGGATATCTTAAGAAGCTTTATGCACCCAACAAAACTGAAATGCAACTAGTCGGAGAACTCAGTACTATTTGCCAAAAGAAGAACGAAACTGTAGCTGAATTTTCTATGCGAATTAAAAGGAAAGGAAAAGAGATACTTGATACAGAAAGACCATCAGATAACAGGCTAGAAAACGAGTATTTCAAGAAAAGAATGGACGATTATTTCCTCTCGTGTTTCAAGCGTGGATTAAGGGAGGAGATCGAACAGCGACTCCCCCATTGCGATAACATTTCCATTGCTATCGATCATGCAGTTGAAATTGAACGCGATCTTGAAGCACGACGGGAACTACAGTCGGCCTCGAACAAATTAGAAAACTTCCCTCCCCTCAAATCGGTTAAAATCTGTAATATCTGTAAAAAGTATAACCACACGTCGGAAAATTGTCGTTTCTCGTTGCTCACTTGCCAATTATGCAAAAACCAGGGCCATAGCGCCGACCAGTGCAAAAAGAAACAGGACGAATGGGAGGTATTGACCTGCCAGGTGTGCAAAGGTGCCGGGCACAGCGCGGACAAATGCCATTTAGGACAACGGTCCCCTATAGTATCCTGTCAACTGTGCAAGACCTCGGGCCACATGGCCCCTGATTGCCCTACTCGTAATAAATCTCTTAACCCTTCAGAGGACCGTCCGCGTTTTGAAAGCGTTCCCGAGTGCCAGTATTGCCACAATCGTGGGCATACCGCAGACAATTGCTTCAAATTAAAAAATAACACTTCGAGTCTCGAATGTCAATTTTGTCACAACCGCGGACATATCGCGGACAATTGTTTCAAGTTAAAAAACAGTAGCTCCCCCAGCGTCGAGTGCCAGTTCTGCCGCAATCGCGGCCACACGGCAGATAATTGCCCCAAGTTAAAAATAAACAGCGCTCCAAGCATTGAGTGCCAGTTTTGTCATAACCGCGGACATACCGCTGACAACTGTTTCAAACTAAGGAACAGCGCAGCTCCGAGTCCCGATCAACTTACATGCCGTTATTGCAAACGAGAAGGGCACTCCATAGCTAACTGTCGGACTCTCGAATATAACAATAAATTGCGAAGCCAGCCGGGAAACGGGTTGAACACCACTCGGACGGACGCACCGAGTGGCCCGTCCCCGACAGAGCGTCCGGTTCACGCGATAGCTTTAGGCCAGCCGAACGGCGGTACCCAACTTATACAATAGAAGCAGAAAAATTCGTCACGCTACCCTCGGTGTGTATCGGAGCACTACCAGAAACAGGGAAAATTTCAATGCTATTAGATAGTGGTGCCGTTCCAAATTTGATCAAAAAGAAATGTACAAAAGGTTTCACCGGAATTGATGAAAATGATATCATAAGATTAAACGGAATATCTGAACTACCAGTCTTCGCGCTAGGTAGTGTGTGGTTCCGCGTATTAGGTTTCGCAACGCTCTTTCACATCATACCAGACGATGTGCCACTTCCTTATCCAGGGTTGTTGGGATCCAGATACTTCTTTGAAACGAAATCCAAAATTAATTACGAGATAGAATGTTTCGAGTGTGGAAATAATCTATGGCCTTTTGAAAAACCAAACGAACGCGTTGAGGAAATCGAAATTCCCGCACGTTCGGAAACCTCCTTCCATGTGAAAGTGGTGGATAGCACGATGAAAGAGGGATATATCGCCCCTTTCATAGCCCCTGAAGGTGTCTATGCCGGCGACTGCCTGGTGACAACCATCAACGGGAAGGCTCATTTGAAGGTTTATAATACCACTAGTGACGCCGTAAGGTTAATCGTGCCGGTCGTAAGACTGCAGGCTTTCGATACGGTCGAAACCTTGTCAGCAGACGAGATTGAAGCATATTCTTCGAAAATTTCAAATCCTTTCAATTCTTCTATTCCCAGCGTAGATCGCATGACGACTACGTTGTTCCAGGGTCCTTCCGCGGCCCGAAAAAAACGCTCGACCAGCCGAGTCGAGATAACTCCTTTCAATTCTTCTATTCCCAGCGTAGATCGCATGACGACTACGTTGTTCCAGGGTCCTTCCGCGGCCCGTAAAAAACGCTCGACCAGCCGAGTCGAGATCAATCCTTTCAATTCTTCTATTCCCAGCGTAGATCGCATGACGACTACGTTGTTCCAGGGTCCTTCCGCGGCCCGTAAAAAACCCTCGACCAGCCGAGTCGAGATAAATCCTTTCAATTCTTCTATTCCCAGCGTAGATTGCATGACGACTACGTTGTTCCAGGGTCCTTCCGCGGCCCGTAAAAAACGCTCGACCAGCCGAGTCGAGATAAATCCTTTCAATTCTTCTATTCCCAGCGTAGATCGCATGACGACTACGTTGTTCCAGGGTCCTTCCGCGGCCCGTAAAAAAACCTCGACCAGCCGAGTCGAGATAAAACCTTGCCATCGCTATAACGAAAACGATGAGCAAGGAAAAACAAAACAAACCTCCAGTAGTGAGGAAAAAACTAAACCAAAAACATATAAAAAACGAAACAAGAATTCAATTAGAAAGGAAGATGAAATTGTCGAATCAAACAAAGGTAAAAATGTAAATTCAATCTCCACCTATCAGACAGCATCGGATAAAATAAAAGACAACTCGGAGCGTTCCCAAGTAATAAAATCTCTCCTACGCTTAGAGCACCTCGCGCAAGACGGATTAGAACATGTAGAAAAAATCATTGAAAAATATTCAGATAGGTTCCACATAAAGGGTGAGCCTCTCGAAGCAACACATGTTCTCCGACACAAGATCCCCACGGTCGACGACCTACCGATCAACACGAAACAGTATAGGTTTCCCCAGGCGCTCAAAGGCGAAGTCCAGCGACAAGTGGACGAGCTATTAGGGACGAGGGTAATAGACCATTCAGAGTCTCCTAACAACAGCCCTGTTTGGATAGTACCGAAAAAACCGGACTCCAGCGGAAACAAACGCTGGCGAATGGTAATCGATTTCCGCGCATTGAATGAAAAAACAATTGGCGATTCCTACCCATTGCCAAATATCACAGACATCCTCGATCAACTAGGGAACGCAAATTATTTCTCAGTATTCGATCTCGCTTCCGGGTTCCATCAAATCGAAATGAACCCCGAAGACAAACCAAAAACCGCGTTTTCGACCCCACACGGTCATTACGAATTCGCGAGAATGCCTTTTGGGCTTAAAAATGCCCCGGCAACATTCCAGCGCTTAATGGACATTGTACTCAGCGGACTCCAAGGGGTATCGCTTTTCGTGTATTTGGATGATATCGTGATTTACGCCAAAGATTTGGACGAACACGAGAGGAAAATTCGCGAATTAATGGAACGTCTGCGTAAAGCAAATCTCAAATTACAACCAGACAAATGCGAATTCCTCAGGCCAGAGGTCAACTACCTCGGCCACATAATCGGAAAAGACGGCCTGAGACCAGATCCTAACAAGCTATTGGCCGTAAAAGATTTTCCAGTCCCCAAAAACGTCAAAAACATACGCCAATTCCTGGGCCTAACCGGTTATTACCGTCGATTTATCAAAGACTTCTCAAAAATTGCAAAACCCTTAACTCATCTTCTAGAAGATAAAGTCGATTTTGAATGGAAAGACGAGACCCAGAAAGCTTTCGATATACTCAAGGGCAAATTGTGCGAAGCCCCAATCCTCCAATACCCGGATTTTGAAAAACCATTTATCATAACGACAGATGCTTCGGGCTACGCCTTAGGCGGAGTTCTCTCACAGGGAGAAATAGGCAAGGATAAACCCATTGCCTACACATCCTGTGTACTACGTGGCGCAGCTCTTCGTTACGACACGTATGAAAAAGAAGCAATGGCGATTATTCACAGCGTGAAAGCTTTCCGTCCCTACATTTATGGCAGAAAGTTTACTCTCGTCACCGATCACAAACCCTTGGTTTGGTTTAAAACCGCCAAAGACGCAAACACACGCGTTCTAAAATGGCGACTCAAGCTCTCTGAGTACGACTACGACGTCGTTTATAAACCTGGAACGTTAAACGTAAATGCCGACGCTTTGTCGCGTAACCCAGTTGAGCAATCGGAAGAGGTTAAAACCATACCCCACTACGATCGGAAACAAAACGAAATGTCGGCAGACGCATGGCGAAAGGCGGTACACGAAATACTCGAAATTTCCGACAGCGACGAAAATCCCACAAGATTTACCACTCAGGTAGAAATCCACCCGCCGCCGCGATCAAATGAAATAAACGTCATCACTCGCTCTCGAGCGAACAACGACGAACCCCCCATCCCAGATGGAGACAATCGGCAAGTGGAAGACACACTTGTCGAGGAAACATCAACAAGAGTCAGCGTGCCTGCGCCCGAAGCCACAGATGCACGCCCTAAGACCCACTACCCTCCGCGCCGAGCTCGAAAAGCCATAAACTACGAGGAGAGTAGTAGCGAGGAAACGGAGGCCGAAATAATAAGTCCCGCACGTGTTAGGCGACCCACTAAGGGCATCAACCCCAAAACAGCTGAGGTCCCCGACCGGCGCCAAGCACCTCCTGCCATTTATTCCGGAAACTCCTCCATTCCTAACTCCGATGATCCAACAGATTCAGACTCCAGTTCGATTGACTCAAAACTTTCCGACGAAAATCCTCCAGTCAAAGAAATTAAGAGGCCAGAATTAAAAATTGCTAATTGCGTCAGTACGAAGGAACAGTTCCAATTTCGGAACGACAATCTAGTCTATTTCATAGACTCAACAGGGAAACCTTGTGACCCTGGAGCACAAAAACTATTAGAATCCAATAAGTTCCCCATCTGGAAGGATCTGTCGTTAGGCCGAGCCTACAGCAAAAGGGTTGGAAAAAAATATCACATCGCTTTGGTCATTAAGGGAGAGCAGTCTGCATCGCTCGCTTTAATAACCGAAAGAATTAATCAGAGCATGGAAGAATTAAAGTCGATTTGCGAAACACTCGTCCTCCAGTCGATCAGCTTTTGTCATTGCCAACACGTCGAGCACTTAATATGGGCAGATGTGCTGAATATCGTAAAAGATGTATTTAAAGACAGTCCGGTTAAGATACTGATCTGCCTCGGAACTTTGCGCTACGTACCAATCGAAAAACGTGACTCCATTTTCTACGAAATGCATAACTCCCCAATCGGGGGCCACAAAGGGGTTTCCAAGACTTACAATAGAATCAAACGCGACTATATCTGGGAAGATTTAAAATCGGACGTTCAAAGGCGGGTGCAGCAATGCTTGGAGTGTCAGCTAAAGAAGTTGGTCAGAGTAAAGACAAAGCAGCCGATGATAATAACAGACACCCCAGGTACAGTTTTTGAGAAAATTTCAATGGATATAGTAGGTCCAATGCAACGGACGTCCAGCAAAAACGAATATATCCTCACGATTCAAGACCACCTGTCAAAATATTGCATTGCAATTCCACTTCCAAACGCACTAGCGACGACAATCGCCGACGCATTCATAAAGAGGTTCATATGCGTCTTCGGCGCACCAAAAGCACTCCTGACGGACCAAGGGAGTAACTTCCTCAGCGGCCTCATGCGAAGAGTAGCAAAAAGATTCCGAATTAAGCGATGTCGAACGACCGCATTTCATCCCCAATCGAACGGATCGCTGGAGAGGTCTCACCACTCTCTAGCCGAATTCCTTAAGCAATACACAGATAAGGATAACGAATGGGATCAATGGCTCGAATTAGCAATGCTTTCCTACAATACAAGTGTCCACGAAAGCACCAAATACACACCCTTCGAGGTAGTTTTCGGTAAATTAGCACGAATCCCATCAAGCGAACCGCTTAGGGAATCGGATCAGTTACCTACGTATCGTGGATATTTGATCGAATTGATCACCCGTATAAACGGAATCAGGACCCTCGCCTACGAAAATCTAGTCTCATCAAAACATCGCTCAAAAAAATATTATGATAAAAACGCGAATCCCAAGAGTTTCAAAGTCGGAGATTTCGTTTTCCTCCAGAAAGGGCCCAAACCAGGAAAACTCGGAGATCATTACACGGGACCTCATAAGGTCCTGGAAAAAATAGATAAGGGTAACGTAAAGATCCAGTACCAAGGCAAGCCACGAGTCGTGCATGAAAATAGATTACGATATTCGCACATCAACGCCGAAGTAAAGCCTAAAAGAAAACCCAAACCAACGAGAGTCGACGACTCCGAATTTTAAATTAGCAAGTAATCAATTAATAATAATTATTCCATTGTTTTCAGATGATCGTTATCCATTTAATATGGTTCATTTATTTAACCAACCCTGTCGTCAGCATGGTGGGATATGACCGAGGATCGAGCCCGTCGAACATTCGACTTGGGCAGATGTAATTAATACCATGAAAAGAGCATTCAAGAACAATCGAATCAAAATATAAATATGTTTGGGAACTTTGCAATATGTACCGACGGAACAAGGCGATCTCATTTTCAACAAAATGCATAAGTCCCCAATCGGAGGACACAAGGGTGTCTCAATACCCAATTTTAATCCTAATTGAATAAATAATCATAATAATGACCTTGTTTTTCAGATGGCCGTGATCAACCTATTCAGTAACATCTAACTATATCACCTTTGCACTTGCAGCCAGAGAAACAGATTAAATTTTTAGTTACAGTATCCTCAGTGCAGAACACCCGAAATTGTTTATATTCGAAACTCGCCGAACTAACTGTTTCATAATTCAAAAAAAAAAATCCCCATCGCAAACCTACATATAATCGCTTACGTCAATCCCAAATTCATATACGTAATCATTATGTTATATTAGGAAATCATCATATTACGATATGCATACCCAACAGAGTAACATACGGCATCAAAATTCAAAACTCGCTGAACTAACTATTTCATAATCCGAGAAAATTGTCCAGTCGCAAACCTACATATAATCGCTTGTACCAATTCGAAATTTGTATACGTAGCCATTATATTATATTAGAAAACCATTATATTAAGATACGCCTACGAAGCAGTGAAAAAGGGGAGCGTCATATACTCCAAAATAGTTTGATAGTAGCGATCCAAGCCTCGGACAAATTGGATACAATTTAATGAAGACGCCAGACTATATGGCGATACTTGTAGGCGAACAAGTATACGTTATTCAATTTATTATAATAGAAGTAGCCTGACCAGGTTAAAAGAATGTTGCGATCAATTGCCTGTCGCTCGTGAGAACGCAACACATCCCCTTACTTCTCGAACGAATATATTACCAAACAGGCGAAACAACCTGCAATTCCTTACTTCCCCCATATTACCTTTTTGGAAACACCTAGTACAAGTTCATTCCTGTTCCGGTCGAAGCCACACCACCTGCAATCATGAAATCAACGACGCAGTCTACTTGGCGATACACCAACCCAACATCACCCAACATCATGTGGGATCTATTCCAAAGAAGATATCGACAACGTACGAGAATGTGTAATGTTTCCCGTAGAAAACCCGCTGTCCTAAACAATATGGCACGGGGCATCAGTGGTCTAAACACTGTCAACCAGGGAGCGAAGTTGTTGAATCTCCTGGATAACAACAACCTACTATATCAAGCGGACTCCACCTAAAATCGCACCTGAAAAAAAAAAAAAAAGAAAAATTCCTTCCATTCGGTACAGCAAACGCTGGTGTCACCCGGATGTTACCCATTGTGGAAACGATCATGCTCATCGGAGATCCATACATGCAGCCTACATACTGTGTACGGCCGGTCGGTCTACCTCGTCGGTGCAGTATAGGACTCGGTTACGCACCTCCTGATGCACCTGGCTAAATGACCTAAGAAGAAAACGTCAGCCATGAAACTGGGCAAGAACTTCATAAACTCGTCACAGCTCCTTCTGTCGAACCAAAGGGTCATGCCAAGGCCAACGCTGCAACACCCGATCTCTACAATAACGTCTCTGATCGTTCAAGGTACGATCAACCTCCTAATTTACGTTCCTTTCCCTTGAGTTCGCACGAGAAGACTTTCTAGTATCAAAACAACCACTCTCATAATGCTCAATAACCTTTTTCTCTATCCTCATTATTATTGTTCTTTTAACCTTGTCAAGTAAGATGAGTTGTAATAAGTAAATAAGTATATATGCATAAGGAAAAAGAAAGAGAAAAAAACGCGCACCTATTATATATTTCATAGTGAAGTAAAAAGGTATATATACATTAAAAAAAAACTTTCTTGTAAGGCGATAATCACATTTACACGGCCATATTAGACAACAATCTTCGAACATATTTAAGTCACATTGTAAGTCGATCAATGACAATGCCAATTGATACTATCGTGCCACTAAATTTTCGGTTGCAACCCTCAACGAACCTGATCGAGCGAGACGCTCAATCCTCAAGGGGGGAGGTGTCACGTCGCGACCAAATGCGTACAATGTCTTTTTAAGCCTAATACGCACGATAGCGGAATTCTCATTTTTCGACGGATCTGAATATTTTCTTTAGAGTTAGGCCTACCACGGCGGAAACGTAGCCTATCCATAATAATATAACTAAGCGTTTCTCGTACCTTCCCACGCGAAAGCGTAGCGGTCTTAACGATATCGAGAACAAATATATAAGCGGGAAAATTTCGAACAGTCTCGTTGTAACCCGAACAGAGTCCGAGTATATCGCAAAGTGTCCTTAAGACCCAAAATACACAAAGGAAACCTTCGGGTTACAAGGATGACGAACACGTGAAGCGACACGCAAGAAATGCGTGATGATATTCATAAAGACGTAAATATATAACAACGCAACGATACCGAATGCTCACGATCATCCAAGAGCGGAAAAATGTCCAAATCCTTAAAAAATATACACTCGCTAGGAGAAAATCCTCCGACCCAGGAAGTTGCTGCGGTCATAAAACTGCGTTGATATTTCCCATGCGGACTCGCGGGCCTCGGTCAACAAGCCCTATCTCGAGCGTGCGTTCTTGGCGCCGACAAGGCCCCTTTTTCGTCTATATTTTTCCGCGCTCCAGATAAAGAAGCGCTGCTCCAATTCCCGGAAATAGAGCGACGGTTGTGGCTATCGCAACCTACTCCTCGCTCCCACTCCCATTCCAACTTATACATATTTTCCACCAATCCAAAAGAATGCACCCCCAAATGTGCACCCTCCCAGGGGGCCAGTCTCCCACCACCTCAGCATCCCAATTTTTCCTACATCCTAGAAGAAGAAAATGACCAAGTCAGTCTTCCGGCAACCACGATCACACAAACTTCTATTTATCGAGTCTCAATCCGAGACTCCAGTCAAAATCCAGCGAGCTCATATCTAGAGTTCCTTAACCGATATCCATCGCGTTGAATATTCATTTCCCTTCTTGTAAAGCGTACGTTGTCTTGCAACTCGAGTTATACAAATCTTGTACTTCGAAAGTTCTCTAACAGTTACGCGATAATCTTAAGAATTTTGACATTTGTATTACGCGCAATATTTCATTGTATTTTCCATTCTCAAACCGCGAAATCCACGAACACTAGAATCTGTGCCACCGAACATTTGCTGTATCCGTCACACACACACCCACACCATCTGCGAGCGTTCGGGCCATCGACGAAGGGCCCTTAGTTTTACGACCGTACCTGACACCCAAGCGACTGGGTCAACGCCGAGACGCATCAATGTAAGCGAACACATTTTCACCCTTTCGTCTTCAATTTGTATCTTTAAAATAATAGGATCAACCCATACGGCTGATTCTAATAAATTACGAGTCAATCGAACACAAGTGTCACAACCATTATTTTCAACGATTGGATCATCCACGAAATTCTTTAAAATTATCCTTTCCACCAGCACGTCCCCTTTTTAACCCTCATCCCGTGCTATTGCGCTAGGCGTAGGCAAGAAAGAGGGATACTACACATATATATATGCCCACGTCCCCTCAGGACGTGACACTACCACTAAATGGGTACCTCCGAATTGAGAGTTATTGAAACAAACATTCTAATTGTTTTCAGAATCAACAACCAGTGACTCACAAACGATTCTAAAGAATTCTAAGAGTCCACATATGTTTCCGCATGTTTTTACGTTTTACTTCGAAAACGCTAATCGTACAAATATTCGAACTGTTCGGGTAACCAACCTCAAACGACAAATAATTTATAGAAAAAAGTGCAAAAGTGCCAGTTGAATCGGTAACTATCTCGTTGTTGACATGTCTTTCTTTGACCGCCGAATGTTTCAATTAATCGCCCAATCGACCACAAACGACCCACAAACGATTTACAAAATATATAAATCGAAAAGTCAGCGTCAAGTCGGTAACTTACCGGTCATTTTTAACTCTCATTTTTCAACTAGACTGATCTCACAAACGTTTTAATTGTTCTCACAATCAACCACAAACGACTCACAAACGATTAAGAAAAAATATCCAAAAGTCAAAGTCAAACCGGTAACTTATCGGTCGTTTTTAACTCTCATGTTTCAACTAAAGACTGATCGCACAAACGTTTTACTTGTTCTTACAATCAACTACAAACGACTCACAAACGATTGAGAAAGAAAAATCGAAAAATCAAAGTCAAGTCGCTAATTTACCGGCCATTTTTAACACTCATTTTCCAACAAAAGACTCATCTCACAAACGTTTTAATTGTGTTACCACAATCAACCACAAATGACCCACAAACGATTAACGGAAAAAAATGCAAGAATTCAAAGTCGAATCGCCAAGTTCACGTATAACTTACCGGTCATTTTTAACTCTCATTTTTCATCTCAAGACCGATCTCACAAACGTTTTAATTGTTCTCACCATCATCCACAAACGTCTCACAACCGATTAAAAAAAAATCGAAAAGTCAAAGTCAAGTCGCTAACTTACCAGTAATTTTTAACCCTTAATTTTCCAACTAAAGACTCATCTCACAAACATTTTAATTGTTACCACAATCAACCACAAACGACTCACAATCGATTTAAAAAAAATCGAAAAGTCAAAGTCAAGTCGCTAACTTAACAGTAATTTTTAACGCTCATTTTCCAACTAAAAACTCATCTCACAAACATTTTAATTGTTACCACAATCAACCACAAACGACTCACAAATGATTTTTTTTTTAAATCGAAAAGTGAAACTCAAGTCGCTAACTTACCAGTAATTTTTAACGCTCATTTTCCAACTAAAGACTCACCTCATAAACATTTTAAATGTTATCACAAACGACTCACAAACGATTAACGCAAAAAAAATGCAAGAATCCAAAGTCAAATCGCCAAGTGCACGCAGCTCACGTAGCAGGCAGCGAGCAAGGTAGACCACCATAAACTTAGCTGTGTTACATCCGTATATTATTTTTCCATAATTCTCCGTCACATTCCCTCTAATAGATTTTCACATACGTTATAGCGATTTAAGTCCTTCGGGATTAACTCATTTGAACTTTATATTGCAAAGTCATGCATTATCCAGCACACCTCGCATTGAGAAACCAAAATTGATCCGCTTAGTTTCAACCCCGATTTCTTCACAATGCTGATATCTTCATCAGCAACTTGCGAAGCGAATGAACTTCAATGAGGACTCGGAAAAAGCCACAGCCGCGCAGCTTATACGTATTTTGAATTTCGTCACTTAGAGGCAAGTAAAATTGCTGATTGGCAACAAAATTTAGAGGCAACCCACCATCGAGTTGCAATAATTTACGTTAGTCTCTCGCGAATCTTAGGACTGAGCGGAGCTCAACAGGGGCCGAGGCTCTCTGTACCTTGAGTCTTTTTCCGTGCCCTTAGAAGTTACTTCCGAGTACGTGTCTTCGATTCTTAGCGATCAAGCATCACTACCCGAGGGTTAAGTGAGGCACTGAGGTGCAGCGTCTCATCGCGCTTCGCACGCTAAAAAGTACTCATTACTGTGTAGAAATAATTATTCGTTCAACCAATCGCTCAAATAATAAACCCTAACTCGTAATTTGCGTACGTGAGTGTCATACTATTGCACTGTCTTTGAGGAGACCCGAACGTCCAGCGTCAGCACGGTATCAAATTACAAGCTCATCAAATCGTAAGTTCAATCAACCCATGTTTAATGTAATAATTTCGAACTTTGTCAAACCGATTTAACCAATGAAAGGAAACTGCGATAATAAGCTAAATTGTCAATAATAATTATCTGTATCAAAATTGTAACCTCCATTTCCAATTTCTCAAACCTTGATAACGAAATATATACATATATTTCGACAGAGCATACTTGTCTCTTATTCAAAAGGCCCAATACCCTTATATTAACCGACTAGATAGGTGCGCCAAGTGCTTTAATAGCTAACCCGAAAAATATATTGAGATATATCGGGAGACTCGGACTCTAGAGTCATTCCAAAATAAATCTCAGCCCGCTCAGTAACACGAGTGAGCATAACAGCTGAATGACTTTAACTTCTCAAGGTTTTTCTTTCCTAACTGTTTGGTGGTCGTTTGGTGGTGAGTGATAGCCTAATAAGAAGGTTTGGTGATCGTCCGTTTCTTTATAAATAAATGAGACCTTTTTTCCGTAAAGTTGGTCGGCCCTTTTTGTTATTTATCACGCACTCCATAAAATGCCATGCCTTATCGATGCAGAATCGTTTGGTGGTCACAAATATGCAAATCCCAGCGTTTGGTAGCTAATTCATTAGTTATCCCGGTCAGAGAACAATCTACGTCAAAGCGCATATGATAGAGGGCCGTAATTGGTTATTGATGGATGCATCGGAATACGGCGCAGTGTTATTTCAATTTATTTCTCTTTTTCTTTGTTAATCTCGGTCCAATAAATCTCAAACAGAAGATAATCGTTTGGTAGTGATTGGTAGCTTAATTAAAACGTTTGGTACTTAATTCCTCAATTACACCGACCGGCAAACCATCTGCCCTTAGACGCTGGTGATAGAGGGCTGTAGTTGGCTGTTGAAAGATCTAACGGGACACGGAGCAGTGTTATTTCAATTTTTTTACGTTTTTCTTGACCGATTTAATTCTAATAAGTCTCAAACGGAAGATAATCATTTGGTAGTGATTGGTATCTTAGTTAGAACGTTTGGTAGTTAATTCCTTAATCACGCCGTTCGAAAAACCATCTACGGTTAGACGCAGGCGAAAGTGGGCTGTAGTTGGCTGCTGATGGATCCAACGGAATACAGTACAGTGATATTTCAATTCTTCTATGTTGTTTTCACCGATTTCATTGCAATAAGTCTCAAATAGCAGATAATCGTTTGGTGGTGATTGGTAGCTTAATTAAAATGTTTGGTATCTAATTCTCTAATTACGACGATCGAAAAACCATCTACGGTTAGACGCAGGCGATGGAGGGCTGTAGTTGGCTGCTGATTGATCCGACGGAAACGGCGCAGTGATATTTCAATTTCTTTATGTTTTTTTCACCGATCTCATTCTAATACGTCTCAACGAAAAAGAAAGATAATCGTTTGGTAGTGATTGGTAGCTTAATTTAATCGTTTGGTACGAACGGAAAGCAGAGTAGTGTTATGTCGGTTTCTTTATGTTCCATCCACCAATTACTTTCTAATAACTCGAAATAAAAGGTAATTGTTGTCTGATAATCTTTAATGCAACATAAAAAAATCATGTTAGCTAGTTAACTCCTTAAGTACGCAATTGGAAAGATCATCTACGGTCTAGGCACAGTTGACAGATCACTCTAATAGATCTGTGATGGATCTAACCGAAACCGGTACAGTGATCTTTCGATTTCTTTATGTATTATTCGCCGATTTTATCCTAAAAGGTCTAAAAGGAAAAATACTTTGGTAGTAATTGGTAGCTTCATTATATTGTATAGTAGTAAATTTCGTATTTATGACGAACGAAAAATAATCTATTTTTCATCGATCAGCGTCTACCTTAAGAAAAAACAATTAAAAAAAAAATACACAAAGAAATTGGAATATCACTGCGTCGTATTCCGTTTGATCCATCAGCAGCCAAGTACAGCCCTCTATCGCCTGCGTCTAACCGAAGATGGTATTTCGATCGGCGTAATTCAGCAATTAAATACCAAAGGTTTTAATTAAGCCACCAATCATTACTGTTAAGGATATGGGCGAAAGAATACGCAATACACACTCTTACTATGAAACGAATGTTAATTAATCTTTATTTCTTTGGTGAACAAACACTTTGGCACCGTTGATCTCTCTCGCGCGCTTGGTATGTGTGTGCAATGGCGCAGACGACAAGGCGCATGCGCCATTATTATAGCAAGACGAAGGCGTCTCATGCGACGCCATGTTAGTTCTATGCGAGCGACCATTGCAAACAGTCCGAAAGAGCGAGAGAGATCAACGGCGCCAAAGTGTTTGTTCACCAAAGAAATAAAGATTAATTAACATTCGTTCCATAGCAAGAGTGTGTATTGCGTATTCTTTCACCCATGTCCTTAACAGGTTATGGGCCCAGATACGATTCCACTGCGCTAGTAATTTTTTTGTGAAAAAAAAAGAAACACCTGACACGAGTGAAAATTCGGCGAGAAGATACCGGACGATTTCTTTGTGGGGTATGTCCCAAAATTTGACGGAACAAATTTCCTTGGATGGAAATTTCAGGCAAAAGCGTCGTTGATAGGACTCGGTATATTCGACGTAGTGGACGGAACGAGACCGAAACTGGCGGAAGCTGAGGGCGCGTTACTGAAAACGTGGATAAAAGACGACGCAAAGGCGATGTCGTACATATCAAGGGGGCTTGAGTATAAGCATCTTGAACCGCTTTTGATCTGCACATCCTCCAAAGACATGTGGGACAAATTGGGTCGAATCCACGCGCAGAATTCCGCAATGAATAAACTGCTGTTAACGCAACGGTTTCACGAATACCGGATGAGCGCAACAGACTCGGCTGTGCAACACGTGGCGAAAGTCCAAAATATGGCGTCGCAACTAGTGGATCTCGGAGAGAACGTCTCTGAAAATACGATAATGGCGAAAGTCTTGGCAAGTCTTACGTCCAAGTTCAGCACCCTGCAGACAGCATGGGGCAGTGTCGGACCTGATCGACAGACCGTGGAGAATCTGCAGGAACGCCTCATTAAGGGAGGATTGTCTTTTTTTTCGCAAAATTTACCGCTTTTTGGGAATTTTTTTGTGAAGAAAGTATACAACGGAAAACTTGTGAAACTTGGCATATAGTTTTATTGATCTGTTTACTACATACAAACAAATTTTTTAACAATTTCATCAAAAAATCCGCCTCCCACCTCCCTCGACGCGCGATGGTCCTTTTTTGATGGTGTGCACGATTTCTCAAAAACTATTCAACCGATTGCCTTCAAATTTGGACAGAATGCCCAGCTGACATCCTTTTATCGTTTGATGAAGCAAAAAAGCAATACGTTCAATAGTTTTTTATTTATAACAAAAAATCGATCAATTTTTTTCGAAAAATCGATACTTCAAGTTCAAAACGTCACCAAATCGTCAATTTTTGTTTTCCCTTCATCGAACGATAGCTATATGTGTCTAAAGTAAAATGCTCTTTGGGTTTTTGTTGCAGGATGAACGTGAAGGCTGTAATCGTGCACACCATCAAAAAAGGACCATCGCGCGTCGAGGGGGGTGGGAGGCGGACTTTTTGATGAAATTGTTTAAAAATTTTTTTGTATGTAGTAAACAGATCAATAAAACTATATGCCGAGTTTCACAAGTTTTCCGTTGTATACTTTCTTCACAAAAAAATTCCCAAAAAGCGGTAAATTTTGCGAAAAAGAAGACAATCCCCCCTTAAGGAAGAGGGTCTTCTTAACGCCGGAGAAGAGGAAACAGCGGCGTTCGCAACCGTACGAAACACCGGCGAGAAGGGTAGTGGGACAAAGAAGAAAGTGCGTCGTTACAAAAAGAAGAAAACTGTCGAGTGTTTCTGGTGCCACGAGAAAGGGCATTACGCACGGGATTGCCCGACGCGTGGACAAGGAAAAGATGACGGGAACAAAAGTGAGTCACGTGATTGCTGAGCCGTTGGATTCATCAGCAGCCAACTACAGACCTCTCTCGCTTCGTCTAAACAGAGATCGTTTTTCGATCGGCATAATTAAGGAATAACTACCAAACGTTTAAATTAAGCTACGCATCACTACCAAATGATTATTTTCCGTTTGAGGCTTATTGGAATGAGATTGGTGGAAAACCATAAAGGAATTGAAATATCACTGGGCCATATTCCGTTCAATCCATCTGCAGCCAACTACAGCCCTCTATCACCTGCGTCTAACCGTAGATGGTTTTTTGAACGGCGTGATTAAGGAATTAACTACCCAGCATTTGAATTAAGCTACCAATCACTACCAAACGTTTATCTCCCGTTTGAGACTTATTAGAACGAGATCGGTGATAAAAAACACAAAGAAATCTGAATATCACTGCCTCGTATTCAGATAGATGCTTCAGCAGCCAACTACAGCCCTCTGTCGCCAACGTCGACGAATTCAGCGACGTATATAGAAGACCGGTTCTTAAGGAAAGTATGTGCGGACAGAAAGTATTGGGGACATGTCCCCAAGGTTAGTTCTCGATTGGCAACGCTGATTGCAGTTTACACGCTCGCACTTGCTTCCTCTCGTAGGCTTAAACGCTGGGTACATAACTGCGTCCTGCTTACTCTTACAGTTGTTATGCGCTGGGGACATCGTTATTTCCTGCTTCGCTTCTCATAGGTATAATAGGCGCTGGGAACACGTGCGGCCGTTCTCGCTGGGGACATGCTCGCTCTCTCTTCCACCTTCTTATTTCGCTAGCGCGAGATGAGAGTGGGTTTATTGAATATTTTTATGCGTACGTTAATTTAATTTACTACTTTATGATAAGCTTAATTAATTTTATCGGACGAAAATGTAAATAAGAATTAGATTCCAGGAAAGAAGAAACAAGAAAAAGAAGAAATCGTCCAGCACATGTTCCTCATGGTACAAAGAAAAGCGCTCGGTATTTCCTAAATTTTTTTTTCCAATAAGTTTATTTATTATTTATTATTTATCTGAAAAAAAAATAATGCAAGTCGGGTTTGAACCAAGGCCCTTGCTGAAGCTTGTTCTCGCTCCGCAATGTGTTAGAGAGAGTGAGGTGTCTCATTACGCTCCCCGTCAAGACAGCTGCGCGCTCGTCACGTCACCACGCGGCAGTTTGGGTCCGAGCTCCATAAACTTAGCCGCCGACTATGGAAATATCGAATTTTTTTTACGCCAATCGATTGTTAGTCGTTTGTTAGTGTTTGTTAGACAAAACCCAGCGTTTGTTAGACGTTATTTATTGAATAAAACGAAAAACAAATTTATGCCACAGTTAGCCGCAGAAAATGGTTTTCTAGTGATTTCGAACTTTTCTTCGTAACCAATCGATTGTTAGTCGTTTGTTAGTGATTGTTAGTCACTTTCCATCATTTGTTAGAGCTCAATTATTATTAAATTAATGGAAAACTTTCCGGAGAGCGCGTTGCATGTCGCGAAGGTTGGCAGCATCGCCGGGACAGCTGCTTACGGGTTTGCACATGTAACTCGTCAATTTCCGCAAAACGTTGATTCTTGTCATTCTACTAGATTGTTAGACGATCGCTAGTGATTGTTAGTTAATTTTCATCGTTTGTTAGAGCTCCATTTTTATTTAATCGCTGAAAAACTTTTCGGCCCTAGAGCGCGCTGCATGTCGCGAAGGTTGGTAGCATCGCCGCGACAGCTGCTTACGGGTTTGCACATGTAACTCGTCAATTTCAGCAAAACGTTGATTCTTGTCATTCTATTAGATTGTTAGACGAATGGTAGTGATTGTTAGTTAATTTTCATCGCTTGTTAGAGCTCCATTTTTATTTAATCGCTGAAAAACTTTTCGGCCCTAGAGCGCGCTGCATGTCGCGGAGGTTGGCAGCATCGCTACGATGGCCGCGATAAACGTATATAATTTTAATGAAAAATGGGAAATCGGTGCAAATGATCGACGAAAGAGAGAATAAAAAAACCGTGAACATCTCAAACCTCGATCTGATCATGAGCCTTTTTGCTCGATATTCCTAATTGTGCTGAAAGTTTTTCAGCGATGAAATAAAAATGGAGCTCTAACAAACGATAATAGAATGACAGGAATCAACTAACACTAGCATTCGTCTCACAATCTAATAAAATGACAAGAATCAACGTTTTGCTGACATTAACGACTTACATGTGCAAACCCGTAAGCAGCTCTCGCGGCGATGCTGCCATCCTCCGCGACATGCAGCGCGCTGTATGACCGAAAAGTTTTTCAGCGATTAAATAAAAATGGAATTCCAACATACGATGAAAATTAACTAACAATCACTAACATTAGTCTAACAATCGAATAGAATGATAAGAATCAACGTTTTGCTTAAGTTGACGAGTTACACGTGCAAAGCTTCAAGTGGCCGTCGCGGTGATGCGCCCAACTTCACGTGGCTTGCAGCGCTCTAGGGCCGAAAAGTTTTTCATTACTTTAATAATACATGAGCTCTAACAAACGATATAAAGTGACTGACAATCACTAACAAACGACTAACAATCGATTGGTTACGAAGAAAAGTTCGAAATCACTAGAAAACGCTAGAAACGTCTAACAAACGCTGGGTTTTGTCTAACAAACACTAACAAATGACTAACATCCGAATGTCGTATACAAAATCGATATTTCCATAGTCGGCGGTTAAGTTTATGGAGCTGGAGAATACTTGTCTTCAGGCCGCCGATAATGGCCTCTGCACACTGCGCGCGATGAGCCACGGGCAATGAGCGATATCCAATGGGAACGCATGTATTCCGGAAACGCCCTGGGAGAGTGAAGCTCCCATTGGATAACGCTCATCGCGCGCAGTGTGCAGAGGCCATAAGAACTGTTCTTCTCTCTACGTTTGAATTCGTCGCCTACGTCTAGCCGTTGATCGTTTTTCGATCGGCGTAATTAAGGGATTAACTACCAAACGTTTTACCTAAGCTACTAATTACTACCAAGCTTTTTTTTTGTTTGAGACTTACTGAAACGAGATCGGTAAAGAAAAACATAAATCAATTGAAATATAACTGCGCCGTATTCCGTTGGATCCACCAATGACTAATTACGGCCCTATATCGGATTTGCGTAGGCGTAGTTTGTTTTTCGACCGGGATAACTAATGAATTAACTACCAAATGCTGGGATTTGCATATTTGTGACCACCAAACGACTCTGCATCGATTAGGCATGGCATTTTATGGATTGCATGATAAATAAAATAAGGTCCGGCCAACTTTACGGGAAACTCGTCTCATTTAATTACAATGACACGATCGACGACCAAACCTTCTTTTAGGCTACCAATCACCACCAAACGACCACCGAACGATTAGGAAAGACAAAACCTTGAGAAGTCAAAGTCGTCCGGCTAAGTTCACGGTGGTCTGTACGCTGGTTGGTACGGAAAAAACCTATGATACGACTCGAAAATCGTTCAAATAGTCGATAGGACACGCGTGTTGAAAATTATGGAAAATTTAGAAACCGTCATGCACCTATCGCCGTCGCCTAAAATTTCGAGCAAAACCGTTTGACGTGGTTTAAAAAAGATCTCGTCCGTATACACAATAAGCGTCGATACTGACGAATTTTGTTAGCAATTGCGTAAAAACGCGCGAGCAAATCACGTTCGACCATTCGGCGCCGCGGCGCAGGGGTGGGACCGGAAAAAAAACATCGAGAAACATCCGTCTGGTCGTCTTTTGGAAAGCCGCCTTGTCCGATTGCCTCTGGGGTTTTTCTCCTCTTGATTCGGCGCTCGGAGGGCTAGAAACCGTGCGGTTTCCGGGCGATTCTTTCACACACGGCAACAGAAAACGTGCGTGACTCGAATAAAAAGGAAGACCCGTCTTGCCAAATACGTGAATAACAACCAAAAATCGGGAGAGAAAAAAAGAAAACGTGTATGCATTACATTTGCATATTAAAATAAGCCCTCGGAAAGCTGACTTACTCGAATCGTAATACAGTTACGACTTTGTGTGCGGCAGTTATGCAGTTGCGAAAATAGGTGGGTATCGAGAACAGCGTGTGTCGCTGCCGTGGAGCGCACCAGTTAAAACGGCACACATTAAATCGTCACGCAGGCAAAGGAGACGGGTTGTAAGTGCGCTTACGGCAGTATACGAAGGACAGTGCGCGAAGTAATCGGTGACGCAGTAGTGTTTTTTATATACAACGGAGACGCGCGTGTTCTGCCGAAACTCTGGGTTAAAACCGGCGGATTAAACCATACATAAGCGTGTACGACTTTGGTATTATAAAGAAAAAAAATGGCTGCCGAAATGCAAAACAAGAACCGTATGATGGTCTTCAAGAACAAAGGCAAAGATCAGGCCGTAAGTGTGATAAATAGTTTTTTCGTGTTTTATTTTATGCTATGATTCCGGTTTCTCCAGCTGAATCTCAATTAAAAAATTCTACGAAATTACGAACGGCGTCCACGGTAAAAATCCTTGTGATCCATTAGCTTCGTAACGCTCCTCGTTAGTATACACACTTGGCGTGTGTGACTCGCACCCCCACGACTATTCGATCCCACATGTTTTTAATTCGTAAAAAAATACGTCAACCAATTCTCCCCTCCCCAAAACCTCCGTCCCGCAACCTTGTCTGTTGATTTGAGCTTTTTTTTTTGCGGCTACGGATACCCGTCTGTGTACAAAAAGGGATAAAAATTCGAGCTCCTACACGAAATCGTGTGCCATTTTGAGCTATGCCAAAGATGCTCACGAATTCGTGTCATTCTATTTCCCGCGAGCTTTCATCATAATTCTCAAATTGTCATAATTTTTTACCTTATGTGCAGAATTTTCAATAGCTTTTGGTCCGAGGAACACGAAAATTTGAGTGCAATTCGTTTATTTGGCAATTATTCAGGCAGTTATACATGTCCGTTGAAGTACATAGTGTCAAAATTTCCTGGCACTGCTACTTCTTTTTTTCAGTTTTTTTCAATACTCTGGACACGTTGAAAACGTTATTTTCGATTATTAGCAGTTGGAATTGGAAAAAATCATGATTTTTCAATTTTGATCAATTAATCCTCTTTTGATAAAAACACAGATCCATTTTTATGTTGGATAACCGGTAAATCATTGCATCATCAGAGTGATATTGGTTTATTCATAATAACGGTCTATGGTTATGCATCTAATAGGCTGCTGTGGAAAGCATATTACATAAGAAATATTTATGATTTTGAAAATCCTGCCAACGATACGTTATCAATTTTCTAGGCGTGTGAAAAATATGTATCGCAATGGATCTGTAAATCCTTGTAGGATAACTGATAAGTTCCGTGCTTGTCACAATGGGTCTAATTTGCAATTGGTCAATTTTCAAACATTTACCGAATTCAAAACCTCTTGGCCCGATGGAAATAAAAATCATAAATGTATATTGAACATTGTAAACATGATGCAACAGGACTCTTGACAAAAAACAAATGGCAACGTCTAAAGAAAAAAGTGAGGGGACAAGCCAGTAACGACCCCACAAAAACCGTTTGATGCTGGGTCAATTTGAACATGCATGTCAACGAAGGCTTAAAATAAAACACTGCTGCATGTTTATTCATCAGCCAGGTGTAATTCCCTTCGGTTTAGTCGAAGAATGATGTGATGATAGTAAGTGTATGAGTACAATGTATGCGTAAAAGTCTGATTTGTCCTGACAAATATTTTCTACTAATGCACAGCTTTCGAATAAACTAATATGCTCTACCAGTGTTAAGACACAAATAGTCATAATTGTTAAGCAGTAAGTGTTACGGAGCTTGCACGGGGGTAGGGTTCAGTTCCAACTGTCACCTCCTGCCACTGTTCACTCTGGTGGGCCTTCGGTTTCGCTTTATCGACCGAACAAAATTTGTATGACGATTTTTGAACTTTGAAAATAACAAGAATTTTCACAGCATTGTAATAGCCGAGTGGTTGATGTCTTCGGCTAGTTTGCTGCTGGTTTTGCGTTCAAAACCTGCTGCCGTGGTAAATTTTTATTTGTTTTTTTTTTTCAATAAAAATGCTTGTAAACGTTATTTTTATTTATTTACATTAATTTAAATCCACCTTTTTTATCTTGTGTTTAGAATTCTTGCCTGTGTGATTGTAATCACTGTTCAAAAAATGTATATCCAATTATTTCTTTTATATTCTCCATCTAGTTTGTAATTATTGCTCCCTTCTTTTTATTGTTTCTATTACGTTTTATTATTGTTAGTATGACGGAATAAAAATATAAAGCACTATATTCACATTATGCGGGAAAGTGTATGTCATTTATTTTTCGTTATAAGATTTAAGTTTTACAAAAATTTTATTTGCATATCGTCGTGAAAATGAAAAACGAAATATTAGTTGTACAATGGATGAGCGAGTGTCGCACAAAAAATCATTTTGTATTTGCAAATGTACATTTTTTTGGATGGCAATCATCATACAAACATGCAAAACACATTATTTTCTCACCGAGGACAGAATGCGAACACCACTGTACTGCATATACAATTTTTTTTTAACAAAGTTACAGAAAAACATATCATTCACGCAATTCCAAAAGCAACATAAAAAAGTTGGATTTGAATTACAGTAAATAAATAGAAATAACGTTTACCAGAATTTCGATTGACAAAAAAAGCATTTGCAGGACTCGAACCCAAAACCACCAACGTACTAGCCAAAGATCTTAACCACTAGGCCATCGCGCCTCTTCAGAAATTGTGTTATTTTTGATGTTCAAAAATCGTCATGCAACTTTGTATGGTTGATGTCGCGAAAACGAGGGCCTACCAGGATGAACGGCGGCAGGGGGTGACACTTCGGACCTAACATTGTCGAGAAACGTCACGAGTCGTAGTCTGGAAAATTGGCCTATTTGCTATTGCAAATTTCTAAAAATCTGAATAAAAATGTACCTGGATCTAAATAGACAGGTGTATGGTCAGAAACCGAACAAAACTTGAGTATATTTTACAAGAGTAACATCTATCATCAATGTACACCAACCTCATTGCTGTTGTTGCTTCAGAGATACTAGCAATCTGAAACAAGCAATTCTTGGATGTTGAAAATTCATTGGAAATAAACGTTCTCACTCTGAAATATTTATTTACCAGGAGATGAGAAGAAGGAGAAACGAAATTACTGTGGAATTGCGAAAAAATAAACGCGAAGAGACTCTTCTGAAGCGACGAAACGTACCTATTACGGACTCAACTGGTAGGCAATTTTGGCAATATCCTTCTTTACCACAAACCTGTGAATTTTAATAGTCAATACATTTGTACCGAATTCTTACCCTTAGACGAAGATGATATCGAGAGAACACTCTCCAAGATCAACTTGCGAGAGCTTGTGGAGAAAGCGGCAAGTTCGAATCCAGCAGAACAATTGCAGGCTGTGCAATCTGTCAGAAAGTTACTTTCTTCAGATCGGAATCCACCAATTGACCCTCTTATCGCGAGTGGTATATTGCCGATTCTGGTACACTGCCTTCAACAGGAAAATAGGTAAGATAGATTCAGAGCTGTGCTTTGTGCAGCAATAAATTTGTTAGAATTTTCGAATACATACCCAGTTAGCCAAACGTACCGCAAATGTGGAGTACGCTGTACTATACAGTACCGGTAATGTACGGGTACAGGGGTACCAGCGTAATCGTACTTTCACGGTACCGTCACCGTGGAGTGATACCGTACTGGAGAACACGGTGGCTCTACGGTGGCAGTACTGTACAAGTACCATACTGGTACATTTGCGGTACAGTGTACTGTACGGCGTACCGCTGACGCATCAATATCGTACGCACACACGTGGTGGCCACAGTACCGAAACGGGGCACTCCACGTGAGCCGTACATCTGCGGTACGTGGTTAGCTGGGTAGTACTTTGTCTTCTCTCGTACTTGTTACTTTGTATCGAGTGGACAAAATAAAAGGGAATTCAAATTGCATTGCAGCCCTTCCCTGCAGTTCGAAGCTGCGTGGGCCCTGACGAACATAGCCAGCGGATCATCCGAACAAACGCAAGCAGTTGTAGAGGCTGGTGCTGTGCCATATTTTCTGCATCTGCTCCTATCCAGTCAACAAAATGTCTGTGAGCAGGCGGTTTGGGCGTTAGGTAAACTATGCTTCTGTAGATAATAGACTAATGGAAATCTATCTTTTCATTTTACTGGCAGGTGTCTGTATTTAATTTCATTTTAAAGCAATATTTTATTACGCCTTCCATTTTTCTGCGCTCACATTCTCAGGAATATTGTTATTTTAGGAAATATTATCGGTGATGGCCCGGCGCCGAGAGATTACGTAATTAATCTTGGTGTCGTAGAACCGCTGTTGACGTTCATTAAGCCAGATATACCGATTACGTTTTTACGTAATGTGACGTGGGTAATCGTAAACTTATGTAGGAATAAAGATCCGCCACCACCAGTTCAAACGATAAAGGAAATATTGCCTGCACTCAACATCCTCATTCATCATACTGACGTTAACGTGAGTATTTTATTATCTGAATACGCGTTCAACGAAATGACTTATTATAATAATATAAAGGAACGGGATGGATTAGAATAACGACAGTAAATGGTATCGATACTTTTCTACCGGCATAAACTACAAGTTCGCTTTCCCATGATCTCCCTGCGTTTGCATTATCTTTCGAGGAAGGGAAAACCGATTTTCATCGAAGTGCAAACTTTAATTGTGCAGATTCTTGTTGACACTGTGTGGGCACTGAGTTACCTGACCGACGGCGGTAACGAGCAAATTCAAATGGTAATTGACAGCGGCGTCGTTCCCGAACTGATACCGCTACTGTCCCACAAGGACGTCAAGCTTCAGACGGCTGCCTTGAGAGCAATCGGAAATATCGTAACCGGCACGGATGAACAGACGCAAACGGTTCTGAATTGTCAAGCACTGTCGCATTTCCCAAATTTGCTTACCCATACGAAGGACAAAATTTGTAAGGAGGCCGTATGGTTCCTCTCGAACATCACGGCTGGAAATCAATCGCAGGTCGAAGCTGTCATAGAAGCCGGTCTGTTACCACTCATTATACACAATTTATCCAAGGTATGTGGTGTTCATCGTAGGCGAGAAGTAGAACTTCTCTGAAGGCAAAATGACACGCGTTTCCACGATTCAAACGGTTTCGGAATTTTCCTCTCGGTCGATAAAAAGTTTCGAAATTATCGCCGTCGAGGTCTAATTATTAGAGGAAGGACCTGCAACGTAAAATGATGTACTCTACGTCTGATTTCTATAGGGAGGACCTTTCCGTTTAAAAGAGAAGAAAAATACATATATGACGGGAAACTGTAACATATAAAGCTTGAATAATGATCTCTTGGCTAGTGCATTTCATAAGAAACACGCGTTTTTACCTTCGAACCATTGCGTTATGTGAAAAATAGCTTAGAACAATTCCGGTATCTATCGTCTAGGTAATTGTTGATAATTGTAACAATGTTCCTTCACCATTTACTCGCAGAGTATATTTTATGTACGTATACTATACCACTATCGCGGTGGGTAGGCTCCATCTGGGTCTTAGGTGGTGACACCGCGTCATCATTTATCGCGCGTTGGTCCGCCATTAACTGATTTTTTTAAATTTTCTTTCGCGTTTGTACAATATTTTATCATCATGAACTCTCTACTTTTCATCTGCACAGTCAGACTTCCAAACTCAGAAAGAGGCAGCATGGGCGATTAGCAATATGACGATAAGCGGCAACAGGGATCAAGTTGCTCGATTGATACAATTTGGCGTTATCGAGCCCTTCTGCGAACTTCTCTCTTGCAAGGACGTTCAGGTCTTACAGGTGGTACTTGATGGTATCAATAATATGCTCAAACACGCTGGACCGGAGGTTGAACAGCTAGCTACCATGATTGAGGAATGTTCCGGTCAGTTATCTGTTGAATAATATAACACATCACCATGTTTCAACTTCACTCAGGGGCGAATTTCAATGTTTTTACAGGTTTGGATAAGATCGAGGCACTGCAGAATCATGACAACGTAGAAATTTACAAACTAGCTTACGATATTATCGAGCAATATTTTTCGGAAGAGGTAAGAAATGCAAACAGAAACGATACCCTTGCGTTACGAATGTAGGTTAATGTGAGAATCCGATGATAGAAATGGAAAAAAACTCGAGGCTCTTCTCAACTTCAATGCTAATTGAAAAAACTCAATTTCAATGCCAATATTCTCGGTCAGAGAGTAGCGGATCGTAGCTCACTTCTTCATAGCTGGAAAAAATGGATTCAATAGCCGAAGCGAAACGAATGATATCTCACGTTCGATAAAAGAACGCATTCGTTAATATTGAATGTTTATTTATTTTTTAGGCTGCCGATACCAATCTTGCACCGGCGGTCGGAGATGGAGTCTTTGAATTTGATCCCACGACGACTATTCCGAGTGAAAGTTTCAAATTCTGAGACGACCTCATCGTTTCCTATCCAAACGTGCCGTCCCCCGACAGACATCGTTTTCATCATCACAACTGCGGAGCTATTGCGTTTCCTCTCTCCTTCACCGCTACGACTTCTTCGTTCCGATGATATGACAAAGTGTCGACCACGGTCAATCGTAACAAACAAATCGAACAATCTCATCTTTTATTCCGCGCTATCCGAACGATAACAATAACAACATTACCGCGTGGAATATGAGAGCACACAACAGAAAAAATAATCAGTATAAAAAATGGCAAAAACGATAAAAAGGATCGGGGGAAGGGGGGTTGGGGTCGCGAATATACGTATAACTGAGAACGACGAGAATCCGTGGTCATCAGTCGAGAAAACGCCTCGAGGAAGTATGATCATGAGGTTATACAAAAGGAGCAAGTTATCATAAACTTTTCCCGATCGACTGTAATTTTTGTTCTTTTCATTTTCTTCTTCCATTTAATTTACTGATATACATTAATTTTAATTGCATATTACTATCGAAGTAACGAGTCGACAAAACGATATTGATGCTAGATTCATAAAGACATCTGTGTATTCTTTTAAAACAAAAAGCAGACAAGCGTGTCACGATCAATAATGTCGATTACTTTCGAACTTACACGATAAACGAACATTAAGAGGTATTTTTTGTTTGTCGATGCTGCTTTATCGATGACTCGTACGGGTCGGATGTCTTGGTTAATCATGTTACTCCTCAAAAAAAGAAACGTTTCGTGTATATTTTAGGCATGTTAAATTTATAGTAATATTGATTACTGAATAAACGAATCGATTGACTACTTCTTCATTAGTGGAGATTAATTACTATGATAGCACGTTCTTCTGTAAGGAACAAGCGACAACAATAAAATAAAAATAAATTTAGCTTCGATGCACCGCGATAGAAACCAATCAATTCGGCTGAATAATGATTACAACCGTGCAATATCTTGGGAAAACGATTTAACGCGCTTTTAATTCACTCAAGCCCGAAAAAAAACAAAAACTTTTCCAATTGAAAAATTCGCAATACCTTTTTGGCTAAATAATTATGAACCATCACGCTTGCAAAAAATGTTATTGTAAAAGAAAGATTACCGTGAATTACACATCGCTGTTGCAAAAACTTGAACCATTTTATTTCTGCTAAATGTCAATGATTATGTGTACAAATTATATTTTTTAAGTACTTAGTTTAGAGCTCTCACCTAATTGAGACTAGCAGGCTTTGCAACAATTCTAAATTAATAGCACCCATTGAATAGTAGTCTAAATAATACTTTGTAGTCTTTCGAGCTTATAAAAGTCTCGTATGAATGCTTGAAAAAAATTTAATACAATTTTCTATATGCGAGGTCCACCCCTTTGAGCATTTTTTGTAATTGCAGTACAGCCATAGCAATTAAAATGATTTTGTGGTAACGAGAACTCTCATAATTATCTGTCCGACCTTTGTAGAATTTTTCCAGAATAAATGTGTTGCAACCCTCAACGTGACTTCCCACCACAGTCGAAGCTGAAAAGCTTCAATTTTGAATACATTTAGGTAATATTAACTGAATTGTAAGGGTTCCGTGTTTGGCAGTTACAATTGCTCGCTTGATGACCCACCGGATCGAAGAGTTTTTTTTGGGTCTTTAATGTTTTTATCAAGAGTGTGGGATACAATAATTTCAAATATTACCCTGATATATTAATCAGTCTTTGACGAGTCGAAGTAACGCAGCTTGAACCCGTTCAAATAGCCCGCTGAGAAATTTTAGTGAATTCCATCGACATTGTAGAAAACCTGTATACAATCAATTCGACAGACAGAGTGCTACCAAAATTACTATCAATTACGTTTTAGGAAAAAGTCACACACCGGACAAATCTTAATCGTGGAAGAAACATTTTACTCAGTTTTCGATACATGGTTATTCTTTGTATTCTATTGTCGGCGCGTCATAGCTATGCACATCTTCGGCGTATAGTTCTTCCGCCAAAGCCTCTTCGGGTGTCGGTATGTAGGTTGGAAAATTAGTTGCTTCTTTAGGTTTTTTGTGTGGTAGTGCGGTATCGTATATTTGGAGAAGACTGTTTGTTTCACCGGGAAGGTTCTGCCCGCAGACCCAAATAACGTTGTACTTTGTATTTACACGCAAAACCTATGTGTACAGAAAAACGAACAGAATGTATTGCTGTAACTTCCGCGCACCTTTTTCGATCAACATATGAATGGCTTTGCAGGTGACGAGATTACCTTGACTCCTCGGATGATACGATAGCGATTGCCCATATGACCAGGCAGTTTTGTTCCTGGCATGACACGACCTTTAGTGCCACCCGACCCAATGTTGCCCGGTCTTCTGTGGGTCTTTGTTTGTCCATGGGTCGCCGGCTGTCCATGGAAGCCCCATCTCTTCATGACTCCTTGAAAACCTCGGTCAATCCTACGAATATGTGATATATATATATATATATATATATATATACCGGGTGTCCCATTCTAATCTTACACCTGAATTATCTCGAACAATAATGCTCCGATTAAGTATTAAGTATATTAGAACTTGAAGAGTTTAAAGGGGGACGTTAAAAAAAATCTGGTCCAAAATTCAAAAGGGCGAGGTTAAGATGGCCGATATTTTTTTTTCAAATGAGAACTTTTCTTCGCCAAAAAATTTGTTACGCCCAAACTAACAACTTGTGTAGATAGTGTTTTTCATAAAGTTCATAATTTTTTTGTTAGGATACCATTTTTTTTTCATTTTAGCGCTATCCAGAATATACGACGAGGAGGTCTTTAACATCCCTAGTGTACCTACCCTAGTGTAGTGTGTAGTGCATGTGGGTGTGAGTTTGCTCGGGTCTGTTTTGTGGGTTTGTTCGATAATCTGGACAAACCCAAACAAGGATTAGGTCTCTGTGGCTCGTTACTTCCGTTATTAAAGAAACCAAAGCAAACTCACATGCACACTTACACTTGGGCTTGTTCGATACCGGAAGCGACGAGCCGCAGAGACTTAATCCTTGGTTGGGCTTGTTTAGGTCATTGAACAAACCCAAACAAAGTCACACTCACACACGCACAGTTACAGTAGGGTTATCAAAGACTTTACCTCCTTGTGGTACACTCTGGATAGCACTAAAATAGCAAAAAATGGTATTCTTACAAAAAAAATTATGAACTTTATGAAAAAAAAATCTATGTTCCCATTTTAAAAACATGTAGGTCACCTTAATGTCGCCATTTTGTGTTCTGGAACAAATTTATTTTTTACCGTCTTCCTTTGAATCCTAAAAGTTTAACTCACAAGGAAACGTTGCGAGGTCGATGTCTCTGATTCCGATGAAATTTGGCATGCTTGTAGAATGGGTAAAAATAGGCGACAGGTATTTTTTTATATCGGCGGAACCCGATTTTTAAGGGTTGAAAAGCACCCTTGAAAATTAGGGTGTTTTTCGTTTTTCGTCGATAACGTTTTAACGGTACGAGATATGAAAAAACTTCGAATTGCAACAATGTTTATTTTTTCGTGTACTGTACACTGGAGATGAGAACGATGCAGATAGCAACAAATTTCATATTGTTTATTGCAAAGATGCAATTTTTTCAACCGTATCTCCGATAATTTTGAATCGATTGGAATGTAAATGTGCATACATGTAGAGAATGGAAAAGTGCGGATACGGATTTTTTCTTTTTCCGATATCTCACAATTAAGGGGTTGAGACTGCCCGTCGATTTTTTTGCCGAGAGCATCGTATCATCAGCTAGCCTTTTGGCATTTCGGTCTAAATTCACGTCAATATACGTTCGTATTATGACGCAATTGCATATTTGTAATATTCCAGCCCCTCCCGCCCAACGGTTCCCCTCTCGAAAGGCCAACGTTCAAAGTTCTTACCGTGCAGCATGGACGAACGTTTCTAGAAATAAAAATGGGTTACAAAGAAAGTACAATCAGTCAAAATAGTCGATACACATTTTCTCGTTGTCGAAATAAAAATAATGTTCGAAGAGAAAAAATGTTGTATTTTTCGACTACTAGCCGTTCATGATGATAATGATGAGTACAGCGACAAATGGCGTGTTCTTTATTGCAATGATTCGTGAATTACTTGTGAAAAATCACTCTTCAGTTTCCCACTAATATGGGCATAAGCAAGGCTCGCAATCACGGACTCACTTCGTGCTTCGGAAAGCAACTGGATTACAATTGTATATTTACGAAGAAATTCCACTCCGCTCACCGTATCGAAGGCATTATTTACAGAGGTTACAGCGCTTTTGGGTTGCCGCTGCAACTCAACAGAATGATGCAAACATTTTTATCAGCTTATAACGCAGCATAATTTAATCTTTATCTTTAACTTTAATTTCACAAACAGCGGAACCAATGAACGAAAGAAATAAATCTTCGCAAAGAGCGACTACGGTGCAAAGAGCGGTTCTCATGATAACCTTGAAATCGCCTTATTAAGGGGTTAACCCCACTGCGATTTTGAAAAAATCGATTTTTTTGGAGTATAAGTATCTGAGAATATGTCCTGAAAATTTCAAGTCGGTCCGAACAAAATTGACTAAGATATGAGCGTTGAAAGAGAAGAATCCGCTGTGTAAACGATTGGCTAGTCTGCCGTCTGGCGCGCTCGACCCTCCCTCCGACCTTCAATGCATTGCTCGATGAAAAGGGTCGTATACCTGGCATTCACAACGTTCATATAATAGACTGGAATTTATAAAAACGTATTTTCGTTGTCTGTTATGGTCTAAACTCGTCAGTGTAGCTCGAAAGTTCGACTATATAAGACGTATATTCCGTCGTTCATAATATTATAAGCGCAGTTTTTATTCATTTTACATTCAAAAATGGATCGAAAAAAAGGTTCGCGACAAACAAGAAGCAGTGATAATGTACGGAAATCTCGACCGAAAAAAAGGAAGGGTGTTTTTAGCCCCAACCTGGCCGAAACGGAAACTGAAAGTTTCAGCACGTCTGCGAAGAAACTGAAAAATAATATTGATATGACTGTGAATCAAAGTCCTAATATTGAATATCGGATTTTGAACTTTTGGGTTGTGTTTGCTGCTATTTCAAATTTAGTGAAGTGCAAAACGTGTAATGGAAATATTACATTTGAAACGGCAAGTGCAAGAGGACTAGGCTAGGAGGACTAGGTCACATCAGTCATAGGCTACTACAGTGGAAAAGTACTTGATCTTGTGGTAAAAAGTGCGTATTGTAAAATGTGTGAATCGTGGAAACATAAGCTAAATGATGGGGGCTATGAAGAATGGTACGAAATACACGAAGATAACTGCAGTGCAAATCACGAAGGCTCCTCGGGAATAATGGAGGTGGACTCCATTATCGAAATCTTCAAGCGTTCAATAGAAAAATATAAAGTCCTGTCCGTTACTATATTGGAGACGGAGATTCGAAAACGTACACTGGGCTAGTAAATTCTCATCCTTATGACGACGTAGGAGTTATAAAAAAAGAATGCATCGGTCACGTCCAAAAGCGTATGGGATCCCGCCTTCGTAATTTAGAAAAAAAACAAAAAGTTTGGTGGTAAAGGACAGCTGGCAGGAAAATTTATTGACAAGCTCACTGTGTACAATGGACTTGCTATTCGACGCCATTCTGCTTCTGTTCACGATATGCATGAGGCAATATGGGCGACGTTCGATCATTACAGTTCAACCGATGCAAATCCACACCATGCGAGATGTCCAACCGGTGAAGAATCGTGGTGTTCGTATCAACGAGCTCAGACGAGAAACGAGGCATTCCAACACGATTACAAACCACTTCCATCAAATGTATTGGATGCCATCAGACCTATATACAACGATCTGAGCAAGGAAACTTTACTCGAAAGATGCGTCGGTGGCTTCAATCAAAATAACAACGAAAGCTTCAACCAACTTATTTGGAAAATCAGCCCAAAAATCGTCTCGAGTGGAGCAATCGTTGTAAATTTAGCAGCTTATATTGCCGTTGGACTATTTAACGAAGGTTCAAAATCATTATTATTTTATTTGAACTCAATCGGGGTGAGCTGTGGACACAACGCGCACGAATACGCTGATAAAATGGACGAAGCACGGATTGCACTGGCAGAGAGACGTGTGGCCGAGAGCACTCGTGCATCGTCGGCGGAAGAACTTCTGTATGGGCCGGAATAGATGACTCTATGTAAGTTTACAAAAAAAAATATTTTCTTCGTGTGAACTGAAATTGAAACTTTAAACGCGTTTTTCTCAAAATGGCATTTCTGAAGTCGGTGACCAAGATTACTCGAACACTAATGAACCGATCTTCTTGAAATTTTGCAGGCTTATTTAATACATAAAAATGTAGTCTTTAAACGTTCGATTTTTTTTTCGAAAAAAATGGCCGTTTTATAGCCAAAAAAAGCCGTTTTTTTTTCGTTAAAATCGAACCATTAACATTGACTGTCCGCCATTTTGTGAAAAATGAATATTTTTTAAAATCCTTCGATTAAAGACTAGTTTATACTTACATTTGACTAAATCCATTCGCATTTTTTTTTCAGATGTTCCATTTCGCCGCAATGTTGGTCATCGCAAACCGTGCATATAAAAACATTATTTCATTGACGGCCATTTGCCACTAAACAATATAATATTTTTCAATAACAAAATTACTGAAAGTTCTTCAAGATGTGTTCTTTAAGATGGTATATTGATCAATTAAAAAAGTTTTGTAGGTTTCTTTAAAAAAATTCATGAAAAAGGCCTTTTTTTGCGCTACAAGTGGGGGTAACGCCTTAAAGATTAATAGCAGTTCTGGTAATAGCGTGTCGTCGTTGTTTTTTTTGTGTGTATTTATCAATTGGGTTTCGAGTCATATAAATTCACCAACGATCATTATTGCTGCAGTTACGACGGAGAAGCCAGCCATACATTTTGAGTTCGAAATACAAATAAAAATGTACGTTACTCCGGTGAATGTTATTCAACTTCTATCCATAGCGATGAGTGCTATGAATTTTCCTCGCACTCTAATCACCAAATAGGAAAAATAGTTCAGTAAGGATCTAGAAAACATGATCATTGAAGCGATGGATCAACCTATGAAAATGGAAGTCGCAACTGATTTGGATTTTCTGTCACCAAATGAAATTCATGAAGCAGCCATAATAGAAGATGATAGTGAAGGAGATTGGCACGGACAATGATACCTAGATCCAAAAATTGATGAAAATGTATGTACCCAAGATATAGAAGAATTGAGTTACGAATACAAGACAAGAGCTGTAGATTACTGGAGATCCGGGGCAAATGGGAATAGAAAGTTATCATCTGTTCAAACGAAATTCAAAAAGGTAAAATCAGAGTCGTAGTTGCGCCGGTGGGCCCATAGTATACATAAGGGTGGCACCTACAAAGAAAAGTTAACAAAGATAGCTCACTACACGTTAAACAATTTTAATGATGCTTTGGACAGAAGGCTGTCTGTCCATGATATAGATCTTCGACGATGGGCCTTACGTGCACGAGAAATTGTAGAAATACCAGCCGTAAATTTCCAAGCATCCGCTTCTTGGATAAGGACATTAAAAAACCAACATGGAATTGTGTTACGGAAGATTACTAAATATGTAACAAAACAACAATTATTAAACGCTGATACACTTCAAAACAAAGCTATCGAATTTATAGAAATGGTGAAAGTCAACATAGCCAACGTTGGGGCTGAAAACACATTTAATTCTGATCAGAGTGGATTCAATTTAGAGCTACATACAGGCCGCACATTGGCGAAAGAAGGGTAGAAATCTGTTGAGGCAGTCGTGCAATCGAAAACATCAACAGCACACACTTATACTATACAGCCTTTGGTTTCTGCGAGTGGCAAGCTTTTGGCACCTATGTTGATCGTTTTAAACGAACCTACCGGCAAATTTGGTCCTCGAGTGGAACAAACTATATTCGGAGCCGAAAATATATTTCTATTGGCTTCGAAACTGGAAAATTGACGACTAATCATTTCAAGCGACGGTTCCAACAAGTATATATTCCCAATACGGGTCCAAAATCGGTAATACTTCTGGATTCTTGGAGCGGTTAATGTCTAACTGCATTTAAAGAAATGGATATCCAAGGGAAAGATATTAAAGTTTTAACCCTTCCAGCAGGTAAATATATTGCACCAGTTTCATTAGTTCTGTAGACAATCAGTCCTTTAGATAATTAGTAATTCTTGCAGGTACGACTGGAATGATACAGCCCCTTGATGTTTATGGCTTCCGTGTATGGAAAAACTTCGTCAAACACTTTTCAGACACAGTAATATTATACAATTACGATGTCAATCTGCATTTGAGAGACAATATTGTTCGATTACAATCTCTTACACACAACCAGTTTTCTTCTCCGCGGTTTACAAATCTCTTCAAATATGCGTGGTACAAAAGCGGGTACGAAGAAGGAAGACAACCAAACTTCGAAAATCCGGTAGAATTTTGCTTTTCACAAAATGTACCGACATGCGATATATGCGGCGAAGCAGCTATTATCATTTGTGCGTGGTGTAAGAAATCTCTTTGTTTCAAACACTTCTATCATGACTATCAATACTGTAATAAGTATAATCCATAAAAAAACATTTCCTAAATGAGTAAGCGTGAGAACACTTTTCCCATTGTGGTGGAATCTTCAAAGGCAGTCCGTGGCGGGGGAGAATTTCTTCGTAAATATACAATTGTAATCCAGGTGCTTCCCGAAGCACGAAGTCAGTCCATGATTGCGATCCTTGCCTCTGCCCACATTAGTGGAAAACTGAAGGGTGATTTTTCACAAGTAATTCACGAATTATTGCAATAAACAACACGCCATTTATTGCTGTACTCATCATTAACATCATGAACGTCTAGTAGTCGAAGAATACAACATTTTTTCCCATCGAACTTTATTTTTATTTCGGCCCGTTCACGAGCTATAGAAAGAACGAAGTTGTTAAGGGTGCGTTGACCCCTTAAGAGTGTCGTTCCGCCAAAACCAGAAAATGTGTATCGACTCTTTTGACTGATTGTACTTTCTTTGTAACCCATTTTTATTTCTACAAATTTTCGTCCATGTCGCACGGTAAGAACTTTGAACGTTTGCCTTTCGAGAGGGGGACCGTTGGGGGGGAGGGGCTGGAATGTTACAAATATGCAATTGCGTCATAACACGAACGTATATTGACGTGAATTTAGACCGAAATGCCGAAAGGCTAGCTGATAATACGATGCTCTCGGCAAAAAAATCGACGGGCAGTTTCAACCTCTAAATTGTGAGATATCGGAAAAAGAAAAAATCCGTACCCGCACTTTTCCATTCTCTACATGTATGCAAATTTACACCCCAATCGATTAAAAATTCTCGGAGATACGGTTGAAAAAATTGCATTTTTACAATAAACAATATGAAATTTGTTGCTATCTGCATCGTTCTCATCTCCAATCTATAGTTACACGAAAAAATAAACCTTGTTGCAATTTGAAGTTTTTCCATATCGCGTACCGTTAAAACGTTGTTGACGTAAAACGAGAAAAACCCCAATTTTCGAGGGTGCTTTTCAACCCTTAAAAATCGGGTTCCGCCGATATAAAAAAATACCTGTCGCCTATTTTTACCCATTCTACATGCATGCCAATTTTCATCGAAATCGGAGACAACGACCTCGCAACGTTTCCTTGCCAGGTGCATCGAACTGACGGGTCAAGCTACAAATTCCAGGGCGGCGAATTCGCGCGGTCAGTAGTTTCCCCAGAATTTCATTTTGAATGATCAACCCCCGAGAGAGATGAAAAAAGCAAAATTCAAGGATGGTTTGTAGAAACGAGAATATAAAGAAAATTATTCTTTACATTTCGTACATTTAAACCATCCTCGAAAAATCGATTGTTTTTCAGTAATTCAATAGCTAATTTTTTGTTTTACTACTTCAACAATCTTTTTGGGGGTGAAGATATTATTGTAGAGGGATGATGAAATATTCGATCGACGCATCTTTGCAAGGGCTACAATGTACCCATTTGAACAAAAATTGTATGCATTTTTCCTGAAGAGTTATCGAATTAAAACTGATTTTTCAAAATTTCACGTCTCTCACCCCTAAAATGAACTTCCACGACTTTGGGGCTGTGGACAAAAATAAAGTCCGGATTTTTCTGTACATTTAGTCTCCCGGCGCCGACCTCGTGAGGGTTGTAGTTTGGTATTAATTCACCTCCATTCCCCGTCATTGCCTTAAAAAAACCCTACGCCCCGATTTTTAGGCAAACTTGGATTCAGCACCCGCGGCGCCTAAAAAATCACCTGTCAAAAAACTAGCCTTCTAATTTTTTCCAATTCCAATGCACAGCGCGATTGTACTGATAGAAAAAATTCATTTTTTTTTGGTACAGATTGTCAATTTACGTGAGCGAAAATACCGATTAATTTCGAAAAAGATTTTTTTTAACCTAAAAACGAATTAATTGTAGCTAAAAACAATATTGATGTTTCTTTATAAAATTTGCAAATTTTAATCGTTTGGACCACCGGAATAAAAAAATTGGAGGATCTTGACGCTTTGCATACTTTTTGTGACTCATATGAACTTAACCTGCTATAAACTAATGCCTAAACACAATGGTTGCGATGGTTATCTGCGAATATATCGTATTTATTTTTAATAATTTAAAAATAATTTTTTTAAATAAGCGGAACTGCCCGTCAGCCTTCTGTACGATGATTGGTTCATGAGATATTGATTATCAAAGACAAAATCATTTTGGCTTTTGATAGCTTATAATTTATGGCTTCAATAGCTTATAACTCTGCGCCAAATCATTATACAGACCTTTTTCCGAGCTCAACATAAAGGGGAATAAACCAGAAAAAGGGATCTGATGGGTCATTGATAAAGAAAATTCCCTATCCTTTTTCAATCCATCCGTGGATTTTTTTGAACAAATTTGTCTACAATTAGTATACGTTTCCTCCGCGATTTTTCTTTTGCTTCATTAGTAACAAAGGGTTGAAACAAATTGGAACTGAAAGGTAAAAAACGAGAGAATTGAAACTTTAAAATGCTTTTTTAAATTTTCTTGTACGACGATTTTTCGCGGAGTTAGAGCAATTTGGAAATGACCTAAAAATTTCGGAACTTTGTTCCCTTCATTTTTGTCAATTTTAAAAACTTTTAAAACCATTAAAAAAAGTGGAGTTGACCCCGACGTAGCTTCAGCTCCTCCACCGATAAAAAAAATAGGGCGGTCTAGTATTCACCGATAAAAAATAGGGTGTTCTAGCCTTCTCGAACACTGAAACTTTTGTCTGAAACATTTTTGGATATGATCAATAGTTTAGGTGCTATTGTTCTGTAACACTTTATGTGCCTCACCCTGTATATACCAGGTGTAGACGTGTGAAACGGGATTTTTTTTGTAAAAACTCATTTTCCCACTTTCTGAATTTTTCCCATGGCTTTCACACGAATGGGGACGGCTTTCTGCGTCACATTCAATTGATCTGCGAGTTCTTGTTGACCTTGCGTATCATCTTCATCCAATAAGGCTTGCAATTCGTTGTCTGCGAATTTTTTTGGTAGTTTCCCACGCTCTTCGTTTCTCACGTCAAAATCACCACTTTTGCATTTTTTTAACCACTCGAAACACTGTGTTTTACCGTAAGCTTTGACAAGCATTCGATGCGATTCTGCAGCAGTTTCCTTCAAATTATAACAGACAAGCAATGCTGTCTGCAAATCGTAGTTCGTAGGCGCAAAACTCGACACATTTAAGGTTATAGAAAAATATACCGGTGTAGGGAACTTAGGTTATTGTGTGTTGAAAGTCTTCACCAGTTATTAGAGGGAGAGGATGGCGCTGCAGAAGCGATCTTACGGTCCCGAAACTGATAGCAAGCACCATCTATAGGGAAATTCCGGTTTCATACTTGTACACCTGGTATATATATCTGAGGTGTATTCCAAATGTTTTCGAACGGCCTAAAAGCCTGACCTTTTTCAATCTTTTTCAAAGTTGGTGGAGTTTTTGTATCATATATTTTGAGTGCGTGGCATTTTTTCCAGATTTTCTCTCGTCGTACGAAAAAATATGCTCTTCAAAAAACGATTCGTTTTTCTATGAACTATTTTGAAAAAAAATACAAATTTTTCCAAGTTCTACAACACTAAAAAAAAAAAAGTCTAATTTTTTAATTTTTTAACCCCAATGACTATGTCGATCCTGCTGAAATGTACACTGAAGTTTCTTTTATTAGTGTACAACAACATGTGTAAGTTTCACTCTGGGCTGGGCTTGCGTTCAGTTAATATCGTCGTCTTAAATTTAATGGGAAATAATTTCTGTTGAATAACTCGGCGAAAAAACGAGAAGCGTGAAAATATTATTTCGCGAACCACTCGCTGTTTTCTTTTACCGTCGGCGTACGACCTTAAATATTGATTCTAGGGATGAAAGTTAGAACAAAAATTTCATTCTCTACAAGTTTGTTCGTGTTCGTTCATGCTCTAAAGTTACAAGTAAACGAGCCAATGCAATAGCCGCTTTTTTCAGGTTCGATTCGAAAAATATCGATAGTAGAGAAAAAACTGCAATGACCAAAGTTGTATAGCACCCGATTTTCTACAAGTTTAGACATTACCATTTTTACTAAAAAATTGTAAATCGCCGAGTTATTCAACAAAAACAATTTCCCATTAAATTTAAGACGACGATATTAGCTGAACGCAAGCCCAGCCCAGAATGAAACTTACACACTAATAAAAGAAAATTGAGTGAAAATTTTAGCAGCGCCAACCTAGTCATTGGGGTAAAAAATTTAAAAAATGAAAGATTTTTCTTCTTTTAGCGGTGTAGTAAATGGGAAATTTTTGAATTTTTTTTTCAAAATAGTTCGTAGAAAAAACGCTTCATTTTGGAGGACATGTTTTCGTACGACTAGAAGATCACTACGATACGATCATTTGAAATTTTATCACGTGTAAACTCTTATCTCCAAGTTAGCCGAGTTAGCGCGCCGATCAAAATCTGAAAAAAATGCCACGTACTCGAAATATATGATACAAAAACATCACCAACTTTGAAAAAGATTGGAGAAGGTCAGGCTTTTAGGCCGTTCGAAAACACTTGGAATACCTTATATATATATAGGGTATATATATATATAAATACAGGGTGTCCCATTTTAATCTTACACCTGAATTTTCTCGAAAAATATTGCTCGGACGAACTATTGTGTGGAACAAAACTTCTAGGGATTGAAGGGGGACGTTCGAAAAAAAATTATTTGAGGAGCCAAAATTCAAAATGGCGGCGTTACAAAGGCTGACATGTTTTTTTTCAAACGGAAACATAACTTTTTTTTATTGCCAAA
>OX632365.1:10970956-11030956 GCA_951751655.1 Ophion costatus | reverse complement strand
CCATTTTTGTACTATTGTAGCGCTATCCAGAATCTACTACGAGGAGGTAAAGTCTTTAACATCCCTAGTGTAAGTGTAGGTGCGAGTTTGTTTGCGTTTGTTCGATAATCCAACCCAAAGACGGATTAGGTCTTTGTGGTTCGTTACTTCCGTTATCAAACAAACTCAAACAAAAACTAGTGTAAATGTGCGTGCGAGTTTGTTCGGGTTTGTTCGATAACGGAAGTGACGAGTCGCAGCGACCTAATCCTTTGGGTTATCGAACAAACCTAATCAAACCTAAACAAATTCACACACACTAGGGATGTTGAAGACTTTGCTTCATGAAAGATATGAACTTGATAAAAAAAATTCCCACAAACGTTGTTAATTTTCGCCCGACAAATTTTTAAGTGAACAAAGTCATATTTCCCTTTTTAAAAACACATTCCGAGCATTTCCACGTCGCTATTTTGATGTTGGAACAAAAAAAATGTTGTTCAACGCCCCCTTTGAACGCTAAAAGTTTCAGTACACTCGATACTTGATCAGCGCAGTATTTTTTTTAGATAAATCATGTTTAAGATAAAAATGGGACACTTGGTATACATATATTGCCTGCGGCGATCACAGGCAAAACAATCTATTTCTCAGCTTTTACAAAATAAACTTGCATAAAATAAAGTTAAAATAACCGACAGAGGTAGGCGCGCGGTCGGTGTGCGGGCTCGACGGTCACTGAAGTTAAGCAGCATTGGAGGCTGCCAATACTTGGAGCGGTGACCGCTTGCCCGTGCACTGGTTTGCGCGTCAACCTTTGAGCGGGAGGCAGTTTGTCTGAGTTTCTGATGTTTAATACAACTGAAACTCAGCCAAATATAGCCGCCTGTATCGGCCCAGGTTTTCCGCAGTTTCCCTGGGCCCTCGTGCAAATGCGATACAGTAGTGCATTAGGAAAGAGTGGCTGCGGTCAACACTCTGCGGGGGAACTCTGGAAGGATTGTGAATGTCGGAAGGAATGGAAGGAATAAAAGGAGGGGATGGTAAAAAGGGGAAGGCCCCCGTACCTCTGAGGAATACATAATAATAAAAAAAAAAAAGTTAAAATAAAGCTCACTTACAAGGAACATCCCTTACAGGTCGACCTTCGATTTTGTTGAAACTTATATATGTTATGAAGCATTGAAAACTAAGCGACACGTATTTTTGTTATCGGCGGAAAATTGTTTTATGGGGGTGAAACCATGCCTCGAAAAAAGGCATGTCAAGGGGTAATATGGCAGTTTCACCCACAATCAGTTGACCGATCGCAATGAAACAAAAACAAAAATTGTAATCCGAAGCGATGAAAAATCCACTAGAGAGTTATCACAAAAAAATATTCAATTGGTGAATCACCCCTATATTGCCTTTTTCATCTCGCACGTTGAAGTGTTGCTTGGTAATCATCGAAAATGGGGATCATTTTAAAGAGGGGACAAAATTAAAGGTGACGTGTTTTTTCGTAATCGCCGGACGGCAACTTATGGGTAAACCACCCTTTACATGAATTTAATCATCGCGGTCGTATTTTCTGTATTTAAAATGTCCCCGCTGATTGAAAATACTCCTAAAATCGATAATTTAATGTTTTCTCATGTTTCAAATTCATTACACTTCTCTTAAGCGTAAAACTACTCTCCTGAAATTCCATTTCATTCGCGGTTTCGCCAAATTTTCAACCCCATTCGTTGAAACTGCTATAATTCCATGGGTAATACGAATTTTGTGTTTGAGTATGCATGTTTGAATTGAACTTCATGAGAGGTGAGAACTGAGCAGGGGGAGGAGCTACCCCTTACTCGTAAGACTCATATATTCGAGCCGAGACGCTTTCGCCTCTGATTCGGAAGCATTCATACAGAAATAAATATACACTTCTATTATAACGTTTTGTATATTTCATTATAATACTTTACAGAATAAGTCTTAAGGGGTCACGTCCGAGTAATAGAAATTTGTTTGTAACATTTTTTTTATCGCCGCAAAGTCACGATACTTAAGAATATCGTGCCCACCTCTCCTGAAGTTCAATTCAAACATACATGTATACTCTAACATAAAATTTACATTACCGATGAAATTATAGCAGTTTGAAGGAAACAGGTTGAAAATGTCTGAAACCGCGAATGAAATGGAATTTCGAGGGGGTAGTTTTACCCTTAAGAGAAGTGTAATAAATTTAGGACATGAGAAAACATTAAATTATAAGTTTTAAGAGTATTTTCAATCAGTGGGGACATTTCAAATGCAGAAAACACGACCACGATTAAATTCGTGTAAGGGGTGGCTTACCCTCTTAAGCTTGCTGTCCGGAAAATGCGCAAAAATACGTCAACCTTAATTATGTCCTCTCTTTACAATGATCCCCATTTTGTTGATTTCCATGCAACCCTTGTGCAACCCTTCTTCGAGATAACTCTCTAGTAGATTTTTCATCGCTTCGCATTAGAAGAATTTTCCTTAGAACCGTTTTTTCGCCGATGAAAAAAAAATATCGCTTAGTATTCAATGCTTTATACCATATTGTTGTTTGAACAAAATCGAAGGACGACACCTGAGGGATGCTCCTTGTCAGTATTCCAGTTGCCTTGTACAAACACACTTCTCCGGGCAACGCATGATAAATCATAGTAAGTTGCAACGTTTTCGACCGCTGCTCAACTTTCTTATGTATGGCGATAAAACGCGTTTCAGTTTCTTATTAGGCCACTAAGTTATACAGCAAAAAGTCGATAAGAATTCGTTCGCCAGTTGATATACGATCCAGTAACAAAAATATATGAACTACTGTTTAAATATATGTATATAAATAAAGATAAATTGGCTCCTTCTGGTAGCTCATATCCGTTGCGCACAGGTCTATGCGATCTTTATGAACCGATAACAGCATACATACTTGGCACCTACGTTTTTCCTCTGATGTCGACATAAGTACCGGGTTTGAAGTGTGCTGCGTACAATGGAGTACCGGGTTGTAGAGCAGCGTCCTCCGACACCAGAAATCGTGTGAGTAGCTTCTTCGGCATTACACCAGCTTCCGTGAACATTCCGCAGTATTCTTTAGTAAACTGTATTCGGAAACAATGGGAGGTTAGTTGGAAACTCGCACGTTACTCCGGCATTAATTTATTTCGCTGCCAAGCTGACATGAGCAAGTTCGTTTATTTAACGCGAATCTGTCTCTTTGTGTAAGTCTGAGTTTCAATCCTCAGTACGACAGTGTAATCCCTATGGCTTCCTAATTAAGCTAGCAATCCATAAAAAAAACTTGTCAAATGTTTGACCCGCTAAAAATCTGAACCCTTTTACCGACTTGCACAACATTTTGAGAACATGTATAATACTCTATTTTTTGTGCAAACATTTAGCAAATTAGTTTATAAATATTTTCTTGTAAATAAATTACAACTAATTTGAACGTTGAAATTGAAGATGTTTCGCCGATTGTTACTCCGTTTTTTGAAACATACTTTGTATGATATCCGCGAAAAAAAAACAACCAGGGATCTAAAATAGTGTCGAAATTGCGATATGTACAAGTAAATTTGTACACACAAACACAAATACACGCGCGCGCGCATTCACATACACTGTCAGCCAAAAGTTTGAGTACACCAGTCGAAATTTCTTACCGCACTAAAAGTTAGGTAGCGAACTCAAAAATAAAGATTAACAAATTTCCCAAACGGCGTTTTAAAGAGGACAAACCTACTTTCATTTTGCCTTTTCAGAACATTTTTTACATTTTTTTGGGCCTGGTACGCTTTTTTGCAAATTTTTCAGCTATTTTTTGCACGTGTAAAACTGCCCGCATAACTTCTGGCGACTTCTTCACTCGTTAGTTCTATGACAAACTTAAAGAGGATATCAAAACCTACATTTTTATTTTTTACGTAGTTTCGTACGATTTTTTTCGCCCCAGTATTGCATTTTTAGCTAAAAAAGACGTTTTAGAAAAACAGGCGTAGTCCAATAAGTATGGGGTTTCAGAGAAAATGTGAAGAGGGTAAAAAGTCGCATAGGTTCACACTGGAGTAGCCAGATTTTTTTCAGGATTTTGTTTTAAGTTTATTGTTCTTACATTTTTTGGTCGGGACTCTGATGAGTGGAGGGGCTTTATTTCAATCAACTTCGGAAAAAAATGTAGTGAATTGAAAATGAAAAAGTGAAGAAATTTTCTTTCTTGATAGATTGTCCGACCTCATAATTCGCAAATGGGCCCCTCCACTCATCAGAGTTCCAAACAAAAATTGCAAAAAAAATCTTTTTTTTAATTCTGAAAAAATTCCGGCTACTCCAGTGCGAACATTTGCAAATTTTTACCCTGTTGACACTTTCTCTGGAAGCCCATAGTTATTGGACTACGACTATTTTTCTGAAACGTGTATTTTTTTAGGGACAAATGCAATACTGAGGCGAAAAAAATCGTACGAAAATTTCTAAAAAACGAAAATATAGGTTTTGATACCCTCTTTAAGTTTGTCATGGAAAAAACGAGCAAAGACATTCGCCAGAAGTTATGCAAGCAGTTTTAACGTGCAAAAAAGCTGGAAAATAGCCATATTCAAAAAGGCGTCCTGGGCCAAAAAAAATTATTAAAATTTTTCTAAAAAGGCAAAATTAAGGTAAATTTGTCCTCTTGAACAGGTCGCTTGGAAAATTTGATTATCTTTATTTCTTAGTCCACTGTCTAACTTTTAAACCGGCAAGAAATTTCGACTCGTGTACTCAAAATTTTGATCGGCAGTGTACACGTTTTTTAAATAACTTTTTAAAAGTATTTTGAGATAATCTGAATAGGTTTCCATTACGATATCGGAAAAGAAAAAGTAATGATTTTCCTACGCAATTTATGTTCGGAATGTTCAACGATTGGAAAAAAACATTGTTGCATTGATCACTGTACTTGTTAATATAGATTTGATTCATTTTCATAATTTTCTCTTCTTATAAAAACAAATATGGTTTCCGTGATTTGGTTTTCAAAGTATCAATGGGAGTCAGCTTGGAACGTTCCAAAACGTCAAAACTAACATCTAGAAAAAAATGTTTCCATGGGTGTGCGTGTATTGATTTTTTTAAATCACAAATTGTTCCATGGTTATTCCTTCTATAGTCCTTCAGATGCCTTTCCTTCAGATGTCTTACGACTTATTTGAGAATCTAAATTTTTAGAACAATATTTTTATTTTACCAGCACTTCTACGATCTTTAAGATATCTGACTAAATTTTCGTCCGGAAATAAAGTATCGTACATGATTTATTCATATTAAATTTTGTGAAAACCGGTGAAACATTTATATTTCCAGGTGAGTATAAATTTAAAAAAGCTTTTTTATGTTGGATTTTTTTCAATTTGACATACTCCGTTTACTGTATTTACTTATATTATAGTAATTGTAGTTAATTATAGGTTTCTAAAACATTATCTGCACTGGTATGCAATACAATATACAGAACCGTAGAAAAGCTTGGGATATTTCGATCAGAACAAAACGTTATATATCATGGGGGAAAAAACTTACTCGCACAGGCATTTGAAACAGGAAATAACCAGCTGTAATTTACGTTTTTAAGCTCTTTATGCTTTCTATGCCTACTCCGTGACGTAGAACGTGGTAATTCGTTTGCGAGTTCAATACTCGCACAAAGTCCTGTGGTATTTTTTTTTAGAATTGTTCAATTTTTTTTCAGTAATGTTGTACGCTGGAGAAAACGTTATAACTCGCTCACTATAGTGTTAAGAAATATGAATATGGGAGAAAAATGTTCTTTGTTTTGTTTAAATTACAATAGGATGAAACAAATGTACGTATATTTTAATCGGCCGTCTTTGGTCGAGAATCCGCAACTAGTCATATTGATTTGGCAGCTTAACAAGCTACTGGAAATTGAATAAAAAGGTCATGAGGGGTGATCATATTGTATGGGTGAAACGATGTTGACTGAAATAATAATCATAACAATAGAAAAGATGAAGATAACAATGGCGAGCATTTATAACGTTAATTAATGTAAACTTTTCAATCGCGAAAATTCCAAGACAATGCCACGTGCGTAATATTTAAATGATCGGAAGAGAAATATGGTATCAAATACAAGCCCTGTGTTCGTGCCAGAGCTGTGAGAACATTCTTAGCTGTACAAAATATACACCCTTACGGATCTACCTTTCAATTATTGAAGAGAGAGAAGCGCCCAGCCATGTGCAACAATGTATGGGTACCAGGGCACTCAACATCAAAAAGCGAGTAAGATCTTATTGTTAATGGTGAAGACAAATTCACAGGTCTTCTTATAAAAGTATTGACATCATGCTACTAGGCCATCAGAATCAATGATACTGTTGCAAATGCAAAATGCATGGAAATTACGCTAAAGAACCAAAGAATCTCCCAGCAATATTGAAATCGCGCAGACCGCTACATACACTACATTTGTAACCTTTAATGAAATATATATTCGTCTCTTGGATGCACCGAGTGGATTAGATTTACAAGTGGGTCTGCATGCTTTGGAGATGCCCAGCTAGGTATAGAGGATCCGCTCGTTACGCGCACCAAAAAAGGAAGATCAACAATGCAAAGTAGCCTCAGCATGAAAAAAAACAACAGGATTTCGATGACTGCGACCACGGTCTTTTATACAGGTTTTGAAACGAAGGCGAATTTCAGTTGTGAGATTAGTACCCTTATTGAGCAAGTTTTTCATTCGCCTCAACGCCACTGTGCGGCTCTGCTGTAGATCGGTGCGGTGAGGTCCGATGCGTGACATAACCTCAGTACTACAGCGAAAAAATATTTACATGTTTGCTCGTAGTTTTTTCCTACACATTTAATAATAAGTCTTCTTTAATGCGTTTCAGCGTAATAATTATTCTACAATCATTATTTTAAAGATTCTTAATGCTAAATTGCATTGGGAATCAAGTTAAAAAAAGTCAATTACGTCCGTTCCGCTCAAATTGATTTGCGTACATCGGAAATAAATTCAGGATAAAAAATGCCGAATAGGTATATAATACTATAATAGCAAAATACTATAAGTGTAAGCGCGGAACGAATCCACTTGGCCAAGTCACCTTTAGGACAGGGCTTAACGAAATGTCATTAATTCTCGTCAGAATCACTTAAATTTTGCACGGTTTCAGTTTACATTTTAACATAAATTTGATGAAACGTTAACTAGTTAGTTATATTCGATGGTGTTGAACATTTACTTATACTTTCCTAGTACGTGAATTAAATATTGTGTACGAAACACGGAATAAATACGAGTAATGGGGTTAGGGTTTACTGCGCATGTTTACACCGTTTTGTTAGTATTGTTTCAACTTTTCAGGTATAATCAATAGATGACAGCCTAAGAAAAACAAATATTCCTGGGTTTTCTCAAAACCTTGGTTCATTCGACTGGAATTGTCGTAAAAATCGGAATGACAGTTTACCACATTACGTTGGAGAGTCGGTATGATTGACCTAGGAATAAATCTCGAGCAACTTTTTTATTGTTTCATGTAATAATAAGACCTCTTAAGAAGAAAGGAAATTTGTATTTGTTGGTGGCCTTGTGATCAACGGGTGTAGTTAGGAAGCTGGTGAACAAAATTTCGATACGATCTGCTTATTTGGCAGACCTCATTAATAGCGGTAACCATATCATAAACATCAACGATCACTTCTGCCAGCACATTAGCGCTGCGTTGTCAATTGACAGTGCCTTGAATTTATTTTCTAAACGTGGGTACTATATCATGTGCTCATGTCTGTCTTTTAATGGAACGTGTTTAGCTGATTATATTAGGTGTACTAATTAAGTACAAAATTGTTCTAAAAATGACGAAAATCGATGAGGCATAGCCCCTGATCGCTTATTTTCCAAAGGCAAATCTTGAACAATTGTAAATGCTCAGAAGGCTTGGGCAGAGTGTCATGTATAAAGTTCTACGTGTATAAAATATCAATTGTTTAGTTGCCAATGATAATAATGAATATTAAACATAACCGATTGATCGAAGCGATTTTTGAAACTTATATTCCAAATGTTCAGGCTCAAACTCTACTGACCATTGTCACAGGTAGAAAATTACGGCCGGGTCTGACCTTTTTTTATTAGAGGGAAGTGAGAACGGTATACCTCTTTGTAGCTCAAACCTCTTCTGCATTGTAATTGTATATGTAAGTATCCTGCCGTATAATTGTATTATGTACACTCATTTTCTTTGAGTTCCATTAATTAAAAAAAAAACATAGAGCTCAATATCAGTGAGTTAGACGTTTGCCAATATTTTTTTCGTATTCAGGGGCCATAATTGACCAAATGAACAATGCTGAAATTATGAACAAATAATTTTTACTAGTTTTACTAGACATAAGGATGCATGCGAAAATATCATGAATTATAAGTATTATAGGTCTTTAATGGATTAATCGGTCGATCTCAAACTATGCAGTCTTGAAATAAAGAAAACTATGACGCATTGAATTTTAACTACCACGGATGTCTTACTTCAAGAATCCTTTATATCGTTAGTTTATAATTCATTGTACTTTGCAGTCTGGGTTACATTGCGCAAATTATTACTTACCTTTTGAGGATCAGTACTCTCTGCTCCGATAACAAGGGAACCGAGCTTATTTTTTGGCCGTCTATGGCGTCCACCTACAATTGGTTTGAAATCTTCTGGTGGGATATACTTGATAACATGATTATCAGCTACCTGCAATCAATTGTTTGATTCTATTTGAGTAATCAAAGTATACATCGGTCATAAAATATACAAATGAGATTGAAAGTACAAATTGATTTATACCTGCAACAATGTGGCCGCAACTTTTTTGCCATTCTTCAACCAAATTGGATAAATTCCAATTTTTTTGGCAATAACGCCAGTGCGACGAGATTTTTCTGTCCATACTCTCTGCGGTTCGATTGGTTGAACTTTGAGCGGCGATGCTTGAGTTGTCATACCAAGGCCTATGTCACGTTGCCTATACTTGAATTCTATTACTTCCTGTATGAACTCGGTGTTTTCTTTGGTGACCTCCTCTCTGTGAAGCTATAACACAAATTTGGTGACATTAGCACAGAGATTACAATAATGATGTGTGCGGCAATATTTTCGCTTACCACACGAAATTGCTTTGGTAACCATGGCGGATGTTTTTTCTTCGGTATATTCAATTTTGGCCCGCCTCGATTTGGTACTTGTATGAGCTCTACCCTGCAAACGAAGGCGCTTGATAACCTATTTCCTTTCTGCACGCGATCCTTGTTAACGAGGAACGAACGAATAGTTTACCTAGGCTTTAAAATATTGCTGATGGTGCTCAGAACACCGCGAACTTTGAAGAACGTTGCCATTTTTTCATCAGTATAGCACTTACACGATAAATATCGTTCGAAAGCAGTGGAATAACCGCACCAAGAACCTCGTACCTCGATAATATTTTAAACGTAATTTAGTCTCTGGTCGCGCTAATTAAGAGATTTTTTTAAAGAAAAGTGATTTCCTTCATTAACAGCTGCGAGGAGCAGCCTAGTAGTACATAAAATAGATCTCTAAAGAAGCTAAAGCCAGACAATTGAAATCGAACGAGGTTATAGTACTTTCACATCACCATTACGAAAGACAGAGCCATGGAGACTAGATATCAGGAAACCAAACTCCCGTGCAAAGCCACTGAAAAAAGCGTCCCCGAAAATGGCTCCAACATAGACGGCGCTGGGGTGCTGTGGACGCTATGTATAGTAATACATTAGTCGACGAGGTGGAAGTGATCGGATAAGCTAACCTTACGACCATGGAGACTAGAGCACGGTCTTATAAACAGGTCTGGGCACAGAGGCTAAAATCTTGTGACACTAATGGCCGTATTCATAGTCTCTCCTTATCTCAAGGATATAGGACGCCTTGATGAAGGCTTCCTTGAATCTCAGAGGCGTCCTTGTTTCATAGTCGCACCTCGACTCTCCCTTCCAGAAGGAAGACATATTTAGGGATATGTGATTGCTTATGGTGGTAAACCCGCTGATAGAAGCGCCACTCGGCTATATTTGAAACTAACTCAAACCGCTTGGCACTCGATTGTATAGCCTCGCGTGTAATCTCAAAGTTCAAAATTATAAATTGATTTGCGACGAGTACAATTATGGATGAAGGAAAGAATGTGCATTATACAGAGCGCGAAAGGCTGTTATTAGCTCAGCTAGTATCAGAAGAAAGCCTAATAGACTGCAAAAAAACGGGTGCTGTTGACTTAAAACAAAAAGCTGACGCGTGGGAACGGGTAACGAAGAAATTTATAAGCGAAGGGTGCACACCACGTACTAGCAAACAATTGAGAAAATGCTGGGACAATCTCAAACAAAAGTAAGTAATAACTATTTTGTTCCTATCTAATCGAATTAATGCATGTTTTTTTTTCTATTTCAAAATGCACTTCCATTCTTATTGTTTTATAAAATTCGTGGTAAAGGCCTCAGCACACATGGCCTTTTGATTCAGTCCAAGCCAGTTAGAAAAGAATTGAAAATAGGGGCGTTGTCACAAATATTTGGATCTATTGTAATTATTGTTTTATGGAGAATCATTTCAGAAAACGAAAGTTGACAACAGCAATGAAGCATCAACGTCTTATGACTGGTGGGGGCCCTGCGCCCGTAGAACGTGTCGACGTAGTCATGGATTTCATGGATGGAGCAACTGGAAATATCGACGTAGAAATCGATTGTCCATTTGACAGCACAGCAGCATTTGAAAGAGATTGTAAATATTTTTAAAAGTAAACATTGATTAGCATTCTTTTATTGTGCTAAAAAAACCATTATCTTAACTTCTTCAGATGACATGGGGTTCATGAACGAAACTTTAACTGTGCAGGATCAGGATGAAGATATTTCCAGCGAAACTAGAGAATCTCATCCGGAAAACCGAAGTCACAGGCAAGTGTCTTCGCACTTAACGTCATCGTCGAAAAAGAAAGGGACATCGAATCATGAAAACCTCAAGGTAAAAATAATTATTGAATATAAAATATATAAAACGTATGAAACCAAAATAATAAATGAAAAATAAGATAAATAATAAGAAACCAGCTGAATAATTTATAATAAAATCAGGAATATGAGCCTAAGTACGTGGATATCAATTTCATTACTGCTAAAGTGAAGATTCTATCTTATTAACATTGTATGATTATTTTTATTTATTTTACCCGATCTGCCCAAAATTACATATATACTTCACAATTTTATGCAATTGCTTTTCAGAATACTTCCGATGAAAAGGTACTGAGGCTGATACGACTGCAAGAAGCTATTGAACAGCAGCGAGAGCTTCATGCAAAAAAAATGAAAATCGCCGAAGCAGAAGAAAAGATAGCAATACTCAAGCTTCTAAAACTAGAAGAAGAGCTCAAGTGAAGTTGATTGAAAAAAAATCTATCATAATTTTCTTTATATAGTTATTTGTTATGAAATCGAAGTTATATGTCAATTATATTCAAGTCATGTTTCATTATTAATAATAAATACAAACATATTTTGAGCAATGTATATTTATTCCATATATTTACATATATCCAATTATTAGTGATTCACGTGAAATGTCTCAATATAAAAGCGTTCCTGTGTGCAAGTCCTACGCCATTTTGCTCAGGATTAACATCATTTTCAAACGCGATCTCATTGAACTCCCCCTCAAAGAAGTCGTCCAGATTGTGTCGTATACATAGGTTATGCAAAACAGCGGTTGCGCAGATGATTGCCACAGTTGTACTTAATTTCGTTCTTAAGCCATACTGCAAACATGGAAATCGACGTTTCCACACTCCAAACAGTTGTTCAACGGTAACTCGTGTTTGTTTATGGGCAGTATTATATCGCTCTTCGGCATCCGTTTCAGGCCTCAAAACAGGTGTCAATAGATAGCTGCGACATGCATACCCGCTATCACCAAGTAGAATTCCATCGAGTTGTCCTAGCTCAAAACGACAGCGCAGGCCACTGCGATCAAATATAACTGCATCGTGAGTTGAACCAGGGTGTCGAACCACTATATCAAGAATTTCTCGGTCAGGACTGGATACAATCTATAAAAAATACTTCATTATCCAGCTTCCATCGAATAATTCAATGCACCATGTATTAATAAAGAGTCCATGTATTAAGTACGTATAAGCTATAATGCTCCAGCTAAAAATTGCATTTGATAGGAATTTCAGTACTTCATGATTCGATAAAAATCTGAAAAAATTCAACATTTGGCAAGCTATGATCAACAATTATTCATAATAATATCAGATTTTTATCGAATCATAAAATACGAAAATTTTGATCAAATACAATCGTTAGCTAGGACAATGTGACTCATACGTCCTTAATAAAAATACAGCATTCAAAGAATTACCTGCACATTTAGAGAAAACCAGCCTTTCCGATTTCGAAATGCTTCTCCATTATTTCCTCCAGGGTTCGCGATTCGTATATGGGTGCAATCAATGCATCCGATTACAGCCGGGAAGTTGGCCACCGCATAAAATTTGTTCTTGTAGCTTGAACGTACACGTTCGTTAGAAAAATGTATATGTTGCTTCAAGTGCGATGCCAAAATTCTTGAAACTCGAGCCACGGTTCGTGATACAGATGGTTGACTATATCCTTGTAAATCTCCATTAACAATCTGCAATGAACGCACAACGCAAATAAATAAAAAGTTAGTAACGCGTTTTCATATCACATTATACGAGAAACATATTTACAAACCTGAAAACTACTTGTTGCATAAAAACGCAAAGTTATTAGGAGCTGTATCAACGGAGACACAGGCAGCCCACGATTATTCAATCTCCTTAATTGTGCATTTACCAACGGCAATAAAAGTTCGACCACAGCTCCTTTGCTGAACCGATATCTTATTCGAAAAGGCACATCGTCGTACTTTTCGATAGGATTCTGAAAGTCCCGAATGTACCTTTTGGCGAGCCGCCATCGAAATCTATTCACAATTTCCTCGAAATCATCATCAAGGTCATTATCATAATTGTTTAAAAAATCGTTGTTCATTATGCCGAGTAATTATATGCAACACTTCTGTACGAACTTCCACGCGGTTTTAATTATTTATTGAGGTTACGCCGTACACTGATACACTCCGATACATTTTACGTGGTTCCATTTGCTTATTTCGATTACGCCGTGAATTGTGGTACGCCTCGAAACTTTTTACGAGTTTCAACAATTTTTTTTTTTTAAACTCCGTTCACTGCGATACGTTTCGAAACTTTTTACGTGCTCCACTTTTAAATGTTTTTGAGGTTAACCTGTAGACTGGTCTGCGATACAGGTAAAAACTGGATAGACGCCAAGCGCAAGCGTTAGTCATATGAAACGAAACAGCCAATCACAACGCTGAAGGTTTCCTCAAGGAAGCTCGAGACCTGCCTTGAAATAAGGAGGCCAATAAGGCTCCTTGTTCTGTCAAGGAAGGTCTATGAAACGCGAAATGCGGAATTTCAGATCGATATTGTATCTCAAGATAACGAGATGTCTTCTACCAGAGATATGGGACAGAATTCAGGAACATCCAGTGGAGTGTTTATCGAGATGTACAACGATTCAAACGCTGTGGAACTGCCACTGGGGTGGTTTCGATATACATCAAACAGTGGCGCAAAAAGATGGGTGGCGTTTTCCACATTTGACGTGCAAAACAAACTGAACTGTTTGCAACCGGTACTAAGGAAATCGATTTTGCTAAGGGAAGAAGGAGATGTACACGTATCGGCAAACGGAAAAAGTATACCCACTGGAAGGATATGTCACTCTCGACCGAGTTTGTAGCATAGAAGATTTGTCGCGACTTTTAACATCATTTGTCACACTCATTTCAATAACGCCATGTTTTTTTATAACTAGCTTGTGAGTTTTTTTTCAATATTTTTAGGGTACCTTTGCAAACAGCTCCTACGATTTACAAAGTGCGAGGTATGCAGAGGGGCAATAAAAAATGAAGTTTCCTATTCTCAGCAGCCAAGAGCCCAATTAGTGAATCTCAAAACCCACGGGAGACTAATTCATCCGAATTCTACATTTTTCCATTTAATCATGGCCACTGAGTCATCTTTTGCAAAGCATTGCGTTCAAGCGGATGTTTACGAGTGCACGGTCGATGAAATATGTTCGACCTACAAATTTTCTTTTCCATGTGTAAAACACGCAGATTCATTCCTTGCTACGGCAATTCACTACTATTTGCGAATGCGTATGCGTGAATTGACAGCACAAAAAAATGCGATAAGTACAAAAAAAGTAGAGAAGTAAGAAAACAAGCAAAATTCTATAAACTATAATTACAGTACAAGGTGTATAGATTACCTAATATTTATTATTTATGATTAAATAAACGAATTGTTAACAATGTAATGTTAATTATTTATGTTTTTAATTCCCCTCATCTTCAACATGTTTTTGTATATATACCGTTTTTGAGATACGCGCATTTATTTGAAAGCAGTAGCTCTCTTATCAAAAAGATTTCAGTGGAGAAAAACTGCAACTTATCCATTTAAAAGTTGTAAGTGCCATCAACTCATCGCCTTATTTTCGGTTTAAATTTTTTATTTTATTGTTTGAGTCATAATATATAATTGCTATAGATACATATACATGTATGTTGTTCGAGTAATTATATCTAAATGCTATATGTAATTATGTAAATGATGTATTCTTATTACAACCATGAAGACAGTACGCATGCGCCAGTATATCGCTCTCTGTCCCACTATCGGCCGCTCCGATACTAGCGCTCCAAGTAGTGTGGCCCGTTTCGGAACTTAAATGGCTTCACTTTTTGTCACACGACGGCCTATGCAAAGTATATGGGAGTGCCCAGACCTGTTTATAAGACCGTGGACTAGAGTAAAGGAGCCCGAACGCATATGGTGGAATCGTCGAAAAGTGGATCGCTAAAGTGATGAAAGATCTTGTAGTTCGAAAAATATCCGCAAGCGATACTAGCTCCAGGGACCAAATAGGATAGGTCCGTGAGGACCGGCTTAGCAGTTTTGTGACATACATACAATGACGTTTTACTGTCAGTTACTATGTATGTGAGCAGTACATATATGTCAGTTACATACAGTTTACGCAGTTTACGGTGATACGCATCGTTGACTGATATTTCGGTATTAAACGTATTTTTACAATCAAAACAGAAAAAGACCATCCAATAAAGGTAAGAACTGAACCTTAATATTATGTTTATGCAATTAATTCGCGAATTAGCCAAAATATTGACAAGTATTAGGATCGGCATGTGAACCACATCTTGATTCATTTTGTCAAATCGTTTGTATTTTTTTAATTGCATGCTATCGTCGCCGAATTTAATTATAATTCCCATTAATTTTAATGCTGTTAGAGATTTCTTTGATATACAGCAAAAATGTAATACATGATGCTTGGACAAAAAAAACGTTTTTAGGTTAAATATCCGAATCTTTTAATATAAATACCCCTCGCTCCCATTTCGTTATAATGTGCGATTTGAAAAAAATATTTTTCTTGGAAATCCAGTATGCAATATTCACATTATGGCTGTTTAATCGTACATGTCACCTTATAAAAATAAAACATTCACAGTATAGATCACCTCCAAGTCAAAAAATTACTGAAATATTGTCATTTCATAATTTAAACAAAAGCAGATCAATATTACTCTTCAGTATTGCACGCTGCGCTAATAAGAAAGAAATATACGACAAATTGCGGATCGACGATTCAAAATCACCGCGCAGACGGAGCCCGCAGTGGTAGCGCCGCCAGGCGGGTACAATCCGCGGATCGTTCATCGCTTTCACGACCATTTTGCCAGCATTGCGTTTGGGCTCCTTTACTCTAGTCTCCATGCTTACGACCACGGTCTTACATACAGGTCTTGAAACTCTGGTGGTGGGGGATGGCCCCTGATTGAAACACCGAATGTTTCAACTCTTGACTACGAGTGTCGCTGCGATAGAGTGATGCAGGCTGTGCGAGAGAGATGGAAATCGATTGTTGACTCATAGGAACCTAACCTAGCTGTACAATTGGCTGGTATAGGCAAATTATGATATTCAATGTTAAAAATGGATAATGGACCTAAATACAATTAAAAGCAACTTTATCGTAAACCTGGAAAAAAACCAAAAGACTATAGTTATCCAAGTGGGTACAATGAACATGAATGTTTTTTATATGGGTGTCAATGTGAGCTCGTGTTGGTCGAGGGGTTCGGTGCAAGCTTCGTAATGCTGCTTTCCGGGGTTCGCGATCCCTGTGCGCCCGGTTTTTTAAAAACATGTTTTAAAAAAATAGGCTTTACGCGTTGTTTTAATTGACCGAAAAATAAATGACAACTATTCCAGACCGAAACACTTGCAGGATGTATTTCTTGAAAATGAAACAAATACTTAAGAAACAGTGCTTCTTTTGCAATTCTTTATTTCCTCTTCGAAAATTTTTAATGCGTATCCCAAGAAACATTTTTAATAATCTCTACTTTGCAATTTCTGAAACGGTGTGCGTTGGTAAATAAAAAAAAAAAACACCTCTCTTCCGACCTTTAAGCGAACGACTCTCGAGTAGCATAAATGAAAATAATTCACTTACTTTGTTTTATGTTTTCCAGCCTGGAAAGTATTTATTGTAATTATCCCATTCATTTTTCATTTTTTTTCAGGTTCCCGGCTCCAACGCGAAATAAATCATTTCAATTATTCCATGAACTGAAGGTTTTATTGTCCTTAAAAAAAAGATTTTTTTTTTTCATGTGTCCTGAAATTATCATACATTATAGGTGTGAGCAGATTGATGTCGCTATGATCAAACAATTTTATTTTGCAAGTGTTTTGCAACAGAAGTGAAGGAATAAGTGTTTTTGCAGATTACAGTTAGGCAATTTCGTGCTCATTCTGAAATTAATGTTATTGCTGTGTCCATTTTGCCATCTTATTTCGTTGGACATATTTTTTATCGCACTGTACATTTTTCTGATACGTATGTTGCCGCATTCTCAGTCGAACGTAGTACACAATGGCATACGATAAAATCTCGGAAGCATGTTCTGCACACGGAAAAGTAAATTCGTAAGTCTCAAGGACTTCATTGACAGTCAAATCGAAGACATTTTTGCTCGAAGAGTATTTCGCAAACGATGCTTCGACGTGACGAATAAGCCGGAAAAAATGCAATTAGCATGAATGAAGCCACCGCGAGTCTTCATTGTCACTAGTTGCGACAGAGAAGAAGTGCAACCCGAGTTTAATGTCACAGCTCTATCACACGACGTACAGGACCTATACCGTTTTAAAACCTGTTTGCACAGGTAACCTGGAAGTGCAGGGTAATTGTATTAGCGTACCATTAATGTGAAAACCGTGGCCCCAGAAGTAAGAAAATTCGAATTCTACGTTGATTGTATACTTAGCTAGCAAAAGAAGCAATGCGTGATTACGAGGTATATTAGTATATCAAATACCTAAATTTATGATTAGTAAGAAAAAGCTTAAGTGAGCAAAACCAGTTAAAACGGAAAACCTGTCACGTAATAAATTATGCAGTCGAGCACAGGGGCGAGAGCATAATCGTGGTCAGGATTACTATCGATGACATCATCCGCCTCCCAATCACCATGCTGTAATGCCGTATCCAATTTTTTCTTGATTTCCTGCATGCATCGAGAACTTTTAGCCTCCACCTTGTCGCCGTAAGCAGCCTTCAGATTGCTGATTGAAATTAAAATCGGTGGCGAATTCTCATCGGAATCGGTGCAATTTCCAGATTTCGGTGGTTTGATGACACCGTAGACCGATAATAACTTGTAGAGCTGTGAAAATGTAGGGCAGTTCGGATGATCGTTGCAGCCTGCTGCTTGACGGATCGTGCCGAAAAATTTCTGAAACATTGAAATGAAGTTATCAATCTTCAAGAATCAAATATACGTGAAAATATTTTTAAATACAAGCAATTGTCAGAACATTTGCGCAAAGAAGGGTAGCAGCAATGAATTCACAACAAATTACCTCCAAGTTATCTTGATTTACTTTGCCGGGCAACAAGTACTCGAACTCGTAGCAATCGATTAGGTAGCGGCATATATCCATTGTCGATTGCAGAGAAATTCTCAATCCACGTGACGTTTCAGCGGTGAGATATTCTTCTGGCTTTATATCTCCGTTCAGCATGGATGATTCCCATGTATTTAGCCACTGCAACGAATCCTCGAGTACGTTGTGTGGGAAACGTTCGGTAGAATGTATATATCATGTATGAGTAGCATGAGTAGCATTTAGTGCTAAAATAGGGTAATATACGTATAAGTCATTTTCTAGTAACGAAAATATGTTGAAAAGTATGGCGAAAGTAAATCACAGCTTTACCTTGAAATCATCGGAATGCGGAGTAAGTCCTTGATTCGGAGACTTTAGGTTTAATGCGTCAAACATATCGTTAGTACGTTTGCAAAAGGTTATTATTTCCTCGCACCCATCGAGTCCATGGTATCCATGCGACTGGTAGAACGCCAGGCCTTGAGCAACGGACTTGCTGAAAATCTTTATGAAAAAAATTAATCCCCGATTAGTACAATGGCGTTATTAAAACAATGTAATTTATTTTATTGCAGTAACAATATGGAAAATACTTGAGTTGCTAGTCGAACGCGCATTTTCGATGTGTTGTCCAATATTACGTGCCTAGCAGTTATTTTCGGGCAGGCTCGGGCATTCCCAAGGTGGTCTTTGTCGAGCTCGTACAGAACGTTGAAATACTCCTAGCTGATGTAGTTTTCAGCGGATTCCAACTGTGGAAGAATCGAAATATCCAATAGCCTGTATGATATTCCCAATGTTGGCAATTGTTGAGTATTCATATATTTTGCAATGCATGTAAGTATAGACGCGGATTATCCCTTCACTTTTTTTTTATGTTTCTAGCTTTCAACAACGGGTAAGTATTTTCAGACGCGAGCAAGTAGCAACCACAATTAACTTTTTTTCAGGGGTTTTAGCTTTCAACAACAGGTAAGTATTTTTCAACGCGGGGAAGTAGTTACCACAATTAACTTAATTTTTTTTTCAGGTGTTCCAGTTTTCAAAAAGGGGTAAGTGTTTTCGACCGCAGGTAAATAGTTACCACAATTAGCTTAAATTTTTTGTTTTTCAGGTGTTTCAGCTTGCAACAACGGGTAAGTATTTCCAAACGTGGGTAAGTACACCCGCGTTTAGGTTACCACAATGTAAGTACACAATTTAAGTTACCACAATTAACTGAAATTTTTTCTCTTTTTCAACATCTTCCAGCCTTCAACAACGCGTAAGTATTTTCAGACGCGGGTAAGTAACAACCACAATTAACTTAATTTTTTTCTTTTTTTCAAGGGTTCTGGCTTTTGAGCATGGGGAAATATTGACAAACCTTTTTATCGATTTGTTCCTGCTATTCCAGTTCAAAAATGAAAATATGGACAATATTTTACGAAGATTTTTTTCCGGTGCTCTGGTTTCCAAACGCGGATCAGCTTTGACAATAATTATCTCCAGTTTTTTCTAAGCTCGAATTATTTTATCGTTATTCTTTTCCACATGTTATCGGCTTTAAACGCGGGTAAGTATTGAAACATTTTTATTACTCTGGTATTTCGATTTTTAAACACATGTAAGTATCGATAATAAATATATGCTCATTATATTTACAATTTTTAGGTGTAACAACTTACCCACAATTTCTTCTTGTTGTACAGCCGATTTCGAATATTCTTGATTAGATGCGGAGTATCTGAGAATGCAAACACTTTTCGCTCGCCGTCTAATGGGTGAGCGAACCATGTCTTCGTTTCTCCCATCAAGCCGCTGACCCCCAAAAGTGGCCACATTTTAGCATTAGTCGCAGCGCCATCGGCAACAACTCCATGGATTCTCGCTCCGCATCCTTCGAGATAAGAAATACCTTTAACGACCAGCTTTGCGAGCTCATCTCCTTTTACCGGATTTTTTTAGGCGAAAACTGCGATGGGTTGCGTGTAGGAATCAGCAACAGGTTGAAACATCAGGACTAGACCGTGCGTCGCTTGATCATTTATATCCGTCGATTGTAATCCATCGTCGCCAAGGTCTGTCAACCCCACGTAGGTTAGATTTTTCGAACAAACGGCGACAGATTTTCTGAGACTTATTTCATCCAGCAAGAGGACTCCGTGCCGCTGCAGAGGAGTTTTATTGGAGAAATGCTTCTTCAGAATTTCCGCAAAATTTTCGTCGAACCCGCATTTCGCGTCAATCATAGCGAAATAACTAAGTATTGTTCGCTTGCACGGCAGTGGCAATACTTCGTTTTTTCGGAGAAATTCATAATATGCTGGTGATCGGATGTTCATCAGCATATACAACATCAGCCAGTCTTCCGTGTAACGTCTGCCTCGGTCATCTTTGCTGCTGGCTGCCGCGATAATTTCTTTCAAAGCCGCTTTTTGACCAGCGGGGACCTTAAATTTGGAACATTTTTTATCTAAGGTTTCCAGTTTAATGCTTGCTATTTCCTCTCCGTGTTTTTTTAGACAACATTTCAGATGGGATACTTGTTTCTCGACCAGTAATTTGTTACGACGTTCACGACGGAGTTTTTTGCGCATCGCCAACAATTGCCGTTTATCGGCCGGATTCGAAACGTCGTGAATCCGAGTTACCACTGAACGATGATGCGACCTTGACGCCCCTTGGCGCACGATTCTTCTTGTCTTCACGCAGGATTCGCATCGTCTCTTCTTCGAAACCAGAGGGCAATTTTTGCTGCGCCAATGACCGCCATAATCCTGGAATACGCTATCATCTAGCAGAGGATGCATATTTACGGGACCGAGACCACCGCAGACGTTCATCCTTTGGAAGCGTTTTAATATTTCTGGAATACTTTCATTCACACGTACAGTATTATCCAGATTTGTATTCTGCGTGTTAACGGGCCGTCCGTATACGTAGTAATTTATTGTCCTATCTGTGTCAAGAGTTACACATTTATATGTTACAGGACAATCTATACCATTCTCCCGTTTCGTAATTGCGAGAGAAAATAGAATGCACTGTCCCTTATCTCTACGCAACTCGGCGATGCTCCATGGTTCCGGTATTGTGCCAGAAAACGCTTCACAGGTAGACGAATTCGCTCGATTAGAATCTATATTAACACAAAAATAAATCAGCTAATGTACATTGTGATTTTTTCAGTAACTTCCCCGGAACTTGTTATAGTAAGTATTTACGTTCGAAAACTTTATTATGATTTGGTCTATTTTCTCTACATTTCTTATTTTCATTTTCAGTTCCACCTATTATTCGAATATGGATTGGAAAAATATACAGGTAAGTACAGATCAAAGTTGGAGTATAATTTCACATCATTTTCCAGGTTTTATAACACAATCAGAGATCCTGGGTGCGAGTAGCGAATCAATCAGTACAATAATGAATTATCTCATTTTTGGCTTTTTCGACAATTGTACATGACTCGTCAAGATGAGTTTTGATTAGACCTTTTTTTGTGCTATTGTATCTCAATTGGTGTGTGTCAAGAAGTGAGCGAGTGTAGAAATGGGTAAGTGTATTTATTCTCGTACATTATTATTTCGAGATTTTTTTCCACTTTCTCTGGATTCCTAACCTGGGTAAGTATGGACAATGATTTTCTAAAAATATTATTTTTCGCGGTTTCCGGCTTCAAAAATGGGTAAGTACTGATAAAAATAATGTTAGGTCAAACATATGTATGAAAACTATTTTTTATTTTTTTTCGTACTTCATAATTCATAAGTTCATAATTATTAGGTGACCCGCCCCTCCTGCTGTGTTTAAACTTACCTTCTCTGATGATGACAGATGAACACACTGTAAAAGGCTTTGCAGATGCTACCAAGGCTTTGCCATCTTGAACTGACTGATCACTGCATGCCGCATGAGCAGAATCACTACATGCAACTTCCATCAGTGGAACACCAAGCTGTTTTTCCAGTACTACAGGTACACTCGAGACATCTGTAATATACCGGAATAAAACAATAGAAATCATGTACGATTGCACTTTTTATACATATTAAAATATATACTTTTCATTTCAGTAGACTCCTGCTCAAGAGCACTAATGCTGTGAGTGGAAATTTCCATGAGCTGTAAGTGTCCAAAGCCATTAAATTCATCTTCATTCGTCTCAAGCGCTGAAGATTTGCCGTTCACAGGATCTTGGCTCGGATCTTGGCTCGGAGGATCTTGGCTCGGAAGATCTTGGCTCAGAAGACCTTGACTCGGAGAATCTTAGCTTAGAGGATCTTGACTCCAAGAATCTTGGCTCGGAGGGGCTCGGCTCGGATTTAGGACACAGCTCACAGGATCTTGGCTCGGAGCATTTTTCCCACTGCTCACAACTTCATTAAAAGGTTTGACGGATATGTAAAATGATATGTAATCCCTCGATATGTAAAATGTCATCAAACTTCGATGGAACCGCAAGTTTATCGAGCTGCGGGTGCTTGTACGCGACCTTAACAGAGGGAAATTTTTCCGGCTGCAATCGCTTAATCGCTTAATCATTCTCGATGAATGTATTTCGGTTCAAAATGGTTTTCGCGCACAACGTGTCCCGGCCAGCCCCCTGGCACTGTTGGGTCTACCGTGTCTCGTTATTGTCTCCACGTAAACTAACCCACCATGCGGCGCTAGTAGTCGCCAGCATGACCCCCCTCCAGTCGCGCAGCGTCTGCATAATTTGCATTCAACGCGTCTGGAAAATTCATTGTTTAGAATAGAATTTAAAAGTATATGTGTATATAGGAAGGGATGTAATATTTACATTTGTTGCAATATTGTGTATTTAAAAATTTTTATTGCACGAAATAAACAGATAACATTAATATTTTTTAAATAATCGATTAGTCACGTTGTACAATGTTTTACGATTTTTTCTTGTCGAGATTGCTTTTTTTTTGTTCTGCGTTGAGACATGCAGAATATTGCTGCATCCGCATCAATACGTAATATTGTATTATGTGAAAAAGAATACTATCGGCGTGTTCTATACACGGAAAAGAGAGCTTTTCATAGTTATACACGTCGTCCAATATAGACTCGAAAACACGTGTTGAATTGCGATGAGCCACAAATCGCTCTTCTAATGTGATAAAATAATTACGATTTTACCACACTACCATTTTTTTAATTCGAGAACAATGACAGATCGAGAAAAAATGACGAAATAATACGGAGAGGTGCTTTGCGGAGTGGGGGTCATGCGGGTGACGACTAGCGCCGCATGGCTGGTTAGTTACGTGGCGACAATACGGGAACACGTTACTGTTAAGAGAATTTATCCCAGTGTCAGCCCCCTGGTCTCGGCGCTAATTTTCCAACTCCCGGTATCGCGGCCTCCCATTTTTTAATTGCGCCAAGTCTCTCGGCACCCGAAACACAGAGCGTTTCAATTTTTCACTCCGAAAGCCTGTTCTAAACGTTGGCACAATACACCACTTAGTCATTTTTGAATATCACCGTTTTTACAAGTTAACAAGTAGAGCACGTCGCCTGTGGTCACGTGAATCAGCGGTTATGTTTGGGGTTTGTTTACTTTGGAAATCTCCGTCTCTCTCACACAGCCTGCATCACTGTACAGCGCGACCCTCGTGGTCAAGAGTTGAAACATTCGGAGCTTCAATAAGAGCCCATCCCCCACCACTGACATTTTGAGGGAGTTTCAAGCCTGTATGTAAGACCGTGATAAGCACTAGTGCAGGCAGGATATGAAGTATGGCATCGGTGACGCTATGAAGTGAGCGTATATACAAACTGGAGGATTCTTGGTTATCTCGGTTTGCATTTATTACGTCATTCATGGTCCTTCGTTTTTGGTCTTTGAACGCACCAACGAGATTTATAAGGATTTTTTTATTGCGATAAACCTCAGTGCTGTGGAGTGCAGCGAGTGATTGCCCCACATTATATATAAGCAGGTAAGAAAACGATATTTTCTATTTTCAATATTATATTATTATTGTCATTCATTCGTTGAATCTAATGAGCATGAAAGTGAGGCTAGAATTCATATATTGTCATATGCAATAACAAATTCTATTTTGAGTTTATTTCTTGTTGCAGAGTGCACAATGCGGAAATACTGTTCGTACCCAGGTTGTCGAACTGGTTCGTTCGTACGTCAGCTGGTTTGTTCTCGTGAGTGTGGATTGCTCGGCCTCGTCGAAATACCAACGAGCAAGCCCCGCCGTCAGAGAAATCGTAAAAAATGTTGTGCCAACGTTATACGAATTATTGTGTTAACAATAGTATGTACAGCGGCTCTTAACAGACCCGCTTACTATCAATGGATTATACCACCCATGACGGCAATCGCGATCTCCTGCTTCGCTCTCCTGTCGTTAATGCTTGGCAAGCCAATTGATGATAACTGCCGAGCTGTCAAGAACTAATAGTGCGTATGGGGAGAATTGACGAGTTATGTGTATGTAAATTATTCTCCGAGCAAATATTAGTTGCGTTGTATCGGTTAGAAAAACAATTGGGTTCGTCGGGCCATTCAGCGCTGGAAAATTTAGCATAATGCGATAATTGTTGAGGGTCTACGATGAAAATTTCGCTCTCGAATGAACTCTGACTGCGTACAAATCGATTTATTTCCAGTTTTACAGTTTATCGCATTATTAATATTATTTATTGTTCACCAATTTTAATGTGTCAATCTTTAAAAACATTCGTTTACTACCTGTACGAAACAAACACGTTCATATTGTGCATTAAATAATAAATATGTGCACATTATATTGTTGTTTTTTTAATTCGTTTGGATTTCATCGCACATTGTATGAAAAAAGTTTGTTAATAAATCTTTTTAGGGTCTGGGTTGACTTGGCTTTTAATTTTGCCCAAAAATATTATCTAATTAACAAATGCACGATGACAGAATTAATCGACGAACGAAAAAATTTACTGTTTTTCTCATCTGTTATGCGTATAACTCCGCTTTGAATATTCTCTTCTCTCTCTTTTCTCATTCCGTCATCCTATCTTGAGTACAGCAGCGCCAGCGGATATTTCAGGAAAAATTTTCGCTGCTTTCATAGCCCACATACGCTGTACAGCGTTCGGGCTCCTTTACTCTAATCTCCATACATCATCATTCGATCTCTCTCACGCATAGTTAATTTCAAATTGTTGCTTATAACAACGAGCGCCGCGATGTGGCGGTGTCGGAAACCCTTCCGTTTCTCGATTTTGTGGTCACTTTTCCCATTCCCCTTCTGTTGGAGTTCGGACTCCTTTATGAGTGCATTCCAGTTAACGCCCGCTGCGCCCGCGGCGTTCGGAAACGCGTTCCACATAACGACCGCGGTCGCCGTGACCACGCCAAGGTTAGCCCCGCCCCGCTTTGACTAAACGAATTTTTTTTTTACGAATCATTTGGAGATCGTTTAATAGCGTTTGGTAAACGATTAAGATCGTTTGGTAGTTCTCCGTTTTTCGAAAAATCGGTAATCAAAAATTGGGCAGTAAGTTGACTCCCCTACTTTGACTAATCGAACTTTTTTTTCACGAATCGTTTGGTAGCGTTTGGTAAACCATTCAAATCGTTTGGTAGTTTCCGTTCTTTCGGAAAATCGAAAAAAAAAGTTCGATCCACTAGATAGCACGAAGAGATGCGGAAAAAGACTCGATAACCAACGCCATCTATCGTAAAAACGTCGGATATTATCGCGACCAATCGCAGCCTTCCGTTTCGATACGCGTAATTTATTTCGGGTCTGTCGGAGTTTAGTATAAAATCTAACTATGAAAATGTCACATCGTTCTACCACTGCGCCTTCTGGCGACCAATCACAGCTCTCTATTCCTGATACGCACGTATTTTGTATCGTATTAGGATGATCGGCTACCAAACGCCCCGAATAGAATACCAAATGCTACCGGATGTTTTTCTATCGATCGCGGCCCATTAGAACGTAATCGGACAAGAAATAACGAGTGAATCTACGCTAATAAATAATTCTGGCAGTGCGGCTTCTGGCGACCAATCCCAGCGCTCCATTCCCGATCAGTGATGCCAGGAGAAAATTCGGCTGCGTACTAGACAGCAGCGCCAAAACGTACTGAAAGTGGGATTTACGTACTAAATTCAGCGGCAAGTTCAAATTGAAATGAATGCATTCGAAGTGTCCTTGGGTTCACATTTTATTAGTTTTCTGCTAACTTTACAGGAATAACAGGTGTACAACTTATTATTTAAGATACATAACTCCTTCAACATCACAAATATCGCAGATATTCTTTTTGATTTTTTAAAAATCAAAGTTCGTTAAACCTATATCATAGATAATACTTTTGATCAAATAAGTCTATAGTAAAAGTTGTATCACAAATAACTTTTAAACGTTATAAATATCGCAGATATTTTTATTTGGATTTTATATATATATATATATATCTTTCTCTGTTATAATAACTATATTTCAAAAATTAAGTATTCTCTATTCATTAAAATGATGGCGCATATTTTCGAAGTTTTCGAAGAACGAGAACTAGTGAGGTTAAACATTTTATTATTCCTCTTTGTTACTCCCGGGAAGTCATATACTCCGGCTTTCGCTTTAAAAGTTCTGAACTTGGTTGCCAACTGTAGCACGTATTGTTGCCTAACATTTCTTTCGCGTGAAGCATGCTTTCACACGTATCAATGTGCAGTCTGTTTCTCGTTTTATTTTTTAATGAATTTGATTGAGAAAAAACGTGTTCCGCGGCTGCCGATGTGTGTGGTAGACAAAGAACTCCTTTCACCAACTTCACGAGATTTGGAAACATAAGGTCTTTCAACTCGTGTTTCATTTTAAAAATGCTGGTCCAAAAATCTTCAATCGAACTTTCTTTATATATTTTAAGTTCCTCTAAATCAGCTAGTAGGCGCCATTCACCATTGAGTTTTTCCATATTGTCGACAAGTTGCGGAAACAATTTTAAAGCATCTGCCGCAATGCTCGCAACGCTTCCCGACAGAGCGATTGCGGGATTAAATTGGCTGACAAATAACAGAGATGGATCATCGAAATTAAACCGCTTCTTGATTTGCTCCGAGAGAGCAACGTAAAAACCAAGGGCATGCGTCCGAAAATTGTGAATTTCATGCGGATCGATATTTTTGTTCGATAATAAGAAATCAGTTTTAACCCCGAAGTAAACGTTTTCTAGTTTAATGAAATTCTTCGGATTACTTGGCTCAATTTTTTGCAGTCGAACGCTTTCTAGATGAGTGATCTGGATAAAGTTTCGGAGAATAGTCCGATATATACCTCGAACTCGACTCAGTAAGAGATAGACCTTGGGCTTCACGGCTTGAAATTCAATATCCAATTTGTTTACGCGATCCAAAACATACGACATGAATGTGAAATATACTTTGAATATCGGAGATTTCAGTTGACCTAGGAAAGTCTGCGTTGAAGATAAGTTATCTTCAAAACATTCGTTGGTGAAGAAGACAATCAGCGCTTCCCAGTTTTCAATCACGCGATCTACTGCAGCCTATGGTACGTGTATTCATTATTGCAAATGAAGGGATGTTAGGAAACATGGAAAAAATGAAATTGTGGAATAATGGAGGATTCGGAAAAAGTGGCCACAGAAAAATAATCTACAGTGTATGCTGTGTTAAATAAAAGGTCAATAATAGTTTATGGATTCTGCAATAATTTGGAATGGTTTATTGACCTTTTGTGTCTTTCGCATAGCTGAATTATTGTTCTTATTGCCAAAATAAACGTTGCCAAATCCATAAATTTATAGTTTTCCCTTTTTTATGACGCATTTTTTCGGTGAAAGTTTGCATTTAAAATACAATAGAATTTATCAGTTAAAAAAATATTCCAGGCAGCTTAAGAGTCATCGAGCGAGGGCATAGGAAGCGCCAAATGGTCAATGTGGGACTAACAAAATCTTAGTTGTCGGATTTAGTCGAAAATACGATCGTAATGCACGGTTAAATATGTCCGTAACCCTAGGACCCTACACTATCTGTACGAAACAAATAACCTACACTGAACCGGTGCGATGGTCTAGTGGTAGCGTGCTCGTCACTAAACCAGCGGATCGGGAGGTCGCGGGTTCGAATCCCAGTCGCGTACATTTCGTCGTGAAATATTTTTCTTCGGCATTTCGCGGCGAAATAAGACTAGTTCCACGACTGGGGGGTGAACTTGATGACCAACTGTTGTAACCTTTCTATTTTTTGAGGACAGGTTATATGTTTTTTCTTTTTGGTTTTGTACCTTTAATTCACAAATAATGCACACAGTATATCATATCACATTGGTTTTGTACGCTATTATTCTCTCCATTAGGACAACGTTCATTTACATGACCGATACGACGACTTCCGGCTCGTCGTGCCGAGCACCTATACCTTCGTGTCTGCGGCTAGCGAACTTTGTTACGCTAACCGCCCCTTCTGATATACATTACTCAGCATGTTACACATTTTCTATAAGTTATTCGACATTGCACATTTACATCCTTCATCACGCCTACGGGTGATTCCGGTCAATCCATTACTCTCATTATATCACACTGCACCTAAATTCTCTTGTAAATAAATTCTTTTCCTATATTTTACGCTGTACGTTGGTTCTTTTTGTACATAAATTCCTCTTAATATAAATTCTTTTCATGCATTTTTGTACATAAATTCTCTTCGATTTCTTCTTATCCTTAGCATCTGTTTGATTGACGCCAGAGTGATTTTTGTAAATAAATTCCTCTTTAACACAGTACGCTGTACATAAATTCTTTCGTAAATAGTATTTCATGCATTTTTGTTCACAAATTTTAGAGGTACAATTGATCTTATGCCGCGCAATATTCACATGAGAAATTGTGACCACTTTCTTTTTCTTTTTTTTTTTATTTGATATTATTATTTCTTTCATTCCACCTCATACGCAGCTCGTGTCCCATTTTACCGGCTTTTGATGTTCGTAAATTACTCACGTTTGTTTCACGCCGTTTGTAACTCTACCTATCCTTCGATTTTGTCGTTCACTATCGGTCACTTGATGATGCGACGAGGGTGATTTTCTTGTTACGGATTTTCCATGATGCGACGCCTCTTCCCGTGGTATCCCTGTCTTGATGAATGACTGGGGCGCCCGATCCGGTCTCGTTCGTCCTTATCCTTGCCACCCTCCCTCTCGATTCATGCCCTCATTGTGTGGAGACAGCCGGAATGCGGATAGCAGTCATCGCGATGGGTTGGTTGTTGAAACCGCGTTGAATGGCGACTGGTGCCAAATTCCACTTCGAATTTTTGTCGTGAAACGTTTTTGGAGTTGGAAACGCGTGGAATGGCGACTGCGTGCCAAATTCCACGAGGACACGAGAACTCGGCGCGTCACCACGTGTTCTTTTTCAGGTTGCGGCTCGCGAATTATTTTTGATTGATGGCACGTTCACGAGATCACAAAAATAAAGGTCTCTGTCGCTGACCACACCTCGATCCGATTTTATGCCGGTTTGTTCTCATCACGATGGGCATCGATGCCTCGTGATATTTCCGGATATTAATTTTACCACGTTTGTCTTCCGACGTGGCCGGTGGTAGAATGACCGACTCTCTCTCGATTCGTCTTCGTCTCGCTGCGACGAGGATTCTAGGAGGCCGTGGCTCTTTTTGATTCTAGGTGGCGGTGGTTATTCGATATTTAAGGCGGCAAATTCAAAAGATTTGCTGGCTCAAAACGCGGGAAATTTCAAATTTGTAATACGAGCGGGGCGCGCTCGTCTTGCGGTTACAATATCCCCCTTTTATCTATGTTCGGTTAATTTGTTACAAATATAGATCATGGATAAACTCGAATTATTGCCTACTTAAGAATACTTATGGCCGTTGCTTAAATTTATCATCGACATTTCCTTAAATGAAATCTGGAACTTGAAAATCATTATATCAGGCATGTTGAACGGGCTCATGGTACGGACGGAGATGTATCCTATTATAAATTCCCTTGATTATATTGGCGTTTTCAGGATTTACCAGTCGAAAAGCATTTTCACCCAGAGACTTGTCCACCCGATATGGTCCGAAATAGAGATGAAAGAACTTTGATATGACCTTATCATCGGCATTTGAGGGGTAGGGCCTACGCAACAAAACAAGATCCCCGTTCTTGATCGATGTTGACACTGATTTTTGTGTCCTTTTTCTTTTCATAAAATTCGAGACTATATTCTCGTTAGCTGTCAATATCATCTGGTCGTGCGATTCGCCCGAACCCTGAGGAAATTCAATTAGTTCCTCTAAGTCAGCCTGTGGGGATTTTCCAGTTTGCAACTCAAGCGGGGTACGCTCCGTAGTACAGTGCATAGTGATATTTAATAACTTTTCAATTTGATTGACGTACCTTGCCCATCGGGCATGGGTCTCGGAACAAAACACACGGAAAAGCCGTCCCAACTCCCTCATTACCCGTTCCGTAGGATTGCTTTGAGGATGGCGTACAGAGCAAAATCTAACTTGAATACCTTGTTTTTCCAAAGTTTGTTTCCATTTTGGTGATGTAAATTGTGTACCGTTGTCAGCTAATATTTTTTTAGGTTTTCCTATTTTTAGAAAATACTGACACTCTAGTTTGGCCAATGCTGCGAGAGTAGTTGCTCTTTTCAATGGATACAATTGCACATATTTCGAGAAAGCATCAAGTACGACAAATAGATACTGTACCCCGAAAGTGGATTTAGGCAGAGGGCCATAAAAATCAACGGTGACTAATTCTCCTGGACGTTCGGCCTTGATGAGTTGATATTCTCCTTCAAGTGAATAATTCAAAGGTTTGATCCTTTGGCACAAATCGCATGTTTTAATCAGGCTGGTTACATCTGGTCTCATCTTTTTCCATATAAAATACGAGCGAAGATATGCTAAAGTTTTATCGACTCCTGGATGTCCTAAAGCAGCGTGCACCCGTGATATGAACGTATTTACCAGTGCCTGCGGGAGAACTATCACCCACTTGCCTGTCTTTTGTTGTAAATGAAAAAGTACCCCATTCCTTACTTGAAATATTCCCTCGTGACTACCTCCGTTAACTTCCGACTTTCTCATTGCTATCCTCTCGTCTTCATCTTGCAAAGCCGCGAGTTGGTTCAAATCGCGACGCATTTCATCCGATAGAGGCTCGTTGTTTATCCCCATAAAACTTGTTGTTACGTTAATAAGGGGCTTATGTTCGAGATCATCCTTTAATCTGGCTGACAGGGCTGGTAAAACCATTCGGGGCGAACTATCCTGCTCAAAATGTCCTCTAGGGTTACGGCTAAAAAAGTCAGCTACGATGTTATCCTGTCCTTGGCAATGGACTATGTCATAGGAATACTGTTGTAGGATCATACACCATCTTTTCAGACGGGGTGTAGGGAACTGCATTGTAGTAAGAAAAGTGAGCGCTTGATGGTCGGTGATTATCTCGAAGTGACATCCTATTAAGTACCTGCGACATTTTTCGACCGAATAAACTATCGCCAACAATTCTTTTTCGGTTGTCCCGTAATTCTTTTCTGCGCTGTTTAAACATCGACTCACCAATGAGATTACCCGCTGTAGCTTATCTTCGCCTTCTTGAAACAGTATTCCGCTAATCCCCCTATCCGAGGCATCAGTTTGTAACTTGAATCTCAATTGAAAGTTTACATGATATAAAATTATGGAGTTTGCAAAATTTTCTTTAAGTTCACCGAAGGCCTGACTGTGTGCTGGTGTCCACCTCCAAAGTTCTTTCTCTTTTAATAGTGTTCGAAAGGGGTCGATAAACGTTGCGTGACGTTGACTAAAAATTCGATAGTAGGTACAAACCCCCATGAATTGTTGTAACTGTTTTCGATTCTGTGGCTCGGAAAAATTCCTGATTATCGCGAGTTTGTCCGGATCCGGCCTAAGGCCGTCGACCGAAAGTATGAAGCCGAGAAATTTTACCGACGTTCGACAAAATAAGGATTTGTCCAACCGCAACGTGAAGTCATGATGCTCCAGTATTGAGAAAATTTGATCGATATGGATTAAATGTTCGTCCCATGATCGTGAGGTAATCAAAAGATCATCTATATATAACGTAAGGAATTCATCGAACTGTCTGTCGAAAATCAGACTAAGGGCTCGAATGAATCCGCTTCCAGCCGTTTTCAACCCAAATGGTATGCGTCGAAACTGATATAGAGTCGATCCGTGCAAAAATGCTGTATAAGGACGTGACGCCACTTCTAACGGGATCTGCCAATAGCCGTTGGCTAAATCTACAGTTGTCATAATACAGACCCCATGATATTTCTGCGTCAACTCCTCTATTCGCGGAGGGGATTCGTGATCAGACTCAACTATCGCGTTTATAAACCGAGCGTCGAGGCATATTCGTAATCGACCATCTTTTCTTTTGACTATGCGCAGCGGGTTGCAATAGGGACTTTTAGATCGTTCTATAATGCCCTGTCTTAACATTGAGTCAAGTTCTTCCTGCACCGCGGCCCTCAACGCATAAGGCACCGGATATGATTTTCGTACCACCTCCTTTTGTTGTTTTAATCTTATTTCATGCTCATAGGTTCCTGCGGGAACACATTTAGCCGTGAATAATCGATGGTATTTTTTAACCGTGTTCCACAAATCCAAACGTTGTTGATCTGAAAGCTGCGGAATCTCGGTAATCATTTGCCCGAGGTTCGCAAAAAAATTCTCGTCCTCACCATCCCTATAAAGGTGATTTAAGTCCTGACCGTCTGACCCCTCTTCCACTTCAATGAGTTCAACACCCCCGTCTTCGATTTGACTAACGGCTTGCTTCTTGATCTCAATGTTTTCTGGATTTCCCATATTAAACTGATTGATTCCCTTTCCGGGTTGCGGACGTTGGTTGGATGTTTCTTCTATTATGGTAATTTGTTTTTCTATAGTTTTTTCAGGTGACGCTTCAGTGACTCGATGTAAGTTTTCTATTTCTTTTATAATCTCATCGGTTGTTCTAGTAAGTTTATCTTTTTTTTTAACCTCGACATGAACCACTTGAATCACGATTACGCCATCGCCTGTTGACGTTTTAATTGTCTCAATTTTTGGTTTATCAAAAAATACTATGGTATTCGAAATTTGGTTACCCTGGATCTTTAAGGATGTGCTATCATAGTCAATAACAACCCGATTTGCTATAAACCAATCGTTCCCCAGTATAGCTGGAGTGGACAAATAAGGCACTACCAGAAGGGTTGAATCTATTATGAAATTGTCTACCGTTGTTTGCACTCGTACTTGTTTCTGCACTTTGGTTGGTTTTTTACCGACAGCTGTGGTGACCACTAAATTCGAGACTGGAAGCTCCGGGAGTTTAAAATATTTATTCATATACAAATACAGTTCCTCTGAGATACATGACACTTGACTTCCCGTATCTATTAAAGCGGAGATTGGAATTTTAAACATGGTTATGAGAAGGCGTGGGCATTCGCGAATGGGGAATTCATCGGTGCATTCAGGATCCTTCATAAGATCTTTTGATATTTCCTCCATTAGGTCTTCATCCGGGTACGATGGGGGAGGACTACCAAGCATCGCACCTCCAATTAGTTTAAATTGGTTGATGTGCTGGGTGCGATGTTATTTTCCGTACGAATACTGGTCGAAGGTGGTGGAATGTGCAGATTAGGTATTACTTCGGAATTGTTAATGGCTGGTTGCGTTGAGCTGCTATCTTCCTGTGTTTCAGCAATGTGTTGATTTACGACCACCGCATTTGTTCTCGCCCTTGCATTGTTAGGTGCTCCAATCCCCCTATCCGACCTATATCCTGTTGTTCGCGCTTCTACTGGGCCAGGTCGCCACTGACTACTACTCGCTCTGTTGGGTTGAGCCACTTCATCCGCCACATTTCCGTTTTGAAAACCTCTTCGGCTTCTTTCACGGTCTTCATGCGTTCGGTCTAGCAGGGATAATGCCTGAGACACGGCGTTTGTTTTGGATAAGTCTACGCCTATAGTCGCTTCCCGGACACGAATTGGCATTCCTTGCATGATAGTGTAATTTATTTCATAGTTATCCAGAGGAGGCGTGAGAAATTTTGCTGCTGTGACTTGTTTTAGAAAATAACTTTGCAGGGAGCCGGAATTTGGCAAATATTTTTGATTTATCCACTGACTCTTAAATCTGACCCGAACGGGTATTGAGTAAAACTCCTCTAAGAAAAGCCGCTTGAAAATCTGAAAATCCCTGCAGGTTTCTTGCTTCGACATAAACCAAATCTGGGCCCTTCCCTCCAATGCCGTGTCTACCACAAGCATCTGTAAATCTTTCTCCACACGTTTTAACTGGAAGAACCTTTCTAATTTTTCGATAAATTCTTGCGGATGGTGGATGGACTCATCTCTGAATTTGGGAACCGGAATATCTATCTTGATCGATTGGAAACCGCGTATAAGCCCGTTCAACATACCTGTATCCGATTGTGAAGATGGAGGAAAACTGCCGGTTGCCGATGCGGCTTGCAAGTCTTCAATGGCTCTTTCCTGTCTTTCAGTAGCCGCTCTTAAACGCTTAAGTTCTTCCGCCAGTACATTTCCCTCCTTCAGTTCCTTTCGTAGATTTTCAAGTTCCATTTTTTCTTCCCTTATTCGGGACCGCTCGTCTTTCAGCCTCTGTTCCTCTTCCGTGATACCTAGAGCATCGTGTAGATTAGTTTTCGTTTTTACGGACCGTGTCATTGGTAACGTGCGCTTTGCTTTCACGGTATGCGTTTCCGGCGAAGGGGATACCGGGGTATTCCCTTCTTCCGACATTTTCTTTGGGGTGCGCTGCATTTTTTTTTTTTTTTTTTTTTTTCGATTTTCTAAATTGTATTTATTTACTTTATTTTCTGTTGCGTTGTTACAATCAAAACTATATCAAATTTAAATCCTGAGTTAAAAGTATTCAAAATTACTTGTTGCAAACATTTTTTATCAAACTTGTTTTGAAAATGATGAAATAGTCGTTCAATATATTCCAGGGTTCGAGTCCCTGTTCGGGCGCCAATTGTAACCTTTCTATTTTTTGAGGACAGGTTATATGTTTTTTCTTTTTGGTTTTGTACCTTTAATTCACAAATAATGCACACAGTATATCATATCACATTGGTTTTGTACGCTATTATTCTCTCCATTAGGACAACGTTCATTTACATGACCGATACGACGACTTCCGGCTCGTCGTGCCGAGCACCTATACCTTCGTGTCTGCGGCTAGCGAACTTTGTTACGCTAACCGCCCCTTCTGATATACATTACTCAGCATGTTACACATTTTCTATAAGTTATTCGACATTGCACATTTACATCCTTCATCACGCCTACGGGTGATTCCGGTCAATCCATTACTCTCATTATATCACACTGCACCTAAATTCTCTTGTAAATAAATTCTTTTCCTATATTTTACGCTGTACGTTGGTTCTTTTTGTACATAAATTCCTCTTAATATAAATTCTTTTCATGCATTTTTGTACATAAATTCTCTTCGATTTCTTCTTATCCTTAGCATCTGTTTGATTGACGCCAGAGTGATTTTTGTAAATAAATTCCTCTTTAACACAGTACGCTGTACATAAATTCTTTCGTAAATAGTATTTCATGCATTTTTGTTCACAAATTTTAGAGGTACAATTGATCTTATGCCGCGCAATATTCACATGAGAAATTGTGACCACTTTCTTTTTCTTTTTTTTTTTATTTGATATTATTATTTCTTTCATTCCACCTCATACGCAGCTCGTGTCCCATTTTACCGGCTTTTGATGTTCGTAAATTACTCACGTTTGTTTCACGCCGTTTGTAACTCTACCTATCCTTCGATTTTGTCGTTCACTATCGGTCACTTGATGATGCGACGAGGGTGATTTTCTTGTTACGGATTTTCCATGATGCGACGCCTCTTCCCGTGGTATCCCTGTCTTGATGAATGACTGGGGCGCCCGATCCGGTCTCGTTCGTCCTTATCCTTGCCACCCTCCCTCTCGATTCATGCCCTCATTGTGTGGAGACAGCCGGAATGCGGATAGCAGTCATCGCGATGGGTTGGTTGTTGAAACCGCGTTGAATGGCGACTGGTGCCAAATTCCACTTCGAATTTTTGTCGTGAAACGTTTTTGGAGTTGGAAACGCGTGGAATGGCGACTGCGTGCCAAATTCCACGAGGACACGAGAACTCGGCGCGTCACCACGTGTTCTTTTTCAGGTTGCGGCTCGCGAATTATTTTTGATTGATGGCACGTTCACGAGATCACAAAAATAAAGGTCTCTGTCGCTGACCACACCTCGATCCGATTTTATGCCGGTTTGTTCTCATCACGATGGGCATCGATGCCTCGTGATATTTCCGGATATTAATTTTACCACGTTTGTCTTCCGACGTGGCCGGTGGTAGAATGACCGACTCTCTCTCGATTCGTCTTCGTCTCGCTGCGACGAGGATTCTAGGAGGCCGTGGCTCTTTTTGATTCTAGGTGGCGGTGGTTATTCGATATTTAAGGCGGCAAATTCAAAAGATTTGCTGGCTCAAAACGCGGGAAATTTCAAATTTGTAATACGAGCGGGGCGCGCTCGTCTTGCGGTTACACTGTATTGGTATAGGTTTTGCGCAGTTTCTCTATACCCATGACAAAAATGTCATGATGAATATGATACAGAGGGGGAAGTCGGCTGCGGCCGCAAGGATGGGGGAAAAGGTGAAGAAAAAAACAATGGAGGAAAGAAACAGTCACCGTGGGGGGAAATAGGTAACAAACGCGAACAGCGTGTACCCTAGGGAAAAATAATTTTTGTCCGAGATCCGAGACGGTTGATTCTCCGGCCAGTTCGATCCACCATAGTTCATCATCGCATACATAACTCGAGTCTCCAAAATTCAAGTAAAACCTCAAAACCTTACTTGCAGAGAAAGCCATCTCGTTTGGCTTGGATGCAAAATCTTGTGTGGTTTCAATTCCACGAAAACTTGAAACTCTTGTACTATCGCCGACCTGTTGCTGCTGTGAGAGAAGTAGTTATAAATGCTTCGGATCAAGTCTTCCAAACTGCGAGGTAATTGATGAGCTGCTGCCGACGAACACAAATGGAACGAGTGACACACGCAACCGACAACGAATAAGTTGGGTATGACGTGCTTGAATCGAGCCTGCACCCCAGTGATGTTTCCCATCATTACGGAAGCATTATCCGCCGCCAATCCGATCATATTGATGAGAGGAATCTTGAGATGGTCAAGATACTTGACGATCGCTCTGAATAAATCTTCTGAAGTGCAGGATGTCACTTTGATCAAGCCAAAGAATCTATTTTTACACGGCTCTTCTTCCTCGTCGTAAAATCTCGTTACGATCGCCAGAGATTTTTCTGAGCTTACGTCCGTCGTCTCATCGATTATGATTGAAAATATGCCGTTTCGCAATTTGTCCGAAATTTCTTCTATTTGCTGGGCAGCAATACAATCTTTCGTTAAACTCGTAGCTTTTGTTCTGGCATACTTTATCGCTTTTGCCACCTTCGAATGCGGACAAACAGAAGAGATGAATTTTGGCAGGTGATCCATCAGGAGAAATGGTAAGTTATGTTCATGAAGAAACATTGTCATCTTAAGCTCCGCGGATTTGACGATCTTCTTTTGCTCCTGCTGTTGTTCATTTCCCAAGAAATCCTGAATCTCGACGGTTTTTTCAGCGGATTTGATCCTCGATTGATGGGAACTTGTGACCTCGTGCCTGTTTAAATGCGATTTACCTCCATTGATAAATTTAACGCACGCTTTACAGAATGCCTGATTCGACTTCATTTGGAGCCAGGAAAATTTTGATGTCCAGTTCTCGTTGAATTTTGATTTGTAATTTTTTCTCTTTTTCTTGCCCTTGTTTTCTTCTCTGCCTTCTTTTTCTCCCGTCGAATCGAAGCTGTCAACTGAAGAGTCGTTTTGTGCTTGTTCACTCGTTATCAAGGATGATGGCCCCACTACTCCCACTATGTCAATGGGCGTAATATCCGGTAGCCTTTGGAAACAAGGTAAAACAACAATTAATACCTTTCATTCGACAATTCTCGTTTTAGAAAAAAGTAAACTCCACATTAGAATCTAGAGGTGGACAATAATGAGAAAAAAGTTTAAATAGATTTGCGGAAAATTCGTCGGAATCGATTCGTTGAATAACAGAAGGAAAACGAATCACCACAACCCAAACACACACAATCTGACCCAACACATCCCAAGCAAACGCAACCCAACACAACCCACTAAATTTTTATTCGAGGATTGGGTTAGTTGAGCTTTGTCATTCGACGAATTATTATTCGATAAATTGCTTTCGACCAACAGCAATTCGATAAATTTTTATTCGACGGGTTGCTATTTGACGTATTGTTTTACCTCGAATTGTTTTGTGATCAATTGTTTTCGATGAACTTTCCGCAGACGGTCACTTAGAGGACTAAATAAAAAGATTTAAGTATTGGAAATTAATTTTTCTATGTGTTTATAAAGCCATGCATAATATGGTGACCACTCTCGGACACGTGTTAGGTGGAGAAATGGTTATTTTGCATTGCTTGAAATTAATATAATACAAAATAACCATTTCTCTACGTAACACGCGTCGGAGAGGGGTCTCCATATTAATACATCGCTTTATAAACATATAAAAAAATTAATTTTAATACTTAGATACTTTAACTAAGTGACCGTCTACGTAAAGTTCATCGATAACAATTTGCTGAAGTTACAATTCTCGAAAATAATTGATCGAAAAAACAATTCCTGGTAAAACAATTCGTCAAATAGCAATTCGTTGAATAAAAATGTATCGAATTGCTACTGGTCGAAAGTTATTGATCGAATAATAATTTTTCGAATGACGAAGTCCCAACTAACCCATTCCTCGAATAAAAATTTAGTGCGTTGCGTTGGCTTGATTTTGGGTTATGTTCGATTGCGTTTGTTTGGGTTGTATTAGGTTGGGTTTGTTTAGAGTTACATACCTCGCCACGATGATCCTTTTTTTCTCAGTGATAACAGCCTTCATTTTCCTTTTTGGTTTCACACCAGGATGTCTGAAAAAATATCCTTATTAGATTTTTTCAATACATGATAATCATTAGTTAGGTGTGCGGGTACTCGCTTCACTCGGGTACCCGATGTTCGGGTGGGTTTGGGTACCCGACGGGTTACATTTTTGCATTACTCGCCACTACCGGGTCCCCGAATTTGGTCATGAGTAGGAGAGACAGGTGTTACAAGTAACAGCGGGGTAAGAAGTAACAAGCGGGTTGCCGCGAAACTAATAAGCATTGTAGCTACGTATTAACAATATTCCAAATCTTTGACGACTCAGAGATTTGGAATACTGTTAATACGTAGCTACAATGTTTATAGTTAGGCGGCAACTCGCTTGTTATTTCTTACCCCTGTTATTTGTAGCCCCTATCTCCCTAATCTCAAATTTCGGGTACTCGTAAACGTCAAGAACTCTTAAGCTTCGGGTATTCGTAAACTTCGAATATTCGTCAACTACTCGGAGATCCATATCTACTATTTATATTTATATTTATTACTTATCTAGGTGTATCGATCGAATAATGGGAGAAAGCGAAAACTCCAAGAAGGCGATAAAACGAATAAATGATAATACTGTACAAATCGTTTTTCGTCTCACTTTTCTATTCTCTCTCTCTCTCTCTCTCTCTCTCTCTGCACGCGTGCGCGCGCGTGTGTGTGTGTGTGTGTGTGTGTGTTTGTTAGGGCGGAGTGAAAAAGGTCAATTTTGGTGGATCGTATCGTAATAGCGCGGGAAAATTGCGTTTTGGCATTATTATAACGTGGGCGCAAGGAAAAAATGTACCATAAATATCTTTTGTTCCGGCAAATGCCTTAAGGGCGGGGTAAAGTATTAACATTTTTTTTTCATTTAATTTTTTTTTCTAAATGAATGCATAATATATCAAGAATATTGTGTTAAAATTTCAAGTCGATCGGAGTAAAATTGACGAAGTTATGAGTATTTGAGCGTCTATTGCTCCATGCTGGGTTTTATACCTGGGCGGCAGCTGCGCGGCGCGCTATTGTATTTTTCGACCCCGAATAAATTTCTTGATAAACAGGTCTATTCCGGTCCCGTTATGTATATTCGAGGCATGGTGTATATTAGTATACACATTAGTCTGTACATCAGTTGACCGCTGTATGCCGTGCTGAGCAGTAGCAAGTCACACTAACAGTTTGAGTCCGTTTTCGTTCGTGTTCGTACCTCGAAAAATGCCTCGAAAAATAAGCAGACAAGATCGTGAGAACGGTATTGGGCAATTGTGCCGACCGAAAAAAAGTACCTCCTCAAAAGCGTAAAAACGGCAGAGGAGCAAGCGGCGCACGACAGTAAAGAAGAAAGAGTTTTCCGTAGACAAACGCAAAAAGATGCTCTCGATCATCTTGATGGAAGCCTTTTGCTCTACGGACCTGGCATCGACGACTTTGAGTGAGTTTAAGAAAATTATCGACTTTTATTTTGAATTTCTAAAAATTCAAACATAATTGAAAAATCTGAAAAAATTCATACGTATTCAGAAAAATGAACGAATCACGAAAAAAAATTGGGTTGAGAGGGAAATTTGTTGACTAATTTTTTTTTTCATCATTTTGTTAATAACATTTTTGAATTATTATTATGCAAAATTAATCTTTTGAGTACCTTTAATATGCATGAACTTTCTCAGATTTTTATGCAATCGAGAAGTGTTCTCAAACTTATGTGCAATGAGCGCTAAGCGACCAAACTCTTCTGCGTTTTTCAAACCGTTTTTCGGAAACGTCATATTTGAAGTCCGTGTGCACGATAATTCAAAATCTACTCGGCCAATCGCTTTGAAATTTTGCACAGTACTTCTTCACATAATTCACCAGGTATTGTCGAGAGCTTTTTGTTTTTTTAAAATAATCACTAATTTTTCAACAACAAATTAGCCGATTTTTTTAGCGAAAATCGGTTTTTTGGCTTCCTAGTGCTACGAAAAATCGAAAAATCGAAGAAAAAAATCCTCCCGTCATAACCTCGAGAAACATCTCCTTTAACAAATGCATTTTGATTTTTTTGTTTCAGATGATTCTGTTTCGAGTTATAGTGCACACCGCAAACCAACTTTTTTTCGAGGCGCCTCCGGGGTTCAATTTTCACTCGCTCAATTTTGAATATTTTGCAATGCAAATTTAGGAGAATGTTGTTCAAATGTTACTTTATTATATGTAAATTTTTCAATAAACGAACACTATTCGTTACGCCAAAAAAAAATCTTAAAAACATGCCTTTTTTCGCCGAATTAACTTTACCCCGCCGTTATAGTTTTTAATTTTTTTACGTGGGTTTTAAATGGAGAAAAATCCGTAAAAAGACCAAGATTCAACGCCCTGCGTTTATTCGAAGCGAGAAGAATGTAGCTTCCATTTGACGTTTTCTAATTGAAAATATCTTGATTAGTTTCAGACATATATACCGTTTGAAGAGATTTCGTTTGAGAAGCGTTTCAGAGAGATATATAGCGTTTCAAGAGATTTCGCTCTTAGAAGCGATTCAGAGAGATATAGCGTTTGAAGATAAATTTTTTTCCAGGAAAAAATGACAAAAATGAAATTGAAAAGAAAAAATCGCCGAAATTACTAGTTAGCACTAGAAATAGTTAATGAAAATTCGACGAAAAATCTTGCTTTTATTCAGTTTTTCGACGTTTAAATGTCTCGTTATTTCCTGAAATGCGAGTGCCTTAAAAGAAGTTTTCCGGAAAAATTGAAAATATACACATAACAAAAATACTAAAATTATTAAATTAATCATTTGTTTTTCCTATGATCTCCAACCTATCGGTGAAGGATAGAGAACATAAAGCTTGAGTCTATTTCGTCCGTTTTAGTACATTTTTGTGGCGCTATCTACTATGAAACAGAATTTGAAATTTTGATCCCGCAACACGGCTTATCGAGTACCCGATGTGAGACGAGTACTAGATAAAGTTCGAGTATATCCGTCCGATCACCCTATCGGGTATCCGAAAAATTCGGGTACTCGATGCGAATCTCATTTCCCCACCCGACCAATTGTGAAACCCGCGCACCCCTAATAATCATAAATTATACGAATTAATCATACGCATGATTACGAATTTTCTATTTCGAGTTGATTCATGTGCTCCGAGTTTTCTTTACCTTTTTTCCCCTTTGGGCAAATCGATGCTCGAGGTTGAAGATTCACAAGCTTCTCGTACAGACGAATTAGTGCTTGCGTCATCCTAAGCACTTGAAACGGCCGCCAACGGCACACTCACTGTACCTTTTGGTTTTTTTTATTAAAAACCTGCAAGAATGAAATAATACAATCAATAATAAGTATATATAGTGTAATTTTGTTACTAAATTGTGGACTTCATCCGCCGCTCTGTCAGACACGTCGTAACGAAAAAAAATGTATAATTATAGAACGGATGAGAAATAAGAGATTAGAAAAAATCTAACTGTAATTAAACAGGGATAAAATACGAAAAGCGTCTTTCATTGGAGGACTGAGTGTGCATCAAGTCAAGTTTTTCATGCAAGCACAAGTAACCTCGCATTTATGTTGGTGTGACCACTGGGAACGTGGAAATGCTATAAGATTTTCAACTCATAATAACTGCTTGAAGATAATTATAAACAAATATAAAATCATTTATCAAATTGTAAAAATAATTTGTTTCCACGAGTGTTGTACATAGCAGATGTAAATGGTAGATATAAAAAAAAAACATAACTTCACACCTACTTGCCTCGTACCTGGCAAGCACTCACGGATTCATTTTTACAACTAGAGAATCTTGAGAATCATATGCTGTTCAGATATAAATTATACATCTTATACATACCTTTCCATTAAGATTTCCGATGCAGTTTAATTAATTTTATTGCACGAGAAAATATAGAGGTGATGCTTCTCGATGGGTTGGTTTTAGCGTTCTGGAGTTTCGAGAATGTTCGAGCAAGAAAATCCCAAGTTTCATCCCATACAGCATAACCGTCTTATAGCCTCTGCACACTGCGCGCGATTTGCGACGAGCAACGGGTGATATAAAATGGAAGCTTCACGTTCCCAGGGGGTTCCTGGAATACCTTAGCTCCCATTGGATATCGCGCATCGCTCATCGCAAATCGCGCGCAGTGTGCAGAGACCATTAAGCTGGCATTTCATGAGCAGTGAAAAACGAGCGTCGACCAACCGCAATGCGTGGCGGGATTCTCTAACTTTTTAGCGACGAGTAAGAATGCTTTCCTGGTATTGCGATTGGCTCAACGCTCGAGATGGCAACGATAACGACTAATAAGGATAGGGAGGAGAAAGTGTTCATATGTACACTGTACAGCCGGCTAGATGGGGCCAATACATCCCAAAGCCATCTATTATATATGTTTTGTACCCTTTCAAATTTTTTTTTAAAGAAGGTGAAAAGACCGTAAACGGGAAATCGTACTAGATTTACGGAAGGCGTACCGACGTACTGAATCGAATGAAAAAGTACTGAATTCAGTACAATTGTACTGAACTGGCAACACTGTACCCGATTTGCTGTATTTTGCCTAGGCGTTATTGATTGACCGACTATCAAACGACCTGAATAGAATACCAAACGCTATGATTTATTTTTCTATCGATTAAGTCTCATGACTTTTTGTTAGAAATTCCATTTCCGCTGCGGCTTCTGGCGACCAATAGCGGCTCACCATGATCAAATGAACAGTGAGCTGTGATTGGTCGTCACAAGTCGCGGCGGACAAGGAACCTATTTACGCAAGCACGACTACCAAAACTGAACGAATCGTGGATAAAAGCTTGATTAGTCAAAGTGAGGAGGGAGAGTGCCAAATTGTGGACCGATTTTTGAATCTCAATTTAAAAAAAAGGAAAACTACCAAACGATTTCAATGCGCTATCAAACGACCACCAAAAGATTCGCTGAAAAAGGCCGATTAGTCAAAGTGGCGGGGGGGGGGGGTAAATTAAGGACCAGTTTTTTATTCTTGATTTTTTTAACGAGAAACTACCGAACGATTTCAATGGGATAATACACGGTACCAAACGACTACCAAACGATTCATAAAACAAGACTACCAAACGATTCATAAGACAAGGGGGGCAGAAGACCGACGCGTATCGGGCCATAATTCCCCCGCCGCCGCCAACTTCGACTAATCGGCCATTTTTTTACAAATCATTTGGAGGTTGTTTAGAAGCGGTGATAAGCCCATTAAAATCGTCGTGTGGTAGTTTCCCGTTTTTTTAAAAATCGAGATTTAAAAATCGGTCCATAACTCGGAATCGTCGCCACTATGTCTAAGCGGCCATTTTCTTCACGAATCGTTTAGGCCCGGCTCCACAACTCTCGGTTAACCGATTTAACCGGAGTTTAGCCAGCTCAGCGTGTCTAATTGGTCCAGTCACCCTTAAACTTCCGTTAACTCGGGTAACAGAGAGTTGTGGAACCGGGCCTTAATAGTCGCTTAGCAACCAATTCCATTCAGGACCCACAAGGATTTGGCATTCGAATAATTTCGTGATCGATTACCAAACCCCGCGGATAGAATATCAAACACTATAATATGAGTTTCTATCGATCAAGTCTCATTAGAACAGGATTAACAAAAAATAACCTGGGAATTTGCGAAAATAGGTTATTTTTCCACCGCGGCGTCTAGTCACCAATCATAGCTTTCCATTCATGATCCGCATGTATTTTTCGTTGGCATAATTTCATGATAAACTACCAACCACCCTGAATAGAATAGCAAACGTTGCCGCAAATTTTTATTTTGATCAAGAATAGTTGGAACAAAATTGGTAAAAAAAATAACGGGTGAATTTGCGTTAATCAGCCGTTCTAGGACTACGGGTTCTGGCAACTAATCAGAACCGTCGATTGAGGATTCACATGTATTTTGCGTTGGCATAATTTAGCGATCGACTACCAAACGTCCTAAATAGAATATCAAACGCTATTAGATGTTTTTCTATTGATTAAGTCTTATCACAATGAAATTTGCCACAAAATGATGGATGAATTTTTGGTAGAAATTTTTTTTTCCGCTGCGGATTCTGGCCACGAATCACAGCTCGCCGTTCACGATACACGCGTAATTCTCGTTGGCGCAATCAAGTGGTTGACTACCAATCGTTCTAAATTGAATACGAAACGCTTCCGGGAGTTTTTCTATAAATGAAGACTCATTGAAGGGAAATCAGACAAGAGATAGCGAGTGCATCAGTGATTGACAATTTTGCTTTGTGGTTGGACCTTCAGTGACCAATCGCAGTCCTCTAATCAAGACGCCGGATATCCGTTCTTGGTTCGGTTATGACTTTGGATCCTGATCTGTTATAGCCGAGGCGTAAATTTTTTTCATTCGTGACCGCATTTGGAAATAATTATTTAATTGATAGTGTGCGCAAACTTATTACTAATAAAGAATCAAATCAAAGGAACTCAACAGAAAGTCACAGAAGAGAGATGACCCAACGATGGGCCGCTCGGATACCACCATAAACTTAGCCGGACAACTTTAACTTCTCAAGGTTTTTTCATTCCTAATCGTTTGGTGGTGATTGGTAGCCTAATAAGAAGGTTTGGTGGTCGACGGTTTCGGTATAATTAAATGAGACTTTTTTTCCGTAAAGTTGGCCGGACCTTTTTTTATTTATCACGCAATCCATAAAATGCCACGTCAAATCGATGCAGAATCGTTTGGTGATTACAAATATGCAAATTCCAGCGTTTGGTGGTTAATTCATTAGTTATGCTGGTCAAAAAACTATCTCCGTCTAGGCACATACGATGGAGGGCGGTAATTGGTGATTTATAGATCCAACGGAATACGGCGCAGTGATACCCGGGGAAAAATGGTCATATCTGAGCGAATATGCTCATGTAGGTGTTTATCTGCAACATAAATGAATCGTATCTGATCATGCATGATTAAAGGTGAACATACATGTATTTTTATGCGCTTAGGGGTAGCTCTATATCTGGTCAGATATGATCGCGCATAAGCAAATATGTGCAGATATCAATTTATAGCTGAACATGTCTGCCCATGTGTGGTCATGTCTAACCAGATATAGTACAATTCACGACTCCATACGAGCTCACACATGGTCAGACTTGAATATGTTCGCGCATGCATGAACATATCCAACCAGGTATGAACAAATACGCAACCAAACCCAGCTCGTACATGATCAGGTCTGAAAATATTTGCTCATGTACGATTATATCTGCCCAGATATGGAATTATACTTGAGTTCATCAAAGCGCTATATGATCATGGCTGACCATGCTTGACCACGTGTGATCAGATCTAATCAAATATAAATCAATGCATATCTATATATAAAAGTGTTATTATGATTGTGTCTTATTAATACATACACAGATGCGCGCATACGCACACATACTCACACGTTATTGACCTATTTGAGAACTCCCATTTGATCCATGTATAACACTGTACATCATTTATAAAATATCATCGGTTCGCAAATAGGATATCATATGTATATCGAGGTTAAATGTCGTAAGTGTACGGCAAGGAGATAGACATATGACATACCACATATACTCATATCTGCTATTAATATAAGCATGTTCACCCTGATATGGGTATATCTGTTCTGATATGACCAATAACGCTTCGAAACCGATCAATTTTGCATATTATAGGCAGATTTGATATTGTCAGGTCTGACTTCATATGGTCTGATATCGTGAAATCTAATCATATATGCTCTGATATTGCCATTTTTCTTGTATCGATAGACAAGATCCAGATATGATCAATCATATCTGGATCATATATAATCCAGATATAATCAGATGTGATCTGATCTGATAATTTTTTCTCGGGATGATCATACATGCTCAGATATAAGCATAAATGATCTGTCATGACAGTACATGGTCAGACATTGACAATTTTCTTGTCTGATCATATCCGATTCTACAGATATGATTCAGATACATTCAGATATATTCAGATATGAACTTTTTTCCCGGGTATTTCAATTTATTTATGTTTTACTTCGCCGACCTCGTTCCGATAAGTCTCAAACGGAAGATAATCGTTTGGCAGTGATTGGCATCTTAAATCAAACGTTTGGTAGTTAATTCCTTAATTACGCCAATCGAAAAACCATCTATGTTTAGATGAAGGGATAGAGGGCTGTAGTTGGCTGCTGATGGATCTAACGGAATAGGGAGCAGTGATATTCCTTTATGATTTTCTTCACCGATCTCGTTCTAATAAGTCTCAAACGGAAGATAATCATTTGGTAGTGATTAGTAGCTATATTAAAACATTTAATAGTTAATTCGAAAATTACGCTAATCGAAAAACCATCTATGTTTGGAAGAGGTGATAGAGGAGTGTAGTTGGCTGCTGATGGATCGAACGGAATACGCAGCAGTGATATTTCCAAACGTTTTTCTTCACCGATCTCGTTCTAATGGGTTTCAAACGGAAGATAATCGTTTTGTAGCTTTATTACAACGTTTGGTAGATAATTCCGTCATTAGGCCGATCGAAAAACCATCGACGCTGGGATGCAGGTGATAGAGGGCTGTAGTTGACTGCTGATGGATCCAACGGAATACGAAGTAGTGATATTTAGATTTCTTTGCCTTTTTTTCACCGGCCTCGTTCCAATAAGTCCAATAAGTCAGCTAGCGACAGACAATAAGAGGCTTCCTTGCTTCCGTGATCGTGCATGCAATTTGCTGTTGCTAGCTAAGGATCACGAAAACAGTCGCTACCGAGTTACGAAATCGCGCTGCTGGAGCATGAGGGAATGTGATAACACTCGTCACCGCCACTGTAAACGTTGAGTACGCGAGAAGAATGAGAAAATGAACGTAACGGCGAAGAAGGTGGAAGGTACCGGGTTTCTTCCCCCTTCCAACCTTTAACTGTAATTAATCTTTTTGCTTAGCACGCAACTCCCCATAATAGTTTAAACTCTAGATCAGGTTTGACTTATTTGGGTGTTTGATTTATATAAATACCTTTTTCATTGCCTTTGTCCAGCCGTTAAGGGTCTCCCCCTTATTACGATCCCCACAATCCACTACACTACCCCTATATTCCGTCCACAACTGCCCCGTAGCGCCATTCCAGCCACCCCCTCCTCCCCACCTTGCGACCACAGCCGACCTCGCCCATGTATTGTATTCACCGTGACCACGGTCTTACGTGCAGGTCTGGAAACGAAGCCAGATTTCAATGGAGTCGTGAGGCAGCGTTACGAGCTTCACTTTTCATTCCGCACGCCGCCACCGCCGTCGCTACTATCAGCGAGTACCTCCCACCCACCGTCTTCTGTGATCTCTCCTTTCGCCCTTTGCCTTGTCGTAGACCGTGCCCCGTGTCATTTATTACTCCATTTTTTATTACAACGTTCTTGATAACCTCTGTTCGCGTCAACGAGCATTTGTAGTCTGATAAATATTCATAAAGCTGGCGAAGGTGGACGGTTATTTCAGGGTATTACTGAAAACTCATCGACATGCCGAAGGTGTGTGCGGTTCGCACGCATCACACCGGGTGCCAGACGTCGCATAATAATTTTTCGACTTTTCGAGTACCGAGAGATGTCGATCAATTTCGAAAGTGGCTTGCGGTAATTCCCGGATATATATTGGTCTTCTAGCCATACAGGATCTTCCCCTTTTTAAAGCCCCACTTCTATTCTCTTCCACAAACCCCCGTCCTTATTCCACAATTCTTTCTCATCTACCTCTATTGCACCTGCGCCCCCCCCCCCGCCTCCCGCAAAAAAGGTAGTGTGTATTTTGGATTATCGAGAAGAGCGAGAGAGACGGACGGAAGCTGTTCTATCCTTGCCGCACACGTACTCGCCGATAGCAATGCCACGTAGTGGCGACATTGGGAACAAACGTGAATTCGTTAACAGTGCCTACTCCCACCACGGTCGTTTCAAGACCTAGATGTCAGACCGTGACCGTGACAATCGGCCATGGGCATAGGGAAACTGCGGAAAAGCTATACCGATATCTGAACCAAGAACCAAGAACGCATATCTGGCGTCTTGATTGAGACTCCGATTGGTCACTGAAGGTTCAACCACAGAGCAAAATTGTAAAACACTGATGCACTCGCTATCTCTTCTCTGATTATCCTTCAATGAGTCTTCATTTATAGAAAAACTCCCGGAAGCATTTGGTATTTAATTTAGAACGATTGGTAGTCGATCACTACTTTGATTGCGCTAGCGAGAAATACTTATGTATCGTGAACGGCGACCAATCGAATTGGTCGCCAGAAGCCGCACCGGAAATGCGAATATCTAACAAAAATTCACCCATTATTTTGTGGCTAATTCATTACGATGAGACTTAATCGATAGGAAAATAAATCATAGCGTTTGGTATTCTATTCAGGTCATTTGGTATTCGATCAATCAATAACGCCAACGCAAAACACGGCGAATCGGGAATGGTGCGCTGGGATTGGTGCGCTAGGATTGGTCGTCAGATGCCGCACTGGCAGAATCATTTATTAGCGCAGATTCACTCGTTATTTCTTGTCCGATTACGTTCTAATGGGCCGCGATCGATAGAAAAACATTCGGTCACGTTTGGTATTCTATTCGGGACGTTTAGTAGTCGATCATTTAAATACGACAACACAAAATACGTGCGTATCAGGAATAGAGAGCTGTGATTGATCCCCAGAAGGCGCAGGGGCACAACGATGCGACATTTTCATTGTTAGATTTGTTAAGGGAGACTTTGTCCTTAGAGTGCCATATTTCAGGTGTTTACATTTTATTTTTTTTAAAGGAAACGAATAAAGCTTTTTGAGTGCGGTTTTTTCTTGCCTTTATTTATGATATACAGAACGTTAAAAAATTTAAAAAATAAAAAGAACTAAAATGGCGGCCGTTGCATGTCCGCGAAAACAGGTCCTTAAATCGCGGAAGGTAAGCAGCTGACATCACTGCCCCCTCTTTGTTCATCTGAAACACAAATTCAAAGCATATTATCAATCTGCGACCCTTTGGTCATGGAATGACGGATGGTTTTTTCGTTCAATACAAATTTCGGAAAATGGCGGCAATTAAAAAAAAATCGAATTTTCGCGTTTTTTTCGCATAAAAAGATAAACAATAAATGCAAAAATGTATCTATCAAAAAAACGATCCGTCATTTCGTGAAGACATATTTTCTGAGTATGCTCTCCAAATTTCAGGTCGATATGTTAATTACAGCGGTCAGGAGAATGTCAGCCATTTTTAAAAACGTGTTTTCGAGAAAAACCCGTTTAAAGTTTTGTAATGTGTTTACACAAATATGTTTATAATTACCGCTAATCGGCAATGCCTGGTCCATAGAGGCATCCCTTCTCTTCTTCTAGCTGCTCATGTTGAGCCGCTAACATCTCCCGCTGCTCAATCAAGGACAAAGTCTCCGTTAATAAACTCCGACCGAAACGAAATAAATAACGCGTGTCCGAAACGGAAGGCTTCGATTGTTCGTGATAATATACGACGTTTTCGCGATAGATGGCGTTGGTTGTCGAGTCTTGTTCCTCTGCTCATCGTCCTATCTTATGGATCGAAATTTTCTTTTTGATTTTCGAAAGAACGGGAAACTACCAATCGATTTGAATGGTTTTCCAAGCGCTACCAAACAACCACCAAACGATTCGTAAAAAGAAAGTTCGATTAGTGAAAGTGGGGGGGGGCCAACTTACTGCCCAATTTGTGATTATCGATTTTTCGAAAAACCGAGAACTACCAAACGATTTGAATGGTTCACCAAACGCTACCAAACGACTACCAAACGATTTGTAAAAAAAAGTTCGATTAGTCAAAGTGCAGGGGCTAACTTTGACGAGGTGTCGCCGTGGCCGTGGTCGAAACGTCATAGACGACGTCATAGATCGCGATCACATCGAGCCCACGAGGCCCGCCGTTCATCGTAGATCACCTTGGTCGGTGATATGAGCGCATGCGCATAACGACGGCATAGCGGGTTACAAGGTTACGAAAATTCAAAATCCTGCTATTGCGCATTATTCATCAGTAGAGTTTACATTCGAAGCATCCCAAAATATGTTTAACAATGGAAAAGGTACCATTTGTCAATAATGACGAGTTGTTAGCAGAAGTGGTATTATCCAAAGAAGACGCCGATTGTCGAGGCTGATGGGATTGTAGGACAGCCTTTCACTTTCCTGGTTAAATCGTGAGCAATGACTTCGAGATACTATTCACATGTAGCCTTCGACATTCTGCAAACAGTGAGAAAGAAAGCTAATATGGAATTTTTCAATGTGATTTTTCCACCTATGTACTTGAAAATACATACTTTATTATATTATATATTCACAATAACATTCAAAACTTAGAAAAACACAAGTTGGAGCAAACCTGATATGGCTTTTGAATTCATGCTCCGCATAACAACGAACAACATCGTGGTAACCTATAATTCGTAGCCGAATTTTTAGCTTTTCTCTCTCTCGCAGAGCTATTTCGAACTCGTCATCCGAATCGGAACTCGATTAACTTTACTTTTCGACGCATCACCAACATAGTAACATAGTAACAATTTTATGTTTATGGCGTCTGGCGTTCTATTCCGGTTTCGGGTCGCCCATAATGCGTTCGACTTACACTTTCACCTGGGGCGCTTGCGAGCTAGTGGAACGGAAAATCTTGTGGTCGTGGTCACGGACGATAAGCGGAACGCACTCTATGTAGCCTCCATGGTTCTATCCAAGAAGACTAGAGGTAAGGAGTACAAACGCTTACGGCGATCACGATCCAAAAGCATATACGAAAATCCAGTTATTAGTAGTTGGTGGTTTCACCGAGTGCGTCGCTGGTAAACCACCGAACCGAAATGAATTGAGCAACAAGAACGCAACCGACACTATCGCCATCGATGATTCCCGCTTCTCATCTATGTTGGAATAAAGCGTGTGCGGACCGTACGGACTAACAAATTTCGTGAATTGTGTTAGATTTAATAAAAAATAATTGTGTTTCGGTATAAAATATGTTTATCGTGATCTGCAGCGAAAGCGATTAAACGAATGTTACGTATTTTCGCGTGTTCATAAATAATTTTTGTTTGTTACTGCTCTGCAACGTAAAGAAAACATTGACTTAATTTCTGTATTTCGTCCTGATTCTTCATTTGTGCAGCGTATCATAATATGTAATGTGACGGCGTATTTTCGCCTCACAAATTTCCTCATTGCTCTCGCGATTTTTATGGGCATGGCTCGGCAGAAGAAGCGTCTCTCGTCGTCCAGAATCTCCCTCTCGAGCGATCCAACAGGGCTTAAATTCGGTTTGGTCGGTTCTAATTCATATTTATACTGTTACATACGAATGCGAGCGAGAGACAGCCCTTACCGGGTAACGTCGCGTCAAGGCATCGCGGACCAAGCTTCGGCAACGTCGAGGTTGGCGAGGAAAGCCTTTCCTCAGACGACTTCGGCTAGAGTCAGCTCATCTCGGCCCAACCTTTTTGATCGCCGAAGCCGTCGAGGTCGGTCGTCAGCGATCCTGTATGAAGCGCCTCACCTACTCTAGTCCGTTACGTTCGCGTGGTTCCCCTGTAATTGGGCGAGGCTTCCTCTATAAAAGCGCGCGAGGTTCACGTCGCCTCGTGGCGAGCAGCTGGCTTATGGCTTCCCCCCCGAACCGTTAAAACATCGTCACCGCGAGCTGTGAGAGGGAAAGAAAAAATGTCCTCTATCGAGACTCCACCCGGTGGCTAGACATCGGCCAAGAGCACCTTCGTCTTGCACGGAAATTCGGGCGATCGTAGGCGACCATCGAGCGAAGGTTCGAATCTCGCTCCGATTCGAAATATCCAACGCGCTCTGTCGTCGATCGCGCCGAATAAACGATATCGGAAGGGGTGGGGGGGGCCAAGGCTCGCGTTCGCGTGACGCGACTTCGAAGAAGAGAGGGGGACTCTAATCTCAGCGTTGGACGAGGATAGACGCTTCCCGAGCCGTTGCTGCAGCCGCCCACTGAGAAAGCGACGCCGCCGCTAACGATCAACGGACGAGACCTGGGGAATTCGAAGGCTCGTTCTGAGGAAAACGCCGGTAGGACTGTCGTCTCGCTCTCTTGGAAGTTTGGAATTTGGGCCCTGTGAGTAAATGTGGAATTTTTGTGTGTCGGGGAATTGTCCGACGTAGAGCGAGATCATTGTGGCGGGGCGCCGACGCGACCAGGAAGACATTTAATTGTTAAAAATCATTCGCGTCACCTTGTCCTCCTTTTATTATTGGGAGTCGCCGAGAGGGATTCAGATTTCTTTTTTTTTGCGGGTTGGAGTCCGTAGATTTAGTTGTGCCGTCTCAATTTGTGTGTGCGATCTCCGTCGATTATTAGGGCGCGGATGCCGGAGTTGTAAGCGACGGAGATAGTTTTTTTGACGAGAAGAAAAAAAAAGCGAAGGATTGTTGAGAGGAGTCGAGGAAATAAATCTTGTGACTCGTCAAATCGCCAGTGGTTTTTATTTGTGTGCCGCGCTTCGGCCTTCGTCCCTCTACCGAATGGTGTGCAACGCTACCGGGAAAATTCAGGTTTGCCCCGCTTCTCTCGCAAAATAAATTTTGTTCCGAGGTCCTCCACCTCGGGGCTGGCGCCCAAGAGCGAGAAAACGGGCGGACCTTTTTTTGTGCGTGCTCGATGAGAGGGGAGAGTAACGTCACAGTAAATATGTGTGATGATTTGTAAATCGTTTGTCTGGATTGAAAAATCTTATGAATTTTCTTGCGTCTATAAATAAATTTTGTGTTACTGCTTCTGCAACGGAAAAAAATATTTTCCTAATTTCTGTATTTCGTTATTGTTCTCTAACTATACAGCATATCATCAGTGTGAATATAATCTAGAAATAAATTTTGTTTGTTACTGCTTCCGCAGCGAAAAAAAACATTGACTTAATTTCTGTATTTCGTTAGTGTTCTTTATTTGTACAGCGTATCATAATCTGTGATAATCTGTAAATGTTTTGTGAGTGATAAACTATTATCTCGTCATGAAAAGACGTTTTCTAGCGTGTAAAAGTTTTATCTGGATTCGAAGTTCTTATGAATTTTTTTTGTGTCTTTAAATAAATTTTGCTTGTTAGTGCTTCCGCACGAAAAAAAACATTGACTTAATTTCTGTATTTCGTTATTATTCTTTACCTGTACAGCGTAACATAATGTGTGATAATTTGTAGAAGTTTTGTCTAGGTTCAAAATTCTTATGAATTTTCCATAAATGAATCTATAAATGAATTTTGCTTGGTACTGCTTCCGCAACGAAAAAAAACATTGACTAAATTTCTGTATTTCCTTATTCTTTATCTGTACAGTATCACAATTTGTGCTAATTTGTAAAAGTCTGGTTTTTTCATTCAAAATTATGATTTTCTTGTGTCAATAAGTAAATTATGTTTGTTACTGCTTCCGCAATGAAAAAAAAACATTAACTTAATTTCTGTATTTCATTATTATTCCTTATCTGCACAGCGTATCATGATGTGTGATGATTTGTAAAAGTTTTGTCGGGATTCCGAATTCTTATGAACCTTTTTGTGCCTATTAATAAATTGTGTATGTTACTTCCTCCGCAACCAAAAAAAATAACATATTGATTATATTTCCGTATTTCGTTATTATTCTCCAAAACAATCTATATCAGCTATATAAGAATTCTATCTTTCTATATAAAAATTTCCTTCACCAACTGGTTTCACAATTAATGTGATCAAATTACAGCTCCATATAAACAAGCAACGTTTGCTTTTTGCATATCGTACGGCACTGGTTTTACAATTAATTTGATCACATTACCGCTCCATATGAAGGAGCAGCGATTGTTTTTTGCCTATCGTACGGCACTGGTTTTACAATTAATTTGATCAAATTATCGGTCCATATGAAGTAGCAAAGAGTGCTTTCTGCATATTATGCGGCACTGGTTTGGTGCTGACTTCAACTCGATTCGGTAGGAGAGCAGCGCACCGCTCTCATCTGGATTTTCAAGGTCATTTCCATAGAGCCTAGATACCAGGAGGATCAGCGACAGTGCAAAGGCACCGAAAAAAGCGCACCCCAAAATGTGTCGAAAAGATGGCGCTGGGGTGCAGCGGCATGTGGCGGCTGGTCGGCCACTGCAGCGCCCGGCTGCGACGCCAGTCGGCGGTCAAGCGACACCAGCGCCCAGCCGGCCGAGAAAACAGTCTCTCGTGCCTCGCGCAATATACTCACTCTCATGTACATAAGGTCTAACTTCTTCTGGGAACGCTTCGTGCGACTACCTCGTGGCACGTGCTCCCGCGATACCGCGATTCTTGATCTCTACTTGAGGCGATCTTAATAAGTGTTGTACCTGCAATAAATATAGCTATTGTTATCATTGCGACCTACTAATCATTCATTCCTTGGGGCTTTTGTCCCCATAACTGGTGACCCCGACGTGATCTCTGCGGATTTCGCGTTCAGAGATCACGTGGCGCGCCGCGCCGGAACGCGCAAAGTGCCGGTCTTTGTTTTTTTTTGTCTCGTTGTCGTGCACGTGAGTAGCTGTGCACCATGGCGACACAGCACACCCCGGTGAATAGCAAAACCGGTGACAAGAATTTCGACAGTGAGCTAACAGCGGCACAAAGTCTTTTCAACTTTCCGGCCCCAACGAGCACCGTCGACACGTCTACAAGTGCGGCGACACAGCTTTTCCTTCCACGTACCTCAACGGTCGAGGCCGTGCAAAAATGCACACTTCCGACATTCTGGAAAACGAACCCAGAAATGTGGTTCCTCCAAGTTGAGTCAGTGTTCCAATCCAATGGCGTGCGGTCCGACGCCAACAAGTATCACCTCGCCGTCAGCGCTCTCACACCTGAGGCAATCGTCGCAGTTAGCGACATCATCAAAGCGCCGCCGGCGACGAACAGGTACGAGTACTTAAAAACGCATCTAGTCAATCGCCTCTCCGAGTCGGCAGACCGACAACTACACAAATGTCTGGCCGAACTCGAGCTCGGTGCAAAAAGACCTACGGAGCTCCTTCGGGAGATGAGGTCTCTGGCCGGCGACAGAGCCACAGAGGATGTGTTAAGAGTGCGGTGGCTCGCACTTCTTCCACCCACGCTGCAAAGCCTCCTGAGGGTGTTTCAAGCCTCGATGCCGCTGGATGAGCTCGCTAAGGGTGCGGACACCTTTCTCGAGAACGGGTTTAGCCATACCGTCATGGCTGCATCGTCACACTCTCGGCACAATCTTTCGCCGTCTCGAGGGGTTCCGCCGCCGCCGCCTGATCCGGTGATGCTGGAAATAAGAGAAATTCGAGAGCTGCTCTCGCAGCTTATCACGCTCAACAAAAATGTTCTCGGCGCCAGCAACAAGACTAGCCACAGGAGCCGCGGCCGCTCTTCCAGACCACGTTTAGCGACTCCCGTAGCCACGGCTACTGGTCTGTGTTTCTACCATCAGAAATACGGCGCCAACGCACGCCACTGCCAAGCGCCGTGCGCGCACCCGAATAATACACACCAGCAATCGGGAAACTAGACGTGCTGTCCTCCGTACAGGCGGTAGAGGATGGCAACAACAACGTTGTATCCGCAGAGTGCCGCCTGCTCATTTACGATCGACATCTCAATCTACAGTTCCTGATCGACTCGGGATCAATTGTCTCGATTATGCCCCGACTTGGGTGCTTCTGCCATACAAAGCCCACGGACTGTAAGTTGTACGCGGCAAATGACACGGTCATCAACACCTACGGTCAACGGACTCTCAAGCTCAACATCGGCTTGCGACGCGAGATCCGATGGATGTTTATCGTCGCCAACGTCACAACAGCAATCATCGGAGCTGATCTGCTTGCCCATTACGGACTGATGATTGACCTGAAGGGGCGCTGCCTCATCGATCGACAGACGCTGCTTTCAGCCGGCTGCAAAATAGCCCAACCAGCGGTCCACACCGCTTCGACAGTCTATTCAACGGACGCGACTTCTCCGGCGCTGCAGCCTGCTTACAGGCAATTGCTCTGTAAGTACATTGCTATCACTAAGCCAGCGCCAATATCACTGCGAACAGACAACCCAGTCGCCCACCACATTATCACCACAGGTCCACCAGTCGCCGAGCGCACACGTCGTCTCACGGGTGACAAATATCAGGCCGCGAAGGCTGGTTTTGAAATGCTGCTCCATTATGGCGTCATCCGACCCTCAAGCAGCCAGTGGGCCAGCCCCATTCACATGGTGCCAAAGAAGCAAGGTGGTTGGCGTTCGACTGGGGACTATAGAAAACTGAATCAACAAACTGCGCCGGATCGTTACCCAGTTCCTTACATTGAGGACATTCTCCAGCGCTGTCACGGGCGTAATTGGTTCTCAACCATTGATCTGGTGCGGGCGTACCATCAAATGCCGGTTGCTGCAGAGGACATTCCCAAGACTGCGGTCACGACGCCGTTTGGCCTATTCGAGTTTTGTGGAATGCCACCTGGCTGCGAAACGCAACACAGACCTTTCAACGTCACATGGACACCATTCTACGAGACGTCGACTTCGCAGCGTGCTTCATCGACGACCTCATCATTTTCGCGAACAACGAGGAAGAGCATCTACAGCATCTGGAGCAGATCTTTCAAATCCTGCGCGACAACAGCCTGGCAATCAATCCGAGCAAATGCCAATTCGGCATGAGCGAAGTGACCTATCTCGGCTATTCGCTCGACGCCAATGGATTCACTCCACCAGATGACAAGGTCCAAGCAATCCTCTCGTTTCCGAAACCGGAAACGATATCATACTTGCGCAGATTCCTCGGGATGATAAACTATTATCGGCGCTGCGTACCTCATGCCGCCGAGATCCAAGCTCCTCTCAACGAGTACATGAAGAACGCGAAGAAACGTGACAAAACCAAGTTCCCTTGGACTCCAGAGTCGGAACGCGCACTCGAGCGGTGCAAGCAAGGCATAGCCTCGGCCACCAGGACGGCGTTCCTCGCGCCCTCGGCACCACTCGCACTCACTACCGACGCCTCCGATTTCGCCATCGGCGCGTCTCTGGAGCAGCTGGAAGAGGGGTCCTGGAAGCCACTCGGTTTTTTCTCGCGGAAACTCTCCCCAGCCGAGACCAAGTACAGCACGTACGACAGGGAGCTCCTCGCGATATTTGCGAGCATCAAATTCTTCCGGCACATCCTCGAGGGACTCGAGTTCGCTACCAAAATCGATCATCGCCCACTAGTCACCGCCTTCTCCCAGAGAATGGACAAAGCTTCGCCTCGGCAGCTGCGGCAGCTGGACATCATATCTCAATTCAACACTATCATCGCACACATCAAGGGAGAGGATAACGTGGTGGCTGACGCGCTGTCCCGTATAAGCGCTGTAAGCATGCCGAGCGTTCTGGACTCCGAAACCATTCGTCAAGCTCAGGCAACCGACGTCGAGTTAGAGGCGCTGCTGCAACACTCATCACTCGACTTGCAAGAGATCACCGTCGAAGGACACGCCATCTTCTGCGACGTCTCGACGAGCTGGCTGCGGCCATATCTGCCTGCCAGTCTCCGCAAACGTGCCTTCGACATCGTCCACGGTCTGGCGCACCCAAGCGGTCGGGTAACGGCTCGTCATCTCCGAGACAAATTTGTCTGGCCGGGAATCAAAAAGGATGCCGTTCGCTGGTCGCGGGAATGCATGCCCTGTCAGCAGGCGAAGGTGTCTCGTCACAACCGCGTCGAGCCCAAGCACATCGACGTACCGGACAACCGGTTTGACCACGTGCACCTGGACCTCATTGAGCTACCACCGGTGAAGGGTCTACGATACTGTCTGACAATGATAGACAGATTCTCTCGATGGCCAGTCGCTGTCCCGCTTACGAACATGGAGGCTGACACTTGCGCCACCGCTTTCTACGCACACTGGATTGCGTAATTCGGCACACCACTGACCATCACAACAGACCAGGGAAGTCAGTTCGAATCCCGGCTGTTCACAGCTCTCGCTCGCATGGTGGGCGCGGACAAAATACATACGACGCCCTACCATCCTCAGTCCAACGGCCTGATTGAGAGGTGGCATCGTACGGTGAAGGCTGCGCTCATGTGCAATGCTCCGACACCGTGGCCGGAACTGCTACCGTCAGTTCTCCTGGGACTCCGTACATGCGTCAAGGAGGACCTCAAGGCCTCACCAGCGCAGCTACTTTACGGCACGGAGCTACGCATTCCAGGCGAATTCTTCGTTACGGCCGATTTACCTGCTGACCCGAACTTCTTCCTCGAGAAGTTTCGGGAACATATCCGTCAGGTCCGTCCAACGCCAACAGCTCACCATACTAAGTCGCGCTGTTTCATCCTCAAGGAGCTCTACACCTGCCCTCACGTGTTCGTCGGAGTGGACGCGGTCAAACGACCTTTAGAGCCCCCGTACTATGGCCCTCATGAGATCATCGACCGAGTGAACGACAGGGTGTTCATCGTGCGCATCAATGGGGCCGAGAAAGCAATCGCCGTGGACCGTCTAAAGCCGGCGTTCATCGCAAAAATCGACCTACCCGAGGCGCCTACCCTAGCCGAATCGCAGCCGTCACCGTCATCGCTCGACTCATCCCAGCCTGAACTTCTGGCATCCTCGGATCATCGGTCGACGACGATGGATCGACCGATCAAAACCTACGCTAAAGCTACCAAAAGGGTGTCGTTTCCTTCCTTGCCTAGTCAGGTCCCTGAGGGGGGGATGGGTGTGGCGGCTGGTCGGCCACTGCAGCGCCCGGCTGCGACGCCAGTCAGCG
>OX632365.1:10933456-10968456 GCA_951751655.1 Ophion costatus | reverse complement strand
GACGACGACGACGACGACGACGACGACGACGACGACGACGACGACGACGACGACGACGACGACGACGACGACGACGACGACGACGACGACGACGACGACGACGACGACGACGACGACGACGACGACGACGACGACGACGACGACGACGACGACGACGACGACGACGACGACGACGACGACGACGACGACGACGACGACGACGACGACGACGACGACGACGACGACGACGACGACGACGACGACGACGACGACGACGACGACGACGACGACGACGACGACGACGACGACGACGACGACGACGACGACGACGACGACGACGACGACGACGACGACGACGACGACGACGACGACGACGACGACGACGACGACGACGACGACGACGACGACGACGACGACGACGACGACGACGACGACGACGACGACGACGACGACGACGACGACGACGACGACGACGACGACGACGACGACGACGACGACGACGACGACGACGACGACGACGACGACGACGACGACGACGACGACGACGACGACGACGACGACGACGACGACGACGACGACGACGACGACGACGACGACGACGACGACGACGACGACGACGACGACGACGACGACGACGACGACGACGACGACGACGACGACGACGACGACGACGACGACGACGACGACGACGACGACGACGACGACGACGACGACGACGACGACGACGACGACGACGACGACGACGACGACGACGACGACGACGACGACGACGACGACGACGACGACGACGACGACGACGACGACGACGACGACGACGACGACGACGACGACGACGACGACGACGACGACGACGACGACGACGACGACGACGACGACGACGACGACGACGACGACGACGACGACGACGACGACGACGACGACGACGACGACGACGACGACGACGACGACGACGACGACGACGACGACGACGACGACGACGACGACGACGACGACGACGACGACGACGACGACGACGACGACGACGACGACGACGACGACGACGACGACGACGACGACGACGACGACGACGACGACGACGACGACGACGACGACGACGACGACGACGACGACGACGACGACGACGACGACGACGACGACGACGACGACGACGACGACGACGACGACGACGACGACGACGACGACGACGACGACGACGACGACGACGACGACGACGACGACGACGACGACGACGACGACGACGACGACGACGACGACGACGACGACGACGACGACGACGACGACGACGACGACGACGACGACGACGACGACGACGACGACGACGACGACGACGACGACGACGACGACGACGACGACGACGACGACGACGACGACGACGACGACGACGACGACGACGACGACGACGACGACGACGACGACGACGACGACGACGACGACGACGACGACGACGACGACGACGACGACGACGACGACGACGACGACGACGACGACGACGACGACGACGACGACGACGACGACGACGACGACGACGACGACGACGACGACGACGACGACGACGACGACGACGACGACGACGACGACGACGACGACGACGACGACGACGACGACGACGACGACGACGACGACGACGACGACGACGACGACGACGACGACGACGACGACGACGACGACGACGACGACGACGACGACGACGACGACGACGACGACGACGACGACGACGACGACGACGACGACGACGACGACGACGACGACGACGACGACGACGACGACGACGACGACGACGACGACGACGACGACGACGACGACGACGACGACGACGACGACGACGACGACGACGACGACGACGACGACGACGACGACGACGACGACGACGACGACGACGACGACGACGACGACGACGACGACGACGACGACGACGACGACGACGACGACGACGACGACGACGACGACGACGACGACGACGACGACGACGACGACGACGACGACGACGACGACGACGACGACGACGACGACGACGACGACGACGACGACGACGACGACGACGACGACGACGACGACGACGACGACGACGACGACGACGACGACGACGACGACGACGACGACGACGACGACGACGACGACGACGACGACGACGACGACGACGACGACGACGACGACGACGACGACGACGACGACGACGACGACGACGACGACGACGACGACGACGACGACGACGACGACGACGACGACGACGACGACGACGACGACGACGACGACGACGACGACGACGACGACGACGACGACGACGACGACGACGACGACGACGACGACGACGACGACGACGACGACGACGACGACGACGACGACGACGACGACGACGACGACGACGACGACGACGACGACGACGACGACGACGACGACGACGACGACGACGACGACGACGACGACGACGACGACGACGACGACGACGACGACGACGACGACGACGACGACGACGACGACGACGACGACGACGACGACGACGACGACGACGACGACGACGACGACGACGACGACGACGACGACGACGACGACGACGACGACGACGACGACGACGACGACGACGACGACGACGACGACGACGACGACGACGACGACGACGACGACGACGACGACGACGACGACGACGACGACGACGACGACGACGACGACGACGACGACGACGACGACGACGACGACGACGACGACGACGACGACGACGACGACGACGACGACGACGACGACGACGACGACGACGACGACGACGACGACGACGACGACGACGACGACGACGACGACGACGACGACGACGACGACGACGACGACGACGACGACGACGACGACGACGACGACGACGACGACGACGACGACGACGACGACGACGACGACGACGACGACGACGACGACGACGACGACGACGACGACGACGACGACGACGACGACGACGACGACGACGACGACGACGACGACGACGACGACGACGACGACGACGACGACGACGACGACGACGACGACGACGACGACGACGACGACGACGACGACGACGACGACGACGACGACGACGACGACGACGACGACGACGACGACGACGACGACGACGACGACGACGACGACGACGACGACGACGACGACGACGACGACGACGACGACGACGACGACGACGACGACGACGACGACGACGACGACGACGACGACGACGACGACGACGACGACGACGACGACGACGACGACGACGACGACGACGACGACGACGACGACGACGACGACGACGACGACGACGACGACGACGACGACGACGACGACGACGACGACGACGACGACGACGACGACGACGACGACGACGACGACGACGACGACGACGACGACGACGACGACGACGACGACGACGACGACGACGACGACGACGACGACGACGACGACGACGACGACGACGACGACGACGACGACGACGACGACGACGACGACGACGACGACGACGACGACGACGACGACGACGACGACGACGACGACGACGACGACGACGACGACGACGACGACGACGACGACGACGACGACGACGACGACGACGACGACGACGACGACGACGACGACGACGACGACGACGACGACGACGACGACGACGACGACGACGACGACGACGACGACGACGACGACGACGACGACGACGACGACGACGACGACGACGACGACGACGACGACGACGACGACGACGACGACGACGACGACGACGACGACGACGACGACGACGACGACGACGACGACGACGACGACGACGACGACGACGACGACGACGACGACGACGACGACGACGACGACGACGACGACGACGACGACGACGACGACGACGACGACGACGACGACGACGACGACGACGACGACGACGACGACGACGACGACGACGACGACGACGACGACGACGACGACGACGACGACGACGACGACGACGACGACGACGACGACGACGACGACGACGACGACGACGACGACGACGACGACGACGACGACGACGACGACGACGACGACGACGACGACGACGACGACGACGACGACGACGACGACGACGACGACGACGACGACGACGACGACGACGACGACGACGACGACGACGACGACGACGACGACGACGACGACGACGACGACGACGACGACGACGACGACGACGACGACGACGACGACGACGACGACGACGACGACGACGACGACGACGACGACGACGACGACGACGACGACGACGACGACGACGACGACGACGACGACGACGACGACGACGACGACGACGACGACGACGACGACGACGACGACGACGACGACGACGACGACGACGACGACGACGACGACGACGACGACGACGACGACGACGACGACGACGACGACGACGACGACGACGACGACGACGACGACGACGACGACGACGACGACGACGACGACGACGACGACGACGACGACGACGACGACGACGACGACGACGACGACGACGACGACGACGACGACGACGACGACGACGACGACGACGACGACGACGACGACGACGACGACGACGACGACGACGACGACGACGACGACGACGACGACGACGACGACGACGACGACGACGACGACGACGACGACGACGACGACGACGACGACGACGACGACGACGACGACGACGACGACGACGACGACGACGACGACGACGACGACGACGACGACGACGACGACGACGACGACGACGACGACGACGACGACGACGACGACGACGACGACGACGACGACGACGACGACGACGACGACGACGACGACGACGACGACGACGACGACGACGACGACGACGACGACGACGACGACGACGACGACGACGACGACGACGACGACGACGACGACGACGACGACGACGACGACGACGACGACGACGACGACGACGACGACGACGACGACGACGACGACGACGACGACGACGACGACGACGACGACGACGACGACGACGACGACGACGACGACGACGACGACGACGACGACGACGACGACGACGACGACGACGACGACGACGACGACGACGACGACGACGACGACGACGACGACGACGACGACGACGACGACGACGACGACGACGACGACGACGACGACGACGACGACGACGACGACGACGACGACGACGACGACGACGACGACGACGACGACGACGACGACGACGACGACGACGACGACGACGACGACGACGACGACGACGACGACGACGACGACGACGACGACGACGACGACGACGACGACGACGACGACGACGACGACGACGACGACGACGACGACGACGACGACGACGACGACGACGACGACGACGACGACGACGACGACGACGACGACGACGACGACGACGACGACGACGACGACGACGACGACGACGACGACGACGACGACGACGACGACGACGACGACGACGACGACGACGACGACGACGACGACGACGACGACGACGACGACGACGACGACGACGACGACGACGACGACGACGACGACGACGACGACGACGACGACGACGACGACGACGACGACGACGACGACGACGACGACGACGACGACGACGACGACGACGACGACGACGACGACGACGACGACGACGACGACGACGACGACGACGACGACGACGACGACGACGACGACGACGACGACGACGACGACGACGACGACGACGACGACGACGACGACGACGACGACGACGACGACGACGACGACGACGACGACGACGACGACGACGACGACGACGACGACGACGACGACGACGACGACGACGACGACGACGACGACGACGACGACGACGACGACGACGACGACGACGACGACGACGACGACGACGACGACGACGACGACGACGACGACGACGACGACGACGACGACGACGACGACGACGACGACGACGACGACGACGACGACGACGACGACGACGACGACGACGACGACGACGACGACGACGACGACGACGACGACGACGACGACGACGACGACGACGACGACGACGACGACGACGACGACGACGACGACGACGACGACGACGACGACGACGACGACGACGACGACGACGACGACGACGACGACGACGACGACGACGACGACGACGACGACGACGACGACGACGACGACGACGACGACGACGACGACGACGACGACGACGACGACGACGACGACGACGACGACGACGACGACGACGACGACGACGACGACGACGACGACGACGACGACGACGACGACGACGACGACGACGACGACGACGACGACGACGACGACGACGACGACGACGACGACGACGACGACGACGACGACGACGACGACGACGACGACGACGACGACGACGACGACGACGACGACGACGACGACGACGACGACGACGACGACGACGACGACGACGACGACGACGACGACGACGACGACGACGACGACGACGACGACGACGACGACGACGACGACGACGACGACGACGACGACGACGACGACGACGACGACGACGACGACGACGACGACGACGACGACGACGACGACGACGACGACGACGACGACGACGACGACGACGACGACGACGACGACGACGACGACGACGACGACGACGACGACGACGACGACGACGACGACGACGACGACGACGACGACGACGACGACGACGACGACGACGACGACGACGACGACGACGACGACGACGACGACGACGACGACGACGACGACGACGACGACGACGACGACGACGACGACGACGACGACGACGACGACGACGACGACGACGACGACGACGACGACGACGACGACGACGACGACGACGACGACGACGACGACGACGACGACGACGACGACGACGACGACGACGACGACGACGACGACGACGACGACGACGACGACGACGACGACGACGACGACGACGATCGAGCAATACCGTTGTCGATCTATTCACCAAAGGCAGTCATCATAAGAACTTGAGCGTTATTTTTATAACGCAAAATTTGTTTCATCAGGGCCAAGGCCAGCGGGACATCTCTTTGAATGCTAATTATATCGTTATCTTCAAAAACCCTCGCGATCGTGCTCAAATACAGCACTTGGCACGCCAAATATGTCCCGAAAACCCACGATTTCTACAGGAGGCTTATTACGACGCAACATCTAAACGGCACGGTTATTTGGTGCTATATCTGAAGCAATCAACACCCGATAATTGCCGATACCGCAGATGTATTTTCCCTGATGATACTCGCCATTTCGTTTACGTACCGCGAAAGAAATTAAAAAGCGGTGACACATATGGAGAATTGCCAGTTCTACGCCTGTAATGGCACGCAGCGGATCGTCTCTTTGCAAGAAGAGCGTTGCGATATTGAACGCTCTTCAATATCTCACCAAAGAACAGCGTGAGGCTATTTTGCGGAAAGCGGATTCTCGTATAATACGCTGCATTTGCGAGTGCGCTTTAAACGTTCTTCGCGGTAATATGCCTCTCAAAGCCAACCATCGGAAAAAATTGCGCCGCCACGTGCCACTTCTCAGGCGCTTAGCGGCAAATAGAGGCTGCTGGAAAAGTAAGAAGAAATTTTTCATTCAAAGCGGTGGATTTTTACCCCTGCTGCTTCCCCCAATCCTCGGTACCATATTGTCAAATCTAATTGCCAAATAATGGAGCATGCCGGGAAAATGGTTCTGGTGCCCGAGGAGCGTCTATTACAACTAGATTCCCGAAAACGCAGCGTCAGCGATAGTGAGGCACGACCGGTGAGCTAAGCGGAGAAAACAATTACGGCGACTCTGAATCGCCTTGATATGGAGATGAGCGAAATTTTGAAATCTAGCGCGTACGGTGACGAGCGAGAAAAATGGCTAGCGTATTTGCGCGTATTACAGCGTTATCTACATTTCGTCGATGGCGAACGTGCACAGCTGTATCATGATCTTGTAAAGGAACAAAAAAAAGACACACACCCCACGGAAAGATCAGCATCAGTAGCAGCAGAAACACGAATGAACGATTCCATTATCGTTGAGAGTGTACCTGCGAAATTCCACAATAAAGCGAAACTCTTATTTCGAGGCCTACATGATGCGCCGTCTTCAGATTTTTCTTGGGATGCAGCCGGCACCTCGCGTATTTGTGGGAAATGCCGATCTGTGGCTGGAATCGCAAGCCAATTCAACATTACGCTCGCCCCACGGTAACAGCACCACCGACGCTGACGACGACGGTGACGACGAGGACATTAGCGATACCAGTCATTCCGAGTTCTACAGCGGTAGCGAGAGCAACAAATTAGCCGCACAGAGTGGGCGGGGTAAGAGAAGACGGCTCACCTGGTCCTCTCTCAAACTGTCAGTATGAAAACACTTGAAAAAATTTACTTTGATCCTTCACATGAGGCGTCTTTTTCCGGTGCTACTAAACTGTTACGCGTAAGTCGTAAAAAGAAAATCTCCCCAGAAAAAACAATACAGTGGCTCGAAGCACAAGATGCTTTCACTAAGCATAGAGCGATACGCCGGCGATTTCCCCGGCGCATCTACACTGTGCAGAACATTGACGATGTTTCGGAGGCTGATCTTATAGACCTTCGTTCACTCAAAAGTTATAACGATGGCTATACCTATCTTCTTGTGGTCATAGATGTGCTCAGTAAGTACGCGTGGGTTGAACCGTTGTACGACAAGGCTGCTTTAACAGTGGCTAACGCTCTGGCTCGTATACTCTCTCTAAAAAGCACAAACGGCCGATCTCCCGTTTGCCTACAATCGGACAAGGGTCGGGAATTTACAGGGTCAGTTTTTCAGACTTTCTTACAGAAGCATAATATTCAGTTTCGGGTGAGTCGCAACCCTGATGTAAAAGCAGCTGTTGGAGAGCGCTTCAATCGAACATTGAAAGAAAGAATGTGGCGATAATTCACGTATTCGCGCCAAAAACGTTATATCGACGTTTTGCAGAATATAGTATCCGCATACAATCGTACGATACATAGTGACATTAGAATGACGCCCGCATCTGTGACGTTGCTTACATCTGCTAAAGCGCGCGATATTCTAATACGGCGACATGAACAACAGCATCCTGTACAGCGGTCACCTCCTAAATATAAGCTGGGCGATATTGTCCGCATCAGTAGCGCGAAGGCTGCCTTTGCTAGAGGATACGAGAGCGGCTGGAGCAGTGAGCTGTTTAAGATACATCGTATATCCGTGAGTAGCCGACCTATCGTGTACATTCTGCATGATCTCAACGACGAGGAGATTGACGGCATTTTTTACGAACCCGAGTTATCTAGAGTCCAAAGGCGGGGAAAGAAAAAGTAGGCCCGATGAGTAACACCGAATTTTTTGTAGTTTTACCTAGCAATAGCAGCATGAAGTATTACCCTAATAACAGGACGACGCAATATACCACACACTTGCCGCAAAGTGTAAATTTACGCGGTAAATGTGTTTCCTTAGCCGAAATACACATACCGATGACTGTTCTACACGTGCCGCCTGAAGGTGAAACAAACTTTATCAGTTTAGTGACGAACGCAGTGATCACGGGCGTTGAGGCCAATGTTCATTTTAAAAACGAGCGTGCTTGCGTACCATCTGGGGTATACCGTAGCGTCTCTACGCTACTCGAAGCAATTAACTAAATTCAAAGTATCGCAGGACATTTGAAATTCCAGCATACTCTTAACGGCTATGTCTCGGTAGAGCGTGTCTGCACCGAGTGCAAAAATCTAGAACACGCTTTCCACTGTTCCCCCATAATTATCAAAATTTTAGGCTTCACTCATAGCACGGGTCTTGTGGTAGCGAATCAGTATATTGCGCCGCAGTCGGCTAGCCTCATGAACGGTATACCCAATATGTTGTTTGTTTTTACGGATATTTGCGAGTCCTACATGATCGGTGATGTACACGCGCCATTATTACGTGTCGTTCCCTTTGACATTGATAATAATTATAATTACGGCTCTGTGAAAATCAAAAGTTTTTTGCCACCGCGGTACATACCTCTTCTACGTACCAGCTTTCAAACGATAGATATCGATATAAGATATAAATTCGGGCATTGGATGCCATTCGCGGGTGGAATGCTAACCGTGACACTCCAGTTCAAACGCCTAGCTTAGCTCCGGTAGAGAAAGAGAGAGAGAGAGAGAGAGAGAAAGAGAGAGAGAGAGAGCAACATGAATTACTACGATGCGTGCTTTGACGCACAAGTGGGAGCAGGTAGAACAGGGTACGGGGGAATTAGCCAAGTATACATAGGGTCGCCGAACCAGAGGGGTCACGGTATAGGCAGTTTCCTTGGCGGCCTTTTCCGGCGCTCTTTACCTCTCTTAAAACAGGGGGCGCGAGCTGTCGGCATAGAGGCTATACGGTCAGGCCTTAATGTGGCGAGCGATATAATCGATGCAGGAATTCAGCCTAGGGAAGCCTACAAATCGCGTTTGCGCGAATCGGGTGTGAGTTTGAAGCGAAAAGCTGAGGAAAAACTCAATAGTCTTATGCAGGGCTCAGGATATACGGCCTCGAAAATTCACAAGCTTGCGCATTCGCTCAGTAACTACAGCGCACGTAGGATCGGCCTAAAAAAGAAAACAGCCGCGTTGAAGACAAAACGTACAAATTGTGTTAAAAAAAAAGAGAACAGCTAGTAAGAGAACGCCGAAGAAGAAGAAGAAGAAGAAGTCGCGAGCTAGGTCCGTATCAGATATCTTCTCGTGAAAATGGCGTTCTTGCATGCCCATTCGTGTGAGTGTATGAAGTCTGAGTTGGAACTATTCTCACTACCGCCGACTCAAACAACCATCGAGGGAACGCAATGGGTGCACTATAAACCGATCTCATCTCTGTCGGATGATTCACCAATAGAATTTGTGGTACCTGGCCAAGGTGACGAATACATCGATCTTGCTCATACCATGCTAAGCATACATGTCCAAATACGCTCGAGTGCAGTGAAACCCGACCCTACCATTAGAGTGGTGCCCGTAAATAATTTACTTCATTCGCTGTTCAATGAAGTCGATGTATTTCTCACTCAGAAGTTCGTATCTCCACCCAATAATGCGTATGCATACAGAGCATACATTGAAAACTTATTAAATTATGGGCAGGGTGCGAAAAGCTCTCATCTTTCAAGTTGCCTGTGGTACAGTGATACGGCCGGTAAAATGGGCGATGTAGCAGAAGCTAATGCAGGCCTTGCTAATCGTCGAATGTTCCTTAATGGGCGCAATGAGATCGATCTCCTCGGTCACCTCCATTGCGACATTTTCAATCAAGAGCGATTTCTCATAAACGGCGTGGAGTTGCGATTACGCCTTGTGCGTACCAGCGACGCATTCTGTCTTATGACTTCCTCGAAAGATTTCAGCATGCATATTACCGAGGCATCGCTTCTCGTACGCCGCGCTAAAATTGCCCCTGGTATACTTTTAGCTCACACGCGAGCATTATCAAAATCTACAGCAAAATATCCTTTGACACGTGTCGAGGCTAAGTCTATATCGATGCAGGCCGGAGTGCACGGCGATACTCTGGACAATGTTATACCGGGCCAACTGCCGAAGCGCATATTTATAGGATTTGTCGATAATAAAGCACTCAACGGTAACCGCGCGTTGAATCCGTTTAACTTTCAGAATTATAAAATTAATTATCTCGCGTTATATGCTGACGGTGTACAGATACCGTCGAAAGCACTCCAACCTAACTTTGACGACACGCATCTATATGTGGATGCGTATCATACATTATTCTCAGGCACTGGCATTCACTTTCTCAATCAGGGTAATTCAATTACTCGCACAGCGTATTCCTGGGGCTATTGTCTTTTTGCGTTTGATGTAACGCCCGATCTTTCGGCGAACAGTGACAGTCATTGGAATTTGGTGAAACACGGTAGCGTGAGGCTCGAAGTACGCTTCGGTGAGGCAATAACTTCAACGGTAAATTGTGTCGTGTATGCGGAATATGATAACGTGGTGGAGGTTGATGCTCCCCGGCAAGTTATTGTAGATTCCAGCGGTTGAGCACTCCAGTTCGAGCAGAGCGCTCAGAGCAGAACCATCATGAGTATCGCGATAGACATACAAGGCTTAACGGATAAGCACTACAACTTTATACCGAAAGAAGTGGCTGTTGCATCAATCGATTCATCATGGCACGATCATTGGATCGTCGCTCCACCTCACACATACAGACAATTACCATCGGATGTGAAAAGTACGAACGAGCGGGAGACGCGGGAGCATCACGGTATAAAATGGTTCGATGGTCATACACCACTACCCTGTATTGAGAGAATTTTTAGGGCAATCGCTACCGATTCTACGCGGATATTTGTACGAGGTGTCACTAAATCATCCTATTTAGCGCAACTCACCGACTACTATATTATAAATTTGGAGGAGGATGAGGATAATATCTCTTTTCAGCATCTTCCGGGGGCCGGTACACATTGCTCATATCACGCCGCGATACGGCAAAATCAATCGTATAAGTGTGCCCTGGATAATGTGATGAGGATTAAAACGCTGCTCTGTCAGAGTGAACGTCGCGAGTCGCTATGGGAATATAGGACAACAACAGCGTTATCGGTTGGCTTGCCGTGTGACGAGTCCTGCTATGAACAGCCTTCAAATCCTCGATTCTCTACGTGATATAAAAAATCACGGTGTTGGTGTATACCCCGCAGATCGCTTACCAAAAGTTTGGACAAAACCAACAGCTCTTGTCGCGAGTGCTGATGGATATAAACAGCCCGGTACCCACTGGATCGCCATGTACGTCGATCGAGAGGGACGCGGATGGTACTTCGACAGCTACGGACTACCACCAATCATCCCGCAGCATCTCCGTCGACTCCGAGGAAACTGTAAACTCTTCCGATACAGCACCGATCAGCTTCAAGCTGCGGATTCGCAGTGCTGCGGACAATATTGCATTATGTTTCTTCATTATATGTGTACTGGCTTCGGTATGCATAAGTTTAGAAGCGTATTTTCAAATGATCTATCACGCAACGATAAAATAGTTGGCGACTACTACAAGACATTTAGCCATAAGCAGAATAAAGCTACGCGTAAAATGTTCAATAAGGGTCTGCCCGCAGAAGGCAGCAATTCCTTCAATCATAAAAGTTTACATTGTGTACAGGGCTGCTGCTCCCGTAATCGCTAACTGTTCAATAAAATGATGACACTTGGAATATTTCTCTGTGTCTCGAACTTTATTCAGCGGTGCATAGCAACGACATCGTCAGCAATTTCGGAAGAGACTCCGCCTGGCGCTCTTCGACATCAGCCATCTTGTTTTGCGCGACTCTTAACGAAACGCAGTGAGGGGAAGCTGCGGGTATGGTGGGTGGGTGTAGCAGAGATACAAGGGATCAGTCGTTCCGCATTGTTAATTGTTCTCGGGCGGTAACAGCAGAAGCATATGCAGAGGAAGCGGTGCGAGTTAAAAGTACGCGTTGAGCCATTCTTGCAAAACTTAGCTGCTCTTCAAACACTCATCCAGAGAAGAACAGCGTTACAAATTTTAATCCGTGAAATTCAAAAGCTCAATATCAGCGATGGACTTCTCCCAAATCAACAAGATCGGAAAGTTGTCGGACTTCCTGCCGACGAAAAAACTGTCGGAACTTTCGCTAAAAACCGACTACAAGATTTCTGATGTACGGCCAGTAAAAACACGCTTCGGGCCCCGAATCACCATTGACGTGGACAGGGAGTTCACGTGCTTTCTACCATCCAGATTCACCAAAGTTCTGGAAAACGAAACGCTGTTCCAGCAGATGGTAACGGCTGCGCACGAGAATAATCTTCTCATGGAGTTCTTCGCGGACGATTTCAACACTCTGGAATTCAAGCCAGCCGCCGAATAGGGCAGCGTCTGCAGTTCCCGCGCAAGACAACGATATCTCACTTGCGTGATTCAGTCTACCCAGAGCAGCCATGGCAAACGAGGCTTCCGATAATCGGTGCTATAAACCGTGCCCGCTGCTACTACAAATATCCCATACTCTCAACAATTGCTCGACAAAACGTGTGCGGTTGGGTATTGAAGTTATCGGTGCTAATCAATTACACCCTGTCATGCGTTTCACATGCGACAGCAACGGTTGGACAACGTTAAATACTCCGTCGTGGTTGGATTTTCGCGAACGTCTCTCTACGATCACAGCGTATCTCAATGGCGAGGAAAACACTCCTACGGTCCACACCGTGGTTTCCTGCGATAGTTACAATTTAGAATACGGTGAACAACTCAACCGGCCCACCGTAACTATCCAGAACTGCAACGACTATGGAGCAAACGCTATACACCGTGCGGCGCCATTCTTCACGTTCATAAAAGATGACTTCGTCGTGCTGCAGCTATTGGAGGATCGCATAAACGGCTACATGGCATGGCGTCATCGCTCCACCGAAGACGTGACAAAGTGTGAAAATGCACTTGTCAGCGTAATCGCAGCCGAAATATTCAGCATGACAGCGCGTCGCTTACGGCGACGGGTTCGTAAAAGGAAGACGAAAATACAGGAAAGCGTTCAATGCACCCTATCCTGTATACCCGGCGAGCTCGCCGTACGCGCCAGAACAAGCCCCACCGATAATCTCATAAACCATTAGTTGAAACGGATAATTAACAGCGATATCATGTACATATCATAAAAATGTATACTTTGTGAACATATTTTAATAAAGCAAAAAAAAAAGGGGCCGGTATGGCGAACCCTCCGCTCCGGCCATCCCCCCTCCACGACCCCCTAGGGGGTCGGGGGGGGATAAGGATGGCCATCCCCACTCCATCCCCACCACCTCGGCTACCGAGGAGTGGGGGTAGGAGAGCGGATGAGGAGTGGGGGTCGCCATAGTGGCCTCCATACTACTGACGATTCAAAATCACCGCGCGGATGGAGCCCGCGGTGGTAGCGCCGCCAGGCGGGTACAATTCGCGGATCGTTCATCACTTCCACAACCATTTCGCCAGCATTGCGTTTGGGCTCCTTTACTCTAGTCTCCATGGCATGGAGGCTATATGGAGGAGGTCGAACTCATATGGGAGACATATGAAAAATATGACCACAAAATCGTTTGATATAGTGAGGCGCAGCGATCGCGCTATTACCATTAAGTTAGTTGCGTGCGAGAGAGACAGAATAAGGAAATCCTGAGAAGTGAGTTGCATGTGACAGAGATGGAAGACATCAAAGCTTATAAGAAAATTGATCTCATTATTATTATTAGTATTTATATTATTGTTAAAACTAAGTAGAGAGCAATCATACAGCAATAATAGTGTGAATATCATTCAAGCTTTGATGCTAATTCTAAGCAGAGCCGCAATTGAAATACAACGATTCTAACATTAAGTTGTGATAGGCAAGATAGCCCCGAGAATAAGGCTCCGGCTACGAAAATGTGGGCGTAAGTTCAAATCCTCCTTGGCGAAATTTTTGATTGCTTAATGAACCGTACGAACGGGTTGACAATGTTCAATTCTCATTGCAAATCAAAGTGCAATAATCTGCACAATAACATTTTTAATGATAAATTGTCATTGCAAAGTGCTGTGAACCCTCACATGTGCCTAAATGAAACAATGTAAGAAATGACCACATGAAACAGAGTAAGAAAGACTTGAAAAATCAAATAAAAACGGGTGACGTACGATGAAGGTGTAACTGGACTTTAAGACGAAATATGCGATTTAAGTGAAAAGTACGAACAATAATCAGAAAATGGCAAGGTCCGTGTAAGGAAGATGACTGAAAAAGATTGACGTATGAAAATCTATGAAAAATGAGAGAAAGTGAGGAAGAACAGAGACGAAACAGAATATAACAATGGAGTACCTTTAGCACCTTAAACAATGTCAATTATCGTGCTGAACGCATATTTCTATCAGCTTTGTCAGCATTGATGCCGCCGTTACAGCCTGCTATAGCACAAACTTTCCTCATCCTGCTTCAGAATTAAAATCATTAATGCCATAATAACCTCATTAAAATTGAAAAGTGTATAGTAACGTAACTTATTACTATGTAAACAGACAAACAACCGTTAGTCACGAGGGACCCATGTGTAAGGTTATGAAAATTGCAAATAATCGGATTAGAGATTAAAGTAATTATGCTTAGCTCACGATACTGACCTTGATATCGATGCGGAAAAACGTTTAATCTGATATAAGAAGAACACTCAATTCTTTTCACTTCACGATTAAAAATCCAATTTATAAATCTCTAATGCTGCACTTTATCTTCGCTGTTCGCTTTTTTGTTTGGGCATATAGCACATGAACAAACAATTATTGCCTACTTCCGATACGTCTTTCATCTCTCTCACACGCAACTAGCTTCATGATATCAGCGCGATCGCTGCGCCTCACTATATCAAATGATTTTGTTGTCACTTTTTAAGACACAGTTCGGACTCCTTTATATAGCCTTCATGCTCCATGGGTTCCATGGAGACTAGATACAGGAGGCCACACTCGGTCTTTCAACTCGTTCTCAAAACGGTATGCGAGATAGACGGCGCTGCGGTGCCCTGAAATACATGTATAGATATACGCAAAACATGGGTCCGATGAAGACGGTTCACAGCTGATGTACCTAACCTTCATTCATCTTTAAGTGTCAGAGTAATACAATTTAAGACAAAGTCATACGGTATTTGATTAATACGCATACAGTACAGATCAGGGTTGCCATCCGTACGAGGTTTCTCGTACAACTACGAGATTTAGAGGTCCCGGTACAAGGTACGAGCTTACATCCATCCTCGTACGATTTTGTACGAGATTCGTTGATCTAAATAATATTTTGGAACGCAACCCCTTACTATAACGTAATCGCTGAACGGCACGTATGTAGCAGTGCTTGCAATATTCTTATAGGTTGCAACAATGCAACATTGTTTTTAGGTGTCGTTGAAAGAGGGGCAAGAGGCGCGGGTGACAGCGCCTCTCGTAACCATGGCAACGGGGCAACTGACATGCGCAGTCGACGCCATCTAGTTACATCGCCATACACGTCATCGACGAGTCTAGTTATATGGCGGGCACTGCATCTGCCTCTTGGGGATTCCCCCGATATTATACGTCCCTAACTCCAAGTTTTTAAGTTGGTAGCAGTTAGTATGTATACACTTCCAAACTAACACACTCTCTCACAACAAGCTACACTACTATACTTGTGTTGTTTTCCCGAAAAGTTGGAATTTTGTCGTTAGTTTATTTTGTGAAAAAATTACGAACTATTATAGATTTCGACTATTATTAAGTGGAATTTAGTGTATGGGCATGATGGAGATTTCAAGTGACAGTGACGATAATAATGAGCGATCGGCTACTCTACCCGGGCCCCGTAAAATGGCTAAGGTTGACGGGTGGACAGCGAAAAAGAAAGGTGATACAAAAAACGTTCACCGTGTGCAGTCGTTCAGAGAAGCTTGGCTCAAAGATCCAATGTTCCGGGATTGGCTTTTGCCTGATTTAAACGACACTCACAGGGCTAAGTGCAAGTTCTGCCCTTTCTCCTCGATAGTTGCTGCGTTGACCAATGTAAAAGCTCATGCTGCAACTACAAAGCCTAAAAATAATATCCCTGGTCTTCTTTCTGCACAAAAACCTCAGCAGCAGCTAACGGCTTTGGGGTTTCACGTGGGTAAAAAACCTGAAAACAATAATAAAAATAGAGCAGAAATAAAATTCTGTGCCTTTTTTGTCGAGCACAACATACCATTTTCAGTCGCTGACCACTTCTCCGACCTTCTCAAAGAATGTATAACAGATTCTGCTATAGTCAAAGAAATAGAGCTTAAACGCACAAATTTGACAGCTATAACAAAAAATGTTATAGCTATAACGGCAATGCTCAGAAAACCTGCAAAACTGAAAAATTGAAGAAGTTTTTTTCTGTTCTAACTGACGAGACCACCGACATATCAACGATAAAAACTGCTTGCGTCGTCGTGCGGTACTTCGATGAAGATGCTCAGAGAATTTGTAGCGTATTTTGGGAGCTGCACAACTTATTTGATCAAAACCAAACTGATGAGGTTCAATCAGCGAATGCAGAGACATTATACAGTGCATTGACTCAGTCGTTCTCAAGCCGTGGTGTCCCTTTAGGAAATATAATCGGCTTCGCATTAGATGGCTGTAATGTCATGATGGGAGACAATAACTCAGTGAAAACCCGACTCCTACGTGATTTACCAGGAATCACGATCGTCAAATGTGTATGCCACTCGGCTCACCTGTGCGCAAGCGAAGCCTGCAAGAATATACCAGTATCTGTTCAACAACTTTCCAGAGACATTCACAATTTTTGCAAACATAGTGACAAACGACTCATTAGCCTGCGTGCCTTCCAAGATTTTCTGGACGTTGAACCACACAAAATTCTCAAACCATCGCAAACCAGATGGCTGTCGTTGTCTGCAGTTGTATCCAGAATACTACAACAATGGGAGACTTTGCGTTTGTTTTTCATCGATTTTACAACAAGAGCGAACAAAGAAAAATCCGATGTCATGAATCGAGCAATATCGATCCTAGAAAAATTATGTGACCCGTTTTATTGCATGTACTTCTGTTTTCTGGATTGGGCGCTTAGCCTATTTACAAGATTCAATTTGGAATTCCAAAGAGAACACCTAGTTGTGACGAAGCTTCACGACAAGATATGTGACCTTTACAGAGAAATTCTGCTTCGGTATCTTAGCCATGGGTATGTAACAGGAAGAGAGCTCACTCGAGTCAACCCAGAAAATAATCAGTTCAAATTGCGGGACAGCGAGATATACCTTGGGGTTAAAGTATATGACATGATGAAGAAATCGGAAGTAATCGCGAAACGCGCGGAAAAGGCATCATTCATATCAAACTGTAGAGCATTTTTCAAGGTAAATAATTTATTTCAGTATTTAATTATTTCAGTTGATAACTGACTGTATGAATATACGTTCTTTTTTATTTTCAGACCGCTGCTTTGGAGATTCGCAAAAGATATAACATGGAAGATCCAATACTTTCTAAGTTAAAAGTTTTTGAACCCAAGTCAGCCTTGTCTATCAGCTTCAGAGACCGTTTCCCAACCTTGATGCCTGTTATGGAGGTTGTACCGCGCATCATATCACCTTCCGACGATGTCTCAAAACAAGAAATTGATGACCAATAGAGAAGCCTGCCCATGGCCACGGCTCGTCATTCTGAGGGCATTTGTGGTGTCAGTGAGCCGGACAAGTTTTGGGCCCAATTATCAAAGACGGAGTTTAATAAGGTCGCTTTAGCAGTATTGTCTGTTCCACATGCTAATGCCGATTGTGAACGTGTGTTCAGTAAGGCCAATCTCAGCAATACCAAATTGAGGAATCGACTGATTGCTGAGACGGTCAATGGCACATTGCTTGTGGCAGAATGCGCAAAGGGACCTGACCGAAAGGGCTCTTGCGTCAATTTCGAGCCGACCCGTCTTATGCTAAGTGGAATGAATTCCGAAAACTTATATGGAAAAAAAAGGAAAGCGACAAAGGAAGATGATACGGATAATCAAATGACAGAGGATATCGTATTTGACAATTCAATGCTTCAGCCTTAAGTATTTGTGTCTGTGACGTAGTTTTGACAAGGTATTATTTCATAATGTTACCAAAGAAAAAATGTATTTAATAATGTTATCAAAAAAGTTTTATTCTATATTCTTCCATAAGATAACTTACAGCTAAAATACAGATAGAGCATATAATGAAAAAAGAGGGCCAATTAAAAGTTTTCACAGATAAGTATAGAAGATAGATCTAAGAGGCAAGAGACAGAATGGTAGAGATCAATATAGGTATGATAAGAATAAGAACAAAAACAATATAAACACTATACATCTGGAAGATACATAATAAAGTATGTAAGATAAATAATTATATAATATTCGAATGCATTCAAGAAGACATAAAGAAGTCGTTACATAACGATGTTTTGAGTTTTTACGTACTTGTGAAAAATATATCAATATCAACTTTCTTAGTTTCTTAATTTAGTTTGTTTATATTGTGTAAGTAATACACAGATGTTACGTTACCGTAGAAAATAAATTATACTCCATATGATCTGTCTATGCTATACTCCTATCATATAAATTTGGTTCATTGAACAATATAAAAAATAATAATGAATGGTAGGTACGAAGTCGTGTTGCCAACATACGAGATTTCAGACCATGTCTGTACGAGGACAAGACGTCGGCGTCTGGCAACCCTGGTACAGATAAAGGATAGTTCTTAAAATCAAACACTGTAGTTTTTAATTCTTGTGTCATTTTTCAGAGTACAAAACGAGTATATACGACCAAAGTAGAGTGCACACTTTCACCATATCGCACACACTGCAATTGAATTACAAGAATGAAAAACTGATAATATTTTTCAATTATCGAATACGGTATAATATTCGTAACATTTATCATGAAAAAAATACTAATTTCCATTCGGACTCTCAGTGAACAAGGAAATTTATTTTGTCATCAGTTATTGAATAAATTACTGTACGGGCGACAAAGTTTTCAGTCGGAATAATTAGTATACTTAAACAAAAGACTTACCTTTGCTCGCTTTAAAAAAAGTTGTTCTTCAAACGGACATGGGGAAATTACCGAGCCGTGATCGCCCGAAATTTTGACGTTTGCTGTCACGCTCGGTCTGTCTCATCCGATCACTTTCACCTCGTCGACCAATATATTACTATACAAAGTGTCCGCAGCACCCCAGCGCCGTCTATGTTGCAGCCATTTTCGGGGACGCTTTTATCAGTGGCTTTGCACGGGAGTTTGGTCTCCTGGTATCTAGTCTCCATGATCTCATGGATCGTGTAGGGTCGCATTTGCGTCCCTGGGGCGTTTTTAAAATTATCCACGATTCGCGCCGAATAATATCATAGAAGGCCGTGCGAACCGATCCCGACGCCACCGTCCGAGGCGGTCACAGCCTTCTCAAGCGTAAAAGATAGTAACGATTAGGTACGAGAGAGAGAGAGAACACTTCCGTGCACTTGTTGTCGGGTAACGCTTGAGGCCGGCTGTAGCGACGGCCATTCCCCGCGTGCGAAACGAAGACGATCGTCATCCCCGACCCAAAAAGGGGTGCTAAAATAAGGATCGCGGTTAATCAACAAAACCGCCACGGGTCCATACAAATGTCCAAAAGGGCTGAAGGGTGCACCTATCAACGTGATGCTCGTCGATTGGCCCGAACAACCGCCACGGGTCCATACCGGTCGCCACATGGTGAGTGGCGACGGCCATCTTGTATGAGCGGATCAAGCGGCAGAGAGGCATCGCGCGTCCTAATCGTTCCCGGTCAAAGAAGTCAACGGCAAAGACGTCGACGAAGAGCCCGAACCAAACGTCAGAGATTCTCGTCTCCGAGGGTCCGCGACATCGTGTTCAGAGAGGTCATCAGGCGGGGGGGTCGTTGACCTACCCGGGTTCGGAGCAGTCCAGAGTCACCCAGGACGACGTGCGGCCCAATGAAACAAGTATAATCGTTCTCGAGAAGAACAAGACGGTAGCGTGAGTAAAGATATTAAAAGAACGATCCGCAGTGTCAAGTGCCGCCTCGAAATAGTTTAGGAAATAAATTGAAGAATGTCGCGCTGCGGAGTCAGCATCGTATACCGGTTGAAAGATATATTTATATTGTTACAATGATTGTTATGGGATGTTTATTTATATTTATTATGTGTGAGTTGCAGACGAAAAAGAATGCGTAACGGAGCTCGCCTAGTTGCCCTGTAAAAAAGGGGATATTTGTATGTATATTTTGTAAAGAAGAATGCGTAACGGAGCTCGCCTAGTCGCCCAGGAAAAAGGGGCATTTATCTTCATGTAAAATGAGTGCGTAACGGACCTCGCCTAGTTGCCCTGTAAAAAAGGGGATATTTGTATGTATATTTTGTAAAGAAGAATGCGTAACGGAGTTCTCATTTTGACCTGTCAAAATAGCGGTTTATATTTTTGTACCTAATGTCGCGCAACGGAATTCGCACCATTGCCCTAGTGGGATAGGCCTTCGAGCATAAAAATAAGATAGAATGAAAACAGCGGGTAAATTGTATAGAAGGAAGTGAAGTCGAGATTTGGAGAATAATGAAATTATAGTGACAAATAAAAATACAATTTGTTACAAATTGGCGCCCAACGTGGGGCCCGATCAAGGGTATCGAGTCTCACATAAAATATATAATTGAGTGTTAAAATATCCTTAAAAGGATCTTTAGAATTATTAGTTGTGGATAAGCGTTCAAATTGAAATCAAAGTTAGCTCAAATTTAAAATCTAATTGAAATGACCCAAACAACGCCAACGAGAACTCCGGAGATGGGGAATACTCCGGCATCCCCGTCGCCGGAGATAAGATCAGTCAAAGCGAAGCGGACGTTACACATGTCGGCACCAAACCAACCAAGTAATAATATGAATGACGCTGTAGGTTCAGCGGAGGAGAGGAGACTATTGTGCGAGGAAAGGACGAAAATAAACGCCGAACGGGTTGAAATCGAAAAGATGAAAAGAAATATAATCGAAGGAAACGTCGTGGCGGAGGAGGTTCGACGCCTCAGAGCGGCCACTGAACGCCAAGAAAGACCGATTGAAGAATTGCAAGCAGCCGCAGCGGCGGGAGCTATGACGTCGGTAGAACAACAAAATCAAGGTACGTTGAACGGGCTTATTAGAGGATTCCAATCACTTAAAATAGAGATACCAATCCCTAAGTTCAAAGACAAGTCGGTCAACCACCCGCATGAGTTCATAGAACAATTAGAACGTTTTTCGCAAGTGAAAAGAGTCGAACCAGACATGAAAATGTTGGTAGTTGAAAATGCACTAGAGGGGCGGTCGCGCGTGTGGTACCTAGCCAACCGGTTGATTTGCCCTAACTTTCAAATTTTTAAGGAACACTTTTTGCAAGAATTCTATTCGATCCCCGTCAGAGTCCGATACAAAAGCCAATGGATAAGCCAACGGTATAATGCTAATTCTGGAACGCTTCAAAGTTATTTTCTGAAGCAATATACTGCGGCGAAGTACATTACGCCCCCATTAGAAGCATACGAAATAAACTACACAATTATGCAGGGTTTACCATTCAGAGTAAGAGAGGCGATGATATCCACAGATCTATCGGATGTCAAGGCCGTTTCGCAGGCGCTCGCTATTTTAGACCGAACGAATGAAGATAGAGAGAGAGTGAGGAGAGGATTTCTAGGGGGAAATTTCCCCGAGGCTCCAGCCTTACACGCGAACAACGCTGACCCGCGATCAGGAAATAACAGAAACCAAAATAACGATCGATACAGGGGGGTGCAATAAAATGTCAGAACCAATGGGAACCCGGGAGAAAGGGGGATACCCCCGCGTTCAACGAACGCATCCCGAGTGGTGACAAACGCGGCCGTCACTGCTGAGATTCCGCAACAACAACAGCCTACCTTGGAAATGACCAATCAGGCGGGACAGCAATCGCAAGTCCTCCCTCATCCGAACATACCTCCCCCACTTACATCGGTGGAAACGACGGAAATGAGTTTGCCCAGTACTTCGTATAATTTAAACGCGTAGGTGGTGTGGCGCCTGCTAGCGTGTCTGCGTCACACCAAATACACGATATGGTCGAGAATATGATAGGAGAGATTATAGAAGATCCGGATTATGGCAAAGAACCGAAGTCGATTATTCGCGAATGCCCTCGTTTACTCCTTCATTTGTACAAGATTCCGATCTCCGCGTGGGGTGATACGGGCAGCCAGGTATCATGTATTTCCGAGGAATTATATAGGTATCTGAAAAGTTATTTCGTCGTTAACGAGTTGCCAGTCCCAAATTGGGTGGTGACCACGGCCGTAAATCAAAAGCCCACCAAGGTCCACAAACAGGTTCAAATAGAAATTTCCATCGATGATTTCCGGATTTCATCACCCATGTTGGTGGTTCCTTATCTTACAACGCCTGCCATCTTAGGCAATGATTGGTTCCTAGCCAATGGCGCTGCCATAGACTACGATTCGCTTACGTTGAAAATTCGTGGAAAGCAGATCTCGGAAAGCCTCGTCTATTTTGACACGCCAAGCAAAGATAAAATTAGTACTTCAAAGGTTCATGAAGTGGTCGTAATACAGATTATAGACGCTTCACCCCAAAAAGATCTGTCTCGTGAAACACTGGAGGGCGTACATAATTATAGGAACGTAGGATGTAGAGGAATTCTACCTGAAGAGGGGGATAACGACCAGTCATCAATCCCAAAATTGTCGGAGCAGGAAATAACTAATCTAGATTGCGAACCGGAAATTAATAATCCCGATAAGATAGAAAGACGAGAAGTTTCAGAGGTCCATCGCCCGGGTGAATCGCGAGTGGAAAGCGAAACCAGTGACTTGAACGAACTGATAGAATTTGAGGAAGAATCCGAGGCTGAACAACAAGAGAACCTCAGCATGTGTCGACTTTATGTCGAAGGGGAAGTCGAAGGGTTCACCTCGGATCTTCGTCAAATAATCGCGGAAATTCCAGAATTGTCAACCGAACAAAAGAGTAGCCTGGAAGTTGTGGTTACCAAATACCGAAATTTATTCACGGCGAAACCCTGGCCCGCAGGACAATATGAACATAAAATACAATTGAAACAGCCAAATACGGTAGTCAAGAAGTCGTACCCAGTTCCGTACTCATTAAGGCAGTCCGTCCAAGAAGAGTTAGATGTCATGCTGGAACAGGGTATAATAGAAAGATCAAACAGTTCATTTTGTAATCCACTTCGAATCGTGCAGAGACGTGATGGCCGATTGCGCATTTGCCTTGATGCTCGCTTTCTAAATGCAGCAATCGAGTCAGATAACGAAACTCCGCCGAGGATTGAGGAACTCACCCAAAAACATCATGGGATCTGTATGATAACAACCGCTGATCTAGCCAACGGTTACTGGCAGATACCCTTGCATAGATTGTCGCGCCCATATACCGCTTTTTTGTATGGGTCAACACTATATCACTTTTGCCGTATTCCTTTCGGTCTGAAGACCGCAGGAAGTGGGTTTATTCGAGCATTGAGTTTGATCTTTAACAGGAGCTATGATTCCTTTTTAACGTTATACATCGACGACTTGTTGATTTCCTCAAAATCCTGGTTAGAGCATCTTGAACATATAGATTGCGTCTTTAATACTTTGCAACAAAACAATTTTACGCTTGGTTTAAATAAATCCATGTTCTGTCACTCGTCCGTTCGATTTCTGGGATTTATTTTGTCTGTGGAGGGAATACGCCCCGATCCTGACCGGCTGATGGTTATTCGAAACTTTAAGGCACCTCAAAATATCAAATAACTTCAACAATTTATAGGGGTATGCACCTACTATAGGCAGTTTAGCGTAAGTCATGCTAACTTCGTAGAACCATTTCGAAGTCTGCTTAAAGCGAAAACGTCGTTGCATTGGACGAACGAACACGATCAGGCGTTTACCGCGTTGAAGGAAAATTTCGCAAATTCGGTTATGTTGTCGCATGTTAACCCCGAACTCAAATTTAAATTGCAAACAGATGCTTCCGATAAGGGAATTAGTGGAGTGTTATATCAAGAGCACGAAGGCCAAAATAAATATATCATATCTTTAGTGAGCCGATGTCTAAATCCAGCTGAAAAGAATTACGGAACCACAGAGAAAGAGTTATTAGCCATAGTTTACTCAGTGGGGAAGTGTCGCAGATATCTAGTAGGAAGAAAATTTGAAATTATAACAGATCACAAAGGCCTTACCTTTTTGAACACGACACTCTTTCACACGCCTCGTTTAAAGCGATGGTGTTTAATTCTACAGCAATATTCCTATGAGGTAACATACTGCGCTGGCAAGGAAAACATAGTTGCGGATTTTTTTAGTCGCAATCCGAATAGTTGTTCTGAGAATAACTCTCAACCACGCTTATTACTACCTTCGTTGGTCGCAAAATTACCACTAAATTTGGAAGAACAGAATGGGCGGACTACCTTATCGTGCTTTATAGGCGTAACAAACCAGCCTTTGGATGAAGAAATGCGAAAGGACTTGACTAAATTAGCGGAACTACAAGCAAAGGATGAAAAAATTGCCTCTGTAATAAAAGAAGTACTTGCAGGACGGTGGGAAGATCTATATCAAATTAAGCACTACATTTTATTTCAACATAATCCGGTGACACAGAGATGGGTTATAGTCGTACCTCATATTTTAGCGTCAAATATTATCGAATATGTTGGCGATGGCAAGACGATGGCCTATATAAGTACGTATTTTATATGGAAGAGGATGAGGCAAAATGTAAAAACGCATGTCCAGCACTGCGATCTGTGCCAACGAGTTAAGCCCGTTAATTTCTCACTGGAAGGAGAATACCAGTTGGTGAAGTCTGAAAGGCCTTCTGAATTAGTAACGGTCGACTTTTACGGCCCGTTGCCTCAATCGACAGCGGGAGTGCAATATATTTTCGTGGTGCTAGATGCTTTTTCTAAATTTGTTAAACTGTATCCGATTAAGAAAGCTACTACGGCCGTAGCATTATCGAAGCTTGAATGTCATTATTTTAAGGAGATAGGGCAGCCCCTGTGGATACTCGCGGATAATGGAACTCAATTTACGTCTGCAAAATGGATTCAAAGGTTAGAACAGCAGAACATCCGTGCTAGGTTTTGTTCGGTGAGACATCCCCAAAGCAACCCCACGGAGCGTGTGATGAGGGAGCTTGGTAGATTTTTTTATGGTTTTTTGCTCGGAAGCCCATAACAAATGGGCACGATTCGTCCCACGTATCGAGAAGCTGTTGAATATAACGACCCATTGCAGTACGGGATATACTCCCTACGAGTTGCAAACGGGAGAAAATCCGTCAAATGAACTCGTAAAAATCGTCGAATTTCCCGAGTCAAGTCCAGAATTATATGAGCGCAAACTTATTAAAGCCAATGAAAATATCTTCCGAAGCTTCCAGAACCGAAAAAAGTATCAAAAATCAGTTTCAACTCATGTTAAAGTCGGTGATTTGGTGCTACTGCGTCGGCCGTACCCCTTTAATGCATCGGATAAGGTCACGGCAAAGTTTTTTCATTTATATTTTGGTCCATATACGATCGATAAAGCGTATGGGATGAATGCTTTCCGGTTGGTTGACCCTCGGAATAATAATGTCGTAAAAGGAATTTATAATAGAATTCACCTAAAACCGTATAATGAGCCCGCTCAATATGCCTAACTAATGTGATTTCAAATTTCAGTCCCTTCGGCGTTTATTGTATGTATGTCAAATTGTTTGTAAAAGTTCCTATTAGTTTAAGTCGGTTACAAGCGTTTAGTTATAAAGAATCGAAGTCATGAATGGCCTATGCGTATTATTTATTCAGAAGCGAACTCGTTACTTGGCCAACTCGCCGATCCTGAATGAAGGGGGATGTTGTAGGGTCGCATTTGCGTCCCTAGGGTGTTTTTAAAATTATCCACGATTCGCGCCGAATAATATCATAGAAGGCCGTGCGAACCGATCCCGGCGCCACCGTCCGAGGCGGTCACAGTCTTCTCAATCGTAAAAGATAGTAACGATTAGGTACGAGAGAGAGAGAACACTTCCGTGCACTTGTTGTCGGGTAACGCTTGAGGCCGGCTGTAGCGACGGGCATTCCCCGCGTGCGAAACGAAGACGATCGTCATCCCCGACCCAAAAAGGGGTGCTAAAATAAGGATCGCGGTTAATCAACAAAACCGCCACGGGTCCATACAAGTGTCCAAAAGGGCTGAAGGGTGCACCTACCAACGTGATGCCCGTCGATTGGCCCGAACAACCGCCACGGGTCCATACCGGTCGCCACATGGTGAGTGGCGACGGCCATCTTGTATGAGCGGATCAAGCGGCAGAGAGGCATCGCGCGTCCTAATCGTTCCCGGTCAAAGAAGTCAACGGAAAAGACGTCGACGAAGAGCCCGATCCAAACGTCAGAGATTCTCGTCTCCGAGGGTCCGCGACATCGTGTCCAGAGAGGTCATCAGGCGGGGGCGTCGTTGACCTACCCGGGTTCGGAGCAGTCCAGAGTCACCCAGGACGACGTGTGGCCCAATGAAACAAGTATAATCGTTCTCGAGAAGAACAAGACGGTAGCGTGAGTACATTAAAGAACATTAGAGTGAGAGAGACATTAAAAGAACGATCCGCAGTGTCAAGTGCCGCCTCGAAATAGTTTAGGAAATAAATTGAAGAATGTCGCGCTTCGGAGTCAGCATCGTATACCGGTTAAAAGATATATTTATATTGTTACAATGATTGTTATGAGATGTTTATTTATATTTATTATGTGTGAGTTGCAGATGAAAAAGAATGCGTAACGGAGCTCGCCTAGTTGCCCTGTAAAAAAGGGGATATTTGTATGTATATTTTGTAAATAAGAATGCGTAACGGAGTTCTCATTTTGACCTGTCAAAATAGCGGTTTATATTTTTGTACCTAAAGTCGCGCAACGGAATTCGCACCATTGCCCTAGTCGGATAGGCCTTCGAGCATAAAAATAAGATAGAATGAAAACAGCGGGTAAATTGTATAAAAGGAAGTGAAGTCGAGATTTGGAGAATAATGAAATTATAGTGACAAATAAAAATACAATTTGTTACAATCGGAATTTTCTTTTTGACTTTTCGAAAGAACGGGAAACTACCAAACGATTTAAATGGACTACCAAACGTTACCAAACGACCACCAAACGGTTCGGAATAAAAAATCACCAGCAAACTACATCCCTCTATCGCGTGGATCTAACTGTAGATGGTTTTTCGATCGGCGTAATTAAGGAATTAACTATCAAACGTTTTAATTAACGATTGACGATTTAAATCGACTACGAAACGCTACCAGACGACCACCAAACGATTCGTAAAAAAAAAGTTCGATTAGCGAAAGTGGGGGGGGGGGCAACTTACTGCCCAATATTGGATTATCGATTTTTCGAAAAACGGAGAACTACCAAACGTTTTAAATGGACTACCAAACGCTACCGAACGACCACCAAAGGATTCGTATAAAAAAAGGTCGATTAGTCAACGCGGGGCTAACTTTGGTGATGTCTTCATTTTGATATCCCCGCAACACAAGCGCTTGCCGTGGCGGGATTTCGAAGTAATGTCTTTCATCACTTTCATAGACCACTTTTTTATGATTCTGCCATAAGCGTGCGAGCTCCTTTACTCTAGTCGTCATGGTTGGAACCATGGAGACCACAGTCTTACATACAGGCCTTGAAACTCTGCCAAATTTTCGGTGGTGGGGGAAGTCGGCTAAATACATTCTTTATTTCTCGAAGCTGCCACTACTCGGCGCCGTTGTACAGTACTTTCGCGGGTGCGGGTTATAAACAGAACCTTTAATTCCTGTGTTTACCTCGTGCTTGAGAGATTAACTAGTTACTATTTGTTATTGTGATCGTGAATGTGAACAATTCTTGAAGCCGCGAACATTAAGAAGTGGATACCATACCGACGTCATGCGTCGTACCAAAATATAAAACCGGCAACAAAAGAGAAAAAATAAAACCGTCAGTGTTCCGCGTGCCAAAGGACGGACAACTTCGGAAAAAATCAGTCATCGCTTCGAAAATACAACGTTATTGTACGTTACATGATATTCAAAGAGGAGTGACCATCAAGATTTTTCAAAAGTGAGTTGTAGATCAGAAAAAAATTTAATACTTATCGGGTTTGAACCTAAAAAGTCGACGTTACAAGTCGGACAACATACTGATGCGGCCATATAGGCATTTTGGCAGAGAAGTTTCAAAACTGAACCGTGTTGATAGTACTCGCTTAGGGATTGAGAGTTATAACGCTTCTGTCGTAGTGTATTGGAGGTTGTGTACATTCGACGATGGACTAGCAATATAACATGTGTGCTTTGATATTGCTTTAATGTGGAAATCGTATTGGTTCATAAAATGGGCTGACGTTATTAGAATGAGATCGACAATCTGTTTCCATCTCTCTTCGAGCACTACTGTACTGGTGGCGCCTATTTGTGGCGGCGACGGGAAAGAAATTATTTCATTTAGTCGTGCAAGCCAAATCGTCGGAGCTTCAAGATCTGTATGTAACACCGTGATGGAGACTACATAACGAAGTTCGAACTCAAATGCATGTAGGCTAGAGTAGGAGGAGTCCGAACTCTTATGGAGAGACTTGAAAAAAATGGCTACAAAAATGTGGACAAACAGGTATGGCCCCACTATTGCTAGGACCTCGAGAAGTGAGCTGCGTGTGACAGAGATGGAACAAATCAATCATGAGAAGTGAGCTGTGTGTGAGGCAGAATAATACTTGAGAATTGAGCTGCGTGTGACAAAGACGGAACAAATAAATCATGAGAAGTGAGCTGTGTGTGAGGTGGAATATTACTTAAGAAGTCGGCTGCGTGCGAGACAGATGTAAAATGATCTATACCAGAGAGGTCTCCGTAAATGCGTAAAGATAGAAGAATATTTTTAATACAGCAATGTCCAATAAACAATATGCATTAGTTGCATAATTAACGATGAAAAGGGTCGGAAATAATAATAAGAATGCAATATGTAGTGATAGAATCATATTTTTTTGAAGAGTATGTGGCTTCCGGATGGAGGCCGTGTTGAGAATCAGCGTTGTGCCGACGTTTCGCAAACGTTACAGTCTGCATCATCAGGGCTGAGAGCTCCGATACTGAAGCTCCCGTGTCTCAGGCATTCCTTATATACTTGCAGTCATCGTTCCAGATCACTGCACCAGCCAATCAGATGTTTTAATTGACCGGCCTCGCTGAGACTGGTAAAGGAGAGAATATCTGTCACCAAAAAGCTTTTAGACCAAAATTCCCAAAAACTCCTTAAACTTCACCTACGCCTATCTGACTGTTTGGAACCACAGCTGTGGGAAGATCTTGACCGGGTCACACACGAACAAGCCCTCCACTGTGCAGACCTGAGGTCCAGGAATCAAATAGAGAAATTCAGGAAACTATGCCCACAGACGAAACAACCCATCCTAACCCACACAGTAAAAAACCTAAGCAACCACCCACTCTCCGCAGCTGAAACATCAGTCCTCGCAACAGGGCACAATTTCGCCATCACACCGACAGACATTCCAACCAGAGAAATCATCAGCCAGGTGGAAACTGCCATCTACCGTCTCCCACCTGATACTAGCAACGATATCAGGCAACGGATAACCAATATTCTACACAAAGCAAAACCCCCTCAGCAGAACATCACAAAGGAAGAACACCTTGCTCTTCAAAATTTGAAGAAAAACAAGGACATCTTAGTACTACCAGCTGATAAAGGGAATGCTACTGTTATCATGGACAAAACGGACTACTGCAGGAAAATGATGAACCTGCTCGAGGACACCAACACGTACAAGAAACTACCACGTGACCCAACATCAAGCGTAGAAAAGAAAACAACGACACTTCTAAAGAAGGCTGGCCTGTCGGAGAACCTTATCAAAATCCTTACACCCAAGGAATCCCTACCACCCAGGCTTTACGGTCTGCCAAAAATACACAAAAACAACATCCCACTAAGGCCCATCGTTAGCAACATAGGCAGCCCTACATATCATTTGGCACGTTTTCTCTGCAAGCCCTTGCAGGAACTCGTAGGCCTCAACAACTCCTATATCCAAAACTCTCGGGAATTTGTGAATAAGATCCAGTCCATCAAGGTACAACCAGAAGACATTCTAGTAAGTTTCGATGTTGTATCGTTGTTCACAAACGTCCCAACCCATGAAACCCTAGAAATAGTCAGAAAATCCCAAAAAGTTGCTCCTAACCTACTAGCCCTCATAGAACATTGCCTAAACTCTACATATTTCCAATCCCAGTTTTATGAACAAACTTCAGGCGCAGCCATGGGTTCCCCGATTTCCCCTATCATCGCCAACATCTTTATCGAGAATTTCGAGAACAGAATTCTGCAAGAAGCACCTCTCAAACCCTCAACCTGGTTCCGATATGTCGATGACACCTTCGTCATTTGGAGTCACGGCAAAGAAAACCTCAATCATTTCTTAACCTTCCTCAACTCCCAGCACCCCAATATACAATTCACCATGGAGATAGAACAGGACAATCAAATTCCTTTTCTGGATGTACTGGTTCAACGGAAAAACGATGGCACTTTGGGCCACAAAGTTTACCGGAAACCAACGCACACGGATAGATATCTCCACGCTACGTCCCATCACCACCCCTCCCAAAAACAATCGGTCATAAGCTCTCTGGTCTACAGAGCTCTAGCGATCTCCGAACCGAACTCTCTCGAGGATGAACTAGAACACCTACGCAAAGCTTTAGGAGATAATGGCTACAAGCCAGGCAACATCGAAAGAACGATCAAACAACTAAGAAGAAAAATAGCCGATCCGAAAACGGTAACAGAACCTGAAGGGGGGAATGAAGGACAAATAATAGCAACAACTTCCCTTCCATACCTTCAGGGCATAACCGATCGCATAGGCAGGGTCCTTGGGAAACATAACGTGCGAGTCATCTTCAAACCTCAGAAGAAGCTAGCACAAGTGGTTCCGAGTGCAAAAGACCAAAGACCACCATTAAGTGCACCAGGAGTGTACAAGATACCCTGCTCATGCGGTAAAGTGTACATAGGAGAAACTGGGAGGAAGATCAGTACACGGATCAAAGAACATCAACGGTGTATCAAATATGGCCACATTGGACAATCAGCCCTGGCCGAGCATTGGATGGAAACTGGTCATGCCATTCAGTTCGATAAAGCCCAAAGTCTGGCCCCATCAAACAGCTATTTTTCTAGGAAACACCGAGAAGGCTTGGAAATCCGAAAACATCCGGACAATCTAAACAGAGATGGTGGATATCACGTCAATCCCATTTGGCACACCGTCCTCCCGGTTTTTTAATTGACCGGCCGATCAATTAAAACATCTGATTGGCTGGTGCAGTGATCTGGAACGATGACTGCAAGTATATAAGGAATGCCTGAGACACGGGAGCTTCAGTATCGGAGCTCTCAGCCCTGATGATGCAGACTGTAACGTTTGCGAAACGTCGGCACAACGCTGATTCTCAACACGGCCTCCATCCGGAAGCCACATACTCTTCAAATTACATAAAGAGCCGTGAAAGCCTTAAAACTAATCATATTTTTATTATTCCAGTGTTCAATTGTTACGTCCAGAAGGGACGATTTTATTTTGCCGTTAGGTTCTTTAATATAATTCCTGTTTAATAAAAAGGGATAGCCGCACGTCCCATACGGGCGCGGCAAACTCTCCTGTGGAAATGGGAGTGGGGAAGCAAGGTCTGACAATTGGTATTTAGGGGTAAATATTTATGAATCATATTTTATTATATTGTGTTAATCCTACTTACAAGTTTTGCGGGTAGTCACGCCTTTGCGCAGGGACAGTCTCCCCGCGTCGGTCTCTCTCACTCTCTCACTCTTCACGCTCTTCGGCGGGGACAATTCTCCCCGCGTTTCACTCCCACAAACCGCGCTGTTCCTATGTCCGGGTTTGACGCAGCCCCCGCACCTTACCGCATTGGCTTGCAAGTTTATTGGTATTTTAAACAATAACATTTGTACGGTTGAAATGGTTTTCTAAAGTAACGACCAATGCCTCTGTGTGGGTCCGCCGGGTCGCTACCCAGGTCTTACTACACCGTCGCGAGTACTGCCGTTACTTAACTCCGTTACTAGTACAGACTGATGTCTCTGTGCGGGTCTGCCGGGTTGTTAGCCAGGTCTTACTACACCGCCGCGAGCACTGCTGTTACTACGAGTTGTCTCCGACTCCAGGAGCGAACCGTGGAACAATTGGAACTGCAGAAATTCGCCGCCAGTGGGCCGAGGTAAACTCGATGGCTATCATTGCGGTGGGGTTTTTTGATAGTGTCCACGGAAAATGGCTCGCTCCCGAAGTCCCACGGTCGAACTCCGCGGATCAGGCGATGCTCGATCAGTGGAATCCGATCGGGTACATCCGGTCCCTCCGTCGGCGACTCACACCCGACACCCCACAGAGACAGTAGGCACAGAGTTGTAGGGAGTACTTATATTAATTCAAACAAAGAGGAAAAATGTTACGGGACGTGACAACGCCCCCCCTTAGAACGATCAACGTCCTCGTCAAACTATTCTAGCGCGGAAATTTTCCACTAGGACTCCTCGTGTAGTATCACGATGGCGAGGGCAGTCACCAGCTCTCCGAGCTTCTCCGCTTGCTCTCTCATTCCAGGTTGAGCAGCGGCCGCTTGGACCAACTCCCCGAAATTCGCCAATCTCTGCCGGCGAGAAGACTGTTCTGTGATGGTGCTGGGGTTCCGATGACGGGTAGGTCCCTCCGTGTCCCGTCTGCTTGAATCAGCTGCGGCACGGGTCGTTGTCGGCGGATCACGAGCGCAAGCCTTATTTGTCTGCACCTCCGGCAGTGGTTGAACGTTTGCGGTGGACCGTGCGACGACCGCGCTCGGGGCTCCCGTAAACATACCGCTCTGCTCCCAGCGTGATAGGCAGCCTCCCGCGTGGGCCGCGAACTTCGTCCCCGGGATCGTAAGACTGCAAAGGGGGCAAGATATTTTTCCCATTCGGCGGAAGCTTTCGGCGGTCAGCTTCTCCATGCACGCTCCCACCCCCGGGCACTCCTTTTCTTTCCCGCAAATTGGGCATGGGTCGCGCGGCGCGTCCTGGTACCGGAGTCGAGGGCTATCACCACGGTCTCCTTCTTGCCCGACGAACTCCGATTACCCACGTCAAAACCGCAGTCCCCTTTTGGGCCGTCGTCTTCTCGATTGCCTGACCTTGCATGACGTTCTCGGCCGATGCACCAAGGTTCAAGATTGGCGATGGGGTTGACGGGGGAACGTCACCAGTCCTGCGAGTAGCCCTGACCGTGATCCTGAGGTGACGCTCCACCGGACTTAGCGGGTGTGGCGCACACCGACTTCCGAAATTGCACGTAACACTCGTAGA
>OX632365.1:10630849-10933256 GCA_951751655.1 Ophion costatus | reverse complement strand
CGGGTTTCCATTCACTGACTGTTTGTTCGCCCGAATGAATAACTCATTGAAATTAAATGCGATATCGCTATCAACCAAAGTGGGAACCACGATGGATACATTGAGCTTTATTCCCGGCTCATAGAAGAATGTTTCGTTCCCCGTATATGCACGGAGACTTAAGGCGTTACCCTCACTTGTAGCGCAAAAAAAGGCCTTTTTCATGAATTTTTTTAAAGAAAACTACAACACTTTTTTAATCGAGCAATATACCATCTTAAAGAGCACATCTTGAAGAACTTTTAGTCATTTTTTTTATTGAAAAATATTACATTGTTTAGTGGCAAATGGCCGTCAATGAAATAATGTTTTCATATACACGGTTTGCGGTGACCAACATTGCGGCGAAGTGGATCTGAAGAAAAAAATGCGGATGGATTTAGTCAAATATAAGTATAAACTAGTCTTCAATCGAAGGATTTTGAAAAATATTCATTTTTCACAATATGGCGGACAGTCAAAGTCAATGGTTCGATTTTAACGAAAAAAATCCAACGATTAAAGATTACATTTTTATGTATTAAAGAAGCCTGCAAAATTTCAAGAAGATCGGTTCATTAGTGTTCGAGTAATCTTGGTCACCGACTTCAGAAATGCCATTTTGAGAAAAACGCGGTTAAAGTTTCAATTTCAGTTCTTCAATTCACGGATTCTTCTCTTTCAACGCTCATATCTCAGTCAATTTTGTTCGGATCGACTTGAAATTTTCAGGACATATTCTCAGATACTCATACTTCAAAAAAATGTAATAAAAAAATCGATTTTTTCAAAATCTCAAGTGGCGGTAACCCCTTAACAAGATGGTACGGGTGTTGCACGCTATCCTGGCGTATACGAAATTTTTTATGCCGCCGTCGCTCCTGCGTCTTCTATGAACCTGAAACAAAACACAAAGCGCATTAGAATAATATAAGATACTAGTTACCTACATTCAACCCAGCGCCGACCCAGCGTACTACAGCATTCACACGTTATTCATACACCTTGCGTACAATATTCACACGTTATTCACACACCTTGCGTACAATACTCACACTCTATTCACACACCTTGCGTACAACATTCACACGTTATTCACACACCTTGCGTACAATACTCACACTTTATTCACACACCTTGCGTACAATAATCACACAGCATTCACACAGCATTCGCACACCTTGCGCACAGCACACGTACACCAATCATTCACATCCTCGCGAAATACGCGCGGAGTCATACCCCGGAGCCTATGAGTCCCAATGCTGCGACATGGAGACTCGTCGAGGTGATAGCCCTCGACCAGGCCCCCAACCCCGGGCTGAGTAGCTCCAAGCTCCGGGTACGTAAGTGTCAAATGATTAGTTAGGTTAATTAGTTTAAATCTTACCTGAATTTTGTAAGGGCCCTCGCCCAGCTCCTCGCCAGAAGTAAACCTCTCCGGAGATCACCTATAAGCAAACTCCGGTACAAATTCATTATTATGTCGGAATGAAAATACTTTAAAACGCTTATGCGGGTATTTATTTTAATAAGGGCATTTTTCTTTTTGTTTTTTCTTTTCTGATTGGGACAAGCAATACTTGTGCAGGTTTACACTTACCGGATTCAAACGAGGGTTTCCTGTCAAAGTACGAGCCGGGCGAGGGCCGCGAGGAAAAGCTATGGACCGAAGTCGCACCCAAATATTTCACCGCCAATATTAAACCGCCCCAACCACCCGCGTTAAACAAAAATTAAAACAGTAAAAACGTCGAGGTGACGGGCTGTCAAATGCGACGCTGTATATACGCGGTGCTCTAATTGACACTTCGTAGTATCTTAGTGTCACGCGATCACAGCGCCAAGTTGGGGGATTCGCGAACTAACGGGTACCGAGGGTCCCGCCTCGACTTTTGGAAGCTTCGGGCTCCCGCCGCCGCGCTCGAGGCGCCCGACTCTCCTCCCGGTCTGCGCTTGACGTATAGGACTGGGAGCGCGGAATGCCGCGGGTAGCAGCATTTTTCCGAGCTGCCTCTTGCCAACGGTAAGTCTCCTGATCACTGTATAAGTGGCAACCTCTCCCACCCACGGAAATACGTGGCTCCTACTGCTGTAAAAGTGGTTTCCCCCTACCCGCCAGCTGCTGTACAAGTGGCATCTCCTTTCTCCTCTGTAGCACCCCCCCGCCGGTCCACTGAACATAGTGGCGACCTCTCCCGTTCACTGACCAAGTAGCTCCTGCCGCTGTAAAAGTAGTTCTCGCCCCCTGGAGAAGTCGTCACCATAAAATCAGACCTAACCTTTTGTCCGCGCAAGCTAATTGTATTCGGGCTTAAAATAGTTACCTTTGCGTTCTTTTTCTTTTTCGAAAGCATTTGGGTTCGGAACTCGATTTGTAGTAATTAGTCGTAAATTTCGCGTGAACTTTAATCAAGCCTTATAACATAGATGAATTTTACAATAGTATTTTGGGATAAATAAACTTGTTCAAAATGGCTGATAATTTGGAATCCTTCCGATTACTTTCTATCCCAAACGACAGATTTATCTCGGAAATAAAATTGAATAATGCCTCGAAGCAAGTCGGCCGTAGAAAGAAGACGTAGACGACGTGAAAAAGAGAACCGCGTCCCGGTTGGCGAGGTAATCGTGACCCGGGTGGGCCCCAATCCGCGCGGAGACGTCCGGAAGTGGAAAAACTTGGCCATCCTCCGGTGGAGAGAGGAGCAAAGCCAGAGGAGCAACTAAAGAATTCAAGGTGTCAATACCTCCCCCCCCCCAAACGCTTCCGATCCTCGGAAACCGTCCAAAACCCTTCCCTACTCCCCGCTCCAACTGAGCCTCCTCCAATAACCCCCGCACGACCATACTACCCCGACCGCTCGGCCGAAATTGCCTCCCAGAGGGATTTTGACCAGAGATTCGCGGACATCTTCCAGGAATACTCGATCCCACCTATCCTCTCGCTGCCAGGGTCCCCTCATACTCCCAGTTCCCCAGATCGTTCCCCCCCCCCCTTGCCCCGAATAGTGACATCACGGATTCGCGGAGTGAGCCCCCCCCCGCCCCCGAGATACCACGACAACCGCCCTACACACGGACACCGAATTCGGGAATCAAAGAAGAGAAACCCCATGGCCCTTATTAGGGCCACCCCATCTACGTAGGGAGAAATTGAGTTCATCTGGTTTCATTTGACTTACACTCTCGCCTATGCCTCAATATTGACACGTCACGCATGGTGGACAACAAATCCCGCGAGTCGGTCATCTCGTCACAATCTCGTTCCTACCGCTTCTCGTTTCGTTGTTAGAAGTTGCTCCGACGCAGTTAGATTCCAACTGTAGAATCCCCATGACCGGCAGCGTTACGTCAACTACTGGTGCGTTTAGACACGTCACCCGCAGCTTCGTGAGCTCGACAAAGGAGAAAAGCCAGCCGCCAGCAGCCGTGTGGGCATGTATTCCTAGAAATCTTCAGGGTGCGGATGTAGGCGTATGATACACCGACGCATGGCTTCCTGAGATGGTCTTGTAAGCATGTGTAGCTCGCAGACGTCTACATTGGTTTCTCGAACTGGAACATTTTCTGAGCAAATCAGCCGTCTATCGGCCACCTATGTGAAGCTGGCAACTGACAGCATTCTGACAGAAAGTAATTTTTTTTTTGCATTCGATTGTACTCGGTTTGTACCCGTTTGTACCGTCTTAACTTTCGTTTGTACCTTAAGGGGGAAAAAAGTACGAGGGTATGATAAAATGAACCGCAACCCATTTAGAGCTAAGCAATTTTAATAAACGCGACTGAAAAGAGAATCGTTTGTACCCGTTTGTACCGTTAAACATTTTTTTTTTGATTTTTTTTTCAATTTTTTTTCTGGAAAAAAAAATTTTCGATTTTTTTTTTTTTTTAATTTCCGTTCGTACCGACAAGTATATCGTTTGGACCACCTAGAAATTGTTTCTATTCATTCGTATGGGTGAGTATATCGTTTCTACCACCGTGTAATCGTTTATACCCATTCGAACTGACGAGTATATCGTTTGTACCACCGAGAAAACGTTTGTACCCGTCTGTACTATCGAGCAATCGTTTGTACCCGTTCGTATCGACGAATATATCGTTTGTACCACTCAGCAAACGTTTGTACCCGTCTGTACTATCGAGCAATCGTTTGTACCCGTTCGTATCGACAGTATATCGATTGTACCACCGAGAAATCGTTTGTACCCGGTGGTATCGACGAGTATTTCCTATGTACCACCGAGAAAACGTTTGTACCCGTCTGTACTATCAAGCAATCGTTTGGACCCATTCGTACTGACGAGTATATCATTTGGACCAACGAGCAAATGTTTGTACCCGTCTGTACTATCGACCAATCGTTTGTACCCGTTCGTATCAACGAGTATTTCGTATGTACCACCGAGAAAACGTTTGTACCCGTCTGTACTATCGAGCAATCGTTTGTACCCGTTCGTATCGACGAGTATGTCGTTTGTACCACCGAGAGATCGTTTGTACTCATTCGTACCGGCGATTAATCGTTTGTACCCATTCGTATCAAAGAGTATTTCGTATGTAGCACCGAGAAAACGTTTGTCCCCGTCCGTACTAACGGGCAATCGTTTGTACCCATTCGTACTGACGAGTATATCGTTTGTACCAACGAGAAAACGTTTGTACCCGTCTGTACTATCGAGCAATCGTTTGTACCCGTTCGTATCGACGAGTATATCGTTTGTACCACCGAGAAATCGTTTGTACCCGTCTGTACTATCGAGCAATCGATTGTACCCGTTCGTATCGACGAGTATATCGTTCGTACCACCGAGAAAACGTTTGTACCCGTCTGTACTATCGAGGAATCGTTTGTACCCATTCGTTCTGATGAGTATATCGTTTGTACCACCGAGAAAACGTTTGTACCCGTCTGTACTATCGAGCAATCGTTTGTACCCATTCGTATCGACGAGTATATCGTTTGTACCACCGAGAAATCGTTTGTACCCGTCTGTACCATCGACCAATCGTTTGTACCCATACGTATCGACGAGTATTTCGTATGTACCACCGAGAAAACGTTTGTACCCGTCTGTACTATCGGGCAATCGGTTGTACCCATTCGTACTGACGAGTATATCGGTTTACCAACGAGAAAACGTTCGTACCCGTATGTACTATCGAGCAATCGTTTGGACCCGTTCGTATCGACTAGTATATCGTTTGTACCACCGAGAAATCGTTTGTACCCGTCTGTACTATCGAGCAATCGTTTGTACCCATTCGTACTGACGAGTGTATCGTTTGTACCAGCGAGAAAACGTTTGTACCCGTCTGTACTATCGAGCAATCGTTTGTACCCATTCATAATGACGAGTGTATCGTTTGTACCAGCGAGAAAACGATTGTACCCGTCTGTACTATCGAGCAATCGATTGTACCCGTTCGTATCGACGAGTATATCGTTCGTACCACCGAGAAAACGTTTGTACCCGTCTGTACTATCGAGGAATCGTTTGTACCCATTCGTTCTGATGAGTATATCGTTTGTACCACCGAGAAAACGTTTGTACCCGTCTGTACTATCGAGCAATCGTTTGTACCCATTCGTATCGACGAGTATATCGTTTGTACCACCGAGAAATCGTTTGTACCCGTATGTACTATCGAGCAATCGTTTGGACCCGTTCGTATCGACTAGTATATCGTTTGTACCACCGAGAAATCGTTTGTACCCGTCTGTACTATCGAGCAATCGTTTGTACCCATTCGTACTGACGAGTGTATCGTTTGTACCAGCGAGAAAACGATTGTACCCGTCTGTACTATCGAGCAGACGGGTACTATCGGGCAGAGCAGACGGGTACCCATTCATACTGACGACTGTATCGTTTGTACCAGCGAGAAAACGATTGTACCCGTCTGTACTATCGAGCAGATCGATTGTACCCGTTCGTATCGACGAGTATATCGTTTGTACCATCGAGAAAACGTTTGTACCTGTCTGTACTATCGAGGAATCGTTTGTACCCATTCGTCCTGACGAGTATATCGTTTGTACCACCGAGAAAACGTTTGTACCCATCTGTACTATCGAGCAATCGTTTGTACGCGTTCGTATCGACGAGTATATCGTTTGTACCACCGAGGAAACGCTTGTACCCGTCTGTAATATCGAGCAATCGTTTGTACCCGTTCGTATGCACAGTATATCGTTTGTACCAGCGAGAAATCGTTTGTACCCATTGGTATAGACAAGTATTTCGTATGTACCACCGAGCAAACGTTTGCACCCGTCTGTACTATTGAGCAATCGTTTGTACCCATTCGTACTCACGAGTATATCCATTGAACCAACAAGAAAACGTTTGTACCCGTGTGTACTATCGAGCAATCGTTTGTACCCGTTTCAATCGACGGGTATATCGTTTGTACTTCCGAGGAAACGTTTGTACGCGTCTGTACTATCGAGCAATCGTTTGAACCCGTTCGTATCGACAGTATATCGTTTGTACCAGTGAGAAATCGTTTATACCCATTGGTATCGACGAGTATGTCGTTGGTACCACCGAGAAAACGTTTAGACTCATTCGTACCGGCGATTGATCGTTTGTACCCATTCGTACTGACGAGAATATCGATTGTACCAACGAGAAATTGTTTGTACCCGTCTGTACTATCGAACAATCGTTTGTGCCCGTTCGTATCAACGAATATATCGTTTGTACCACCGACAAAACGTTTGTACCCGTTGGTATCGACGAATATATCGTTTGTACCACCGCGGAAACGTTTGTACCCGTCTCTATATTGAGGAATCGTTTGTACCCATTCGTACTGACAAGTATATCGTCTGTACCACCGAGAAAACGTTTGTACCCGTCCGAACTATCGAGGAATCCTTTTTACCCATTCGTACTGACGAGTATATCGTTTGTACCACCGAGAAAACGTTTGTACCCGTCTGTACTATCGAGAAATCGTTTGTACCCGTTCGTACTGACGAGTATATCGTTTGTACCACCGAGGAAACGTTTGTATGCGTCTGTACTGTCGAGCAGTCGATTGTACCCGGTCGTATCGACAGTATATGGTTTGTACCACCGAGTAATCGTTTGTACCCGTCGGTATCGACGAGTATTTCGTATGTACCACCGAGAAAACGTTTGTACCCGTATGTACTATCGAGCAATCGTTTGTACCCATTCGTACAGACGATTATATCGTTTGCACCAGCGAGAAAACGTTTGTACCCGTCTGTACTATCGATCAATCGTTTGTACCCGTTCGTATCGACGAGTATATTGTTCGCAGCACCGAGAAAACGTTTGTACCCGTCTGCACTATCGAGGAATCGGTTTTACCCATTCGTACTGACGAGTATATCCGTTGTACCACCGAGAAAACGTTTGTACCTGTCTGTACTATCGAGCAATCATTTGTACCCGCTGGTATCGACGAGTATGTCGTTTGTACCACCGAGACATCGTTTGTACTCATTGGTACCGGCGATTAATCGTTTGTACCCATTCGTACTGATGAATATATCGTTTGTACCACCGAGAAAACGTTTGTACCCAGCTGTACTATCGAGCAATCGTTTGTACCCGTTGGTATCGACGAGTATATCGTTTGTAACACCGAGAAATCGTTTTTACTTGTCTGTACTATAGAGTAATCGTTTGTACCGATCTCTAATATCGAGCAATTGATTATCCCCTCTCGTTCTGACGAGCATATCGTTTGTACCACCGACAAAACGGTTGTACCCGTTGGTATCGACGAATATATCGGTTGTACGACCGCGGAAACGGTTGTACCCGTCTGTACCATCGAGGAATCGTTTGTACCCATTTGTACTGACAAGTATATCCTTTGTACCACCGAGAAAACGTTTGTACCCGTCAGTACTATCACGCAATCGTTTGTACCCGGTCGTATCGGCAGTATATCGATTGTACCACCGAGAAATCGTTTGTACCCGTTGGTATCGACGAGTATTACGTATGCACCACCGAGAAAACGTTTGTACCCGTCTGTGCTATTGAGTAATCCTTTGTACCAATTCGTACTGGCGAGTATATCGTTTGTACCACCGACAAAAAGTTTGTCCCCGTCTGTACTATCGAGCGATCGTTTGTACCCATTCGTACTGACAAGTGTATCGTTTGTACCAGCGAGAAAACGATTTTACCCGTCTGGACTATCGAGCAATCGTTTGTACCCGGTCGTATCGACGAGTATATCGTTTGTACCACCGAGGAAACGTTTGTACGCGTCTGTACTATCGAGCAATCGTTTGTACCCGGTCTTATCGACAGTATATCGATTGTACCACCGAGAAATCGTTTGTACCCGTTGGTATCGACGAGTAATACGTATGTACCATCGTGAAATCGTTTGTACCCGTCGGTACTATCGAGCAATCGTTTGTACCCATTCGTACTGACGAGTGTATCGTTTGTACCAGCGAGAAAACGATTGTACCCGTCTGTACTATCGAGCAATCGTTTGTACCCATTCGTCCTGACGAGTGTATCATTTGTACCAGCGAGAAAACGTTTGTACTCGTTCGAATCGACGAGTATATCGTTTGCACCACCGAGAAAACGATTGTACCCGTCTGTACTATCGAGGAATCGTTTTTACCCATTCGTACTGACGAGTATATCGTTTGTACCACCGACAAATCGTTTGTACCCGTTGGTATCGACGAATATATCGATTGTACCACCGCGAAAACGTTTGTACCCGCCTGTACCATTGAGGAATCGCTTGTACCCAATTGTACTGACAAGTATATCGTTTGTACCACCGACAAAACGTTTGTACCCGTCTGAACTATCGAGGAATCGTTTTTACCCATTCGTATTGACGAGTATATCGGTTGTACCACCGTGAAAACGTTTGTACTCGTCGGGACTATCGAGCAATCGTTTGTACCCATTCGTACTGACGAGTATATCGTTTGTACTAACGAGAAAACGATTGTACCCGTCGGCACTATCGATCAATCGTTTGTATCGGTCTGTAATATCGAGCAATCATTTGTACCCCCTCGTACTGACGAGTATATCGTTTGTACCACCGAGAAAACGTTTGTACCCGTCTGTACTATCTAGAAATCGTTTGTACCCATTCGTATCGACGAGTATATCATTTGTATCACCGGGGATCGTTTGTACGCGTCTGTACTATCGAGCAATCGTTTGTACCTGGTCGTATCGACGAGTATATCGTTTGTACCACCGAGGAAACGTTTGTACGCGTCTGTACTATCGAGCAATCGTTTGTACCCGGTCGTATCGACAGTATATCGATTGTACCACCGAGAAATCGTTTGTACCCGTTGGGATCGACGATTATTACGTATGTATCACCGACAAAACGTTTGTACCCGTCTGTGCTTTTGAGCAATCGTTTGTACCAATTCGTACTGACGAGTATATCGTTTGTACCACGGAGAAAACGTTTGTACCCGTCTGTACTATCGAGCAATCGTTTGTACCCATCCCTACTGACGAGTGTATCGTTTGTACCAGCGAGAAAACGATTGTACCCGTCTGTACTATCGAGCAATCGTTTGTACCCATTCGTACTGACGAGTGTAGCGTTTGTACCAGCGAGAAAACGTTTGTACCTGTCTGTACAATCGAGCAATCGTTTGTACCCGTTCGTATCGACGAATATGTCGTTTGTGCCACCGAGCAATCGTTTGTACCCGTCTGTACTATCGATCAATCGTTTGTACCCGTTCGTATCGACGAGTATATCGTTTGCACCACCGAAAAAACGTTTGTACCCGTCTGTACTATCGAGGAATCGTTTTTTCCCATTCGTACTGACGAGTATATCGTTTGTACCACCGATAAATCGTTTGTACCCGTTGGTATCGACGAATATATCGAATGTACCACCGCGGAAACGTTTGTACCCGCCTGTACCATTGAGGAATCGCTTGTACCCATTTGTACTGAGAAGTATATCGTTTGTGCCACCGAGAAAACGTTTGAAACCGTCTGAACTATCAAGGAATCGTTTTTACCCATTCGTACTGACGAGTGTATCGTTTGTACCACCGTGAAAACGTTTGTACTCGTCTGTACTATCGAGCAATCGTTTGGACCCATTCGTACTGACGAGTATATCGTTTGTACCAACGAGAAAACGATTGTACCCGTCGGCACTATCGAGCAATCTTTGTACCGGTCTTTAATATCAAGCAATCATTTGCACCCCCTCGTACTGACGAGTATATCGTTTGTACCACCGAGAAAACGTTTGTACCCGTCTCTACTATCAAACAATCGTTTGTACCCGTTCGTATCAACGAGTATATCGTTTGTACCACCGACAAAACGTTTGTACCCGTTGGTATCGACGAATATATCGTTTGGACCACCGCGGAATCGTTTGTACCCATCTGCACTGACAAGTATATCGTTTGTACCACCGAGAAAACGTTTGTACCCGTCTGTACTATCGTGGAATCGTTTTAACCCATTCGTACTGACGAGTATATCGTTTGTACCACCGTGAAAACGTTTGTACTCGTCTGTACTATCGAGCAATCGTTTGTACCCATTCGGACCGACGAGTATATCGTTTGTACCCATTCGTACCGACGAGTATATTGTTTGTACCAATGAGAAAACGATTGTACCCGTCGGCACTATCGAGCAATCGTTTGTACCGGTCTGTAATATCGAGCAATGGTTTGTACCCCCTCGTACTGACGAGTATATCGTTTGTACCACCGAGAAAACGTTTGTACCCGTCTGTAATATCGAGCAATCGTTTGTACCCGTTCGTATCAATGAGTATATCGTTTGTACCACCGACAAAACGTTTGTACCCGTTGGTATCGACGAATAGATGGTTTGTCCCACCGCGGAAACCTTTGTACCCGTCTGTACTATTGAGGAATCGTTTGTACCCATTCGTACTGACAAGTATATCGTTTGTACCACCGAGAAAACGTTTGTACCCGTCTGTACTATCGTGGAATCGTTTTTACCCATTCGTACTGACGAGTATATCGTTTGTACCACCGAGAAAACGTTTGTACCCGTCTGTACTATCGAGAAAACGTTTGTACACGTTGGTATCGATGAATATATCGTTTGAACCACCGAGAAAACGTTTGTACCCGTATGTACCATCGAGCAATCGTTTGTACCCCCTCGTACTGACGAGTATATCGTTTGAACCACCGAGAAAACGTTTGTACCCGTCTGTACTATCGAGCAATCGTTTGTACCCATTCGTATCAACGAGTATATCGTTATGACGTTGAAGTTTGCATCGTTGGAATGCACCGGAAATGAATATTTCCGAATTCCTTTCATTTCTTGTAGCAAATTTCGCTTACGAAAATCGTTCAGACGATTTTTAAGATACTCGTTTACTATTTTTTAAACGCCACGGTATAAATCTATCCAAAAATATCTAAAATAAAAATGTGGAAAAATAAAATGTAAAAAAGCGTTGCGTTCCAACGATGCAAACTTCAGCACCATATATCGTTTGTACCACCGACAAAACGTTTGGACCCGTTGGTATCGACAAATATATCGTTTGTACCACCGCGGAAACGTTTGTACCCGTCTGTACTATTGAGGAATCATTTGTACCCATTCGTACTGACAAGTATATCGCTTGTACCACCGAGAAAACGTTTGTACCCGTCTGTACTATCGTGGAATCGTTTTTACCCATTCGTAGATCGTTCGAATTCGTATATCGTTTGTACCACCGAGAAAACGTTTGTACCCGTCTGTAGTATCGAGCAATCGTTTGTACCCATTCGTACTGACGAGTGTATCGTTTGCACCCGCGAGAAAACGTTTGTACCCGTCTGTACTATCGAGCAATCGTTTGTACCCATTCGTACTAACGAGTGTATAGTTTGTACCAGCGAGAAAAAGTTTGTACCCGTCTGTACTATCGAGCAATCGTTTGTACCCGTTCGTATCGACGAATATGTCGTTTGTGCCACCGAGCAATCGTTTTTACCCTCCTGTACTATCGATCAATCGTTTGTACCCGTTCGAACTGACGAGTATATCGTTTGAATCACCAATAAAAAGGTTTGTACCCTTGGCATCAATGAATATATGGTTTGTACCACCGCGGAAACGTTTGTACCCGTCTGTACCATTGAGGAATCGTTTGTACCCATTTGTACTGAAAAGTATATCGTTTGTACCACTGAGAAAACGTTTGTAAGCGTCTGTAATATCGAGGAATCATTTTCACCCATGCGTACTGACGCGTATATCGTTTTAAGCAATCGTTTGTACCAATTCGTACTGACGAGTATATCGTTTGTACCAACGAGAAAACGATTGTACCTGTCGGCACTATCGAGCAATCGTTTCTACCGGTCTGTAAGATCGAGCAATGATTTGTACCCCCTCGAACTGACGAGTATATCGTTTGTACCACCGAGAAAACGTTTGTACCCGTCTGTAATATCGAGCGATCGTTTGTACCCGTTCGTATCAATGAGTACATCGTTTGTACCACCGACAAAACGATTGTACCCGTTGGTATCGACGAATATATCGTTTGTCCCACTGCGGAAAGGTTTGTACCCGTCTGTAGTATTGAGGAATCGTTTGTACCCATTCGTACTGACAAGTATATCGTTTGTACCACCGAGAAAACGTTTGTACCCGTCTGTACTATCGAGAAATCGTTTGCACCCGTTGGTATCGATGAATATATCGTTTGTACCACTGAGAAAACGTTTGTACCCGTCTGTACCATCGAGCAATCGTTTGTACCCCCTCGTACTGACGAGTATATCGTTTGTACCACCGAGAAAACGTTTGTACCCGTCTGTACTATCGAGCAATCGTTTGTACCCATTCGTATCAACGAGTATATCGTTATGACGTTGAAGTTTGCATCGTTGGAATGCAACGGAAATGAATATTTCCGTATTCCTTTGATTTCTTGTAGCAAATTTCGCCTACGAAAATCGTTCAGCCATTTTTTAAGATACTCGTATACTTTTTTTTTAACGCCACGATATAAATCTATCCAAAAATATCTATAATAAAAATGTGGAAAAATAAAATGTAAAAAAGCGTTGCGTTCCAACGATGCAAACTTCAGCACCATATATCGTTTGTACCACCGACAAAACGTTTGTACCCGTTGGTATCGACAAATATATCGTTTGTGCCACCGAGAAAACGTTTGTAACCGTCTGAACTATCAAGGAATCGTTTTTACCCATTCGTACTGACGAGTGTATCGTTTGTACCACCGTGAAAACGTTTGTACTCGTCTGTACTATCGAGCAATCGTTTGGACCCATTCGTACTGACGAGTATATCGTTTGTACCAACGAGAAAACGATTGTACCCGTCGGCACTATCGAGCAATCTTTGAACCGGTCTTTTATATCGAGCAATCATTTGCACCCCCTCGTACTGACGAGTATATCGTTTGTACCACCGAGAAAACGTTTGTACCCGTCTCTACTATCAAACAATCGTTTGTACCCGTTCGTATCAACGAGTATATCGTTTGTACCACCGACAAAACGTTTGTACCCGTTGGTATCGACGAATATATCGTTTGGACCACCGCGGAATCGTTTGTACCCATCTGCACTGACAAGTATATCGTTTGTGCCACCGAGAAAACGTTTGTACCCGTCTGTACTATCGTGGAATCGTTTTTACCCATTCGTACTGACGAGTATATCGTTTGTACCACCGTGAAAACGTTTGCACTCGTCTGTACTATCGAGCAATCGTTTGTACCCATTCGGACCGACGAGTATATCGTTTGTACCCATTCGTACCGACGAGTATATTGTTTGTACCAATGAGAAAACGATTGTACCCGTCGGCACTATCGAGCAATCGTTTGTACCGGTCTGTAATATCGAGCAATGGTTTGTACCCCCTCGTACTGACGAGTATATCGTTTGTACCACCGAGAAAACGTTTGTACCCGTCTGTAATATCGAGCAATCGTTTGTACCCGTTCGTATCAATGAGTATATCGTTTGTACCACCGACAAAACGTTTGTACCCGTTGGTATCGACGAATAGATGGTTTGTCCCACCGCGGAAACCTTTGTACCCGTCTGTACTATTGAGGAATCGTTTGTACCCATTCGTACTGACAAGTATATCGTTTGTACCACCGAGAAAACGTTTGTACCCGTCTGTACTATCGTGGAATCGTTTTTACCCATTCGTACTGACGAGTATATCGTTTGTACCACCGAGAAAACGTTTGTACCCGTCTGTACTATCGAGAAAACGTTTGTACACGTTGGTATCGATGAATATATCGTTTGAACCACCGAGAAAACGTTTGTACCCGTATGTACCATCGAGCAATCGTTTGTACCCCCTCGTACTGACGAGTATATCGTTTGAACCACCGAGAAAACGTTTGTACCCGTCTGTACTATCGAGCAATCGTTTGTACCCATTCGTATCAACGAGTATATCGTTATGACGTTGAAGTTTGCATCGTTGGAATGCAACGGAAATGAATATTTCCGAATTCCTTTCATTTCTTGTAGCAAATTTCGCTTACGAAAATCGTTCAGACGATTTTTAAGATACTCGTTTACTATTTTTTAAACGCCACGGTATAAATCTATCCAAAAATATCTAAAATAAAAATGTGGAAAAATAAAATGTAAAAAAGCGTTGCGTTCCAACGATGCAAACTTCAGCACCATATATCGTTTGTACCACCGACAAAACGTTTGGACCCGTTGGTATCGACAAATATATCGTTTGTACCACCGCGGAAACGTTTGTACCCGTCTGTACTATTGAGGAATCGTTTGTACCCATTCGTACTGACAAGTATATCGTTTGTACCACCGAGAAAACGTTTGTACCCGTCTGTACTATCGTGGAATCGTTTTTACCCATTCGTACATCGTTCGAATTCGTATATCGTTTGTACCACCGAGAAAACGTTTGTACCCGTCTGTAGTATCGAGCAATCGTTTGTACCCATTCGTACTGACGAGTGTATCGTTTGCACCCGCGAGAAAACGTTTGTACCCGTCTGTACTATCGAGCAATCGTTTGTACCCATTCGTACTAACGAGTGTATAGTTTGTACCAGCGAGAAAAAGTTTGTACCCGTCTGTACTATCGAGCAATCGTTTGTACCCGTTCGTATCGACGAATATGTCGTTTGTGCCACCGAGCAATCGTTTTTACCCTCCTGTACTATCGATCAATCGTTTGTACCCGTTCGAACTGACGAGTATATCGTTTGAATCACCAATAAAAAGGTTTGTACCCTTGGCATCAATGAATATATGGTTTGTACCACCGCGGAAACGTTTGTACCCGTCTGTACCATTGAGGAATCGTTTGTACCCATTTGTACTGAAAAGTATATCGTTTGTACCACCGAGAAAACGTTTGTAAGCGTCTGTAATATCGAGGAATCATTTTCACCCATGCGTACTGACGCGTATATCGTTTTAAGCAATCGTTTGTACCAATTCGTACTGACGAGTATATCGTTTGTACCACCGAGAAAACGTTTGTTCCCGTCTGTACTATCGTGGAATCGTTTTTACCCATTCGTACATCGTTCGAATTCGTATATCGTTTGTACCACCGAGAAAACGTTTGTACCCGTCTGTACTATTGAGGAATCGTTTTTACCCATTCGTACTGACAAGTATATCGTTTGTACCACCGAGAAAACGTTTGTTCCCGTCTGTACTATCGTGGAATCGTTTTTACCCATTCGTACATCGTTCGAATTCGTATATCGTTTGTACCACCGAGAAAACGTTTGTACCCGTCTGTACTATCGAGCAATCGTTTGTACCCATTCGTACTAACGAGTGTATAGTTTGTACCAGCGAGAAAAAGTTTGTACCCGTCTGTACTATCGAGCAATCGTTTGTTCCCGTTCGTATCGACGAATATGTCGTTTGTGCCACCGAGCAATCGTTTTTACCATTCTGTACTATCGATCAATCGTTTGTACCCGTTCGTACTGACGAGTATATCGTTTTAAGCAATCGTTTGTACCAATTCGTACCGACGAGTATATCGTTTGTACCAACGAGAAAACGATTGTACCCGTCGGCACTATCGAGCAATCGTTTGTACCGGTCTGTAATATCGATCAATCATTTGTACCCGTCCGTATCGACGAGTATATCGTTTGTACCACCGAGAAAACGTTTGTACCCGTTTGTACTATCGAGCAATCGTTTGTACCCATTCGTACGGACGAGTGTATCGTTTGTACCAGCGAGAAAACGTTTGTACCCGTCTGTACTATCGAGCAATCGGTTGTACCCATTCGTACTGACGAGTGTGTCGTTTGTACCAGCGAGTAAAAGTTTGTACCCGTCTGTACTATCGAGCAATCGTTTGTACCCGTTCGTATCGACGAATATGTCGTTTGTGCCACCGAGCAATCGTTTGGCCCGTCTGTACTATCGATCAATCGTTTGTACCCGTTCGTACTGACGAGTATATCGTTTGTACCACCGACAAAACGTTTGTACTCGTCTGTACTATCGAGCAATCGTTTGTACCCGTCTGTACCATTGAGGAATCGTTTGTACCCATCTGTACTGACAAGTATATCGTTTGTACCACCGAGAAAACGTTTGTACCCGTCTGTACTATCGAGGAATCGTTTTTACCCATTCGTACTGACGAGTATATCGTTTGTACTACCGTGAAAACGTTTGTACTCGTCTGTACTATCGAGCAATCGTTTGTACCCATTCGTACCGACGAGTATATCGTTTGTACTAACGAGAAAATGATTGTACCCGTCGGCAATATCGAGCAAACGTTTGTACCGGTCTGGAATATCGAGCAATGGTTTGCACCACCTCGTACTGACGAGTATATCGTTTGTACCACCGACAAAACGTTTGTACCCGTTGGTATCGACGAATATATCGATTGTCCCACCGCGGAAACGTTTGTACCCGTCTGGACTACTCAGGAATCGTTTGTACCCATTCTTACTGACAAGTATATCGTTTGTACCACCGAGAAAACGTTTGTACCGGTCTGTACTATCGTGGAATCGTTTTTACCCATTCGTACCGACGAGTATATCGTTTGTACCATTGAGAAGACGTTTGTACCCGTCTGTACTATCGAGAAATCGTTTGTACCCGTTCGTATCGACGAGTATATCGTTTGTACCACCGAGAAAACGTTTCTATCCGTCTGTACTAGCGAGCAATCGTTTGTACCTGTTCGTACTTACGAGTATATCGTTTGTACCACCGAGAAAAAGTTCGTACCTGTCTGTCTTCACGAGCAATCGTTTGTACCCGTTCGTACTGACGAGTATATCGTTTGTACCACCGAGAAAACGTTTGTACCCGTCTGTACTATCGAGCAATCGTTTGTACCCATTCGTATCGACGAGTATATCGTTTGTACCACCGAGAAATCGATTGTACTCGTCTGTACTATCGTGCAATCGTTTATACCCGTTCCTATCGACGAGTATATCGTTTGTACCACCGAGGAAACGTTTGTTTCCATTCGTCCTGACGAGCAGATCGTTTGTACCGCCGAGAAATCGTTTGCTTGGGTTTCCATCATCGAGCAATCGTTTGTACCGGTTCGTACCAACGAGTAAATCATTTGTACCAGCACTTAATCTTGTGTTTCGGTCCATACTGACGAGCATGTCGTTTGTACTACCGAGCAATAATTTCTACTTTTTCGTGCCAAGGAGTATATCGTTTGTACCGCCAAGCGTAAGTTTCGTAGAGTAAGTAAGTGAGGAAGCGTACATGGGTACAAACGATTTCTCTGTGGTACAAATGATATGCTCGTCAATACGACTGGGTAGAAACGATTGCTCCATAGTACAGATGGGTACAAACGTTTTCTCAGTAGTACAAACGCGATACTCGTCAGTACGTCCGGGTACAGACGATTGCTCGATAGTACCGACGGGTACAAACAATTTCTCCTTGGTACATCTGATATACTCGTCAGTACGAATGGATACAAACGATTAATCGCCGGTACGAATGAGTACAAACGATCTCTCGGTGGTACAAACGACATACTCGTCGATTCCAACGGGTACAAACGATTTCTCGGTGGTACAAACGATATACTGTCGATACGAACGGGTACAAACGATTGCTCGATAATACAGACGGGTACAAACGTTTTCTCGTTGGTACAAATGGTATAATCGTCAGTACGAATGGGTACAAGCGATTGGTCGATAGTACAGACGGGTACAAACGATTTCTCGGTGGTACAAACGACATACTCGTCGATACGAACGGGTACAAACGATTGCTCGATAGTACAGACGGGTACAAACGTTTCCTCGGTGGTACAAACGATGTACTCATCGATACGAACGGGTACAAACGATTGCTCGATAGTACAGATGGGTACAAACGTTTTCTCGGTGGTACAAACGATATACTCGTCAGTGCGAATGGGTACAAACGTTTGCCCGATAGTACAGACGGGTACAAACGTTTTCTCCGTGGTACATACGAAATACTCGTCGATACGAATGGGTACACACGATTGGTCGATAGTACAGACGGGTTCAAACGTTTTCTCGTTGGTACAAATTATATACTTGTCAGTACGAATGGGTACAAACGATTGCTCGATAGTACAGACGGGTACAAACGTTTTCTCGGTGGTACATACGAAATACTCGTCGTTACCAACGGGTTCAAACGATTGCTCGATAGTACAGACGGGTACAAACAATTTCTCGTTGGTACAAACGATATTCTCGTCAGTACGAATGGGTACAAACGATTAATCGCCGGTACGAATGAGTACAAACGATCTCTCGGTGGTACAAATGACATACTCGTCGATACGAACGGGTACAAACGATTGCTCGATAGTACAGACGGGTACAAACGTTTCCTCGGTGGTACAAACGATGTACTCGTCGATACCAACGGGTACAAACGATTTCTCGGTGGTACAAACGATGTACTCACCGATACGAATGAATAGAATCAATTTCTAGGTGGTCCAAACGATATACTTGTCGGTACGAACGGAAATAAAAAAAAAAAGAATCGAAAATTTTTTATTCCAGAAAAAAATTTGAAAAAAATATTCAAAACAAAAAATTTTTAACGGTACAAACGGGTACAAACGATTCTCTTTTCAGTCGCGTTTATTAAAATTGCTTAGCTCTAAATGGGTTGCGGTTCATTTTTTCATACCCTTGTACTTTTTTCCCCCTTAAGGTACAAACGAAATTTAAGACGGTACAAACCGGTACAAACCGAGTACAAACGAATGCAAAAAAAAAAAATTACTTTCTGTAAAGTCAGTTGTCAATTTCACATAGGTCTATCGGCCTCCTTACATTGAGTTCTGTATGTTTCGTTAACTAGGAAGAAGGCTTGGTGACTTCTTCCCAAAGCGATGTAAGGTGAGGCGGGCACAATGCTTGCTGAGCTGGCGTCGTTACGGAGTTGTTGAGGAGCAAGCCAAGCGATTATCCGGTATAGGTCGTATATTATTTGGTCCACAAGCGGTATATGCACAATGATAATTAGCCGCCCATCGCGTGACGTCACATCTGTTCAAACAAGAATCTCGAGGAACTCTAGGTGTACGTGTTCTAGAGGGTAGGGAAAACCTAGCCGCCCCACGTGGTTTCGCGCTTCCTCTGCTACCACTTGCAATTGCGACGGTGATAGGGTTACGGGATTGAATTTTCCATTGACTGCAGACCTGATCACAGAAATGTATTTCTCACAGACCCGTATGTAAGTGTCGATTTTGTTAGGGACTTTATTCCCGTAGTCAGCTAGCGTGAAATTGTAATAGGCCACGGCGGATGTATTAGTGATTGTGCTGAGGTCATCATGCATGTGCGATACAATTTGATGTATAGCTTCCACTCGTCTTGATTCCTCTAGATGTTCATCGTGTAGAGTTTGCAATTTTGAACTTAAAATATGCGTTTGTTGGTCCTGTAGGTGGGTTAGTTCCTGTCTATCCTTAAATAGACGATCTATTCGGAAAGAGAGATAATCCGCGACATCCTCGGTGAGGGTTCCGAACATAGATTTACTGATGCTCCCCATAAATTCGAAGGGCACTGAACGTCTCTTCATTGTTGTTAAGGCCGACGATGTTTTGAGACCTTTGCGGTTTCCGATCCCCCATAGAACACTAGTTAGCTCGTGACCGCGCCGTAACCTCAATATTATATAAGGTCTACGGAGCAGCTCCTCACAACCCGCCTCCAAGTTATATTTGAGGAATTCTGTTTGAATTTTCGGCAAGTTTCCGCCGTCCTTCGGGAAGGCTGCGATGAATTCGGCAAGGTCGATGAATAGGGTCAGTCTCCAATCAGAGCGTTGTAATTGACCGGCGTTTGTGGCTCGTAGTATATTCCAGCATTATCTACGAGTTTGTTGACGACGTAGTGGTTCCTGGGTGTTGAATTGGACATCCCACAGCCCGCGAAGACAAGGACACAGATGATCGCGATTATCATTTTGCTGTTGATACGCATACAATTGAAGACTAACTGGAGGTAGGCTAATTTGATTTTATCAACATGATTAGCGAACCGTTCACCGCTTTCGGTCTCGAGGATGACATTATTCCTATCGGTAATCGATCTTATTTTATAGGGTCCGTGATATTGAGTGTCGAATTTTCCCTTCCGTGGTTCCTTCAAAACATGTACCTGATCCCCGATTTTTACCTCAAGGGGCCGGCATTTACGGTCGTAGTATAGTTTAGAGCGTTCTTTAGCTCGATTCAGGGATTCCCCGACCATCTCTTGAATTTAATTTTGCCGCTTTATAAGCTCAACGAGCCATGAACTACTCGTGGCTAGACGATCTTGCGTAGGAAATTCGCTAGGCTGTCGGGCTGTCTTTCCATACACAACCTCATGAGGCGTGAAATTTGTTGCCTCGTGAACGCTGGTATTGTAGAACAGCTCGGCAAAGGGCAATAAACGGTCGCAATCATCGTATTCATCCGCATAGTGCTTGATATATTCTGTTAGAACGATATGGCTTCGTTCCAACGCACCGTTGATTTGCGGATGGTCGCTAGATGTTGTGGTATGGTTCACCTTAGAAATTTTCGAGATTTCCCGCAACAACCCATTCGTAAATGCGGTTCCACGGCCAGTTAAAATTGCCCGTGGAGCTCCGAATTGGTTGTACAGCCGACGCACTATTGCCTCTGCAACGGTGGCTGCCTTCAAATCGGGAATTGGTTCGGCAAGACAATATTTTGATAAATTATCTTGCATAGTTAGTATGTGCTTTTTCCCGTGAGCAGAAGTAGGCAGTGGACCAACGGTATCGAGGGATACTTTATCAAAAGTGTCTGCCGGTGTATCGGTTAGGAGCATGGGTTCGCGAGTTTTTACGCGAACGAGTTTCTGTTCTTGGCAGCTTTTACAACGACGAATATAGTTTTGGATGTCGTTTTTGAGGTAGGCCGATAAAAACGCTCTCGAATTCGCCTATAGGTCTTCGTAACGCCTTTATGACCGTCTATAAGGCTCAAGTGCATCTCTGTAATTATGGCCTCTCTCGAATCGGAGAAGGGACCTGAGTCCTGCCATAACAAATGATCACATCTATCCCCTTATCGAATAAAGAGTGAATCACGTGTAGGAATTTGTCGGGACCAAGTTCGTCAGTAAAATCACCATGACGAGATATTCGAAACGATCTCAATGTCAATCTGTTAATTTCTCGTGCAAGAACTTCCAGACTACTCCGGATTCCATCGAGGCTCGCGCGTCATAATACCGGGCCTTTACTACGATATCAAAAATTCGGTGTTGTCCATATTGCGTCATCGCAATTTGTCCGACCGCCAGATTTTTTCTCGTATAGACGATGCATCGATCAGTCCCAGGTCAGATAATAATTTACCCACTGGGGTAACCAGCTCGCCGTCGGCAGAGACAAAGTGTACGTAATTATCCTCCCGATATGTGAAATTCTCACGATCCCCAATTATTTTCGAATTGGGTTTGTTGGAATTGGGAATCAAAACCTGATTCATTTGGGTTGTTGATGTCGGAATGCCATATAGGTCCGACGTAGTCTCATGATAAGGAACGCTGGACTCGTTGCTGGGCAACGGTCGAGCACGTGGAGATAAGGCATGTGAGGGCGACCGACTACGTTTTAGAGCGTTATTTGGGTCTCCTTCCCTTTTTCGTACAGGCGACAGCATGGTAGCCTCGTCGGACGAGCACGATAGCCTTCCGTCCTTGTTTGTTTCATCGGTGGTCGGCTGGAGTGCAGCGCGAGGCCCCAAGGATGCTACATCGCCACGCTGTACGCATAACAGCGATGGAACTGTAAGGGAGGGATAGAGGAAGGGGCCCGAGCGATGCTTCTCTTCTGTTTCGCTGCCCGACTCTTGCACTAGCGCAGAAGATGCTGCTGGCGCCCCGCGCCTCTCGCTCTCGTCATCAGCATCACTGTTTTGCTCGCTCCTACGCGATCGGGACCCTACAAGGCTCTTTCTTCGTAGGAGCTTCTCTTCGGTGATCTGTTGGAATCGCTGAGACAATTTCTTTAATCGTTTGCTCAGTACATGATCACCTCTATCTATGATGGGGTCTAAATCATTGAGCACCTCCCGGACTGTTACATCAACTTCCTCACCATCCGAGAGATGTTTAGGAAATGATACCTCAACGACATCGGTTGATTGCTTCCGGCCTTCGCAAAATTTCTGTTCGAGTTGTTTGAGTGACTCGTCGAAATTCTCGAAGGTACGTTGCAGCCCCTCGTGGACCGATTTATTTCCGTCGTGGACAAAGTCCTCCACAGGAGTACTATCCTCCGTGTCGCTAGGAGGAGCTTCGACAGAGACGATAGTTTCGTTAGGGTTATCAGGTCCAGGGGCCTCGTCGTCTATAGCCACGGGTGGTGGACACAGCGTCGTATCGGCTAGCTGCGGGGGACGTTTGAGAATTTGTTGTTTCGGGGGAAGGAGGGGGTAGGGAGCATGCTGCGATTTAACCGCTGTATTGAACGGGCACCCTCTCCCGAACTCGTCCCCGAAGACTCTGCATAGTTGGGTCGCCCGCGTACTACATCCGAATCAGCTGTTTATCCACGCGTACGCCGAGCGATAGGGCACCGAGCGTTAGGATCGGGGTGTCTCGGATTTCTCTGTCCCCCGCGACGTGCAGTCGGAGCGGAGTGCAGCCGCGGTCTTCCGCTATCTATAGGGAGTACTATTGTCGGCCGGTCCGAATCCTCCGACTCCACTGACTCTGATGATAGGGGGTTTATAGGGTTTCGGGAAAGAGCATCCGCATTAACATTGAGCTTCCCAGGTTTGTAAACAAACTCATAGTTGTAATTTTGGAGGCCCAGTCTCCAGCGTACCAATCTCTTTCCTGGATCACTCATAGAGCCCATCCACTTAAGAGGCTCATGATTAGAGACGAGTTTTAGTTTTCGGCCATAAAAATATGGCCGGAAATGGTCCAAAGCTTTTATGACAGCGAGACACGCCTTCTCCGTTGTACCGTAATTTACCTCGGCAGGGAGAAGTATGCGGGAGAAGTAGGCTATTGGGACGTCAAAGCCGTCGTGTTCTTAACTTAAGACTGCCCCTACCGCGTAATCCGATGCGTCCGTGGTAAGCATAAATGTTCCACTAAAATCAGGGAATTTGAGTATGGGTTCTGTACAAAGGGCCTTACGCCAGTCTCGGAAAATTCGCCGCTGCGCGCTTCCCCACTCGAACTGCTTACCCTTTTTTAAGAGGTCTGATAACGGTGTCACGTCCGTAAACTTTTTATGTTTTGTTCATTAATATCAATAATTGGGTTTTTATTAACGGGTTTAACTTTGATTATTTTTCGACGACTCCGTCGCCACGTGTCTCTGTGCGGTTTCGGGTGTCGAAACGCTGATAGTCAAACCGGATATACCCGATTGAATTCCACTAATCGAGCAGCGTCTGATCCGCGGGGTTCGACCGTGGGACTTCGCGAGCGTGCAACTTTCCGTGGACGTTGTCAAAAACCCCTTCTGGAGTGATAGCCACCGAGCTAACATCGGTCCGGAGGCGGTGAATATTGTTAGTTCCCATCTGGCCACGGGGGTATCCGGGTGTTGGCGTGTACTGCGGTTCAAAGCAAGTCGCGATCCCGTGTTACGCCCCGGAGGGAGATTTAGAATGCACTCGCGAGGTTGCCGAGGTTGTGCGCGAATTTTGAAGAGAGGTAGATTGCGCTGTGAGTCTTAATTGGTTTCCGCGCGAGTTCCGAACACAGTTTAATAACAATTGGATTTAGACGATTTAAGGTGTGTGTTTTGGTTTGAGGTTGAGGTTCGCCCGATACTTTGATCGAATAACTTACTCTCGTGAGTGTTTCTTTCGATTTACAAATAGAGTTTATTAACACACTTGTATGTATATATATCTATCGGTTGAATATAAGACGCGTACAGTGGATTGAGAAATATGTTAGACGGTTACGCGGACAGAGTACTATCTGAGTAAGTCGACTTTTCGATTCGGAGTCTGATTACAGAGTGACGCTCCTTCGCCTTACAAAAACGGCGAGAGTTCGGTTTTGGGAGGAGAAGAAGTTTTTTGGGAGAGTGCATTTCCTATGATGCGTTTTTTAGGGATTGGATAATCGGTCGTAAAAGTTACGTTAATTTTCGTGATTGGTTAGCGGAGTGGGGGAGCATGATTCTGGATTTCTTATTGGGTCGCGACTGAGATAGACGCAATCGCTGCTCTATTTCCAAGAATCGGCCTTAGCGCACGTGTGCCCATAAGTCTCGCTGAGGGCCTGTTTTACGATCGTGTGGAGTCACGGGCGAGTTTTCCGTAGGGGTCTGTTTGGGATTTGGAGTGAGAGTTTCTGTTCGCTTTGGTCTTGCGTTTTTTCTATTCGGGAATTTTCCTAAGTGAGTTTCTCGCTTGGAGCACATTCGCTCGTAAATTATATACTATCGGTGATTTAGTGCGTGGGAGCGGATGCAAGTCGCTTTCCCGTTCTGGGTCTTGTGGCATATTTCGACTATCGCGTCCATAAAGCTTACAAAATATAACTTTGGTCGAAAAATGAGGGTACCGCTATCGTGCACGTGTGCAATGATAATTTTTGGGGTAGAGTAAAAAATTTGAAGGCTGCGACATAACACCCGGTCTCTCACATCTTAACCGGTCATGTCCGTCTGTCTTCGGTCGTCAAAACGGTCTCGCGAGTACCGCGTCCCTCGGTTACTTCCTGGGCACGAAGCCCTACTCGCGCACAAAGCGTTCCGCGGCGACCATAATTCCCTTGCTCCTGGGAGGTGGATAGTATCCCTCGGTAGACCAGGTGCAAAGGTGGTTGCACAGGATTGTGAGACTCGTGCGAAGTCGAAACCATCGCGATAGAGACGCAAAAATTATTAAATCTAATTTCGTTCTACCTAAATCACATAAGAAGAAGCCGCGCCGCTAAATCACTTAGTTATCGATCGACAGGTTTTATATTGTCAAAATTAGTGATTGTGTGTGGTGTGTTTGTGTGCGTACTCGTTTAGGCGTTACCGACGCAGAGGCGTCAACACAACTGTAAGTCGGCTAGTATTAATAAATAACCAACATATTATAATCGGAAGCGTCAAATTTCATTCTGGCATCCTCCCCCTCATCCTCCCAGATAACTCGGGCCCGTATGGGACGAACAGAGCAACCCACAATAATAATATTTTTCTCAGTTTTATCCGGGGTACCGTTCGGTACGTAACAACGGCTTGGCACGGCTCGAAAAATTCATGATAAATCTCCGATAATATCCAGTGAGTTTGCGACATCTGGAAGGGTGGGTGAGGGCTGTTCCAGGCCGGGAGGGTTTCCGGTCGTTTTTGCATGTTGATTACCCTTCAGTAGTGCGTTTTCTTTTTTCTTTGTTTGAGCGCGGGTGGCACTCGCATGTGCATGACCACTTGCGTCTGGACAGCAGAAGCATTTCTTGGCTTTCCTTTGTCTGGAGGATCTGCGCGTTGGTAGGGGAGTTGGTTTCCTCGTTTTTGTGGTATTTTTTGCGTTGGTTGTGCGTTGCTTCGTACTAGCGTTTGGGAGTTTCGTGACTTGACTTGTATCAATTTTGTCTGCTAATTCTCTATCCTCGCTTAAGGAGCTTATGTCCATAGGTTCAGTCGTGTGGTATTTTCCTCGTCGTCATCCGATGACGATGAAGATTCCGATTTTGAAGGGTTTCCGGAAGGGAGGTATCGACGGATGTCGCTTCTCCTTTTGATTAAGATTTTGCGTTTTTCCCTTCGATATTTGGGTGAATGCGATTTTTTGTTTTCTGATGCATTCGATCCTCGGTGATCCGATGAGACTGGAATTTGTTGCTCTGAAGAGTTTAATCTTCAATGCTTTGAAGAATTTGATTTTTGGTGCTCTGAAGAATTTGATCTTCGATGCTGTGAAGAATTTGATTTATTATGCTCTGAAGAATTTGATTTATTATGCTCTGAAGAATTTGATCTTCGATGCTCTGAAGAATTTGATTTTTTATGCTCTGGAGGATTTGATCTTCGATGCTCTGAAGAATTTGATCTTCGATGCTCTGAAGAATTTGATTTTTGATGCTCGGAAGGATTTGATTTTTGATGCTCTGAAGAATTTGATTTTTGATGCTCTGAAGGATTTGATTTTTGATGCTCTGCAGGATTCGTTTTTTTTTAATGTTTTGATGAGTTTGCTCTCTGATGCTCTGAAGAATTTGTGTCTTGATGCTCTGAAGAATTTGATTTAGGACGCGGTCTCTTTTTGTTGAGATCACTGATGACCGGTTGAACAGGCCGGTCACCTTGAGGTAGTAAAGATCCCTTGGCCCACGGACCCACGAGCGTTTCTCTCGGAACTACCGCATCGATGAGATCGTTTGCCTGGGAATTAGAGGTTTTTTTATTTTGATTTTCCTCAGATCCTTCTGCAAAGGGACTTACGTACGTTTCTCTCGGAACTGCCGTATCTGTGAAGTCTGTTGCTCGAGGAATGGGAATTGCTTGATTGAGAGGATAGACGTCTGTGATGTCGTCTTCCGAAGTAGGTTTTGATTTTTTCGTTCTTTTATTTTTGGCGATAGTTTCTGATGATGAATATGTCCTTGCGATACCTGGATGTGGATGAAGGATGTTTCCTCCATATCGGGTGTTACTAACTGGACTTTAAAATCGAACTTCTTGAGTCTTTCTCTCCATCGCAGTACACGTGACGTCGGGTCATTCATGGAATTTACCCAGACAAGTGGCCGGTGGTCGGTCAGCAGTGTGAATGACCTGCCGTAAAGATAGGGTCGGAAGGTTTTTAGGACGAACACCACTGCGACCATCTCTTTCTCTAGCGTGGAATAATTCCATTCGCGCTTGTCGAGGACCCTTGAAGCAGCTGCGACCATAGGGTCTTCTCCGATTTTTCCTTGTGAAAGGATTGCACCGACTGCGTAGCTGGATGCGTCGGTCGTTACGATGAATGGTTTCGAAAAATTTGGATATTGGAGATTTGGCGTTGAGCATAGCTTGTCTCGTAATGCTTCGAATGCTAGCTGGTGTTGCGATGTCCATTGAAATTTGACGTTTTTTCTGGTGAGATCCGATAAAGGTTTTGCGATCGCCGCGAAGTTTTTTATGAATCGGCGGTAGTATCCGGCTAGAACCAAGAATTCTTTTACATTTTTTGCAGTTTCCGGTGTCTGGAATTCTCTCACGGCTTCGATGTTTTTCGGATCTGGTTTTAACCCGTCTGCCGACATTTAATGCCCTAGGTATCTCACTTCGGTTGGTAAAAATTCGCATTTTTCCGTTTGGAGAGTTAAATTTGCATTGCGTAATTTTTCAGCGAGTTTTCTGAATTTACGTTCATGTTCTTCAATTGATCGCGCGTAAATTACTATATCATCCAAGTATACGAATAAATCATTCCCCTGTAAACCTTTTAGTACAAGGTCCATTAATCATTGTAATGTGGCTGGGGCGTTTTTCAAACCGAATGGCATTCTGTTGAATTCGCAATGACCGTAAGGGGTCGTGAAGGCCGTTTTGTATTTGTCTTGCGGATCCATTTCTATCTGATGAAAGCCAGATGCTAAGTCAAAAATTGAGAAGTACCTCGCGCCGCCGAGTTGGTTGAGAATGTCTGTTATTAACGGCAAGGGGTAAGCATCTCCTATGGTGACGTCGTTGAGTTTTCTAAATTCAATTACGAGTCTCCAACGTTTGTTGCCCTTTGAGTCTGCTTTTTTCGGAACTATCCATACTGGTGAATTATACGGCGACTTCGAGGGTTCGATGATGTTTAATTGTAACAGATCGGTAATTTGTTTTTCTATTTCCGGGTCTTGAAACGGTGGGTGTCTGTACTGTCTCGTATTAACCGGTCGATCGTCTACGGTGGGAATTCGATGTTTGCATTCGCTTGTTGACCGAAGGGGTTCGCCAGGTAGATGGAAGAGGTCTACGTATTCTTCTGCGAGTGTAGATACCGCATTACGCTCTTCGTCATTAAGGGGTAAGGCCACTGTAACGGCCCAAAAAAAAAGGTTTTTTCACTAATTTTTTGCTCCCAAAATTGAAGGTATTTGAAAAAAAACTTTTAATGGTGTTATCGGGCATACATTAAACTTTATTATAAAATTTTTTTACAGTAAAAAAAAACAAAATGGCGGTTCCACAGCTATCTTCCCGGGACACAGCTATCTTCCCGGGATTTCCCGGGACTTCCCGGGAAAAATTCATGATAAATCTCCGATAATATCCAGTGAGTCCGAGAAACTGCCGGATATTTTTCGCCGTTTTCGGGGTCGGGAAGCGTTTCACAGCTTCGAGTTTACGGGGCTCGGGCCGTAAACCATTTTGCCCAATTATATGACCAGGATAGCGTACTTCCTTTTTCAGAAACTCACACTTGTCGGGCTCAAATACGAGATTTGCGTCCCGCAATCGAGCCATTAATCGACGAACCTTTACCCCATGTTCTTCCAACGATCGAGCAAATACAACGATGTCGTCAAGGTAAATGAACAATTCCGCACCTTAGAGACCTCGAAGTACACTATCCATCAATCGCTGGAAAGTCGCGGGTACGTTCTTTAAGCCCTCAGGTATACGAACGTACTCATAATGACCGTTCGGTGTCGAGAACGCGGTCTTCTCGCTATCACACGGATTCATTGGAATTTGCTGAAAGCCACTCGCCAGATCAATGGTCGAGAAATACTGTGCTTCGTCCAACTGGTCCAATATATCGAATATTTTGGGCAGTGGGTAGGCGTCAGAGATAGTCTTCTCATTTAGTTTCCTGAAGTCTATCACCATTCGCATCCTCGGCCGAACTTGAGAGTCAGGTTTCTTGGGTACAATCCATACCCGAGAATTGTACGGGGATTGCGATGATACGATTACTCCATTCTCGAGTTTTTTGCCGATTTGTGTTTCGACTTCATCTCTATGTATGGAAGGAAATCTGTACTGGCGAGTGTTCACCGGCAAGTCATTTTCCGTCGGTATCTGGTGTGCAACGAGGCTTGTACCAGGAAGCTTGTCACCAGGCAATTTGAATCGCATAGGGTCTTCTTCCACGATTCGACGGACGTGAGAACGTTCGACATCGTTCAACTCGTCCAGGCTTCTAGCACTGCTGCAATGCGATCCGGCGGCGGCAATGATTCATCGTCCGACGAATCACTGTCTTCGCTTGGACCAGCCTAGTAGTATTCGAAGGGCAAGATTTCCTGCGGCGTGACCTCGATGTCTATATCATGAGTTAACGTATTTATTGCGAAAACGTGACATATCCCATTCTTTTGAGATACAAGAGCATTACCGATGTATAACCCTGGTTCGGTCTCGATTCGGGGCAAATAACCCTCACAAACATCAGGGTTAGTGACGGCAACTGCCAAGGGTTTCCATGTCCGAGCTTTGAGGGTAAAGATTTTTTTACTCGGCGCGAGGGAAATCGTCCGCGGCGAATCGTTTGTTAAAAACGGTCGAGGACGAATAGGATCACTCGTCATTACCAGAGCGTTATGATGAAAGGATAGCTCGGCTTTTTCGCGGCGCATAAAGGGTCTACCGAGCAATCCGTTGCTTTCTGTCACGAACTCTTTGACGACGTGAACGGTGTGGGGTTGATCATTAATCGTCAATCTTCCCGTTCCCAACAACCACGCTTTTTCGTTCGTAGGACCGACATATTCCCGCGATTTCGCGGGGTCATACGGGACGTTATCACGGAGAGCATGAAGTTTGATGAAATTTAAACTCGACCCGGAATCACAAGAAAATTTATGGACTCCATTAACAAGCTCCGGAGCAGACAGTGTAACAACCGGAGATGCTACTTCGTCCTCGGTTTCTGACGAGGAATCGTTTATACTGTTTTTGGAGCCGGATTGGGGATATTTCTCTATTAACGTCTGTCTTGAAATTTTACTGCACGTCTTTCGTTGGTGGGGAAAGGAGGCTGGCTCGCCGTGTCCAGACAACAAGCCCCTTTCGAGTTTAAAGGCTCGGGACTCTGTGGTCGCGGGCCCCGTTGATCCGCAACGGGCGATGATGTTGAGCGCTCGCCGCGGGTATATCTTTGAGCAGTAACGGTCCATGGACAGCAATTGCACCCATCTGTATAGGCACAACAGTACCGGTGGTTACAGCCACCCCCTTTTCAATATTGGGTAGGGGATCGCTGGTTCTAAGGGCAACACCCGCAACCGGAACCGTACAAATAACAATAATGTCGCTCACATCCACCCCGGTCATCAGGTGATCTCGGTCGATTTGCTCTAGCAGGCGAATCGTCTCGGTGTTTCAATATTCCCGAGCGTCTAAAATTTTCCGACCTATCAGGGCTACTAAATCGGGGTGCTAACTCCTTTCGCAGCTCCCGTTCCGACTCTGGGCGAGACGCGGGGGAAGACGAGCGCGAATCTCTCCGTTTTGCTTCCGTTTTGGCGACTAACGCGAGGGCATCCCCGACGGTCTGTGGCCGTTCTCCAGTCTTGGGTTCGACCGCCTCGGCTAACGAATCTGTGGATAGGTCCTCTACTATCTCAAGCGCTTCCCTGAGGGTTTTTGGTTTCGCGACGTAAAGTAATTCATTCAATCGCGAGGGTAACGCTTGACAGAAGGATTCGAGGGCTAGAGTCGCGATCGGATCAACGTTCATTTCAGAGGCCTTGCAGCCAAACTCTTCCTTCCATGCAGTTCGAGCAACGCTCATTAGCCTGAGAATTCGGAGATATAGGCTCCGGGGTGTTTCACCTTGGTTGAAGCGCAACGAATAGAGTCTACCCAAACAAGAATAGGAATTTCGACGATGAGTTAATCCGTCGCGCAGCGCGGCCGTTAATTCTCTAACTGAGCGAATATTTTGACCTTGGATACAGGCACGCCCTTCTCCGCGCAGTCTACTTGATACCCCGGTCACAAACTCGGGCATTTGATACGGTGGTACGAACGCAGCTGCATTTTAGATATTTTGCAAATAGTCACCGAGGGGAGTTGAGGTCCCATCGAATTTGGGTATTGACACCAACTTGTTCGTGAAATAAACGCCGCTAAGTATGACCGATAGGTCGGCGGGTGTTACGGTTTCGTTAAGCGAGCCGTTTAGTCCCGCACCACTGGCTCCCGTACCGGCCCCAAGACTGGTATCGCGAGGACCGTCAGTCATTTTGATTAATTACTTTTGGTTCGTAATATAAATAACAGAAAAAGTCGACACTCAGTTTACGGGTCTATCGAAACTAAATTTGAATTAAAAATTTTCAGAACTTAATTAAAATGATTTCCAATTTTCACAAGTTTCTGAGAGTGCACAGTGCAGGCGGGTATCCCAACGCTGCCACCAATTTGTTACGTCCAGAAGGGACGATTTTATTCTGCCTTTAGGTTCTTTAATATAATTCCTGTTTAATAAAAAGGGGTAGCCGCACGTCCGATACGGGCCGGGCAAACTCTCCTGTGGAAATGAGAGTGGGGAAATAAACTCCGACAATTGGTATTTAGGGGTAAATATTTATGAATGATATTTTATTATATTGTGTTAATCCTACTTACAAGTTTTGCGGGTAGTCACGCCTTTGCGCGGGGACAGTCTCCCCGCGTCGCTCTCTCTCACTCTCTCACTCTTCACGCTCTTCCGCGGGGGCAATTCTCCCGGCGTTTCACAACCGCAAACCGCGCTGTTTCTAAGTCGGGGTTTGACGCAGTCCCCGCCCCTTACCGCGCTGGCTTGAAAGTTTATTGGTATTTTAAAGAATAAAATTTGTACGGTTAAAATGGTTTCCTAACGTAACAACCAATGTCTCTGTGCGGGTCCGCCGGGTCGCCGCCGGGCCGTTACTTAACCACGTTACTAGTACAGACCAGCCCCCTGGCACTGCTGGGTCTACCGTGTCCCCGTTATTGCCGCCACGTAAACTAACCCATCATGCGGCGCTAGTAGTCGCCCGCATGACCCCCACTCCAGTCGCGCAGCGTCTGCATAATTTGCATTCGACGCGTTTGGATAATTCATTATTTAGATTAGAATTTCAAAGTATATGTGTATATGGGGAGGGTTGAAATATGATGTATTATAAAAATATTTATTGAACGAAATAAACAGATAACATTATTTTTTTTTTAATAATGGACTAGTCGAGTTGTACAATGTTTTGCAATTTTTTTCTTGTCGAGATTTCTTTTTTTCTTCTGCGTTGAGACGTGCAGAATATTGCTGCATCCGCTTCTGGTTCTTTTGGTTCATTGAAAAAATGCGATTTTAACTCGTTTGATTGATAACCTCACGTGCAGCCAAGGACCACGCACGCAGGCTTTATTAAATATAAGCACAACAACCACAAAAATTGTTCTTTATTTTATCGCTACACTAAAATTGCTTATTATTTTATCACTTTGTAACACCACACTACGATTTTTTTATTTGAGAACAACGACAGATCGAGAAAACAAAAAAAATATCCACTTGGTCCACGCGACGAAACAGATGACGAAATAATACGGCGCTTTGCGGAGTGGGGGTCATGCGGGCGACTACTAGCGCCGCATGGTGGGTTAGTTCACGTGGCGACAATAACAGGGACACGTTACGTTAAGAGAATTTATCCCAGTGTCAGCCCCCTGGTACACACTGATGTCTCTGTGCGGGTTCGCCTGGTTGTTAGCCAGGTCTTACTACACCGCCGCGAGCAATGCTGTTACTAGGAGTTGTCTCCGACTCCAGGAGCGAACCGTGGACCAATCGGCACTGCAGAAATTCGCCGCCACCGGGCCGAGGTTAACTCGATGGCTATCATTCCGGTGGGGTTTTTTGATAGCGTCTACGGAAAATGGCTCGCTCCTGAAGTTCCACGGTCGAACTCCGCGGATCAGGCGATGCTCGATCAGTGGAATCCGATCGGGTACATCCGTTCCACCGTCGGCGACTCACACCCGACACCGCACAGAGATACGAGGCATAGAGTTGTAGGGAATACTTATATTAATTTAAACAAAAAGCAAAAATGTTACGGGACGTGGCACAATTGTACAACGAACGGTAACAAATGTCTTAAATAATACTGATTCTTGTTTTTCCTGAACCAATTTTCATTTTCTTAGGTAAATACGACAGTAAAGTATTCCTAGTGAAAGTACATTGCATTGCGATCAGTTTGTATTAAAATTCGCAATCAGCGAATCGATAACGCGATTATTCTGACGATAACATATTTGGATGAAACTGAAAAAAAAATCACACGAATGAAATTGCAATTACTCATTGAAGTAAGACATTTTTAAGACGTTCAGCATCTATTTTTCGATTTGAGAAAAACACCGTAATAACAATATAAAGTTGACACGATATTGCTTGCTTCAATGTTTTCAAGATAAAAATCTTGCTGTATAGTAATGTTTTAAAGATAAAATATCTATGTCCTCTTGTCAGCTTCGAGGTTGGTTTGTCCCAAAAGTTCGATTTTAACATTTCTCAAATTCTTCGAATATTGTGTGTATATTATCACATTTGTTGATACAGTCGAATCTCGTTTATCCGACCTTCGATTAACCGACTTTCCGCATTATCCGAGTCACCTAACTTATTCGAGTCCTCCGCATTGTCCGAGGTGTATCCTCGGATAATACGCAGAATCTCGAGTAAAACGGAAGAATCTATTATGCTTATGCGTGGAGTAGTCCAATATTGCTACTGTTTTCCGTATTATCCGAGATTTAATATATCCGTGGTACCCTCTACCCACATTACCTTGGTTCTTAGAGATAGTGCCGCCACCCCTGTTTGACCACATTTTTGTAGCCACTTTGAAATGCACAGATCGGACTCCTCCCACTCTAGCTTCCATGCTCCAATGGATCGGGTATGGGGGAAGTGACCACAAAATCGAGGAAAGGAGGGTTCCCGAATCCGTCACTTCTGACGCTGATTGTTAGGAGCGAAAGCTTGAAATTAGGTGTGCGTGAGAGAGATCGAATGATGAAGCATCAGAGGGCTAGTATCCTTTGGAATTTTTGCTACGTGAATTGTCCGCTGTTTGTAGTATCTAACTCTGCCATTCGCAGCGCTAGTTGTTCTCCTACAATCCTGACGCTCACGTAGGGGCTATGTATATATACACACACGCACACATATAACTCATAGACGTTCCATAGCTTTAGATACGAGGATCAGCTGGTATGGTGAAAAATGCGCCTTTTCAGGATTATGCCGGTACCCTGAGGTACAACCGTGCATAGCACACGATATTAGCGTACGGGGTGAACAGAAGCGAGACAGAGGGACTCGCTATCACTGGGTTGTCATTGCCGGGAACGAACCGCCACTGACCCTGCGAAAGGAGCTCCTGGATGCTGGCGAATCGATTCCGCACGTAATGTCTCCATCGATAAGGATGGCTACTGGTCCAGGTGAGGATGGCCGAAGAATCCGTCCAGAGATAGGGCGGTACGTTCTCCAAGTCAAGGGTAAGTTGAACATGACGAACGAGCCGAGCTAGGAGGAGCGCCGGTGCGAGCTCTAACTTGGGAACGGTGAGCCGCTTGAGAGGAGCAACCTTGGCCTCGGCACAGACCAAGGTAAAGCGCCTGCTACACGGTTGGCAACCGACGCCCGACAGAGGTGACCGTGGTCGGCTGATGGTCGAGTCTGTTTCAACTACATGGCCGACCGACGGTCGAGTCTGATTTGCAACATGAACGCCAACAATAAGGCATTCCGCCGTGATATTGGAGCAGTAGACGTGACATGGCGCCGAATCTTCTAAATTTCAAAGTGTTGGTGTGGCTTTGGCATTATTGTGCGCGAGCGACGGAAAAAAAATTAAAAAACGAAGAATATGGATGAAACGATGTCTCAAAGAAAGAAAAACATTGAGTCATGTGAACATAATGAAATTACTTGAATCTGACGATTTAGATAACTTTCTCAGAATGGATTCAGAAACGTTTTATGAATTGTTAGAAATGGTGCGACCTTTAATAAGTAAAAAAGACACCAACACTCACTGCAGAAGGCTGTCACTGCAGAAGAACGCCTCACAGCCACCATAAGATTTTTAGCTACTGGTAGAGAGTACAAGGATCTCAGATACAGTAGCATAATATCACATCAATTACTAGCCAAAATAATTCCAGAAACTTGTTGGGCAATATACGAGGTTCTAATGAAAACAATAAAAGTGAGTTTTATTTTTTATATTTTCGTAACTGCATTTTGTTATTAATTTTAATGAGCAATTTTTTAAAATTAGTTTTGCTGTCTCTTGAAAATTAATAGCTCCTTCAGAAGCGGACCAGCAGAATCTTCTATAATAGTCTGAGAAATTTCTTCAGCTTACTGAACGGTTCCAGATGTGGGAGGCGACGGCGTAGCGATTTCAACTATTGTAGGTTGTGTGTGGTGCTGCGATGGGAAAGGATGTGATTGTATCTGAGGTGATTCTATGGGTTGTGGTTGTATTTTGTGCTGCGATGGGGAACCGCACTGTATCGACTGAACTGTAGGTTGCGTTTGAATATGCGAAAAGGAAGGAGGTAAATACTTCGTCATTTGAAATTAAGGCAAGGAAGGAGATTGTATACGAATGGCTTGTGGAGATTGGCATGTATTCGAATTGATATTTTGAGATGTAGAAAATAGTTGAGTTAGAAGGGAGGAAGATGACGAATATCCGGAATCGTCCTGAGGAGGCGATTGAGTTTGAATTTGTGGAGAATACCTAAATAATGAAACATATTTAGGTGAGGGAGTATTACATTGAGAAGAGGGAGTACTGTATAGAGGAGAGGGAGTTCTGCATTGAGGTGATGGAAGCCGTGGTGAGCAATGACTGAGAAAAGGAGAACGTTCTGTAGTATGAGTTTCTACCCTCGAATAAAAATTGAGATTCTCCGTTTTGCCCATGAAAAGTACATCCGAAATTAGTTTTTCAGCTATCCGTCGTTGGTGTGTCGATAAACTGTCCAATTTTTCTCCCACATACACTCCAAACGAGTTCGTTTTATTTTTACTTTGTTGAAGCAGCTCTTGTGCTGTTTCTATAAGTTTATGTTTATGTGTTTCCAACGAAGTTCGTCCTCTTTTTTTTTTCTAATCTGGTACCCTGGTAGATTCCTGAAACAAATTAAATTTTTGTAATATGTTACAGATGCCTTCAACGGAAAATGAATGGAGAACAACAGCGACGTTATTTGAAGAACAATGGCTTTTCAACAACTGTGTAGGATGTATGGACGGCAAGCACATCCATTAGGATGTGCTTGCCGACGACACTGAATGTTCCCTTATAGTTAAAAAATAATGATCCAGTTTCAGGTGGTTTTTCTATTAAGAAAAACCACCTGAAACTGGATCATTATTTTTTAACTATAAGGGAACTGAATGTTCCCTTATAGTTAAAAAATAATGATCCAGTTTCAGGTGGTTTTTCTATTAAGAAAAACCACCTGAAACTGGATCATTATTTTTTAACTATAAGGGAACATTCAGTGTCGTCGTATTTGCGGTTGTTAATGCAAATTATAAGTTTATGTATGCTCATACTGGGTCTAATGGAAACATGTCTGATGGTGGAATACTAAAAAATACGAAATATGATGAATAAATACGAAGTATGATGAATAAATAATAAGTGTGTTACTTACTTTTTTGGCCTCTTTTGTAAGACGATTTCAAATTTTCTATCTTTTTTTTACTGATGCCACATTTGTATCGGGCTCAAGTTCTTTTCATTTTGCAGCTAAACTCTCCCAGCCTACGCCCTTTTTGTTGCTATCTTCATAGTCCTCGCAACTTAGGTCCCAGACACACAGTAGGTCTCTGTACAGTTCGATCAGTTCGGTTAAAATTTGTTTCTCTTTGTTTTTTATCGTCATCTTGCACGTACGTGACCGACGACGCGCCGGTTTGACGGCGACTGACGTATTCGCGGTTGGTAGTATAGGTATGAGAGTTCTAACGCGAGTCCTCTGAGAGGGGTGCGGGGCGGCGGCTTCACGCGGGGAGGGGGATGACGTCACGCGCGGAAGGGGGAATCGGAGGGGGCGGTGACGTCACGCGGAGAGGGGGAAATCGTTGGCGCTGTAGGGGGGTATCGATTGATTATTGATTGGAGAGGGGTATCGATTGATTATTGATTGATTATTGATAGGTTATTAATTTTTTCTCTGTTTAATTTAATTTTATTATAATTTGATTTAATTTTATGTCATATATTTGTGTGAGCGCTGTATAGCAGGTACGAATATCTGCACAAAGAAGAGAGGCCGAGAATACGGCTTCTCCGTTGAGAGTCAATACGCGGGGGAGGGGAACGACGCCACGCGCGGAAGGGGGAAGTCGTTGGAGCGGAGGGGTCAAGTTGGCTGACCCGTGTCGCTGAAAGATACGAAGCGATCGGATTACACGTATGTGTGAGAGAGAGCGAGAATGAGAGATGGAGCGGCCGCATTGCCACGGACGTCTCGCGTACGTCTCGCGTACGTCTCGCGCACGTCTCGCGCACGTCTCGCGCACGTCTCGCGCACGTCTCGCGCACGTCTCGCGCACGTCTCGCGCACGTCTCGCGCACGTCTCGCGCACGTCTCGCGCACGGCTCGCGCACGTCTCACGCACGTCTCGCGCACGTCTCGCGCACGTCTCGCGCACGTCTCGCGCACGTCACGCGCACGTCTCACGCACGTCTCGCGCACGTCTCGCGCACGTCTCGCGCACGTCTCGCGCACGTCTCGCGCACGTCTCGCGCACGTCTCACGCACGTCTCGCGCACGTCTCACGAACGTCTTCGGACGTCTTACGAACATCTCATGAACGTGTTCGAACATGTTTGAACGCCTTACGAACGTCTCACGTTCGTCTCATGAACGTGTTCGAACATGTTTAAACGCCTTACGAACGTCTCACGTTCGTCTCATGAACGTCTTCGGACGTCTCACGTACCTCTTACGAACGTTTCGCGTACGTCTTACGAACGTCTTCGAATGTCTCACGTACGTCTCACGTACGTCTCATGAACGTCTTCGGACGTCTCAGGAACGTCTTCGAACGCCTCACGAACGTCTTCGAACGTCTCATGAACGTGATCGAACATGTTTGAACGTCTTACGAACGTCTCACGTACGGCTCATGAACGTCTTCGAACGTCTCACGTATGTCTTACGAATGTCTCACGTACGTCTCATGAACGTCTCCGGACGTCTCACATACCTCTTAGGAACGTCTCACGTACGCCTCACGAACGTCTTCGAACGTCTCGCGTATGTCTTGCGAACGTCTCATGAACGTGTGCGACCAGTTTTGAACGTCTTACGAACGTCTCACGTACGTCTCACAAACGTCTCGCGTGCGTCTCACGAACGTCTTCAAACGTTTCACGAACGTCTTCGTACGTCTCACGTACGTCTCATGAACGTGATGGGATGCCTCACGAACGTCTTCGAACGTCTCTCGATCGCCTCACGAACATCTGCGAACGTCCCTTGAACATTTATCGAACATCTATCAATGAATGTCTTCGAACGTCATCCAGCGATGGTGAGAATTGAATTCCCATCATTTTCAAAACGAATTCCTTTTACATTTGAGAGCAATATTATATACAGTTCTAGAATCTGACAACAAATTATGTAACAAAGGAAGGGGTGAGGAAAATAAAAAATCACATATTGTTACATTTCGTTTATTTGCACGAATCTTTATGATTCGACCACCAATTAATCATTTTAAACACGTTTTGTAAGGGACAATTTTTCTCATGCTTTTCGCAACGTAGAGTAGAGCTCACATCTAATTTACTTAAGGGGGGATTGTCTTTTTTTTCGCAAAATTTACCGCTTTTTGGGAATTTTTTTATGAAGAAAGTATACAACGGAAAACTTGGGAAACTTGGCATATAGTTTTATTGATCTGTTTACTACATACAAAAAAATTTTTAAACAATTTCATCAAAAAATCCGCCTCCCACCCCCCTCGACGCGCGATGGTCCTTTTTTGATGGTGTGCACGATTTCTCAAAAACTATTCAACCGATTGCCTTCAAATTTGGACAGAATGCTCAGCTGACATCCTTTTATCGTTTGATGAAGCAAAAAAGCAATACGTTTAATAGTTTTTTATTTATATAAAAAAATCGATCAATTTTTTTCGAAAAATCGATACTTCAAGTTCAAAACGTCACCAAATCGTCAATTTTTTTTCCCTTCATCGAACGATAGCTATATGTGTCTAAAGTAAAATGCTTTTTGGGTTTTTGTTGCAGGATGAACGTGAAGGCTGTAATCGTGCACACCATCAAAAAAGGACCATCGCGCGTCGAGGGGGGTGGGAGGCCGATTTTTTGACGAAATTGTTTAAAAATTTTTTTGTATGTAGTAAACCGATCAATAAAACTATATGCCAAGTTTCACAAGTTTTCCGTTGTATACTTTCTTCACAAAAAAAATCCCAAAAAGCGGTAAATTTTGCGAAAAAAAAGACAATCCCCCCTTAAGGTTTGCAGATCGCCAAATTCCACATCCAACGTATCAATCACGAGATCATTTTTCATATTTAATATATCAGCTAGCCCCTCTCGTTTTTCAAGGCTGTTAACATTTACGATAGGATACATGTCGCCTTCCGTTGGGCCCATAACTGCAGCCGTTATTAAACCTTGAGCTATGCTGTATGGAACGTTTCCATAGGCCCACTTTAGGCCATGATGATTCCGAATCAGCCATGCCGCTTCATATCTCTCAGTTTTTGTGAGAAGTGTCCATGGTATGAGACTCGCGAAAATGTAATGAGAAAGTACACATTCCGCTCTCAGAATCGCTACTTCCTTCACGACAAAATTTCTCCCAACAATGAATCCTTGTAGATCGACAAACGTAGGTACAGCCATAACGAAGATGTATTGGGTCGATCAAGTCGATAGGAAGATCAATTGATGACTGACGTCAATATTTAAGAAACTCATGTTTAAATTATTCATTCATTGAGCGGGGAAGGGGTGGTACTTGCTGATCTATACAATATTACGAACCATGTTGGTCAATGGACAATATTCAACAACGCGATCGTGCAAGATCATACAATATGCAGTAGTATTTGGGGGCAAATCTTCCTTACATTCAAATTCTATTCGCAAATCCGCGGTAGCATTTTTCACAGACTCGTTCTGGCGCGAGCAATTAATAACCGTGAGAGGACCATTATATTGAAACCTTGCGATAGTGAGCAAAGAATTATCACTATCACAACCGTAATAAGATTTACGAAATTGAGAGTACATATTAAACAAAATGGCGAATCTGTTTTTGTCAAAATCCAAGTTCAAATCATCGTAAGGATAGGATTCCGAGTTGAGATAAAGTTTAACATTGGCAAGTTTGCAGCCGTCGAATAATGTAATGTCCTTTGCCATAGAATTTTTTTAACCAGTCTGCAGCGCAAATATTACATATCTTGGTTTCTCTAGCTGGGAGGGAGCTTTTACGGTCCATGAATATTTTGTTGTGCTTTGAAGCAGTGGATACTCGTATAGATCCCAAGACCGAAAGCCCATATTCAAGTATCGTCCACTTTCCAATTTTCGGAGTAATGACAATTTAGTTATCTCATTTAATATTACGTGGGACATACGACATTGTATCTTGAGCAATTCAACTTCTACCTCTACTAATGGATGATGACTGAAAACGCAATTATTATCATTGCGTGAACGTATCAGAATTAGCTCATGACGAGCATTGATAACTACGCGCTTGTAATATTCGCAGAATCCTAGCAATATGTTGAGAGGTACACAGAAATTGAAGAATTTCCCCCCATCATTATGTGTCACATCCCACCCAGCATTTTTCAAAGTATGACTCCTCTCAGGGCTTAGAGAGATGTAGTTTTTAATCGTGGTTGTTATTCCAACGTTTCGATTGCGATCAATCTCCACACCATCGAGCTCATAACGAACTTCATCAAACATGAATGCAACGCAATTGTTTCCCAATACTATTATTGCTTGATCATCAGGTTTTTTAAGCACCGTAAACTTCCCCTCAACGTAGAGAAAACTTTCAGATGGTAGGGTGTACAAGTCTTGATGTTGTATAGGAATTCGTATTTCATCGCTGTGTCTAAACGTTTAGTTGGCATACAGATTGTACGTATGAGTCTAAATTTTGATGATACGATCGTCAAAGATTGGCTCCCCACTGATATTCAAGACGTCGGTCATCCTTTTGCCTCAAGTACGTCGCACAATAAAACCCAGGGATTCTAAAAATTCACGATTCGCTGCACTGTGTTTCTTTTTGCGGCTAATTTAACACTCAATGTCGTTTGTCTTCTTGCAAGAGTATTATTACGTGCGATTGTAATAGCTCGCGTAGAAATATTGTCTCTGGCGTATTCCGTGTCGTACAAAATGAGCATCACAAGCGTCGTTTTCGTATGTGCAATCTCACCGTAATTTCTTCTCCTCGAAAATCGAGTAGTTTTCCCTTTTGATCCACGATATGTATCGATAAATCCGTAATGCTCCGCACAACGATCGGAAGATAAATGATTTGCGCAGGCGTTTCCGATAGCTTATATCCCGGTGGTACGCTTGGTGAAAATTCATGTATCGTGTGTACACGTTCGCCATTGCAGTATGCACCAGTGGTGACACTACATTCTATGCGGATAACGTTGACATTCATTATGTTTATCGGTACATCAGATTCCTGCCATTTCCAGGGATGCAGTATTCGATTTGATGAAAATGCCAACAGGGATCCTACGTTGTCGGGCTTACTGAAATTTATTCTGTACGCACATTTGATTTCGCTCCTTAGTGTATGATTAGCGCATAGCACGATTGGGTATTCGCCATTTTCATCGAGGTCATCGTTATCGACCTTTCGAGCAACAATTTCATTTTCAGCATCATCACCGCTATCAGCCCCTTTGAGTAAAATTGCACGATTCAGTATCAGATTATAATTTCCTTTGTCATTATAATTTCCTTGTCATCATTGTCAAAGTAAAATTTGTTGTCTGATGAATTCACATCTGGGATTGTGTGATGAGTTTCGAAATCCGTCAAACCGAGCTCATAACAGCCATCATTGACGTCTATAGCGGGCAAGTAATTTGCGGTTAGAAGGCTACTCTTGCCGGTCAACGTAAGCGTCAGTGACATGTTCCCCTTGAATACTGAGCTGATCGACGCAATGTCATGGCTTAAATACACATTGATCATCGACGTTTTGAAGAAATTGCAAACACAATTGCCCGCAAATACTCTGATTATAATTCTGATAAGATGTTCGATTGTATTGTATTTTTGTGGTATTTGGTCCAAAATATCGCACCAACTCTTTGGGCGGTCGAAGATTTCCAAAACTATCAAAATATATTATATGACTCCCCCTCTTGGCATAGGCCACCCAATGCGTACCGGGGCCATCGGCATCGTCCAAACTCACTATACCACTCTCATCTAGTTGCACTCCACTATAAACTGGTAAATTATTGCGCATGAAGACTCCTCTGAGGAATGGTATGCGCATGCGTCTGGCTAAGCATTCCAATTGCACATTAGTTGTTACACCCATGGGCATTTTCACCGTGTTTTGGCGTTTTTTTTCTTAGTTGAACATTCTTGTCCACGCTTGTAGGGAGTAAGATACAGCCGACAGCCTTCGATAGCCCGATTATGACGTTGTATTTCTTCAAGTTGACGTTGCGCCGCTTTGCTATCATTCACAGCCGTTGCTATTCCAGCTGCCCCACCAACCAGTGAACCAAGAACTCCCAGCAATGGTAACATTGGTGAAATTCCGCTACGCTATGCTATCGGCAGCACTCTCTTCTTAACGGACTTTTTTTTTCTTTGGCGATGAGTTCTTTGTCTTCATTCCCATGCCGAATTTCGTTTTTGCGTTCATAGTTGCCCACACAGCGGTAGCTGCGGTTTTCTCGCCAAAAGTCGAATCTCTCGCAGTAATACGTTTTCGTGCTGCTGTTGCAAGTATATTATCCGCAATGTTTCTTTCGCCTACATGATTGCTTTGAGAAAAAGCTATATCGTGGTCGCGACAAGCGGCATCCAATGGATTTATACCACGATCACCTCTTGCCAATCTCTGCTCCAACTGAGTGCCTGGTCCACAAAATTGGTAGCCAGGAATATGTAATTCGATCGGACGTGCATTTATTGCATGATTTAACAAGCCGTCGCTTTTCTCTTAAACATTCGGCACAGTTATTTATAAACGGTGCTGGACCGTCAATGTGGGTTAACTGTCCCGGTAAATTCCAATGGCGCTTGCATCGGCGATATTGCTGTACTTGCGAATCAGTTATGTGTTCGGCAAGCCTCTCCCACAATATGTCAACGAAGTGATGAAAATTTTGTACCAAAACAATTTTTGGAATAAACTGTAATTGATATTTGCCGTTAATCGGAGAATACTGCAGTCGTTCGACAGGTACAAAAACATTCTCGATACTGAGCGGATTTGGCCTGGTGCACTCCTATAAATACTCCTCACACGACGCATTTTGGGCGAATGTGTGTTTAGATTCGAGAGAGAAAACATGCGTTTCGTGCAACAAGCGACGGTGATTCAAGTGACCAATTTCGACGACCGAGTAATGGAGGGCCAACAAGTACGCAAGGAGACAAGCTGCCACCAACGATACGCAGCATTATTTGCGGTCCTTCAAATTGTGGCAAAACGAATGTTCTGTTAAGTTTAATAGAAAGTCCAAATGGCGTACGTTTCGAAAACCTATATGTATACTCGAAATCGCTGCATCAGCCAAAATATCAATATTTGGAAAATCTGTTGACATCGATTAACGAAATTGGCTATTTAAAATTTTTAAATAATAGTGATGTTATCCCGCCGAACGAAGCGCTTCCGAACTCCATTTTTATTTTCGATGACGTAGCATGTGACAAGCAAAATACAGTAAGAGAGTACTTTGCGATGGGCAGACACGCGAGCGTTGATTGTTTCTATCTTTGCCAAACATATGCCAAGGTTCCCAAGCAACGTATACGCGACAATGTGAATCTGCTGATTTTATTTAAGCAAGATCGTACAAACTTGAAACATATTTACAATGAACATGTAAATACTGAAATGCCGTATGAAGATTTTCTGGTGTTATGTCAAAAATGCTGGGAACAAAAATACGGCTTCATGGTGATTGACAAAGATAGCTCATTGTCTGGCGGTCGATATAGAAATGGATTTAACGAGTTTGCAATACCGTGATGTAGTCAGTCAACATTCAGACACCAGCGGTGCATTGACCGACAAAGAATTTCATGATGACGACAATTGATACTGATGAAAAGATTGCGAGGGAAATTGCGAAAACAAGTGACTCAATACGCAAAAAATATCAAGCGTTGAAGACTGGAAAAATGGATGAAGATCTTGCACTGGAGAGACACTTCAAGCCAATTACCGAACCTCTCAAGCAGATTGTTGAAAAATCAGTTACTGATGAATCTCTTGGCCCGGAAATTGATTCGTTAAGCATGTCGGAAGCAAAGGACCTAGAGAAGGATGTGAAATACGGAACAAAGCGCACACGTTCATTATTCCAAGATTCGCTGATAACTTCTACACCGAATCATTTGAAACGTAAGCGACGAAAGGAATTCCTGGATGATACGTCGATGGCTGCTGTACCCTTGCAGCCAGCTACCGTTGTTGAAGAAGACGTTTTTGAGACTACGCCCGAATCATTCGTGTCTTCAGTTCAACGTCAATTACAAACGGCTGAAGGTCAAAATACATTGTGGGAATATTTCGGTCCACTCGGTCAATAATATATTTCATCTATTCTTTCACAAGACAAAAATTCCAGCATGGATTACGTATATGGCGTCAAATTTACCAATGAAGGAATGATGTTAGGCGATAAGCGTTTCGATGTGGATAATAATGATAATATTTTCATCCATGGCATAAAATACTTGGGAACCCCTGGACTCTATGAGTTAATCTGCAAGAGAATTCCTGACGATGCAATATACACCGAGGAAGACAGAGACAAATATAAAAGTATACTGTTATCAACAAATGCACATCGACGTAGTGGCAATATACTCAATCCTGTATTGGGTAACAAAGGCTTCAAGTATAAATATATAATTGGACCGTTAACTTCCGACCGAAAAGCTGGAAGAGGTATAGAAATACCGCTCGCCATGACGTTAAATAACAACTAAATCGATTATGTGCATTGGGACGATCCCAACGAGTAGGCCGATCGTTTTCGATTGTTGGAAGCGTCACGACATGCGGGTAACAACGCTCACGACAATGCGATAATGTCGATAATTGAGGAACTTCGCGAACCTGGTATCATTATAAATTAATCTATGCATCGATGATAATGATCATTTCTCTGTCAGTATTGTCACCGAGATGTCGATCAATAAATTTGGATCATCGCTTGGAGCGCGAGATAATTCATACTATCAGTGGACTGGGCTAATAAGAAATTATACACGCGATAATGCTCTTTGTCTAACCTCTAGTGGCTTTGATGCAAGATCACGTAAAATACGAGGCGTAGCCCTACCTGAAGGGGATTACGATGCTGCTAATAAACGTTACGTGGAAATGACAATCAAGCTGTTGGCCGATCGCCTGGATGAAATTGAGAAGAAACTCATCGCACTAGAGGATACGCTTCGAGTAACTATGAACGATACGTCTAAAACGATTCCGTATGTAACCGACGCTGTATCTGACACAACACGGGAAGATTTGTAAAAATCGTCTTGTCAAACATACAATATGCTCGGAGAAGAAAAAACGTTTCAAGAACATCAGCTCGTGGAGGAATTACATGCCCCAGTAAGACAAAACTTTCCACAAAGACGTGTCATTGTACGTGGGTACGATGATTTGTGGCAGGCTGACGTAGTCGAAATGCGGCCGTATTCGCGTTTCAACAAAGGCTACAATTACATTCTCACTGTCATCGATGTGTTGAGCAAGTATGCATGGGCCGTACCCCTGAAAAGTAAATCTGGCAACGAAATGGGTACAACGATCGCGAAAATCATACAAGATCATAGCAGATATCCGAAAAATCTTCAAACCGACAAAGGAAGAGAATTTTACAATGTAAACGTGCAACGAATCATGGAGAAATGCAACATCAATCATTATTCGACGTATTCTATTATGAAAGCCTCGGTCGTCGAACGATTCAATCGCACTATCAAAAATAACATGTGGAAAATGTTTACACTCAATGGTAATTGCAAGTGGAACGATGCGTACCGCAACTCTTTATGAAGTACAATGCTCGAAAGCATCGTACGATTGGCATGAGGCCCATCGACGTTACTCTTGCGATTGCGGAGAAACTGTTACCCACCCTATACAGCAACGTCAAAATTGCGGCTCCTGCAAGATTCAAAGTCGATGATTTTGTGCGTGTAAGCAAATTCAAGACACTATTTGAAAAAGGTTTCACACCAAATTGGACCACCGAAGTGTTTAAAATCGTCAGGGTGCAACAAACTTATCCCGTAACGTACCTAGTTGAGGACTCAAGTGGAAATCCGATAGCCGGAGGATTTTACGAATACGAACTGCAACGTGTTGCCGATCCAAACATATATCTCGTGGAGAAGATAATTCGCAAAAAGGGCAATAATGTTTATGTTAAATGGTTGGGAATGGATAAATCTCAAAACTCGTGGATACATAAAAATAATATATTGTAATAACTTTTATAAAGCATATGGAAAATTGAATAAAATTTATTTACAGTAAGCGTACCATTTTATTTATGTATAAATTCGCCATTCCTTATAAGAATAAATCATTATATCCTGTAAACATTAACATACTCGCATTATATATGATATTCATGTTTTCCAATATATATCAAATTTACAACTACATTCATTATACCTTTCCATTTTTATTCAATAACAATATATACAATGCAGTCAACATTTACAATGCTATTTTATAATGACCCCATGGTAAGGTGTCCGTACTTTTCGGCACGATCTACCGCTTGTCATCGTATGGACTTAGAGCAATTTTCGACTCTGAAATAGTGTAAACTTCGTGTAGCTTCGATCTTATGCAGGACTGCTGACGAGTCATTTCAATTTCTTCCTGTAAACAGCGAGTGCAGTCATTGAAACTTAGTGTTCGCGCGACGACATTACATTTCACACCTTTCACCTTTTTCGTGTCTTTTTTACCATCGACTCGCAAAGCGTACATTTTTGCTCTCAATCCCACAAATTCCGTCATTACCATACCATTATTTTCATCTTTCATGAGACCGAGCACTTTTTTGTTGACTAATGGTAAACCGTACACGTTTTCTATCAGGTAATCGCTCGTATCAAATTTGTCCATGTTACGCTTCATATCATTGTAAACGTCATCAGACTCGATGTGGTATATGAGACTATCGGTGTCGGTATACATGATCTTGCAGTTTTGCTGATACAGCGGAATCATGAATTCGTGGTGAAAGTCATATAGAAATGTTTTCAATATGTCGAGTATATACATACCCACATAAATTGGCTTGTTAAATTTTACCTGCATATTTTGCAATTCGATCGCAATAAGATTTTCCGAAAAGACACTTCGACTGTGAAAATTTGGTTTAGCGATCATTGCCTCTGCCCCAAATCGTCCCTCCCACTTTGTTAACGGTTCACATCTACCCGGTTTCGCACGTTTTCCATCGTTTTGCCGAATACTGCATTATTCATTAATTTATACAAATTTTTCTCGAAATCATTTGCAGCACGTGTGCGAAACTGCGTATTCAATTCGATGTATGAACGCAACCAGGGGGACTGAGTGAATTTCAAAATTCTGTGTATTTTCATTACTTGAAGTCCATGACGCAAACATTGCTGCAAATTACGATAATGTATCACGTAACGCTTCTTATTACATACGGTTGCGAGCAATTTCTCTTCGCGCTTGCCAGGTGGTTTGTCGCGTGTCGGACAAAACGGAACGTCACTGTGCGAATCATTCAAACGTTGCGGATATTCGAGATCGACTCGAGAACGTAGCCTACAGGCGAATGTAGCGCTATGGATAATACGTCAAAATTCGACGTATCGTTGATCCATTGAAAATGAGCATAGGGCAAAGGTCGGCACATTGCCCATCCATACAAGTTGTTCACATCGCAGTACATCAGGTATGATGATGATTTTAATGGATCGTACGATTGCATGTACTTGTTATTAGCATGTGCATATCTGTTTGAACATTGGCTTAAACCTCCGCGTATACCTCGCTCGATGAATAAAATCATGTCGATGTCAGTTAATAATTCAAACGTAATGTGCGTATATTTCAACATGGCGTCCCAAGTATATCCGGGAAGAGTGTAATAATATGCCAGATCGAGCCCATAACTTTCAATACACGCATCACGAAAATTTGCAAAAATATCTGCTAATAACAAGACATCCGTCTTCAAATACTAATCGCTATATCCACGAAGCATTTGAATGGAAAACCGCTGCCAGACACTCTCAGCGTGAGAGTACTCGCACGCGCTGACCGTTTCCCCGGTCAGAGAACTGTAAAATGAGTCGCGCGGCGGCAAACGCGTGCCTTCCAATCTGCTGACATGGTCAACGTATTCGTACGGGAAGACACCTTTTTGTGTTAAGGGGTTACCCCCACTTGCGATTTAAAAAAAATCGTTTTTTTATTGCATTTTTTTGAAGTATAAGTATCTGAGAATATGTCCTGAAAATTTCAAGTCGATCCGAACAAAATTGACTGAGATATGAGCGTTGAAAGAGAAGAATCCGTTGTGTAAACGACCGGCTAGTCTGCCGTCTGGCGCGCTCGACCCTCCCTTCGACCTTTAATGCATTGTTCGATGAAAAGGGTCGTATACCTGGCATTAACAACGTTCATATAATAGATTGGAATTTATAAAAACGTATTTTCGTTGTGTGTTATGGTCTAAACTCGTCAGTGTAGCTCGAAAGTTCGACTATATAAAACGTATATTCCGCCGTTCATATTATTATAAGCGCAGTTTTTATTCATTTTACATTCAGAAATGGATCGCAAAAAAGGTTCGCGACAAACAAGAAGTAGCGATAATTTACGGAAATCTCGACCAAAAAAGAGGAAGGGTGTTTTTAACCCCAACCTGGCCGAAACGGAAACTGAAAGTTTCAGCACGTCTGCGAAGAAACTGAAAAAGAATATTGATATGACTGTGAATCAAAGTCCGAATATTGAATATCGGATTTTGAACTTTTGGGTTGTGTTTGCTGCTATTTCAAATTTAGTGAAGTGCAAAACGCGTAATGGAAATATTACATTTGAAACGGCAAGTGCAAGAGGACTAGGCTTCAAAATCGTTGTGAAATGTGACTCATGTGCAGATAATTTGATACCGTCTTCTCCTTTTTTGGAACATTCGTATGAAATTAATCGTCGATTTATATTCACCATGCGAGTTCTTGGCATAGGATTAGCTGGAGTACAAACATTTTGCGAACTTATGGACATGCCAAGGTTTCTTACCGAGACTACATATTCAATAATTTTGAAAAGTATTTATGAGTCTGTGAAAACATGTGCAGATGTAATATTTAAAAAAGCCGCACGAGAAGAAATTGAAGATACACCTAATGCAGAAGGCTATGCAACTCTTCAATTAACAGTTTCCGGAGATGGATACTGGAGGAAGCGAGGACATACGTCGTTGTTCGGAGTCACATCAGTCATAGGCTACTACAGGGGAAAAGTACTTGATCTTGTGGTAAAAAGTGCGTATTGTAAAATGTGTGAATCGTGGAAACGTAAGCTAAATGATGCGGAATACGAAGAATGGTACGAAACACACCAAGATAACTGCAGTGCAAATCACGAAGGCTCCTCGGGAAAAATGGAGGTGGACTCCATTATCGAAATCTTCAAGCGTTCAATAGAAAAATATAATGTCCTGTACCTTTACTATATTGGAGACGGAGATTCGAAAACGTACACTGGGCTAGTAAATTCTCATCCTTATGACGACGTAGAAGTTATAAAAAAAGAATGCATCGGTCTCGTCCAAAAGCGTATGGGATCCCGCCTTCGTAATTTAGTAAACAAAAAACAAAAACCTTGGTGGTAAAGGACAGCTAACAGGAAAATTTATTGACAAGCTCACTGTATACTATGACCTTGCTATTCGACGCCATTCCGCTTCTGTTCACGATATGCATGAGGCAATATGAGCGACCCTCGATCATTACAGTTCAACCGATGCAAATCCACACCATGAGAGATGTCCAACCGGTGAAGAATCGTGGTGTTCGTATCAACGAGCTCAGGCGAGAAACGAGGCTTTCCAGCACGATTACAAACCACTTCCAGCAAATGTATTGGATGCAATCAGACCTATATACAACGATCTGAGTAAGGAAACTTTACTCGAAAGATGCGTCGGTGGCTTCAATCAAAATAACAACGAAAGCTTCAACCAACTTATTTGGAAAATCAGCCCAAAAATCGTCTCGAGTGGAGCAATCGTTGTAAATTTAGCAGCATATATTGCCGTTGGACTATTCAACGAAGGTTCAAAATCATTATTATTTTATTTGAACTCAATCAGAGTGAGCTGTGGACACAACGCGCACGAATACACTGATAAAATGGACGAAGCACGGATCGCACTGACAGAGAAACGTGCGGCCGAGAGCACTCGTGAAGGAAGAATGTTACGAAGGCAACACCAATATTCCGTTTTGCAAGCGGCATCGTCGGCGGAAGAACTTCTGTATGGGCCCGGAATAGATGACTCTATGTAAGTTTACAAAAACAAATATTTTCTTCGTGTAAACTGAAATTGAAACTTTAAACGCGTTTTTCTCAAAATGGCATTTCTGAAGTCGGTGACCAAGATAACTCGAACACTAATGAACCGATCTTCTTGAAATTTTGTAGGCTTATTTAATACATAAAAATGTAGTCTTTAATCGTTCCACTTTTTTTTTCGAAAAAATATGGCCGTTTTATAGCCAAAAAACGGCCGTTTTTTTCGTTAAAACCGAACCATTAACTTTGACTGTCCGCCATTTTGTGAAAAATGAATATTTTTTAAAATCCTTCGATCAAAGACTAGTTTATACTTATATTTGACTAAATCCATTCGCATTTTTTTTCAGATGATCCACTTCGCCGCAATGTTGGTCACCGCAAGCCGTGTATATGAAAACATTATTTCATTGACGGCCATTTGCCACTAAACAATGTAATATTTTTCAATAAGAAAATTATAGAAAGTTCTTCAAGATGTGTTCTTTAAGATGGTATATTGATCGATTAAAAAAGTTTTGTAGTTTTCTTTAAAAAAAAAATCATGAAAAAGGCCTTTTTTTGCGCTACAAGTGGGGGTAACACCTTAATAATGTAAAGTCATGCATCGGTAGGCCATCAAATTGCGAGCGTAAAATTTTCAGTTTATCCGTCGTTAAAAATGATGCCAATTTCTCAAGACTTGTGGTCAAAAATTTATATGAATCGATGAAACGTAATTTAATTTGGTTTTTTGTTTCTTCGGTGGTAGTTTGGACAGTTTTCGTAAACGTAATATATTTTTCTTTTGTTATTGGAAGCACGTAAGTTTTCCCTACGAACGCGGTGGCTACTTCCTCAATTATAAAATGTGCATCATAGCCAGATAAATTGTGAAAATCTACTGGAATGAAAAAAGATTGTTTGAAATTTAGATTGCAATTCGAATGGGCGGGGCCTCTATAACGCCCAGTCAAATTGCAATGATCGCGAACTCGTGTATCGGCTTGTACAAAATCTTTTTCACATATGTGACACTTAATCGCGGTTCGAAATTTAAGCTCCTCGTCGGATGTTAACTGTACCATGCAGATATTTGAAGATAAAATATCTTTCACAAGCAAAGCTGCACTTTTTAGTTCTTCGATAAACCATGCGATGCAATCGCTACTACGGTGCGATTCATATCTGCATATTGATTGAACGTATGAACAATGTACATAGTATGCGATACTAGAAACCTCGTGGTGTTGGTACATGTTTCGTTCATCCATTTTCGCAAGAACGCACTCAAGATCGGCGTATATTACGAATGGAAGTCGCTCCTTATGATTGAAGTTTCTAAAAGTGAGCCACTTGTTGGCATCGGTCGGTAAACGGACAGTACAGTCGTTAATGTGGCCACAGTCCACAGCATGCGCTTGCAATTTTTGCTCCGTATGAAAGTAGTGTAGACATCTGCGAAAACAAAAATAACTTCAGTTTCGATACAATTGCTTTGATGTTTTAATCTTAAATGTATTTTAGATTTATGAAGATGGTTTTCAAAAAAACGATTTTTTGAAGCCGTCACAGTGGTGTTGTCCCTTAAATTACATCAAATCTACGTACCTATCACAGATATATTTCTGTCCAGTGTGCTTATTCAACTGTGAGCGGACGAGCCTTGATAAATTCTTGATCCGCGCGAAATGTCCAACGATGTTTTGCTGCGGATCTTCCACGTAGAGCAAATTGACGTGCTTTTCTCTTTTTCGCTTACTCACGCGAATTGGAAGAGTATTATCGTTCTCAATGGTATATACATTGATTGAAATGTCATTATGAATTTCAAATTTTTTTATTTGATTCAGAGGCACTGGAAACTCAATGTCTCGAAGATTTAGCACTGTCGAGTAGTGTGGGTATGAAGATTCACGCGCACTGTCACGTTTGGCTGCGTGAAGAGCAGCAACTATTGACCATGCGAAACACGCTTGATCGCGCGATTTCACATTAACAACCGCTCTTTTGAGTATTACCGACCGCGATAAAAGTATGTGGCATCCCGCGCGCATCGGGTTATGTTTATTTGTATTTATAGTCAAGTTATATATTCGCGATAATGCCCACCCGCTGTCACGTTCCTGAAACTCTTCGAGTTATGTCGAATGGGCTCAATAACTCTTTAATCGTACCACTTGCGTAAATCAGACGTCTTAAAAAGTTCAGAGTTTTTCGTATTAATGCTTTTATTTGCACGCTTGTCACCGGCCACAAATTCGCCGTTAAAAACGGTATTAATTTTCACACTACCGTAATTGTCGATAATGGTTTGCACGCCTGAAAGTACGATATCACTAGCGTCTTCGAGGAATTGTTCAGGTTCTACGTGATCGCGATTTATCACTACACCAGTCAAGATACGACTCTCGAATGCCGTATCAATTTCGCGCCATATAAATCCACGATTGTCATGTCCAGCACCCGTGTGTATGAAATGCTGACGCACCGAATTTTTGAAGCCCTCAAGTTGTGCAATTTGAGCCACCATCGATTAACGATTTCCGATCGATAATCGTGGTCGTTTAATTCGACTTTGTTCTTCTAACGACTCAATATACTCGTCACATCGTTGTTCCCATACAATATACTCTTCTACCGTACTGATTTGAGCTCCTTGCTCGCAAAGATTTTTTTCAATGTTGTCCGCCATGTATCTTCGCGAGGCACTCTGCAATCACGGAAATTTAAACATTGACTGAAAGTGTCTACCTCTCAATCACGATTTATGTTCCATTTCTATAACAACTGCATCGTTGGTGCCGTGTGCATTTTTTCGTTATATTTTTCTACAGACTTTACGATTTTGCTGACATCAACTTCTTCGACAGGATCCACGAAGCGCTCGCAATATCGTTCGCTTAATTTTATTGTTTCGTGAGTGTGCTAGGCATTTTGGCCTTGAGATGACACATGATGCTGAATCGACATTTTTATATTCCCTTTTACCTATACATGTTGGGATAATGGTTTCTACCAATGTACAGAATCTGTTCTAAAACTTTTTAATTATTTTCACATCTCCAGCATAAAATATTACATTATATTCGTGAAACGTTCGGAGACGCTGGTGAACAGTTCGAGAGACGTTCAAGAAACATTTTGAAAACGTTCGTGGGACGTTCGAAGCCATTCGTGAAATATTCGAAGGCGTTCAATAGATATTCGCGGATGTTCGTAGCGGTTGGGGTTGTTTGGGATTTCACCGAAACAACCCCAACCGCTTTAATCGTCGAATGGCGAAAGTTAATTGTATATGTCTTTATGTATGCAGAAGAATCGCTCTATCTCACATGCATGCGATCCGATCGCTCATTCTCGATCACTCGCATGCATACGTGTAATCCGATCGCTTCGTATCTTTCAGCGACAGGGGTGAACCAACTTGAACCCACCGCTCCCCGCGTGCCGTCCCATGCCCGCGTAGTGACTCGCAATGGAGAAGCCGTATTCTCGGCCTCTCCTCTTCGTGCGGATATTCGTACCTGCTATACAGCGCTCACACAAATATATGACATAAAAATAATAATAAAATTAAAAATAAAATTAAAAAGAGTAAAAATAAATAACCTATCAATAATCAATCAATAATCAATCGATACCCCTCTCCAATCAATAAACAATCGATACCCCCCTCCAGCGCCAACGATTTCCCCCTCTCCGCGTGACGTCACCGCCCCTCCGATTCCCTCTCCCGCGCGTGACGTCATCCCCCTCCCCGCGTGAAACCCCCGCCCCGCACCACCCTCAGAGGACCTGCGTTGAAACTCTCATATCTATACTACTGCGGTTGTAAACCACCATCTACACGGTCGGCCACGGACCTAATACATTCTTTTCGCCCTTGGTCGCTAGCGCAGCTCTCATAACCAAGAACGCTGGAAAGTCAAACGAAATTTGGTCACTAACCGCTGTCTACACGATTGGAAACTACCACGGTCACTTCTGTCCGGCGTCTGTTGCCGACCGTGTAGCAGGCGCTTAACCGACGAGTCCGAGTCGACGTTACGCATCGCGATATATACCTCAGCGACCATGGCTAGTAATGAAACGTTCGAGAAGCCATGGATCTCCACCACAGCCGATGAGAAGAGCCCTAGCCACTGGGGAATCGCGAGAGACGCTAGTCCTTGGAGCTCCGCTTGGAAATGGGGATCGTCCCAGGGGATCGTCCCAACTAAGCTTGTCGAGCCACAACGAGATGTCGGGATGTGGTCGTGACCCGGTGGAGAGGCCTCAACTGGACCGAGGACAATCCAGCCGAAGATGGTCCGTTGGGCAATGGGTTCAGATCCCGAACCTTTGAGGAGCGCCGGTTCCCGGAGGTGTCCGTAGACGACCGCACCTAAGATGAGATCCATAGAACCCGGGGTGAGGTAATCCGGATCAGCAAGCTGCAACCCTGAGAGATGGGACCACGACGAACAGCCAGACTGGAATAAAGGAAGCGTATTAATCAAACGAGCCAGTATGTGAGCAATAACTGGCATGCCCCGCGCTGTATGTAGAGACCGCAGGTTGAGAGAGACGCCCCCTCGCGTGGTACTGGATGTAGAGCTCCCAATTCCGACGATCGGGATGGTCGAGGGCTGCCGAGGGAGTTGCAGACACTGAATAAGCTGTTCTGCGACCAGCGTGAGCTCCGTCCCAGGTCCGATGAGCATCCGAATTCGCAGAGTCGTACCAAATGTTGAGATGACCGAAGCCACTGCAGTGGCGAGAAGTACCGAAGTCCGAGTGAGGAAATCCGAGCGCGAAGAGTCGACTACCGAATCGGCTAGTCATGGTTCTGACTAGGCCTAGTCGTCCTGTGCATCAGTCTGGGGGACTGATGAGCAATCGGTCGCGGACGGCGGTACCGGCTGAGCTCCGCTAACCGACGGAGAGTTAGTGGCTTAAGTCGAATTCATCGAATGTGGCCGAGCAGCTTGGTTGATGAGCGTGTGGTGTTTGTTCCCATACGTCTGACATCGCTTGTCACTGTCACACGCCGCCGCGCGGTGCCTCCCGAGACAGTGGAAGCACAGACGTTTGTCAACGACGAACTGCCTCCTCTGGTCGAGAGGTAAAGTCCGGAAAGCCAAGCATGATGCAATGAAATGCGTGGAGGAGCACTTTGAGCATGCGAAAGCTGGCGCCCCGGAGATCTAAACCGTGAGGTCCCCGACCAGCGGAAGAGCGACACGCAGGTGCCATAACCGTTGAGGGCCGCACTCTCGCACATGGACGAGAAAAGGTCCCAAAAAGGAATCCAGTCCGCGAACTGACCAGAGAGGGGCGGGAGGGAGATCTTCGGCAGCGACCGCCGTCCAGATGAACTGCCAGACGCTGACTGGATCGTGTCCAGTGCCTCCCGTCACGACGCTTCCGCGAGTTCCTCCTGCCGGCTGAGAAAAGCCGCCCGGTTCCCGGTGTAGGCTGTGAGCGTACGAGGTATCCGTTGGCTGCCGAAGTACTCGGACGAATGAGCGCTCTCGTCGGCGAGATCCAAGTCTCGCAGCGTTGGTAGCGTTAATTGCCTCCCAATAATGTTCGAGAACACCGAGCTTGGTTAGGAGCTCCCCGCGGGAGAGCTGCTCGAAATCGCCCTCCTGTGAGTCCACCCTATACTGTTCCAAAACTCGGGTGCGTTCAATCTGCCGGGCGAGCATTCCGTGGAGGGTCGCCATCGTGCGAGGAAGGTCCGTTCCGTGAGGAAGACGTCACACCGAGCAGACAGCTCTCGAAGCACAACCTTCGCGTGAGAAGGTTCGGTAGGCCGACGGCGCCTTAGCCGAGTCCAAGAAGAGGAAAGAAAAACGGCCGTTTTGTTCCGTGGGCGAGGAAAGGTCCGAGCGAGAGAGGTCCGAGCCACTTGAACGAAAAAAGAATAAAAACGTTACAGGGCGCGACTCCCCGGTTCGCGCGCGCAACGATTCCAGGAATGTGTAGGGAACAAAAAAATGGCGCGGACTCACTCAGATCCGGCTCGAAGGACCAAATATTCAGGAAATGTCGGAAGATCTCGATCGGGGGGAGGGGAATCAGGACGTGACCGTGAATAACGTTCGAAACAACAAAATACCTTGTTCGGCCACTTTATTCGCTCGGTTTACACATCGATTTCTACTGATACACGCGCAATCGGGATACAGTCTGGGCCAATCCCAAAAAACGCTCGCTCACGGACGATGCGAGAACACACGAGAGCCAGTAGAGCCGCGCGGTTAAGAGCGTGACTACGCTGTCGCGAAACGGGTTTTGTTGGCTCAAGTGACCGTCCACCCTTCACACGCGAACGCCAGCACTCCACCGTAGTGGTGCATCGTGCTGGAGAGCGGGCCGTTTGGGTTACGAGCGGAGGCTGGAGATCTCCGCGTCGCGCTTCGGGAAAGAAGCTTTGCTCGCTCTCGCGCGGTGACCTCGGGATGCGATCTCCGAGAGCCTCCATGTTACCGTCGAGATAAGGTCCCGATTTGTTACCGTTCCGTTTGCGGGGTAACTCGGGCAGAAAATATAGATTCCGAAAGGAATATTCTATCAGAATATTGCAGCTCCCGAAATAATATTTCAGCCCTCAATATTATATGAGATAAAGTTCTCGCTTGAACCGGCGATTTCGCATGGTCGGATCCCGCGAGCGTGTTGATTGTTTTTTTCTGTCAACGCGCTCGGTCTCGCTCTCGCAAGATCCCTCGCACGCTGGCCTTGATCACGCGAGGTTGCTGACGAATTTTCAGGTAAGATAGTAGCAGCTCCCGAATTGCGATCGATCCCGATTTTTGATGTTCTCAAGTAGTTGTCGATGAGGCCTTCGCGATGGAGAAACGTATCGTGGTTTCTCTCGCGCCCGTGACGTCGCGCTTTCGCTCTCGCTCTCATTTTTGAGACACATCGGGTGTTCTCTCCCTCCCGTGCGTATGGCATTTTCATTCACGTTTCGCGTTGAATATCATCTACGTTAAAAGTTCTCGGGTGGTTAACCCAACTGCTTTCGCACAATCAAATAAAATATTCTTTTATTTTATCGTGATGTTACTGGCGTGGCAAATAGTGACAGATAACGTGGAAAGTTAAGCTACTCCCCAGTGAATCCCGACCCTCTACCATAACCCACAGCCTAAGTGGCCGTGCTGTACCGCAACCGTTCTCCCCCGTGCAAGTGCATCCAGTTTAATCCGGTTATGATTCCGGCGATACAACAATCAGGGAGGTCTCCAGACTCCCAGCTCATACCGGTTATGATTCCGGTGAAACAAAAATCACGGAGTTCTCCCGCTTCCATGGTGGGCCAGGGCGGATCCCCCTGACCCCAGTTTAGTCCTGTTGAGAAGTCCGGTGTGACGGTTTTGTGACGGTTTTCTCGCGCCTAAGTTCTTGGATTCAGTTCTCGTTCCCGTGGTTAGAGAGAAGATTTTATCCCGTCACAACCTATATATATACAGGGTGACAATTTGGGGATGGCCACCTATTTTTAAATGCATTTGGGCGGCTATTTCAAATCTGTTGAGGTGCGCTTTTGGAATAGTTTTTCGGGAACTTTTCGAAAAAAAATATAGGGCTCATGGGAAAAAAATAAATTTCATGGAAAAAAGAAAAATTTGTTGAAAAAAAATAAAAATGGCATTCCGCGCCGGCCGAAGTGAAGTCGACTGGATTTTGAACACGGAAGATCCGAATAGAAGTGGGTCGAAAAATGTTATCACTGAGAAAAACAATATCAAAATTTCGAAATCGAACGATAGTTCAAACGTTGAGTTTGAGTTCCGCAGTATCTCGGGAACGGCTGGACCTGCGAACGGATTCAGCGGAGAGAGAAGGCGCTGGAGCTCCCGCTGCTGTGTTCGCGTCGCGGCTGTCATGGGGACGCAAACGTCACCGAGAAACGTCAAGCCGCAGCTGACGTTTCGAGAAGTCAAATGTGTTCACAAATAAGCATTTGTGAGCAAATTTTTCAGGTTTTTTTGGGTCATACTTGGCGCTAAGATAAAAAATGGAGCGATTAAAAAAGCTACATTTTTTTTTCATCTTTCAACATCGTCCAGGGGCTAAAAAAAATGCTCTGCGTCAATTAATGCTTGGGTGCTAATTCTTTGGCTTCAATTTGGTATTTTTTGCTCTTTGTACGATCACTTGTTGCTGAGATCCCGCCAATAGAACGAAAATTCAGCTCTGGCGTTGATCATCGATATTTCTTGAAGTAATGATCGTACAGCGAACGGAAGGTGGGTTTCAGAAACTCGAATAACTTCTCTATAAGTTCCTTTTGGTAATGGAACGGAAATTTTTTTTTTTAAGCTAAATATTGTTTCGAAAAAATTTGAAAAAATACTTTTTCCGCTGTTTTGGCAAATCCACCACCAGCTTGCAAATATTGCGAAAACTATCGATATTGCCAGGTATTTTTTGAGCCGAATACATGGTTAAGATGAAAAAAACAGTTCGTTATTTTTCTCGCTACTGTAATGGTCGAGCGGGTATTTAGGGAATTCGCGAGAACTATTGACTCGGACACGGACTTTCGGCTTGGATCTTTTATTCTCAATTTGGTCTTGGCGAGGGAGTGCACTTAGGTGTTCGAGGGTTTAGGATGGACTCTGCGCTCTCGGTTCAGCAGGAGGAAACGTGGCTGAGTGGAGGGGCCTTAGAAAGGTGGAGGGGATGTCATGCGCGAGAAGCGCGTGGGCTCGGGAACAACGGGACTCAGATGCTGATGAGGATTTCTAGGAAGGAAGATTTGGTTTCTGCTAAGGGTTTCTAGGAAGAAAGATTAGTTTTAGGTGAGAGCTGTGGGAAGCGGTTGATATGAGGGCGTGAGACTGGGTTTGGGAATAGGAGTCGTGTGGGACCGTGACACTCCCCCTCTTACAAGAACGATGCTCCGCATCGTGGGTTACAAAGCTTTTTTTTTTATTATTTTTTTTTTTTTTTTTTTTTTTTTATTGATTCTATATAATAAAATAAAAGTGTGTGTGTGTGTATGCGTGTATTTATTTAAAAAAAAATGTGTGTGTGTGTGTGTATTTGTGTACTTATGTAGTGTAACGTGGGTGTCCCGAAATATGTGCGTTTGTTAGGAGTGTGGTTCAATTGCGCTGTAAGCGCAATTCGGGCCGCAGTTTAGTCGGACGGAACAGTTCGGATGTGCTCAGTCGGGATGAGATGTGTTCCGTGTGATAGTAGTTTTGTTCCGTGTAGTGATTTTTGTTCCGTGTGGCAATTTTGTTCGGTGTAATAATTTTGTTCCTGCTAAAGTCATTTTTTAATTTGGTATGTTGGAGTTATGGCCGTGGATCTGAAACTGACTATAAGATTAGTTTAGATGAGTTAGTAGAGGCTGATTTGGTTATAAAAGGACGGTGTGTGTGTGGTTGGTAATTCCATATGCATGTGTATATATATGTAAAAGAGAAGAAGAAGAAGAAGAAGAAGAAGAAGAAGAAGAACCCCAAATTTTTGCTCCTTCGTTGACGATAGTCTTTGCCTTTGTTTCCTTTATAGTTTGCCGTGATTTACTTTTTGGCATAAGGTTCCTCTTTTTCCTAGATTCGTTGTTTGCCGAAATGTATATATATATTTTTATCATTCCCTTCTTTTGGTTGCTCCTGAAACAGTCTGGATTCTGATTAATTTTGGTGTTAGTGGGTGTAGGTTTGTTATTCAGGATTCGGTTGGTCCTCGTTGGTCAGTGACGAATGAGAGATACACTTTTTCCGTTGTTTGCAGAAATTCTTTCTTTTATTATTATTATAAGGTGAAGATGAAAAAGAAAGAAAGAAAGAAAGAAAGAAAGAAAGAATGAAGAAGAGAGAAAAAAAAAATGAAAAAAAAAGTAAATATGTATTGTGCTTATGCCTATTTGTATAATCTAACGCATCTCTTTCGTTGTTATATTCTGTTTATTTTTGTGCTTTTATGTTTTTCTGTTTTTCGTGTTTTTTTTTTTTTTTTTTTTTTTTTTTTTTTTTTCTAGTGTACTTATATCGAAGGCTTATGTTACTTGATTATTTTAAATGTGTGTATATGTGTGATTAGATGTGTTTATAACTAATTGGAGCCCTGAGGCTGCGTATAGGCTGCTGCTTAATCTGTCGGTGAGTGTCCCGTCGCTGCGGTTCCTGCGTCGAGTCTGTCTGCTATTAATTCTTCTAACAAGTTTCGTTGTTGTCTGAGTATGTTTAAGGGCTGTCCTCTGTACCAGTCTGTCAGGTTTTTCTCCATTATAATTTTTCCTATGTCGTCCGTCTGTGTTTCGGCTCTTGTTCTTTTATTCAACTGCGTTGCGGTCAGTCGTTTCCTATGATGCTGAGATATTTCATACGCTGGATCATTCTCCATGTTTTCCGGGCAGTCGTTTGTTGATGAGGAGTTGTCTTTATACGTCGGCGCCTGACGTATTTCAAGTTCCTCTCGTGGTTCTTCCCAAGGTCCACTGGACTTGCGCTCGGCAGATGTTGTTGGTGGGTGACGATCCGCTTCTCTTCGTGGTCTACCTGGACCGAGTTTGACAGTTGTCGATGTTTGTTGTTGTCGGTTGACATCGCTTTTGCGTGGTCTGCCAGGTCCACGTCTGGCAGTTATCGATGTTTGTTGTTGATTGACATCGTTTTTGCGTGGTCTGCCAGGTCCACGTCTGGCAGTTATCGATGTTTGTTGTTGATTGACATCGTTTTTGCGTGGTCTACCAGGTCCACGTTTGGCAGTTATCGATGTTTGTTGTTGATTGACCTTTTTACGTGGTCTGCCAGGTCCACGTTTGGCGGTGGGCATTGCCTCTTTGTCAATCAGGCTTTTTCGCGGTCTGCCACGTCCGCGTTTAACCGTAAGCGTTGGTCGTTGGATGGTCTGACTTTTCCGTGGTCTCCCACGTTTGCGTTTAATACCGCCTGTCTCCTGATTTAATTCCTCACGGGCATTATGCGATAGTGTTGGTAGGTTGGGCCCGATCTGCGCCTTGGATGGTTCTGCGCAGATTTCTTCTTCTTCCGTGCTACTTATCGTTGTGCTGGAAGTTGTATCCTTTCTTTCTCCTACGGGAGTCGTTGCAGTCTCCTTTTCGTTATCCGTGGTTATCGCCTGTTCGTCGTTTGCTGTATCGTTGCTGGTAGGCTTCGGCCCGCCGAAGTGTCTACCCGCGTTGATGGGAATCCTAGGTGGCAGCGCGGAGCTTGCTTCTTTTTCCTTATTCCTACTTTGCCGCGTCCGGCTACTTTTTTGGCTTTCTTCTTCTTCGTTTGCGCCTATTTTATTACTTTCTTTTTTATTTATTTCTTCTTTGTTTGCGCTTATTTCGTTTTTCTTTTCTTTATTTATTTCTTCTGTATTTGCGCTTATTTTGTTTCTTTCTTCTTTATTTATTTCTTCTGTATTCGCGCTTATTTCGTTTCTTTCTTCGTTATTTATTTCTTCTTTGTTTGCGCTTATTTTGTTTCTTTCTTCTTTATTTATTTCTTCTGTATTCGCGCTTATTTCGTTTCTTTCTTCGTTATTTATTTCTTCTTTGTTTGCGCTTATTTTGTTTCTTTCTTCTTTATTTATTTCTTCTGTATTCGCGCTTATTTCGTTTCTTTCTTCGTTATTTATTTCTTCTTTGTTTGCGCTTATTTTGTTTCTTTCTTCTTTATTTATTTCTTCTTTGTTTGCGCTTATTTTGTTTCTTTCTTCTTTATTTATTTCTTCTGTATTCGCGCTTATTTCGTTTCTTTCTTCGTTATTTATTTCTTCTTTGTTTGCGCTTATTTTGTTTCTTTCTTCTTTATTTATTTCTTCTGTATTCGCGCTTATTTCGTTTCTTTCTTCGTTATTTATTTCTTCTTTGTTTGCGCTTATTTTGTTTCTTTCTTCTTTATTTATTTCTTCTGTATTCGCGCTTATTTCGTTTCTTTCTTCGTTATTTATTTCTTCTTCGTTTGCGCTTATTTCTTCGTTAAATATCGTCGTCGTTTTCCCTTTTTTCGTCGGCACTGCTGTTTCGTGCCCTACTACTTCGTCCTCGGACGTGTCGCGATCACGTTTGCGAGGCGTTTTCCTATACATTAGTTTGTCATTAGAATTGTTCCTTTTCGTAAGCTGTGGTCGTCCTTGTTCGAATCCGATGAGTTCCATCTCCTCTGTTGACGTTTCTGAGTCGTAGTTGTTGTCGTCGATTGTTTTATCGATTTTTGGGCGTGCACTCCCTCCAATTTCTTCTTTGTTTTCGGCGTTGCTTATTTCCATGTTTGTATCTTCAAGTTCTTGAAGTTCTTCTTCTGGCAAAATTATCACTTTGTCCGGTGCTGGGTTTCCGGAGGATTCGTCTGATGTTGACAAATTTCGTTTGTCACCCTGTTGAGAGATTCTCGATTTCTTGATGTCCTGGAGCTTTTCGTCAGATGATGATGATTCCCTTGGTCTGATCGGGAGGATGTTGACTGGGTTTCTTGACAGAGCGTCAGCGACTGAGTTGAGTTTTCCAGGCTTGTGTTGAATTTCGTAATCATAGTCGTTGAGAGCTGCTTGCCATCTTAGTAGTTGTTGCGGTGGATTCGGTTTCTTCACTAGATATGTGAGTGCTCGGTTATCTGTCACTAACATAAAGTGGTGTCCATAGAGATAGGGCCTGAAGTGTTCGATCGCTTTTACTATTGCCAGAAGTTCTTTACGCATCGTGTCGTAAGCTAATTCCGCTTTTGCGAGAGTGCGTGAATAGAAGGCAACGGGGTGATCAAAATTTTCGTGCTGTTGACTGAGAACTGCGCCAATTGCGTAGTCTGAAGCATCCGTTGTCAACTTGAACTCTTTCTGGTAATCCGGATAGCGTAGGATTGGTTGGCTCGTCAATTTTTTCTTCAAATAGTCGAACGCCTGTTGACACTCATCGGTCCACTCAAATTTTTGGGAGGCTTTTAACTGTCTTGTTAGTGGTAGAGCGATTTTTGCGAAATCTTTTATGAATCGTCTATAGTAATTAACCAAGGCATGAAACTGTATGATGGTCTTCTTATTTTCCGGTGTCGGAAACTCCTGAATCGATTTGATTAGCTCCGGTCTTGGTTGTGATCCGTTTTCGCTGATGACATGGCCTAAATATTCGACTTTCTTTTGCAGAAACAGGCATTTGTCGGTTTGCAGTGTGAGACCAGCGTATGTCAATCTTTTCGCCAGCCTGCTAAATTTGTGTTCGTGTTCCTTTAGGTCGATGGCATAGATGACAATGTCGTCTAAATACACGAACAGGTCAGTGCCTTGTAATCCCGACAACACGACATCCATTAACCTTTGGAAGGTTGCTGGTGCGTTTTTCAAACCAAACGGCATTCGATTAAACTCGTAATGACCGTTCGGAGTCGAAAAGGCTGTTTTTGCTTTGTCGCGTGGATGCATCTCGATTTGGTGGAAACCGGACGCTAAGTCCAGTACCGAGAAGTAACGGGACCTACCCAGCTGGTCTAGGATGTCAGTGATGTTTGGCAATGGATACGCATCGGCTGTTGTTTTCTCGTTCAGTTTCCTGAAATCGATTACCATGCGCCAGCGTTTCTTTCCTTCACGGTCTGCTTTTTTCGGGACAATCCAAACAGGCGAGTTGAATGGTGATAGTGACGGTTGTATTATGCATTTCTGCAATAATTCGTCAACCTGTTTGTGGATTTCCTGTTTATGCACTTGTGGAAAGCGATATTGTTTTGTATTTATCGGTTTCTCATCGGTTGTGAAAATTTCATGTTTCACAAGCGTTGTGCATCCTAGTTGTTCACCGGGCAGACTGAAAAGGTGTGAGTACTGTGAGGCCAGTTTGAGCACGTGTGCCGTCTCACTTTCCTCGAGATTCTCGAGGTGTAGGAGAGGTTTTAATCGCTCGAATCTGTCCTCTTTTGTCGACACCAACCCGATTACCGCATGTAGATCGGTAACAATGTCGTTTGGATCATTTTGGGTTTTGTCGAATGTTCGCAGTTCCTCAATTGGTTGTAATTCCAATATTGGAACTTGCAGGTGTATTATGTACTCATTAGTGTTAATCGCTGTTAAATACGCTGTTCCATCACGATTTGTGACAATTGCGTTACCAATGTACAATCCTTCACCAGCATGTATTTGCGGGATGTAGCCTTCTGAAAGGTCTGTATTCTTTATCCTGACGTGGATTACGGATTTTGATCTAGCCGGAATTGAAATTCTTTCGCGTGTTTCGAAAGGTATTTGATGGCCACCGAAAGATATGCACGACTGGGTGTATAAAATGTCGGCCGGTGTTTCTTTGAAAAACTTGTCGCCCAAAACGGCGTCTTGGGTGACTGGAATATCGTTCTTCACTATATGGAATTCAACGGAAAGGCCCTTAATCCTTATGATGCACATGCCGGAAGTGAAAATTGTGCCGCTCGTGATTCCTGATAGTTCGTAAATGATGTATGCGTCAATTTCGACGTGTGCTCCTATTGCTTCTGATTTAATTAGGTTGATTTGGGCTCCTGTATCTATGAGAAATTTCGTATCTTTCTTTTTTAGGTCGTCTGAATTGACTATGACTGTTGGTGGCTTCCGTCTTTTCGTGATTCCTAGAGATATTGTGGCTTTCTTTACTGTTACCGTTTTCCTTTCTAGTGGCTTGACGACGAGCGCTCTTGCGATTTGCTTCGCGTCACGCTGTCCCGCGAAGTTGCATTTAAGTTTTTTTGTACCATTTCTGTTACTATTTTTGCGAGTTCCTGAAGGTTTTCGTTACTCATTCTCCGCGACTTTCGTTCGTTGTTATCGGGTTTTCGATCGCGCGAATTGTCGCGAGATCTGGGCTGCGAGTAACTGCGTTGTCTATCGTTTGGACTATCCTGTGAACTACTGGGGTGTGTATCGTATCGACTGTTTTGTCTGTAGTGATTCGGGAATTGATCTCTTCGCTGGTAGTTGTTTTGTGAGCCTTGTTGCCTATTGTGGTGGTAGTTTTGGTAACCATTCCGTGAGTTTTGCTGTCCTCTTGAGTAATTATTTTGGTAACTGCCGCGTGTGTTTTGTTGTCTATACTCGTAGCTGTTTTTATAATCGTTTTGGAAATTCCGTCCATTTTGATATCTATCGTATGAGTTGCTTCTGTAGTTACCGCGTCTGTTCGGTGATGCGTTCCCAAATCTATGGCTACTGAATCCCCTATTTTGTTCTCCCCTTAAGTGTCTTAATGCGTAGCAGTTGATGGTGGAGTGGCCAGGCGATCGGTGGTATTCGCAAAACATTCGCGGGGGTGAATTTTGGATTTCCGCGAACTGAACTTTAGCTGTTTCTGTTTGTTTTTCGCTTGAGTTCCCGTGACTTGTTCGGTTCTGGTTGATCGTTTGGCGTGCTTTTAATTCTCTCTCGATATTGCCTGCTTCGCGTATCGCTTTATCGAGATTTTGGATTCCCTGTTGCATCAGTATAGTGCCGATTTTATCGAAAAGTCCGCGAATAAAAGCCCTAGTTACTGATTTCTTAACCTCTATTTTCCTGTTCACGAGGTATTGTTGGTCTTCGTTGCGTATATAACATTCTTCTAATCTATCCATAATTCGCTTCATTATTGTACGTGTTCGGGTCGCGTATTCCGCAGTAGGTTCGTTATATTTTTGTGAAATTTCTTTGAGTTCTAATTCGAGATCTAAAAGTTCGATCGGTGTGCTAAAATTGTGCCTCAGGTCTATGAGGAGTTCTTCTAGATTTTCATAATTTTTTGTTTCGGCCAAATCATGCGCTGTTCCTCCTAATTTGTATTGCACCATTACTAGAAGCCTGGCATGTTCGTTTGGTGGTATAATTTTTGCCGCTTTTTTACACGCACTTATAAAACTTTCGACGGGGATGTTGCTGCCGTCAAAAGCAGGGATTGGTTGGTAAACATCACGAAATGTTAAACCTCCGTACGCCATATCGCGAATAGCTTCGTTTTCGTTTTCGGGTTCTAAGTTAAAAAATGAGGGGCTTAAATTTTGGCGCGCGTTTCGGCGCCGTGGTGGCCTAGCGGGCTCAATTTTGTTTTGTTCAGTTCGTGTATTTTAAAGAAGTGAGGGAAAACAAAAAATTAATTAAATTATTTTTCAAAACTATCTTCTCCGAATGTTTGTAAGGTTGTTATCGTTGACTATGAAAAGCTTGAAATGTTTGCACAAAAGAGTTTATGGTATGTCAAAAAAAAAAAAATTTTCAGTTTTGAAATATCTAAAGCTTGTAAAAAAAAAAAATCGAATATTGCGAGTTCGAAAGGTTTTCGATTTCCGTTTTCTTCTCCTTTTCCTCAAATATTTATTTTAGAGTTCGTACCATCTCATTTTTCCGGTTGTACGGTTTAAGACCTTCTCAATTTTCTTTTCTCTTCAAATATCTATAATGGATAAAATGTTGTTTCCTTCGAGGTATTTGAAATTTATAAAAGTTATTTTGCAATTGTTAGAAGTTCGAAAGGTTTTCCAATTTCTATTTTCTAAATATTTGTAATGTCCGAAATTTTTATTTTTCTTGAAATATTTGACGTTTATGAAATTTCGTTTTTCGGGAATTGCAAGTTTGATAAGTTTTCAATTTTGGTTTTCTTTCTCTTTTTCCCTATAGTGTATATGTAAATTTTATTTTTCGGGTTTTATGGATTTTTCTTTGAAAGATTTATAATTTACAAAATATAACTCCTTTACAAATTATTTCCTATCCAAGTTTTAATTTTCTTACGAGAGTTAAGTGTCGAGGGAGACGCAATGGTGACGAAGTTTCGTTACACGTGTGTTTGTGCGAGCGCGATAGCGGTAGAAAGCGAGAAAGAAAGAATGAACAGAGCGTTGCGTTCTCAATACATACGTAAGGAGCCTTGTCGATGTGAGTAGGCTAGCAGTATACGCTCATGCGTCACATGGGCTCTCGAGGTTGGATGCTTTCACACACTTTAACGTGTGGAGAGAAACGTATTTCGTTGCCACTCGTAGGAGAGGGCTTGAACATATTAGAGAAAGAAAAAGTGAATTTCGAAATTACTTACATTGCCGTGATGAGAAGAAGAACAAGTTTCATAGAAGCGCCTTTGGTCCGTTAATTCCCTTCCTTCCTTCTATATATAATGGATTGATTCCGTTTTTGTGTTTGTAAATGGGTTCCTCTTTTTTTTTTTTTTCGTCTCGTCCGTGTATATGTGTATTTTATCCCGGTCTTGTCTCCGAGACCAAGTTCCCGCAAATGGTCGATTTGCGCTCCGGTGAAACGATGAATGTGTGTGTGAGCGCCTGATGTATTTCTTCTTTTTTTTTTTTTATATATATAAAACTGAGCGGGGTGTACGGGCCCGCTAAATTTTGTTATTTCACTTTTTCGCGATCTTTTGAGACACGAGTGGGGCGTTTCGCAACATCCCACTTCTGACACCAATTTGTAATGGTCGAGCGGGTATTTAGGGAATTCGCGAGAACTATTGACTCGGACACGGACTTTCGGCTTGGATCTTTTATTCTCAATTTGGTCTTGGCGAGGGAGTGCACTTAGGTGTTCGAGGGTTTAGGATGGACTCTGCGCTCTCGGTTCAGCAGGAGGAAACGTGGCTGAGTGGAGGGGCCTTAGAAAGGTGGAGGGGATGTCATGCGCGAGAAGCGCGTGGGCTCGGGAACAACGGGACTCAGATGCTGATGAGGATTTCTAGGAAGGAAGATTTGGTTTCTGCTAAGGGTTTCTAGGAAGAAAGATTAGTTTTAGGTGAGAGCTGTGGGAAGCGGTTGATATGAGGGCGTGAGACTGGGTTTGGGAATAGGAGTCGTGTGGGACCGTGACACTACTTTTGTTTGCATGTAATTTTGCATTAAATACTCATCACATCTCACAAGCAAAAACGAATTGCAAAGTTTTGATTTTTTGTTTAATCGTTATTCATTGAAGAATCGTATGGCGATGCGTGTTAAAAAGGTGTACGAAGATTCGCTTGGGGGTATCAATTCAATTTAATGCAACCAATTTTAACCCGCTAATTATAGCATGCGAACAAAAAAATCGAACCAACGCTGAACAGATGATGATTTTATAAAATTTTCTACACATTTTGGAACGAACAAGAATTCATATTATTGGGGGAAAGATCTGTTTTTTTTTTCTTACCTTTTCCTATTAACTGTTCAATAAATATTTTTTAAAAACCAGTTCGTTATTTTTGTTGAATGAATGTTCTCATATTCGAATCCACCGCGCTTGCGTGCGCAGGCTCGGAGAGTGGACGCCATGTTTGGCAACCTGCGTGTTGGGATGCATGGTGGCGTTGGAGTGGAGACAAGACGGAAGTTATAGTTAGTGGAATTTTTTCCGGTCTGTGGAGATGACGCAGTTAATGAAGTATTCGAAAAGGGTTTTTATAGCTAAGCGAATCGACTACTTTATTATACCTGAGATTAACCTAAACCTATTCTGCAAAAGACAAAATATTTATCAGGTTATGGGCCCGGGACGTTTAATAAAAGGAGGAAATCTCAGAGCATAATCGGGAAAAGTCGATGTGCGTCGAATCGGTCGATCGCGTGTCGAGTGTGAATCTCGGGTGTGGAGAATCCGGATATCGGTCCGACACGCAGGAGAGTTTTTTTTCGTATACCGGGTTTTTGAGTGCGAGCGAGGTCGTTCGCGAAAAGAAAAATGCCGGACGAAATATCGACAAGACACGTGGAGAGACTGGACGGGACTAACTATCTTACGTGGAAATTCGAGATGAACGGCCTGTTCAGAGCGGCGAGAGTGCATCAAGTAGTGTACGGGACCGATGTACTGGCGGAAAATGCCACTGAGGCCGTCAGGGACGCGTGGGAAGAAAAGGACGCGAAGGCGAGAGTGATCATTTCAACGACGCTTGAGAGGCCACAGCTGGCGTCCCTGATCACGTCTGAGACGTCCAAGCAGATGTGGGATGCTCTGTCGCAGCAGTACGAGCAGAAAACCACGACAAATCTGGTAACCCTGTTAGAGAAATTTCATAATCTTCGTATGGCCGCAGGGGACTCAGTGGTGCAACACGTGTCAAACGTGAAAACCATGGCGATGCAGCTCAAGGACATCGGAGAGGAAGTGTCTAAACCGGTGATAATGACGAAGATTCTCGCGGGTCTGCCACCGAAGTATGGTTCATTTAAAATGATGTGGCAAAATATGAATCTTATGCAGGAAACCGTGGAAAAATTTACAGATCGGCTGATACAGGAGGAACAAAGACTTGCGAAAGAAAGTGATACGCTCGAGGTGCTCGCGGCTGTGAAAAATGTGGCCGGAAAAGGCAAGACGCAAAAATCTTCCGGGAAACCACGGGGTAAAAAATATTTAAAAGACATACAGTGCTACAAGTGTCGCGTGAAGGGGCATTACGTGCGGGATTGTCCGGATAAATCGAAAAAAAACCAAAATGGAAAAGGCGGGAGCGCAAGCGGAAGTGGCGCGCAAGGCTTTGTTCTGGTGGCCGAGTGCGACGAGTCGACGCAGAATACGCGGGAAGAGCAAGTCGGTATCACAACGGAGTAAGCGAGGCGCCTACTGGAGGTCGACAAAAGCGATGTCTGGCTTACCGACAGTGGGGTTTCTCGGCACATCTCGCACCGACGCGACTGGTTTGAAAATCTCCGCACGGACGTTGGTGGCACTGTGGTGCTCGGGAACGACGGTGAGTGCGCAGTCAGAGGAGAGGGGAGCATCAGAGTCGAGGCTTTTGTCGACGGTCGGTGGAACAGCGGGCGCATCGACGGCGTGCTGTTTGTGCCACAGATAAAGAAGAATCTTCTCTCGGTCGGAGCTTGTACGGAAAAAGGATTCAAAGTCAAGTTCGACAAGACTCAAGTGACAGTGTCGCGCGGGGAAACGGTAGCCATGGTCGGGGTAAAACAGGACAACGCGATCTATCGAATGTTTATTCGTGTGGAACAGCCGCAACAGACGTCGGAAGTGAACATGTCGGCGGTGGACCTGAGAGTCTGGCACGAACGCCTGGGACATGTTGGTGGTCGTGCACTTCTTGACATGGTGAAAAGTGACCTTGTAAACGGAGTGAAGCTGAAGAACACTGAACAATTCTTTTGTGAACCGTGTCAGCTGGGGAAGTCACACCGGAAGTCGTTTCAGGAAGGACCGAGCTCGCGAGTAACAGAACCGGGGGAGTTCATACACACAGACGTGTGTGGACCGATGCAGGTGCAATCCCAAGGAGGAGCGAGATTCTACGTGACGTTCATCGATGATGCCTCAGGGTTTTGTGTTATGTACTTTATCAGGCACAAGGACGAGGTGCTTGAAAAATTCAAAGAGTACGATCGGCTGGTCGAGATCAAGTTCGGGCGCAGGCTGCAGACGGTGCGATCTGACAATGGCGGCGAATACAAAAATCGGAAAATGGCCGAATATCTCTCCGGTAGAGGGATCTCTATGGAAAACACCGCACCGTATACCCCAGAACAGAACGGTAAGGCGGAGAGGGCAAACAGAACGATTTTTGAAAGCGCTCGCACGATGCTACGAGCGAAAGATCTCCCCAAATTTTTGTGGGCGGAGGCTGTGAACACAGCCGTGTACATCCTCAACCGGACCACACAATCGAGTCGAAAAGGGATCAAGACGTCGTACGAGCTCTGGTCGGGCAAGAAGCCCGATCTGAGACACGTCACGATTTTTGGGTCGACAGCGTACGCTCACGTACCAAAGCAGTTCAGAAGAAAGCTTGATGACAAGTCGACGAAGCTGATTCTCGTCGGGTATCAGGACGAGTCAGCGAATTATCGGCTGTATGACCCAGTGCGAAAGACCATGTCGGTCTCGAGGGATGTCGTGTTTGATGAGAAGTCGAGCGACGGGTGCACGAGTGATAGCGAACCGGAAGAGGAATCGCTGATCCTACCTGGGATCGCTCGCGAGGCCGAGGTTATCGAGATCGAGGATGGGGTGCGCGAAGAGGTCGTACCGGAAGCTGATGGTCCATCCGGTAGAGAGAAAGATCATCAAGAAGAGATTGCGGAGCGAGACGTAGCTGAAGCTCATGGTCTCAGAAACCGAGATCAAATACGTCCACCGAAGAGGTACCAATTCGATGTCGACTTCGTGGAGTACAGAACACCTGAAACCTATCAAGAAGCGGTTAGTGGAGCGGATAGCTCAAAATGGGTTGAAGCGATCGAAAAAGAGTTACAGGCTCACTGTAGTAACGACACGTGGTCAGTGGTCGAAAAAGAAGACTTGGGCGAAGCTCATAGACTCGAAGTGGGTGTTCAAATTACTTCGAGGTACGTCAGAGAATGATCATCGCTTCAAAGCACGGCTCTGTGCAAGGGGGTTTCTACAGGGTGCGCCAGAGAAACTTATTTATTTGAAAGGTCAATAAAAACAAAAGTACTTCAATTATTGTTTTAAATTTTTTTTTATTTGAGAATACAATATCCCAATTTTTTTTCATGTAGTCTTGAAAATGACATCGGATAAATGGCGACCCCCATTGCGCATACACTGATGAAGTCGATTTTTGAAATTCGTATCCACTCTTTGCAGCATATCAATCGGTATGCTGGCAATGGCGTCGCGAATGTTGTTCTTGAGGTGTGCTATGGTCCGTGTTCGATCGACATAAACCAGAGATTTCAAATAACCCCATAAAACGAAATCGCATGGAGTCAAATCTGGAGAGCGTGCTGGCCATTGGAGATCGCCTCTGAGAGAGATGAGGCGGTCGGGGAAATGTTGTCGCAACAAATTGACGAAGACCCACCAACAAATTGACTCCATGCGATTTCTTTTTATGGGGTTATTTGAAATCTCTGGTTTATGTCGATTGACCACGGACCATAGCACACCTCAAGAACAACATTCGCGACGCCATTGCCAACATACCGATTGATATGCTGCAAAGAGTGGATACGAATTTCAAAAATCGACTTCATCAGTGTATGCGCAATGGGGGTCGCCATTTATCCGATGTCATTTTCAAGACTACATGAAAAAAAAATTGGGATATTGTATTCTCAAATAAAAAAAAATTTTAAACAATAATTGAAGTACTTTTGTTTTTATTGACCTTTCAAATAAGTAAGTTTCTCTGGCGCACCCTGTACAACAACAGGGTGTCGACTACAATGAGACCTTCGCACCTGTCGTCCGCTACGAATCGTTTCGAGCATTTCTAGCGAGGACGGCACAACAGGATTTCGAGCTGGTCCAATTCGACGTCTGCACGGCGTTTCTGTACGGAGAACTGGAAGAGGAAATACTGATGAAGATTCCCGAGGGCCTAGTCGTCGAGGAAACAACGAGTGCGCGTAACGGTGTCGTGTGCAAATTAAACAAGTCGCTTTACGGCTTAAAACAAGCACCGAGGTGCTGGAATCGCAAATTCAGCGGTTTTCTGACGAAGTTTAGTCTCGCGCAAAGCGATGCGGATCAGTGTATTTTCTCAGGGCGTGTCGATGGGGTGGATGTGTATCGCGCTCTGTTTGTGGATGATGGCCTCGGGGCCTCGGCGTCGGTGAAAGTGATAGACGCAGTGATAGCGAATTTAAAGAGCGCGTTCGAAATAACCCTCGGAAATGCGTCGAGGTTCGTGGGACTTCAAATCGAGCGAAACAAAAAAAAAAAAGAAAGGTTTATTCACCAAACCGAGTATGTTGAGAAAATTCTCGGAAAGTTCGGTATGACTGACGCGAAGTCAGTGTGTGTGCAGAAGCTAGTTAGTGATATTGGTTCCAAATGTGATAAAGCCACGGTAATTTGGGTGGACAATCAAAGCGCGATAAGACTGGCAAAGAATCTCGAGTTTCACAAACCGACCAAGCATATAGATATAAAATATCATTACGTTCGGGAAATGGTAGCTAGTCGCGAAGTTGAAGTCAAGTATGTGCCAACTGAGTACCAAAGAGCAGATATATGTACTAAACCGTTACCTAGAGTTAGATTCAAAAGATGTGTGATATTCTAGGGCTAGTATGTTCCATCGAGTATTCAAACGGTGAGTGTGTTGAATGAATGTTCTCATATTCGAATCCACCGCGCTTGCGTGCGCAGGCTCGGAGAGTGGACGCCATGTTTGGCAACCTGCGTGTTGGGATGCGTGGTGGCGTTGGAGTGGAGACACGACGGAAGTTATAGTTAGTGGAATTTTTTCCGGTCTGTAGAGACGACGCAGTTAATAAAGTATTCGAAAAGGGTTTTCATAGCTAAGCGAATCGACTACGTTATTATACCTGAGATTAACCTAAACCTATCCTGCAAAAGACAAAATATTCATCAATTTTCATTTCAAACTGTTTAAAAAATTGTACGAAATGATCATCTGCGATTCCTTTGTTTGCATGCTATAAGTTAGCGAGTTAAAATGAGGTGCATCAAATTAAGTTGATACCCTCAAGCGAATCTTCATACGCCTTTTGTACACGAATAGCTATACGATTTTCCAACCGATAACGATTGAAGAAAAAAAAATTCAACACAGAAATTTATTTTCTTTCGTAAGATTTGATGAGTGGTTAATGCAGAATTACATGCAAACCAATGTAGTGAGAGCGATAACGAATTTTTGTTTTCATCTTAACCATCGTCATTTGACGTCTAAGGAGAAAGAAATGTGCCCCTTTAATTTTTCATGAAAGTTTGTGGACTCGGGTAAAAACACGGTTAAACCGATCCGTTTGCAAATTTACAGGGTATGGCATGCATTAAGCTCAAAAAATTCCTGGAAACATTCATCATTTTCCCAATATTTGCAAAGTTGTGGTAGATTCTCCAAAAGGGTGGAAAAGGTCATTTTTTAATACTTTTTCGAATCAATATTCAGCTTGAAAAAAAATGTTTTCTCTCGAATAGCGAAAAAGATTTATAGAGGAGTTATTCGAGTTTCCGAAATTCACCATCCTTTCGCTGTACGATGATTAGTTCGTGAGATATCGATGATCAAAGAAAAAAGCCGAATTTTAATTCAATCGGTGACATCTCAGCGACGAGTGGTCGTAAAAAAAGCAAAAGAATACGAAATTGAAGCTCAAGAACCACGCTAAAAGACCCAAGCTTTGATTCAGGCAGGAATTTTTTTAGCCCCTGGACGATGTTGAAAAACTTTTTGAAAAATGCATTTTTTTAGTCGCGCTATTTTTTCGCTCACTGCCCAGTGTGACCCTAGAAAAATTCTTCCCAAGATTCTTGAACTAGATAATTCAAGCTTTGAAATGCTTTTTATTTTTTTCCGATACAGTGATTTTTCACGAAGACAATGACTTTAAAAAATCACTGAAAAAATTGTGAAATTTTCTGCTCCTTTAGTGTTTTGCTGAGTGTATTATAAGTAAAATTTTGCGCGTTATGTGGTGACTCGTCTTCACGATCATTTCCAAGGCAAAAGCGAGATGTTTAAGATGTAACTCGTTAGCGACAATTTTCTTTATCGTTAAGAAGAAGCAGCCAATATGAGGCGCTCTTTCTTCTGAACGTGCATGCAGTTGGCTGATGCTAGCTAGTGACAGCGAAAAGTGTCGGTACCGTATTGGCAAGTCTATTTCGTCATTATGATAATATTCAACCGGGAGCTGAAACCGTTTGATAATGTAGAGCTTCAACTACATGGTAGATTTAGATTTTCCGGCTTTAAAAATATCTATTATGTCTAGTTTAGCAAATCTCGGTTTTTCAACAACCTTAGTACGCAACTTTACTCGTATATAACAATCTTCCAACACGCGAGCAGCAAATCCATGATCACCGCACTTTCGCTCGGCACTGACTGACTCGCTGACACACTGAATCACTGACTCACTGACTGACTGACTCGCTGACCCACTGACTCACTGACTCACTGACCCATTGACTGACTCACTGACTCACTGACTGACTGACTGACTGACTGACTGACTGACTGACTGACTGCCTGACTGACTGACTGACTGACTGAGTCGCTGACCCACTGACTCACTGACTCTGTCACTCACTGACTCACCGACGCACTGACTAACTGACGCACTGACTCACTCACTCACTGACTCACTGACTGACTCATTGAGTCACTGACTGACTGACTGACTGACTGATTCACTGACTTACTGACTGATTGACTGACTGACTCACTGAGTCACTGACTGACTGACTGACTGACTGACTGACTGACTAGCTGGCTGGCTGGCTGGCTGACTGACTGACTGACTGACTGGCTGGCTGGCTGGCTGGCTGGCTGGCCGGCTGGCTGGCTGAATGACTGGCTGGCTGGCTGACTGGCTGGCTGGCTGACTGGCTGACTGACTGGCTGACTGGCTTCCTAATTCTCGTGAAATTTTTACACGACCTCTGAAATACTTCATACAAAAACATTCCAAATTTTCAGAATTTTATCATCATTTGCGATTTGGGACTCAACATCCTTAAATCCGGTCATTCTTCATCAAGCAAGCTAACGATGCCGCGAGAACAATGACCGGAGCGTTTGTGAGTAAACAAAGATGAAATAAGTGCTCGCGACGGTCTTGGGGGCTTCGATTGGTCATTCCCGATATGATGGCCCTGAATTTGTCTCTGCTTTCATCTTACTTGCGGTCATTTTTTGTCGAAAAGTCCAACTGTACCGCGATACCGATGAGCGGCGCATTTGTTAATAAACAAAAAAAGCAATGCTCGCGATGGTACTTGGGGTCTCGTTCGGTCATCTTCGACGCGCCGGCCCCGAGTTTGGCTTTGCTTGCACCTTACTTCCGGTCATTTTTCGTCAAGAAATCTGACGATGCCGTCATAGCGATGACCGGAACATTTTTTAGAAAACAAAAATAAAAGCAGTGCTTGCGATGGTTCTGGGGGCCTTGGTCGGTCATTCCCGATACAACGGCCCGGAGTTTGTCTCTGCTTTCATCTTACTTCCGGTCCTTTTTCCCCAAGAAGTCTGACAATGCCGCGAGAACGATGACCGGAACATTTGCTAGTGAACGAAGATAAAAGCAGTGCACGCGATGGTTAGGGGTGTCTCGATCGGTCGTTCCCAATACGACGGCCCCGAGTTTCTCTCTGCTTTCATCGCACATCCAGTAATTTTTCGCCCAGAAATCTGACGCTGCCGCAAGAACGACGACCGGAGTGATTGTTATTAAAAAAAAGATGAAAGCAGCGCTCGCGATGGTTTTGGGGGCCTCGATCGGTTATTCCCGATACGACGGCCCCGACTTTGTGTCTGCTTTCATCTTGTTTCCGGTCATTTTTCGTCAAGAAGACTGACGATGCCGCGAGAACGATGACCGGAGCATTTTTTAGTAAACAAATGTGAAAGCAGTGCTCGCGATGGTTCTGGGGTTTTCGATCGGTCATTCCCGATACGACGGGCCCGAGTTTGTCTCCGCTTTCATCTCATTTCCGGTTATTTTCTGTCAAGAAGGCTGACGATGTTGCGAGAACGATGACCGGAGCATTTCGTACTAAACAAAAATAAAAGCAGTGCTCGCGATGGTTCTGGAAGCCTCGTTCGGTCGATCCCGATACGACGGACCCATGACTGTCTCTGCTTTTATCTTACTTCCAGTCATTTTTCCTTAAGAAGGCTGACGATACCGCGAGACCGATGACCGGAGCATTTGTTACTAAATAAAGATAAAAGCAGTGCGCGCGATGATTCCTGTGGTGTCGGTCGGTCATCCGCGGCGCGACAGCACGGAGTTTCTTTCTGCTTTCATCTCTCTTCCAGGAATTTTTCGTCCAAAAATCTATGCTGCACGAACTATGACCGGATTGTTTGTTTTTAAAGAAAGGTAAAAGCAGCGCTAGCGATGGTTCTCGGGGTCTCGGTCGGACATCCCCAACTCGAAGGCCCCAAGTTCGTCTCTGCTTTCATCTTAATTCCGGTCATTTTTCATCAAGCGAGCTAACGATGCCGCAGGAACAATGACCGGAGCGTTTGTTAGTAAACAAAGATGAAATCTGTGCTCGCGACGGTTTTGGGGGCCTCGATTGGTCATTCCCGATATGATGGCCCTGAATTTGTCTCTGCTTTCATCTTACTTGCGGTCATTTTTTGTCGAAAAGTCCAACTGTACCGCGAGAACGATGAGCGGTGCATTTGTTAATGAACAAAAAAAGCAATGCTCGCGATGGTACTTGGGGTCTCGTTCGGTCATCTTTGACGCGCCGGCCCCGAGTTTGGCTTTGTTTTCACCTTACTTTCGGTCATTTTTCGTCAAGGAATCTGACGATGCCGTCATAACGATGACCGGAGCATTCGTTAAAAAACAAAGATAAAAGCAGTGCTTGGGATGGTTCTGGGGGCCTCGATCGGTCATTCCCGATACAACGGCTCCGAGTTTATCCGTGCTGTTCTCTTACTTCCGGTCTATTTTCGTCAAGAAGTCTGACGATGCCGCGAGAACGATGACCGGAGCATTTGTTAGTAAGCAAAGATGAAAATAGTGCTCGCGATGGTTCTGGGGTCCTCGATCGGTCATTCCCGATACGTCGGGTCCGAGGTTGTTTCTGCTTCCATCTCTTTTCCGGTAATTTTTTGCCCAGACATCTGACGATGCCGTCATAACGATGACCGGAGCATTTGTTAATAATCAAAGATATAAGCAGTGCTCGCGATGGTTCTGGAGGCCTCGATCGGTCATTCTCGACGTGACGGCCCCGAGTTTGTCTCTGATTTCATCTTACTTCCGGTCATTTTTTGTCAAGAAGGCCGGCTATGCCGCGAGACCGATGACCAAATCATTTGTTAGTTAACAAAGATGAAAGCAGTACTCGCGGTGGTTCTGGGGGCCTCGTTCGGTCATTCCCGACGACACGGCCTTGCGGTTGTCTTTGCTTTCACCTTACTTCCTGAAACTTCCTTGACTTATACGCTGAAAGATTTCCTGAATTTTCACATCCTACGCGCCTTCCATTTAAAATTTTGTACACTAAACTGAGGACAACTGGATCCTCAACCCGTCGGGAAAGTAACCGACAAAGCGAGTTACTAACGAAGAAACGGAAATTAGTGTTCTTGCCGCCGTTCATAGAGACCCTTGTGCGAGTTCTCGTCAAGTTGCGAGGGAATCTGGCGTAAGCCAAAGAAGTATTCTACGTATTCTACATCGTCATAAATATCATCTCCACCACATCAGTCTCCACCAGGAATTAATTGGTACGGATTTTATGAATCGCACTGAATTCTGCCGATGCGCTCAACGCCAGATTCAGAGAGATGACTCATTTATTAATCGGATGTTATTTACTAATGAGGCAACATTTACGAATCATGGAAATTTTAACTTGCATAACATGCATTTGTGGTCAACGGGAAATCCACATTGGCTGCGGCAAGTTGCACACCGAAGACCGTGGTCAGTTTATGTATGGTGTGAGATTATTGGGGATAGAATCATAGGCCCTTATTTCATCGAAGGGAATCATAATGGTAGGAAGTACACCACATTGCTCCAAGAAACATTAGGTCCGTTATTGGAAGAAATACCGTTGGAAACAAAAAACAGAATGTGGTATCAACACGATGGGTGCCCGGCATATTTTTCGCTGATAGCTAGAAATGAAATGCAAAAGAGATTTCCAAATCGTTGGATTGGACCCAGAGGAGCTGTGTCGTGGCCGGCTCGCTCGCCAGACTTGACGCCTCTGGACTTTTTCTTGTGGGGATACTTGAAAGATCTTGTTTATAAAGAACGTCCAACTACGCCGGATGATATGCGTGAGAGAATTCTTCGAGCCTGTAATTCGATAAGTGCTGAAGTGATAAGAAATTCGACACAATCCATGATGAGGAGATTGCAATACTGCATTGATTCCAATGGCAATCACTTTGAACATCTACTGTGAATAAAGGTGATTTCACAAAAAGATAAAGTTCATGTCACCTTTTGATCTTAAATGACCTTGATCAACGTTGACCCCTAAATATTTTTTATGCAGTTTTCGATGCTCTACAAGGTAGTTGAAAAAAATGTACCGTCCCATTTAAAAAAGTGGAGGTGACCTTTACTGTGCGACAGCGCCTCCACTGACATAAAAAGAAATGATCGCATTTGATGACCTCTTTTGTACGGTACAACTTTTGTTTCAAACTTTTTTTTGTGCCGTCGATAATTACAGAGATATTCAAGGTGGCAGCAGTTAGCGCCTCACCCTGTATACATTTTAGCCAGATAGAACAACCGATTTTACCCTGATGGACCAGAAGGAGATAAAGACGACAACGGCGGTTGTGATATTCGTCTTCGTCGTGCTTGTCTTTGTCGCACTTTTCCTTGTGTTCGTCGTTCTCGCCATCGTCGTCCGCGGTTTCGTTGGTCTCCCTCGTCTTCGTCGTCCTCGAAATCGTCGTCCTCGTTTTGTTCCCCTCAGCTTCATCAGCGTCTCAATCGTTTTCCTCGTGCCAGGCTCCTTCGTCTTCGTCGTTCTTGTTTTCATCGCCTTACTCATCGTTGTCCTCGTCTTCGTCTCCTTCGTCTTCGTCGTCCTTGTCTTCGTCGTCCTCGTTTTCGTCTCCTTCCTCTTCGTCGTCCTCGTTTTCGTCTCCTTCGTCTCCACCGCACTTTTCCTTGTGTTCGTCGTTCTCGCCATTATCGCCCGCGTTTTCATTGGTCTCCCTCGTCGTCGTCGTCCTCGAATTCGTCGTCCTCATTTTTTTTCCCTCGGCTTCATCAGCATTTCAATCGTTTTCCTCGTTCCAGGCTCCTTCGTCTTCGTCGTTCTTGTTTTCATCGCCCTACTCATCGTCGTCCTCGTCTTCGTCTCCTCCGTCTTCGTTATCCTCCTCGTCGTCATCGTCGTCCTCGTCACCGACGTCCTCGTCATTATCATCCTCGTCATCATCGTTCTCATCAACGTCATCCTGATTCTCGACTTCGTCGTCCTCGTCTTCGTGGTTCTCGTCTTCGTCATCCTCGTCGTCCTGGTTTTCGTCATCGTCCTCCACGTCCTCGTCTTCGTCGTCTTCGACTTCGTCTCGTTTGTCGTCGTCATCCTCGTCCTCGTATTCGTCGTCTTCGACTCCGTCGTCCTCGTTTTCATCTCCGTCGTCTTCGTCCTCCTCGTCTTCGTCGTCCTCGTCGTCTTCGTCACCGTCGTTCTCGTCATCGTCGTTCTCGTCAACATCGTCCTGATTTTCGTCATCCTCGTCCTCGTCTTCCTCGTCTTCGACTTCGTCTCGTTCGTCTTCATCATCCGCGTTGTCCTGGTTCTCGTTTTCGTCATCCACACCTTTGTCGCCCTCGTCTTCGTCATCCACGTCTTCATTGTCCCCGTCATCGTCGTCCTCGCCATCGTCGTCCTCGCCATCGTCGTCCTCGTCATCGTCGTCCTCGTTATTGTCGTCCTGGTCATCGTCGGCTTCATCGACCTGATTCTCGTCTTCGACAGTGGTGCTCATTTTTTTTAATTACCGGCCGTCGAAACAGTACCGCGTCTCTTGATTTCAGTGAATTCGTTGATTGTGCAAGAATGTCAATTGTGTAAATTTCGCGAATAATGTTCTCGTTTTTTGTTCGGTTACGTCTCTAAAGTATATTTACAAATGTTCTTTATTGTGTTTGCTGAAATCCATTTCTCATCCCAATTTTTATTCTTCCTAAAACCGACAATGATTTTTCCGAAAATTTTGTCGTTTAACGGAACATTTTTATTGTATTTTTGATCATTTTCGAAACGTAATCACTCAGTGCGCCCGAAGCTATCATGACAGTAACAGTGACCGATGCATCGGTAGCGATACATCTGTCACCGGAGAAGTGAAATATTTACCGAGGCATGTGTCACTTCCCCGATCCCCGTATCCAACGTGAACCAAGCTTTTTTCTCTAACGTGAATTAACCCTTTGAACCATAGTGACATACTGGTATGTCACCGACTTCCACTCTGTTTTTCTTGAATAAAAAAATTTTTTAGCGCATAACCACGAATGTAAATGCATATGTAGGATGTTAGAAGATCAATTGTTACTACAATATCACTGTTAAGGGCTTATGTTGCACTTAGTGGATGTTGATCATCACTACAGTACAAAAACACGTTTTTTAGACAAAAAATGTAATTGTGCCTAATCTAGCAGGTAAACCGTACACAAAAAAAGAATTCAGAGACGTTTTTTGGGTCGCTGATTATGAATTCGCGCTCAAAATCCAGAAATTCAAAATGGCGAATCCAATATGGCGGACCAAAACCGGAGACTACTGGAATTACTAAAACATCGGAGTTGCTCAATATGTTGATTCTGTTATACTGAATTTGTAATAGAATTATGCTTTTAGCGTTACCCGGAGCTAGCGGCGAGGACGTAGCGAGATTCTAGCTCCATATTTTTTTTATTTGAAAGAAACATTTTTTTACTTTTTTATTTTATATTTTTTTTTTGCTTTTTTGTTTTTTATATTGTTTTCACTTTTTCATATTTATTTGTACCTAAAGACTAAAATCGTTTTAGGTGTGCTAGGCCGCAAAAATTTCGATTTACATTTAAATTATAAGCTCAGATTAGTACCAGTGACCAAGCCAGATTTGTGTTTCATTATCCTATATTGAAACTGCCATTTGTATTGTTCAATTTTGAACTGAGATGCGAATTCAACGACTCAAAAAACCACTGCATATGGAGTTTTATTTTCATCAAGCTACCTTGAGCATTTTGGTCCGTCATATTAGAGCCGTCGTCTTGAGTTTCCAAGTTTTGAGTGCAGATTTGTAGTCAGCGACCCCGAAAACCCCCAAGTACTAACTTTTGCTTTCATAAAAAAATGTCTGCATTTGTGGTCCGCCATATTGGATCCGCCATCTTGAATTTTCAAATGTTGAGTACAGATTTGTAATCAGCCACCCCGAAAACCCCTGAGTACCAACTTTCACTTTCATCAAACGATTTTTGCATATATGGTCCGCCATATTGGATCCGCCACCTTGAATTTCCAAATTTTGAGTGCAGATTTGTAATCAGCGACCCCGAAAACCCCCCGAGTACAAAGCTTTGAGCTGATTGCACGTATGGAAAAATGTATGCTTCAAAGGGTTAAGGTTTATTCTCCACCGTGAACTAAGCTTGAGGAGACTAAGCTTAGTTCATGTTGGAGGCGGTGACAGAAGAAGGAATTTGTACCCATATATCTTTCACTGTCAATGTCATGATGGCTTCGGGCGCTGTGCGGGACTCGGCGTCGCAAAATCCACGCAAATATTACAAAAACCTGCTTTTGAGCGACGAAATTATAGGAAAAGTTGTTGTCAGCTTAAGCCAAATTAAAAGTGGGAATGAGAAATGGATTTCGGCCAACACATTGAAGAAAATTTGCAGTTTCTCTTTCGTGGCATCACCGACAAAAAAAAGGCAAAATTTTCTCCGAAATTTCCGCGATCGATATCGTCGCGCAATCACCGCATTCATCGAAATAAAGAAAAGCACAGAAAATGTCACGGAAATATCGAGATGGTAACTGCAATTAAATTGATATGATCAATTTTACTCCGGTAATGAAATGGCGTGTAATGATCAAGAATAATTTCTCTACAGTAACAGTTTCGTAGAAGTTGGACGGGCGATGCGTGAGTGGATTGTAGGCCGATCGCAATTTAATAGTGTACCGCCAAGGTAATTATTTGTGAATGGTCTCAGGCCATTAATTTCTTTCCATGTAAGATACCTAAATCGTTACTATTATTTGTAATTTTAGCCGCTCTGAGATACCGATTGACCGTCACGAGCGAAGGCGAAGAAAGACGTCGAACAACGATAAAAGCGTCGACGATGAAGAGGTGAATACACCAATCCAAAGATTGCTTCAGGCAATGGAAGGCATCTTTCATTGGGAAGAATATTTAAAATTTGTTAATAAAATTACCTGGCACCGTATCGGGGAAAGAAATAGATGAGAGTAAAATTTGTTTTTAGTTTACAGGGTTTCTTCCACGCGGGAATTCAGGGACCATGAAGATTTTGGAAAAATTAATATTAATTGAAGAAATGTATAAAGAATAAAATATAAAGAAGAATAAATATAAAAAATTGTTAAGAATAAAAATAATTATTGTAGAGAATAGAAATAAAAAACTGCAAATAATACAGATATATACCAAATTAAAATAAATGTAAATAGAGCTTGGTCAAAATTATTAGGGACAATGAACATTTTCTCACGTACGCACGTACGCACATCACGCATTATCGAAATTCCCTAACTCTTTTATTTCGCTCTATTCGACTTTTTCTCTAGTATCTACTAATAAATTGCATAATTAAAATGAAATAGCGCCTCATTAAAATGAAATCGCGCCTCATTGCCGATATTCGTAACGGGAGATCCGTGCGAGAAGTTACAAAAACAAATAACGGTCGACTTCTATATCAGAATCGATAGAATATGCGAAAACCGTTGGAGCATCGGTTTATTCCCTTGATATCAGGAAATAATGACTAATGCTCTTTTGTAGTAGTGCATCTGAAAATTCTCGGAGCTTACCACCGGAAAATCAAATAATCCATCAATTCAATAAAGAGCATGGTCGAAAGAGAGTTGAACTCATGCCGTAACATCAAGCAATGCGTTCTTTTCATTCTTGTCGCATAAAGAATAATAATATGATTAAACTTGTAGCTTCGAGTAGAAGACGAATGGTCTATTAAATATTGTAGAAGTATGACAAAAGCGGGGACGAATTAAAACCCGATCATATAAAGAATGTCCGATTGAGGCCCACAGAACCATCGTGAGCACCGCTTCTATTTTTGTGAATGAACCCTTTGACAGCCAGTGATACACATATGGCAAAAAAAATGCCATTTTTGTGACAAGACACACATGTGGGCATTTGAAATAAAACATACTTCTACTACAGCGATTTGACTATAATTTAGTAAATCATAGGTTTTGAGGTCGCTGAATCCGAATTTGAAATCAAATTTCCAAAATTCAAAATGGCGGATCCAATATGGCGGACGCAAATCCGAAAAATGGGTTGATTCTGACGAAAGCACGTTCCGTATGGTTTTTGAGGTCGCTAAATCAGAATTTGAATTCCGAATTTCCAAATTTATAATAACGAATCCAATATGGCGGACGCAAATTCGAGAAGTAGTTAGATTTCGATAAAAAGTAGTATCTTTAGGATATTTATGGTCGGCAATTTCGAATTAGAGTCCTAACTTTAAGTCTCTGATGCTTGGATACAATACGATGAATTAAAATTTAGCGAATCACGTATGACAACCGATCCATAGTAACATATGTGAAAGAAATACTTTTTTGGTTTTACATCCCGGTATCTGCCGAACCCAGAGTCACGCACCGAGGACATGACGGTCATTGACTACGATTTAGTATTTTTTTGTAATTTTTATTTTTTTGTGCTTTTTGTATTTTCAATGTTTTCTGTAGTTTTCGTATTTTTCGAATTTCTTGATACCAATCATATTTTCATTGCTTTCTTCGTATTCCTCGTATGCAATTTCGTTTTGTATTTTGGCAACTTCGAAAATTCATATTTCTTTCGTATTTACTTTTTTTTTCGATTTTGATTTTATTATTTTTTGTCGTTGTCTGTATCTATTGTTTAGTTTTCATTCTTTGTAGTTGTTTCTTCATTAATTCATACCTCTTATTTCATGTTTGGACAACACATGAAAACGAATTTCGGTATTTCACCTGATCATACCGTTATTCGTTATATTAACATTGTTTGGATGACCCAAACCCAAACGAATCAACGTAATCGTACTAAAACTGAAGTCCTTTCCTGTCGTATTGGGGCCAGCATATTGAATTGTGGAAATTGTATTTCGGATTCAGCAACCTCGAAAACCGTTTAAACTGAAATTTTAGGGTAAATCTGTGGAGATTTTTTTCCAATACAAAAGTGGCACGAAACTCTAAATTTCCCGTGGTTGTGAAGGGGTTCGCAAATGTTCCTGCCGTCGCGTCGAGCATGACCGACCAAGACCCCAAGAACCATAGCGAGAACTGCTTTTAACGTTGTTTACTAACAAATGCTCCGGCCATCGTTCTCGCAGCATCGTCAGCCTTCTTGACAGAAAATAACCGGAAATGAGATGAAAGCGGAGACAAACTCGGGTCCGTCGTATCGGGAATGACCGATCGAAAACCCCAGAATCATGGCGAGCAGTGCTTTCACATTTGTTTACTAACAAATGCTCCGGTCATCGTTCTCGCGGCATCGTCAGTCTTCTTGACGAAAAATGACTGGAAGCAAGATGAAAGCAGAGACAAAGTCGGGGCCGTCGTATCGGGAATAACCGATCGAGGCCCCCACACCATCGCGAGCGCTGCTTTCATCTTTTTTTAATAACAATCACTCCGGTCGTCGTTCTTGCGGCAGCGTCAGATTTCTGAGCGAAAAATTACTGGATGTGCGATGAAAGCAGAGAGAAACTCGGGGCCGTCGTATTGGGAACGACCGATCGAGACACCCCTAACCATCGCGTGCACTGCTTTTATCTTCATTCACTAGCAAATGTTCCGGTCATCGTTCTCGCGGCATTGTCAGACTTCATGGGGAAAAAGACCGGAAGTAAGATGAAAGCAGAGACAAACTCCGGGCCGTTGTATCGGGAATGACCGAATGAGGCCCCCAGAACCATCGCAAGCACTGTTTTTATTTTTGTTTTCTAACAAATGTTGCGGTCATCGCTATGACGGTATCGTCAGATTTCTTGACGAAAAATTACCGGAAGTAAGGTGAAAGCAAAGCCAAACTCGGGGCCGGCGCGTCGCAGATGACCGAACGAGACCCCAAGTACTATCGCGAGCATTGCTTTTTTTGTTTATTAACAAATGCGCCGCTCATCGTTCTCGCGGTACGGTTGGACTTTTCGACAAAAAATGACTGCAAGTAAGATGAAAGGAGAGACAAATTTCGGGCCATTATATCGGGAATGACCAATCGAGGCCCCCAACACCGTCGCGAGCACTGATTTCATCTTTGCTTACTCACAAACGCTCCGGTCATTGTTCTCGCGGCATCGTTAGCTTGCTTGATGAAGAATGACCGCAATTAAGGATGTTCAGTCCCAAATCGAAAATAATGATAAAATTCTGAAAATTTGGAATGTTTTTGTATGAAGTATTTCAGAGGTCGTGTAAAAATTTCACGAGAATTAGGAAGCCAGTCAGCCAGTCAGTCAGTCAGTCAGCCAGCCAGCCGGCCAGTCAGTCAGCCAGCCAGCCAGCCAGCCAGCCAGCCAGCTAGTCAGTCAGTCAGTCAGTCAGTCAGTCAGTCAGTCAGTCAGTCAGTCAGTCAGTCAGTCAGTCAGTCAGTCAGTCAGTCAGTCAGTCAGTCAGTCAGTCAGTCAGTCAGTCAGTCAGTCAGTCAGTCAGTCAGTCAGTCAGTCAGTCAGTCAGTCAGTCAGTCAGTCAGTCAGTCAGTCAGTCAGTCAGTCAGTCAGTCAGTCAGTCAGTCAGTCAGTCAGTCAGTCAGTCAGTCAGTCAGTCAGTCAGTCAGTCAGTCAGTCAGTCAGTCAGTCAGTCAGTCAGTCAGTCAGTCAGTCAGTCAGTCAGTCAGTCAGTCAGTCAGTCAGTCAGTCAGTCAGTCAGTCAGTCAGTCAGTCAGTCAGTCAGTCAGTCAGTCAGTCAGTCAGTCAGTCAGTCAGTCAGTCAGTCAGTCAGTCAGTCAGTCAGTCAGTCAGTCAGTCAGTCAGTCAGTCAGTCAGTCAGTCAGTCAGTCAGTCAGTCAGTCAGTCAGTCAGTCAGTCAGTCAGTCAGTCAGTCAGTCAGTCAGTCAGTCAGTCAGTCAGTCAGTCAGTCAGTCAGTCAGTCAGTCAGTCAGTCAGTCAGTCAGTCAGTCAGTCAGTCAGTCAGTCAGTCAGTCAGTCAGTCAGTCAGTCAGTCAGTCAGTCAGTCAGTCAGTCAGTCAGTCAGTCAGTCAGTCAGTCAGTCAGTCAGTCAGTCAGTCAGTCAGTCAGTCAGTCAGTCAGTCAGTCAGTCAGTCAGTCAGTCAGTCAGTCAGTCAGTCAGTCAGTCAGTCAGTCAGTCAGTCAGTCAGTCAGTCAGTCAGTCAGTCAGTCAGTCAGTCAGTCAGTCAGTCAGTCAGTCAGTCAGTCAGTCAGTCAGTCAGTCAGTCAGTCAGTCAGTCAGTCAGTCAGTCAGTCAGTCAGTCAGTCAGTCAGTCAGTCAGTCAGTCAGTCAGTCAGTCAGTCAGTCAGTCAGTCAGTCAGTCAGTCAGTCAGTCAGTCAGTCAGTCAGTCAGTCAGTCAGTCAGTCAGTCAGTCAGTCAGTCAGTCAGTCAGTCAGTCAGTCAGTCAGTCAGTCAGTCAGTCAGTCAGTCAGTCAGTCAGTCAGTCAGTCAGTCAGTCAGTCAGTCAGTCAGTCAGTCAGTCAGTCAGTCAGTCAGTCAGTCAGTCAGTCAGTCAGTCAGTCAGTCAGTCAGTCAGTCAGTCAGTCAGTCAGTCAGTCAGTCAGTCAGTCAGTCAGTCAGTCAGTCAGTCAGTCAGTCAGTCAGTCAGTCAGTCAGTCAGTCAGTCAGTCAGTCAGTCAGTCAGTCAGTCAGTCAGTCAGTCAGTCAGTCAGTCAGTCAGTCAGTCAGTCAGTCAGTCAGTCAGTCAGTCAGTCAGTCAGTCAGTCAGTCAGTCAGTCAGTCAGTCAGTCAGTCAGTCAGTCAGTCAGTCAGTCAGTCAGTCAGTCAGTCAGTCAGTCAGTCAGTCAGTCAGTCAGTCAGTCAGTCAGTCAGTCAGTCAGTCAGTCAGTCAGTCAGTCAGTCAGTCAGTCAGTCAGTCAGTCAGTCAGTCAGTCAGTCAGTCAGTCAGTCAGTCAGTCAGTCAGTCAGTCAGTCAGTCAGTCAGTCAGTCAGTCAGTCAGTCAGTCAGTCAGTCAGTCAGTCAGTCAGTCAGTCAGTCAGTCAGTCAGTCAGTCAGTCAGTCAGTCAGTCAGTCAGTCAGTCAGTCAGTCAGTCAGTCAGTCAGTCAGTCAGTCAGTCAGTCAGTCAGTCAGTCAGTCAGTCAGTCAGTCAGTCAGTCAGTCAGTCAGTCAGTCAGTCAGTCAGTCAGTCAGTCAGTCAGTCAGTCAGTCAGTCAGTCAGTCAGTCAGTCAGTCAGTCAGTCAGTCAGTCAGTCAGTCAGTCAGTCAGTCAGTCAGTCAGTCAGTCAGTCAGTCAGTCAGTCAGTCAGTCAGTCAGTCAGTCAGTCAGTCAGTCAGTCAGTCAGTCAGTCAGTCAGTCAGTCAGTCAGTCAGTCAGTCAGTCAGTCAGTCAGTCAGTCAGTCAGTCAGTCAGTCAGTCAGTCAGTCAGTCAGTCAGTCAGTCAGTCAGTCAGTCAGTCAGTCAGTCAGTCAGTCAGTCAGTCAGTCAGTCAGTCAGTCAGTCAGTCAGTCAGTCAGTCAGTCAGTCAGTCAGTCAGTCAGTCAGTCAGTCAGTCAGTCAGTCAGTCAGTCAGTCAGTCAGTCAGTCAGTCAGTCAGTCAGTCAGTCAGTCAGTCAGTCAGTCAGTCAGTCAGTCAGTCAGTCAGTCAGTCAGTCAGTCAGTCAGTCAGTCAGTCAGTCAGTCAGTCAGTCAGTCAGTCAGTCAGTCAGTCAGTCAGTCAGTCAGTCAGTCAGTCAGTCAGTCAGTCAGTCAGTCAGTCAGTCAGTCAGTCAGTCAGTCAGTCAGTCAGTCAGTCAGTCAGTCAGTCAGTCAGTCAGTCAGTCAGTCAGTCAGTCAGTCAGTCAGTCAGTCAGTCAGTCAGTCAGTCAGTCAGTCAGTCAGTCAGTCAGTCAGTCAGTCAGTCAGTCAGTCAGTCAGTCAGTCAGTCAGTCAGTCAGTCAGTCAGTCAGTCAGTCAGTCAGTCAGTCAGTCAGTCAGTCAGTCAGTCAGTCAGTCAGTCAGTCAGTCAGTCAGTCAGTCAGTCAGTCAGTCAGTCAGTCAGTCAGTCAGTCAGTCAGTCAGTCAGTCAGTCAGTCAGTCAGTCAGTCAGTCAGTCAGTCAGTCAGTCAGTCAGTCAGTCAGTCAGTCAGTCAGTCAGTCAGTCAGTCAGTCAGTCAGTCAGTCAGTCAGTCAGTCAGTCAGTCAGTCAGTCAGTCAGTCAGTCAGTCAGTCAGTCAGTCAGTCAGTCAGTCAGTCAGTCAGTCAGTCAGTCAGTCAGTCAGTCAGTCAGTCAGTCAGTCAGTCAGTCAGTCAGTCAGTCAGTCAGTCAGTCAGTCAGTCAGTCAGTCAGTCAGTCAGTCAGTCAGTCAGTCAGTCAGTCAGTCAGTCAGTCAGTCAGTCAGTCAGTCAGTCAGTCAGTCAGTCAGTCAGTCAGTCAGTCAGTCAGTCAGTCAGTCAGTCAGTCAGTCAGTCAGTCAGTCAGTCAGTCAGTCAGTCAGTCAGTCAGTCAGTCAGTCAGTCAGTCAGTCAGTCAGTCAGTCAGTCAGTCAGTCAGTCAGTCAGTCAGTCAGTCAGTCAGTCAGTCAGTCAGTCAGTCAGTCAGTCAGTCAGTCAGTCAGTCAGTCAGTCAGTCAGTCAGTCAGTCAGTCAGTCAGTCAGTCAGTCAGTCAGTCAGTCAGTCAGTCAGTCAGTCAGTCAGTCAGTCAGTCAGTCAGTCAGTCAGTCAGTCAGTCAGTCAGTCAGTCAGTCAGTCAGTCAGTCAGTCAGTCAGTCAGTCAGTCAGTCAGTCAGTCAGTCAGTCAGTCAGTCAGTCAGTCAGTCAGTCAGTCAGTCAGTCAGTCAGTCAGTCAGTCAGTCAGTCAGTCAGTCAGTCAGTCAGTCAGTCAGTCAGTCAGTCAGTCAGTCAGTCAGTCAGTCAGTCAGTCAGTCAGTCAGTCAGTCAGTCAGTCAGTCAGTCAGTCAGTCAGTCAGTCAGTCAGTCAGTCAGTCAGTCAGTCAGTCAGTCAGTCAGTCAGTCAGTCAGTCAGTCAGTCAGTCAGTCAGTCAGTCAGTCAGTCAGTCAGTCAGTCAGTCAGTCAGTCAGTCAGTCAGTCAGTCAGTCAGTCAGTCAGTCAGTCAGTCAGTCAGTCAGTCAGTCAGTCAGTCAGTCAGTCAGTCAGTCAGTCAGTCAGTCAGTCAGTCAGTCAGTCAGTCAGTCAGTCAGTCAGTCAGTCAGTCAGTCAGTCAGTCAGTCAGTCAGTCAGTCAGTCAGTCAGTCAGTCAGTCAGTCAGTCAGTCAGTCAGTCAGTCAGTCAGTCAGTCAGTCAGTCAGTCAGTCAGTCAGTCAGTCAGTCAGTCAGTCAGTCAGTCAGTCAGTCAGTCAGTCAGTCAGTCAGTCAGTCAGTCAGTCAGTCAGTCAGTCAGTCAGTCAGTCAGTCAGTCAGTCAGTCAGTCAGTCAGTCAGTCAGTCAGTCAGTCAGTCAGTCAGTCAGTCAGTCAGTCAGTCAGTCAGTCAGTCAGTCAGTCAGTCAGTCAGTCAGTCAGTCAGTCAGTCAGTCAGTCAGTCAGTCAGTCAGTCAGTCAGTCAGTCAGTCAGTCAGTCAGTCAGTCAGTCAGTCAGTCAGTCAGTCAGTCAGTCAGTCAGTCAGTCAGTCAGTCAGTCAGTCAGTCAGTCAGTCAGTCAGTCAGTCAGTCAGTCAGTCAGTCAGTCAGTCAGTCAGTCAGTCAGTCAGTCAGTCAGTCAGTCAGTCAGTCAGTCAGTCAGTCAGTCAGTCAGTCAGTCAGTCAGTCAGTCAGTCAGTCAGTCAGTCAGTCAGTCAGTCAGTCAGTCAGTCAGTGACTCAGTGAGTCAGTCAGTCAGTCAGTCAGTCAGTCAGTCAGTCAGTCAGTCAGTCAGTCAGTGACTCAGTGAGTCAGTCAGTGAGTCAGTGAGTCAGTGAATCAGTGAGTGAGTCAGTCAGTCAGTGACTCAATGAGTCAGTGAGTCAGTGAGTCAGTCAGTGAGTCAGTGAGTCACTGAGTGAGTGAGTCAGTGAGTCAGTGGGTCAGCGACTCAGTGAGTCAGTGAGTCAGTGAGTCAGTGAGTCAGTGAGTGAGTGAGTCAGTCAGTGAGTCAGTGAGTGAGTGAGTCAGTGGGTCAGCGAGTCAGTCAGTCAGTGACTCAGTGAGTCAGTCAGTGAGTCAGTGAGTCAGTGAATCAGTGAGTGAGTCAGTCAGTCAGTGACTCAATGAGTCAGTGAGTCAGTGAGTCAGTCAGTGAGTCAGTGAGTCACTGAGTGAGTGAGTCAGTGAGTCAGTGGGTCAGCGACTCAGTGAGTCAGTGAGTCAGTGAGTCAGTGAGTCAGTGAGTGAGTGAGTCAGTCAGTGAGTCAGTGAGTGAGTGAGTCAGTGGGTCAGCGAGTCAGTCAGTCAGTGAGTCAGTGATTCAGTGTGTCAGCGAGTCAGTCAGTGCCGAGCGAAAGTGCGGTGATCATGGATTTGCTGCTCGCGTGTTGGAAGATTGTTATATAGGAGTAAAGTTGCGTACTAAGGTTGTTGAAAAACCGAGATTTGCTAAGCTAGACATAATAGATATTTTTAAAGCCGGAAAATCTAAATCCACCATGTAGTTGAAGCTCTACATTATCAAACGGTTTCAGCGCCCGGTTGAATATTATCATAACGACGAAATAGACTTGCCAATGCGGTACAGACAGTTTTCGCTGTCACTAGCTTGCAACAGCCAACTGCATGCACGATCAGAAGAAAGAGCGCTTCATATTGACTGCTTCTACCTAACGATAAAGAAAATGGTCGCTACTGAGTTACATCTTAACCATCTCGCTTTTGCCTTGGAAATGATCGTGAAGACGAGTCACCACATAACGCGCAACATTTTACTTATAATACACTCAGCAAAACAATTAAAGGAGCAGAAAATTTCACAATTTTTTCAGTGATATTTTAAAGTCATTGTCTTCGTGAAAAATCATTGTATCGGATAAAAATAAAAAGCATTTCAAAGCTTGAATTATCTACTTCAAGAATCTTGGGAAGAATTTTTCTAGGGTCACACTGGGCAGTGAGCAAAAAAATAGCGCGACTAAAAAAATGCATTTTTCAAAAAGTTTTTCAACATCGTCCAGGGGCTAAAAAAATTCCTGCCTGAATCAAAGCTTGGGTCTTTTAGCGTGGTTCTTGAGCTTCAATTTCGTATTCTTTTGCTTTTTGTACGACCACTCGTCGCTGAGATGTCACCGATTGAATGAAAATTCGGCTTTTTTTCTTTGATCATCGATATCTCACGAACTAATCATTGCACAGCGAACGGAAGGTGAATTTCGGAATCTCGTATAACTCCTCTATAAAACCTTTTCGCTATTTGAGAGAAAACATTTTTTTTCAAGCTGAATATTGATTCGAAAAAGTATTAAACAATGACCTTTCCCACCGTTTTGGAGAATCTACCACAACTTAGCAAATATTGGGAAAATGATGAATTTTCCAGGGTTCCGGTTTCCAGGTTTCCAGGATTTTTTTGAGCTTAAAGCATGCCTAAAAACCCTGTAAATTTGCAAACGAATCGGTTTAACCGTTTTTTTACCCGAGTCCGCAAACTTTCATGGAAAATTAAAGGGGCACATTTCTTTCTCCTTAGACGTCAAATGACGATGGTTAAGATGAAAACAAAAATTCGTTATCGCTCTCACTACTTTGGTTTGCATGTAATTCTGCATTAACCACTCATCAAATCTTACGAAAGAAAATAAATTTCTGTGTTGAATTTTTTTTTCTTCAATCGTTATTGATTGGAAAATCGTATAGCTATTCGTGTACAAAAGGCGTATGAATATTCGCTTGAGGGTATCAACTTAATTTAATGCACCGCATTCTAACTCGCTAACTCGCTAATGCTCGCTAGCTCGCTAACTCGCATTTTAACTCGCTAACTCGCTAATGCATGCAAACAAAGGAATCGCAGATGATCATTTCGTACAATTTTGTAAACAGTTTGAAATGAAAATAAAGAATTGTTTTTTAAAAAATATTTTTTGAACAGTTAATGGGAAATTGTAAGAAAAAAAAACAGACCTTTCCCCCAATAATGTGAATTCTTTTTCGTTCCAAAATGTGTAGAAAATTTTATAAAATAATCATCTGTTCAGCGTTGATTCGATTTTTTTGTTCGCATGCTATAATTAGCGGGTTAAAATTGGTTGCATTAAATTGAATTGATACCCCCAAGCGAATCTTCATACACCTCTTTAACACGCATCGCCATACGATTCTTCAATGAATAACGATTAAACAAAAAATCTAAACTTTGCAATTCGTTTTTGCTTGTGAGATGTGATGAGTATTTAATGCAAAATTCCATGCAAACAAAAGTAGCGAGAAAAATAACGAACTGTTTTTTTCATCTTAACCATGTATTCGGCTCAAAAAATACCTGGCAATATCGATAGTTTTCGCAATATTTGCAAGCTGGTGGTGGATTTGCCAAAACAGCGGAAAATGTATTTTTTAAAAACAATATTTAGCTCAAAAAAAAAAATTTCCGTTCCATTACCAAAAGGAACTTATAGAGGAGTTATTCGAGTTTCTGAAACCCACCTTCCCTTCGCTGTACGATCATTACTTCAAGAAATATCGATGATCAACGCCAGAGCTGAATTTTCGTTCTATTGGCGAGATCTCAGCAACAAGTGATCGTACAAAGAGCAAAAAATACCAAATTGAAGCCAAAGAATTAGCACCCAAGCATTAATTGACGCAGAGCATTTTTTTTAGCCCGTGGACGATGTTGAAAGACGAAAAAAAATGAAGCTTTTTTAATCGCTCCATTTTTTATCTTAGCGCCAAGTATGACCCAAAAAAAACCTGAAAAATTTGCTCACAAATGCTTATTTGTGAACACATTTGACTTCTCGAAACGTCAGCTGCGGCTTGACGTTTCTCGGTGACGTTTTCGTCCCCATGACAGCCGCGACGCGAACACAGCAGCGGAAGCTCCAGCGCCTTCTCTCTCCGCTGAATCCGTTCGCAGGTCCCGCCGTTCCCGAGATACTGCGGAACTCAAACTCAACGTTTGAACTATCGTTCGATTTCGAAATTTTGATATTGTTTTTCTCAGTGATAACATTTTTCGACCCACTTCTATTCGGATCTTCCGTGTTCAAAATCGAGTCGACTTCGCTTCGGCCGGCGCGGAATGCCATTTTTATTTTTTTTCAACAAATTTTTCTTTTTTTTTTCATGAAATTTATTTTTTTCACATGAGCCCTATATTTTTTTTCGAAAAGTTCCCGAAAAACTATTCCAAAAGCCCACCTCAACTGATTCGAAATGGCCGCCCAAATGGATTTAAAAATAGGTGGCCATCCCCAAATTGTGACTCTGTATATATATATATATTGGGTTGTTGCATAATTTTTTTCCCACTTCTAAATTTTCTAGATATCGTCAATAGTCTTGGGAATATTCTCGAATAAATCTAGTATATAGTAGAATGTTCTCGAATCTTTCACGCAGGGTATATAAGCGCGGGCTTGTTACAGTGATTTAGTTAAAATTGAAAAAATGGACCAACAACATCTTCGAGCGATTTACTTATACGAACACAAATTGGGAACCAGTTCGAGGGAAACAGCAAATAAGATTAATAATGCTTTTGGCCCAAACACTACTACCGATCGTACAGTAAGAAATTGGTTTCAGCGCTTTAATGAAGGAGACACAAGTCTAAAAGACATTTCTCATACTGGTCACCCTGTCACTTTTGACGAAGAAGCATTGCGGCGCGAACTTGAGTTGCATCCGGATTCCACCACCAGGGATTTAGAGAAATCCCTAAAATATCACTACAGTACCATAGATCGACATCTGCAGTCGATGGGTTACCGTAAAGTTTTGTAAAGATGGACGTCTCATGCTTTGACCGATAATCAACGTGCATTACGTGTCAACATTTGTGAAAGTCTGCTGCTGCGCCCCCAAAGAAAGAACTTTCTGGAGTCGATCATCACTGGAGACGAGTCCTGGGTGTTGTACGAGAACGTTACACGAAAAGCTTTTTGGATGCCCTCCAATAAACGGCCACCAACACAGCCAAAAAGCGGTCTGCATGGTCAGAAACGTCTCCTGTCGGTTTTCTGGGATTCGCAAGGAATGTTGTTGTGGGAATTACTGGACGACCATCAGACTATCAATGCCGAAGCCTACGTAAACCAACTACAGAAGTTGGCAAACGCTGTTAAAGAAAAAAGGCCAAAACGTCTTGAAGTATCATTACTTCATGATAATGCAAGACCACATACGGCGAAAATGACCTGTAAATTTCTAGAGGAGCTCGGTTGGACAACAATACCTCACCCACCTTATAGCCCTGATCTAGCGCCTTCCGACTACCATCTTTTCCGGTCTTTAAAACAACATCTTCGTAAAAAGAAATTTGAAAATTCCGGCGACCTAAAAAATGACCTTACGAACTTCTTTGCCTCTCAGCCACTTTCATTCTGGACTAAGGGAATTGAAAGTTTGCCTAGCAGATGGTTACATGTTCTAGATAATGATGGTGATTATATTATCGATTAATTGTTTCAATAAATAAATATTACAAAAAATTTAGTTTTTTTACAAAGTGGGAAAAATATTTTGCAACAACCCAATATATATATATATATATATATATATATATATATATACTGTCACGGGTCGGAATTCGTTACGATTATATTTATGTGTTTAGGACTCGATCAGTGAGGAAATTAGTTGAGACTCTTTTGTTTTGGTGGTATTTAGTAACAAAATGTTCTTTATTCGGTTCCTGAGTCTATATAATATAAGCGAAGAATGTTTACAAGTATTGTTTGTTTTGGGTGTGGCGCTGTGTGTCTTTCGTGTGTTTGGTTATTCGCGTGTTTCTCCGTCGGTAGAATACTCGGCGCGGCCTGTCTCCGATGGTAAGTAGGTTTGAGCGCGCTCGCTCTATCATCCGTCCACGCTCTTCTTCCCCCTCTCCTTCGTGTACTGTCGCTCGAGTTACATTCTCCTGCGGAGGATCGATTGTGGCACGCTCGATCACGGTCCGGCGCACCTCCCCTTGTTTCGCCTACCGTCACCCGTGGCGCGTGGTGCGCCGCCCGCTCGCGAGGTCCGCACGCACCAGCCTTCCCCCTCTCTTCCGGCTCGCTCTTCTGGCTCGGCAGCCCGCGACGCGTGTTTTCCCCGATCCGTGAGCGTAGTCGATTATCACGCGTCGGTAATCGATTACTCTCACTTTTGATTCCGCCGTCAGAGGTCGCCACGTACCCGCTTCGACGGATGGTCCGCGAGTTATGTGTTTTTGTCTCGGTGATTGAATTTTCGAGACCTCTTTGACCTTTAGGTTCTCCCGATAGCTTTTGGAGTTTCTCGCCGATATTGTTTTGTTTTCGAGATGTACGTGTGTTTGTGTCCGTGCATCTCCCCTGATCCTTCTGATACCTCCTTATCCTTTTTCTATCCCTAATTCAATTCTCAATTTCTCGTTATAATTTATTCCTCATTACCTATTGTTTCTTTTTTGTTCTCTCACTTTTTTTTACTTCTTTTTATCCTTTCTCAATTTCTACTTCTTTAATATTCGGTCCTGCCCCACTTTCCTCATCCGAAGGCTTGTACTCGTGTGCTGGGGTATTAATTAAGTCGCAAAAGATTGGAGACGGAGAGTGAGGTGTCGTCCCTCCCAATATCCGTCCCTCATATACCATGTTTTATTACCCCTTCCCTTCCTTTTTACCCAGCGTTCCTGTTATTGTTGACTTTTTTTCTTTCTGAAATAAATTTTAATTTTATTCTGTTTTTGTTGCTTTCTTCGTTTTTCTCTTCCCTGCCTCACGCCCTTGTGGGAAGGGGGGGGAAGGGAAGGGGAAACCCTTCCCTTCCTTTATTGCTAACGTTTTCTACATGACCTTTACTTTGTAGAGTTTTTGTTCGTTGCCAGTGGACTCTAGGCGATGGTTCGAAATTAAGATAAAACACACGATTAAAGGGGATGAGAAAAATACAGTATAATCTTTATTTCAGAACGCTTGGAATACAGAGCGATAGACAAGAGCTTCTCCTGTCTTCGTACGACAAGTTCTGACTGGCTCTTCCGGGGGGCTTTTTTTACAGCGACCGCAGCGCTACCTCAGAAGCGTGTACATTTCTCCTCGTCGTTCTCCCTATCACATCTGCGCACGCAGGCCCGGGAGATATGAGTCCGAGAACTCACTCGCTCAACGCACTCACCGTTCGAGCACTCACTATAGCTAGCATACTACATAAGTTATTGAATTGCACCCTTGGCAACGCTTTGGTAAAAATATCTGCCCGCTGGCACTCAGTCGGTACATACTTTATCTCGACCTCACGACTAGCTACTTTTTCACGAACGTAATGGTACTTAACATCGATATGCTTTGTACGCTTATGAAATTCGGGATTTCGTGAGTTTTATCGCACTTTGGTTATCAACCCAGATTACAGTCGCTTTGTCGCAACGCGAACCGATTTCTACGAGCAATCTTCTCAGCCAGACAGCCCCTCGCGCGGTCGCTGTAGCCGCCACATACTCTGACTCCGTGGTCCTCAGCGTCACGATTTTCTGCCTCTGACTCGACCAAGTGATTAACCCGTTGGCAAAACTAAAGGCATATCCCGTGGTCGATCTGCACGTCGCTACATCACCCGCGAAATCCGCGTTACAGTAACCAATGAGCTCCGGCTCACTGCCTCCGCTTGAGTACGAAATTCCGCGATCTTTAGCTCCGATAAGGTACGCGAAAATACGCTTCACAGCCTTCCAATGTGCTTGCCCGTGTTTATTCAAGTACTTCGAAACCGAATTGACCGCGTAGGCAATATCTGGACGAGACACAATCGCCAGAAACATGAGCGAACCGACAGCCTCTCGATACGGCACATCTACACACTCACGCTCGTTTTCTACCGGGCTTAACACGACATTCGGGTCGGCCGGCACGCACACTGGTTTCGCCTCAAACATACCAAACTTCTTAAGAACTTTCTCGACATACTCAGTCTGATGTATGAACATAGATCTCTCGGAACGATTTCTCGTTATCTGCAACCTTACGAATTTTTCCGCGTTCCCGATCGTAATTTTAAACGCGCTCTTTAGATATGCAACCACAGCGTCTAGCACTCTCCTCGACTTTGCGGCAACAAACCCGTCGTCGACAAACAACGCGAGATTCACACTTTCACCCTCGACACAGCCCTCAAAAATACACTGATCCGCTTCACCCTGTGTGAAACTGAATTCTTTTAGGAACTTCGTGAATTTTTGGTTCCAGCACCTGGGTGCTTGTTTTAACCCGTACAAGGACTTGTTAAGTTTGCACACGTAATTTTCTCGCGCACTGGGATTTTTGTTCACTGTGAGACCCTCCGGAATTTTTATGAAGATCTCCTCCTCGAGATCTCCATATAGAAAAGCAGTACAGACGTCAAATTGTACGAGTTCAAGGTCGGCCTGTGTCACTTTTGCCAGGAACACACAAAGTGAGTCGTAACGCACGACAGGTGCGAAAGTCTCGGTAAAGTCCACTTCGTATTTCTGAAAAAAACCCCGTGCACACAGTCTAGCCTTGAAACGACACTCACCGTCTGTCGACCCCCGAAGCACTTTAAACACCCACTTGGTGTCAATGACACTGACGTCCGGCTTCTTTTGGACGACTGTCCATGTCTCGTTTTTTTCGTGAGCTAGGAGCTCTCTCTCGATGGCTTGCGACCACTTGGCCCCGTGTCGCCCACTCACCGCTTCCTGAAGGGTCTCCGGCGTCTTGTAGTCGACAAAATCGATGTCCAGCCGAAATCTGTTCGGCCGTTGAATCAAACTCCGGTCTCTAAGCTGGCGTCCCGCCGGTGCTTCCTCTCCGACGACTTCCTGCCGTTGACGTGGCTCGATGGCCTCTCGATCAGCCTGCTGTTGACGAGGCTCAACGACCTCGTGATCGATCTCTTCGTCGGACTCGTCTAGAATCTCGACGACCTCGTTCTCTCGCTCGATTCTCACTCGATACGACACATCGTCTTCGGGTTCACTCGTATTCGTGCACTCGTCAGTCGACTTCTCGTCGAACACTACATCGCGAGACACTATTATCGTCTTTTTCTCTGCATCGTACAACCGATAGTTCGACGATTCCCCTTGATAACCCACCAGTATCACTTTTCTCGCCTTATCATCGAGCTTTCGACGTAATTGCTTCGGAACATGCACATATGCAGTCGACCCGAACACTCTCACGTGACAAAGATTTGGCTTTTGCCCAGTCCAAAGTTCGAACGCTGTTTTGACTCTTTCTCTGCTGGAGTGCGTCGTCTGATTGAGCACATACACCGCAGTGTTGACAGCCTCTGCCCACAGCCACTTTGGTAGCTCCTTTGCCCTGAGCTTCGTACGAGCACTCTCGAAGATTGTCCGATTTGCCCTTTCAGCTCGACCGTTCTGTTGTGGTGTGTGCGGCGCCGTATTTTCCATCGTGATTCCCCGAGCCTCGAGATAGTCCGCCATCTTCTTGTTTTTGTACTCTCCTCCGTTGTCCGAGCGTATCGTTCGTAGCTTCCTCCCGAATTTGTTCTCGACTAAACGATCGTACGCTTTAAATTTTTCGAAACCTTCGTTCTTGTGTTTCAAAAAATAAATAGTACAAAAACCCGAGGCTTCGTCGATGAACGTCACGTAGAAGTTCGCACCTCCTTGAGATGTCACTTGGATTGGCCCACACACGTCTGAGTGAACACACTCACCGGGTTCGGTTGCTCGCGCATTCGAATTCTTCCGAAACGGCAATCGATGCGCCTTTCCCAGTTGACACGGCTCGCAAAAAAACTTGTCAGTATTTTTTAACTTCACTCCGTCAACCAGACCGTTTTTTACCATGTCCTCTAGAGCGCGAGCACCCACATGTCCTAGACGTTCGTGCCAGGTTTTCAGGTCGATCGACGACACATTCGCCTCGGCGTCTTCACTCGGCAATCTCACTCGAACGAACATACGATAGATTGCGTTTTCTTGTCGCACGCCTGCCATGATCACTTCATTTTTACACGACACTGTCAACAATGTATCGTCGATTCCGATAAAGCATCCTTTCCTCGCACATGTTCCCATCGAGATCAGATTTTTCTTGATTTCCGGTACGTATAGAACGCCCTCTATTCGCACGCTATTCCACTCGCCGTCGACGTACGCTTCGAGAATTATCGTCCCCTCGCCGTCTATCGCGCACTCACCGTCGCTGCCAAGCACAACAGTGCCACCGACGCCCGTGCGGAGAGTTTCAAACCACTCGCGGCGATGTGAGATGTGTCGACATGCTCCGCTGTCGGCCAGCCAGGCATCGTGCTTATCGACCTCCAGTAGTTTCCTAGTCTGCTCCGACGAGATAGCGACGCGATTTCCCCGCGCTTTCGCTGCACACTCGTCGACCGTTACCACTAGCACATACTTCTGATTCCCGCCATCTCCTTCACCACCGTTTTGTTTTTTTTTTTTAACAATCCTTCGCGTAATGCCCTTTTTCAAAACACTTAAAACATTTTACGTATTTCAGGTCGTTTTTCTGCTTCGACTTTGAGCCCGACGCTGTTCGCGTTTTTTTCTTCCCGCCACCGTTTTTAATCACCGATAACACTTCCACTGAGTCATCGCTCTTTCCATGTCTCGCTTGCTCGTTCACGAGTCGCTCTGTCAATCTACCGATCGTTTGTTTTTCTTCGTCGACATTGTCCTATAACGATTGGAACCCACTATAGCTCGGCGGCAATCCGGAGAGAATCTTCGCCATGACGATGTCATCAGGCACCTCCCTGCCGACGTTTTTCAACTGAAGCGCAAGATTTTTAATTTTCGACACACACTGTACCACAGTGTCTCCCGGTTCCATCGTGTAGGCTTGGAACTTCTTCAGCAAGGGCAGCTTACTCGATGACGATTTCTGTTCGAATTGACTGCACTGCGAGTTCCATATTTCTTTCGCGGTTTCACACGTAATTAAGGAGATTTTCTGCGGTCTCTCGAGAGTCGTGGAGATCAACACGTTCGCACTCGCGTCCTTCTCCTCCCATGCGTTTCACGTTGCCGCGCTAGCGTCTCCCGCCAGCACAACCGTGCCGCTCATTACCTCGTGCACTCGCGCTGCTCGGAATAGAGCCAACATTTCGAACTTCCATGTTATGAAGTTTGTTCCGTCCAGTTTCTCAACATGTTGCACTGAGACTTCGTTCGACATTTTTTCTCGTCGCGACCGCGCACGTTACTTCCGATAAACTGTACGAGACTATTCTCGTATTCAACAGAACACTCACGGAAGATGGCTGCCACGTGCCTCGCGACTCGACCGAATTTTCTCTCGTGCGACTTGATAACCGATACTATCTTTCTTTCAGAACGCCTGGGCCCATAACCTGTAGAGTTTTTCTTCGTTGCCAGTGGACTCTAGGCGATGGTTCGAAATTAAGATAAAACACACGATTAAAGGGGATGAGAAAAATACAGAATAATCTTTATTTCAGAACGCTTGGAATACAGAGCGATAGACAAGAGCTTCTCCTGTCTACGTACGACAAGTACTGACTGGCTCTTCCGGGGGGTTTTTTACAGCGACCGCAGCGCTACCTCAGAAGCGTGTACATTTCTCCTCGTCGTTCTCCCTATCACATCTGCACACGCAGGCGCGGGAGATATGAGTCCGAGAACTCACTCGCTCAACATACTTCTCTTTGTTTTTGTTGCTTTCTTTGTTAACTTTTTATACTGTTTTTGTTTCTTTTCTTTCAACGTTTTTCTGAGGTCCTCCTTGCTGTTCTTCTCCCCTCCCCTCCTCCTGCCGCATGATCCTTGGTTTGTTTGAATTCGGGGGGGGGGGGGGGGGGGGGGTTATGGCGCCTGAGACGGACCTGTACGTCTCATTGTCCTCCGTGACTCTTTATGTTTTGGATTGCTTTACAGCCATTCAAATCATAAAGAGACAAAAAAAATGTCCACCTGATCTACTCTACGCGTATCCGCTTATTTATTCTATGTTATACCGGGCCGCTGCCCCTCAATATTTATTTCCCCCCTTTTGCAATGTTCCTCGCTCGTGTTTTTCTCGGGCCGCTGGCCTTCGCTTTGGGGTCGCTCGCAAAATAAAGTGTGCTGACAAAAAGAAATGTTTCCTTTGGGTTTTTATTGGCGGTTCTTACATGGATGAGAGGCTGTTGCCATGGTCGCTGTCTGTCCGTTCGTCCTCGTTGTTGTATAGTCCCACCTCCCGCCAAAATCCATCCTCGTCGCTGTCGTAGTTGTCGTTGTTCATTGTTGTTGCCTCGCCGATGCTGTCGTTTTACTCGTATTCCTCATCCTCGTTTTTCTCCATGTATGAGTTGTTGTTAAAGTCGGTCCAGATGCTGTGGCCATCCGTCTCGGCATCGTTGTTGTTGTTGTTGTTGTTAAGCTCGTTGTTGTTGTTGTTGTTGTTGTTATCGTCGGTCCGAGTCCATTGATCACGCGCCTCCCGGTGATACAGTACTTCCCCAAACCAACATCCTTTGTTTTGGATGGTTCGAGGCTCACGGTCGTCGGTCTGTTTCGCAGCCCTGATCTCTACGATCAGGTCTGCCAAACGTTTCCCCTGATTAGGGCCCTCGTCCTCCAGGAATAAATCCGCCAAGACGATCCCCAATTCCGATGGCTGACCCCACACCCGCATCGTCCACGTGGTGTTTTCCACTGCTGCCCGTGCGTCGAACACCTTTTCCTCCGTCCATTCTTCTTCTGTTCGGACTAAATCGCCGTGGGTTATCGGGATCGCCTGGTACGGGTAGATGAGTGCCATTGATGGAGCTGTGTAGCACCCTTCTTGACTCCCGATTACACTCGAGTCCCAATCTCCCAGCCACAAGATCCATTGTCCATCGTCTCCCTTTCTCTGTAGCGTTGCTCGGTAGAATTCCCCTTCATGGCGCCACAGGACTGCTGCTCCTAAGAAGGTTTCTTCCTCGAGGAGCCGGTGAATCTCGAGTTCTTCTATACCTATGTGTTGCCACATTTGGATGATGGCACCCCCTTGGCCATATCTTTCGTTTAAGTGGACGAATAATTCGTTGGGGTTTGTGAGACCCGCTACTGTGGCTCCTTGGTACTCCTTTCGCAATCGTGATACGTCGAAGTTCCGGTACTTCTTTCTTGTTGGCGTTTTGGCTGTTGACTGATTTGAATTTCGATTTTCCGACGCTCTGACTCTCCTCTCCCTTTTATAGTCCTAACGATATCCCCGGGTGCCATCCTCGAATATTTTCGTTGGTCACCTTGAATATGTCGTACTCGTTGTTGTTATTGTCGTTCGACTTCTTCTCCCCTTTCCATTTTTGCAAGTTTCGTTTGTCTCTTCTCCACCGCCGTTGTCCCCGGATCTCCTTGAAGTTGCTCGTTTTTTCTATTTCCTCGTCGCTCATGTTTATTTTGATTTGACTTTTCTCCACACTCGCGGGTGTCCTTATATACTCTCTTCGTACCTTTACTTCATGGATTACTCGATCCCTAAGATCGACGCGCTCGTTTCCTTTCCGTTTATCGATCTTTTTTTATCTGCCGCGAGGTAGCGTTTTAAAAGGCTTGCGTGGAATTTACCTCGTTCTCTTCCTTCTTTTGGATCCTCTAGGAGAAATGTAGCGTGTCCCACTCTTTTCTTTATGCGATATGGGCTTTCGTAGAGAGGCATGAATTTTGCGGTTTTTTGTTTACTTGGGTCTGACACGTTTAAAGCTCGGCCCAGTACCCATTCCCCTTCCTCGAATGTTGTCGTCTTGTGTGAGCTGTTGAATCTTTCGGCACGTCTTATTCCTTTTTATTTTATTCTTTCTCGTACCAGTTCAATTTTTTGTTCATAGGTAAGTGTCTCTTCTTGATCCTTTTTCAGGGCCAACACCCATTCGCGCCAAATCCGATATGGCTTCTTCGTTGTTTGTAGCTCTGTTGGTGTGAATTCCGTGGTTTCGTGTTGTGTTTCATTGATGCAATCTTGTATCACCGGTATCCATCGATACCATCAGGAATGTTTCTCTTCTAAAAATGTTCTGAAGAACCTGCCTGGTTCCCGATTGACTCGTTCCACGATATTTCCCTGAGGGTGGCGAATCGAGGAAAAAACTCCGTGTAGGTCCTCTTTCTTTAAGGAAGCTTTCCAGTGTGACAGCCCGAAAAATCGCTGTTTTTCGCGATTTTTTTTTTAAAGAAAAAATAATCTAATCGGTCTGGTTTTTTTTGGTCTATTAATTGGGTATTGAAGAATACAAAACAATTTTTTAAAGATCGATTTATTTATTAATTAATATCTATAAAAATGATGAAACAATTGATGCAGAAAATGCACTTGGATGCGGTGTCCACGTTGGGGGTCACAATTTTGATCTGAAACAAAAAACACAAAAAGATTATTGATCGGTATATAATTGGCTTTCGTGCTATGGAGGCTTTTTTTTTTTTTTTTGCAAAAATGGCGCCGGTTTGAACAAAAAGTATCGATTTTAGCATTTTTTTTGGCAGTTTTTTTTACAAAAAAATAGGAAGATGTCAAAAAAAAAAAAAGCTTCCATAGCACGATAAACAATGACGTTAAGAATATTGTGTAAAAAATTCAACTCGATAGCTTTAAAACTCTGCCCTCCAAGTTGGACACCGTTTTGAAAAATGCTGTTTCGAGAAAAACGCGTTCAAAGTTTCGCTGTAGCTGTAGCGCTCCGTTGCCTTCTTCCAAGAAATGCTGTACAGTAACCGAAATAATCTGAATTTCGGCATGAAAATTTCAGGGAATATTCGGAAGAGTGTATACTATTCGATAAAGCAAAAAAAAAATCGATTTTTTGTAAATTTCACACTGGAAAGCTCCCTTAAGCGTTCTATCCAAATTTTGTATGTAAATTGTGTTCCATGATCAAATTGAATCCGCTTCGGTTTCCCATATTTCGGGATGTAATCTGTAAATATTCTATTGATAGTGGCTATTGTGTTTGCCTTTTTTTAATGGGTACAGTCTTACGAATATCGTGAAGGCGTCAATTGTGACAAGAATGTGTTGGACGCCTCCCACTGATTTCGGCAATGGCCCAAAAAAGTCAATAGAGACCAAATCGCTCGGGCCGTCGGGTGTAATATTCTGCATCTTCGCATAACTCGTTTGGACCGACACTTTGACCCGTTGGCATTTGTCACAAGTCGCTATTGTCTGACGTACACGTTTCGCCAACCGTGGACAAGTGAAGTCTTCATTGATCAAGTGGAATGTTTTCCGGGCTCTTGATGTCCATAGAGTTCGTGGCATTCCGTGATGAAAATGTTTATTAATTCCTCTGGTATGATAATCTTCCATCACCCTTTTTTATCGTATTTCTGTAAACATTCATCCCTGACTCGGTAGTTCTTTCTTTCTTTTTCTTGCCCACTTTCTTGCTTGCAACTTTCCCAAATTGCTCGTAAGTTCTTCTGGTTCTTCTGAAGTTGTCCAATTTTATGGAACTGTTGTTTCACCTCCCCCCACGGCTTCCGGGCCAGTATTGCGGTGAGAACGATTGTCCCGGGTGTGTTTTTTCTCTCTTCGTTTATGTTGTCATTCGGCCTGCTCAATACGTCTACTACCGTGTTCCGTTTTCCTAGGCAGTACTCGATTTCGATGTCATAGTCCTGGACTAATAGTGCCCATCTTAGCATTCGATCACCCACAAACCAGTACGTTTTTAAGAAGGTTAGTGCTTTATGATCTGTGATAACTTTTACCTTCGCACCGAGAAGGTATGTGCGGAATTTTTGCAATGCCCAAACAATTGCGAGCATTTCTTTTTCCGTAGTGGTATACCCGATTTCTGCTCCCTTTAACTTTCGGCTCGCTAATGAGATTATTCCTACTTCCCCTCTGTGATCTTCTTGGCTCAAAACGGGCCCGACCGCGTACTCGCCTGCGTCGGTGGTTAGTGTGTAACCCTGGGTTGGTTCTGCATGATATAGCATGATTGTCTCGATAAATAATTGTTTTATCCTGATGAAGGCTTTTTCCTCCACTTCCTCCCCATTTCCATTCTTGTCCCTTCTTGAGTAGGCCTAGCAGAGGTACGGTTTCCCTTGCATGTTTTCCCGTAAACTTGCTGTAGAAGTTGATCAGTCTCAAGAATCCCCGAAGCTCTTTTATGTTCCGGGGTCGTGGGTATTCCTGGATCGACTTGATTTTCTCTGGTTGCGGTTTTATCCCTGAGGTTGTCAATATGTGCCCCAGGAATGCCACCTTTTTTCGAAAAAATCTTGATTTTCGGAAGTTCAGCGTCATGTTATTGTTACTAATCCGCTCGAACAGTTGTTGCAGGTGGGTCAGATGTTGATGCTCATCTTTCGATACGTATAGCAGATCGTCCACGAAGTTGATGACCGAGTCCCCCAGATGTTGTAGAACGAGTCCCAGTCCTCTGATCAAACTCGCTGTGCTTGTTTTTAGTCCGAAGGGTGTTACCGTGAATTGATAACATTTTCCCTCATCTTAGAAGGCCGTATATTGTCTTGATTCGACTACTAATGGGATCTGCCAAAAACTGCTTGTCATGTCTAAGCTTGACATCACCCGTGCCCCACCACATCGCTGGAATATATGCTCTGTTGGTGGTGCGGTATCGTGATCTTCGATCCAAAATGCGTTTAATTGTCGTGCGTCCAGACACACTCGAATGGACCCAGTGCAGCCAGATCGCGCGCAAAAGTTACCCCCTCTCTAGTCCCTTGCGCGCCCATGACACAATCATAGTAGCGCGTGTCCGTGAGCGAGCGACGCTCGGACATCTTCAGAAAGAGTCGAGCGCCGTCGACGTTTCCCGATCGCGCCTTCGGCAGCTACACCAATACATGGACGCTGAGCACGTTCATGTGCGGCCAAGCCAAAACGAAGGCTTCGAGGGAAAAAGCAATCTGAGCACGACTCGCGCGTGACGTCACCCGATGGCACGCGCGAGGCTTTTAGATGATTACAATGCTTATTTAGCTCTTGATACTCTGCGTTAGGAATGTATACAAAAAAATGTATCGCACACTCTGATCGCTTATTTTTTTAGTTTATACGTTAATTTAAATATAATAATAAATCTGAAATACAACTTATTTCTCTTCTAAAAATTGTTTACGCTTTACTCACACCCGTCCTTATGCCAAATAAATTATAATTCATAAAAGTAAGCGGAAATATATTTATCTCCGTAATATTATGTTAATTCTCATACTTTCATCAAGGGATAAAGCATTATCCGCAAAAACAAGCCAATCATCCATTCGACTGCGAATCGTCAGTACCAGAAAGTGCACACGTTCTACAAGCGATGAGATGGTCCCGTTCGTAGCGTCCCTGGCTTCGGTTCGCAGGGGCGCGGGATCGTTCCCGCGCTCAGTGCTTTTTTTTTAAATTACTATTACTATTAATTCTTATTTGATTAGTTATGTTTATTAGTTATCATTATTATTTTAATTAGTTATCTTTTAGTGTCAAAAAAATTTATTGCGCACTCCGACCGCTTATTTTATTAGTTTGTACGTTAATTTAAATGTAATAATAAATCTCAATTACAACTTATTTATCTTCTAAAAAATTGTTTGCGCTCTATTCACACCCGTCCCTATGCCAAATAAATTGTAATTCATAAAAGTAAGCGGCAATATATTGATATTCGTATTATTATGTTCATTCTCATATACTTTCATCAAGCGATAAAGCATTATTCCCAAAAACAAGCCATTCATCCATCCAGCCGCGAATTGTCAGTAGCAGAAAGTGCACACATTCTGCAAGCGATGAGATGGTCCCGTTGGTGGCGTTCCTGGCTTAGGTTCGCAGGGGCGCGGGATCGGTTCCGCGCTAAGCGCTTTTTTTAATTATTATTACTATTAATTCTTATTTGATTAGTTATTTTTATTAGTAAGCGGAAATATATTTTAATTTAATAATATATTTTATCAGTAAGCGGAAATATATTTATATTCTTATTATTATATTCATTCTCATACTTTCATCAAGCGATAAAGTATTATCCCCAAAGACAAGTCAATAATCTATCCGGCCGCGAATCGTAAGTGCCAGAAAGTGCAACGGGGCCATCTTATCGCTTGTGTTAAAAATGCACTTTCTGGCACTTACGATTCGCGGCCGGATAGATTATTGACTTGTTTTTGGGGATAATACTTTATCGCTTGATGAAAGTATGAGAATGAATATAATAATACGAATATAAATATATTTCCGCTTACTTTTATGAATTACAATTTATTTGGCATAGGGATGGGTATGAGTAAAGCGCAAACAATTTTTTAGAAGATAAATAAGTTGTAATTTAGATTTATTATTACATTTAAATTACCGTACAAACTAATAAAATAAGCGCTCGGAGTGCGCGATACATTTTTCGACACTAAAAGATAACTAATTAAAATAATAATGACAACTAATAAAAATAACTAATCAAATAAGAATTAATAGTAATAATAATTTTTAAAAAAGCACTGAGCGCGGGAACGATCCTGCGCCCCTGCGAACCTAAGCCAGGAACGCCACCAACGGGACCCTCTCATCGCTTGCAGAATGTGTGCACTTTCTGCCACTGACGATTCGCGGATGGATGGATGAATGGCTTATTTTGGGAGTAATGCTTTATCGCTTGATGAAAGGATATTAGAATGAACATAATAATACGAATATCAATATATTTCCGCTTACTTTGATGAATTACAATTTATTTGGCATAGGGACGGGTGTGAATAGAGCGCAAACAATTTTTTAGAAGATAAATAAGTTGTAATTTAGATTTATTATTACATTTAAATTAACGTACAAACTAATAAAATAAGCGGTCGGAGTGCGCAATAAATTTTTTCGACACTAAAAGATAACTAATTAAAATAATAATGATAACTAATAAACATAACTAATCAAATAAGAATTAATAGTAATAATAATTTTAAAAAAAGCACTGAGCGCGGGAACGATCCCGCGCCCCTGCGAACCGAAGCCAGGAACGCTACGAACGGGACCATCTCATCGCTTGTAGAACGTGTGCACTTTCTGGTACTGACGATTTGCGGTCGAATGGATGATTGACTTGTTTTTGCGGATGATGCTTTATCCCTTGATGAAAGTATGAGAATTAACATAATAATACGGAGATAAATATATTTCCGCTTACTTCTATGAATTATAATTTATTTGGCATAAGGACGGGTGTGAGTAAAGCGTGAACAATTTTTTAGAAGAGAAATAAGTTGTAATTTAGATTTATTATTATATTTAAATTAACGTATAAACTAAAATAATAAGCGACCAGTGTGTGCGATACATTTTTTTGTACACATTCATAACGCAGAGTATCAAGAGCTAAATAAGCATTGTAATCATCTAAAAGCCACGCGCGTGCCATCGAGTGACATCACGCGCGAGTCGTGCTCAGATTGCTTTTTCCCTCGAAGCCGTCGTTTTGGCTTGGCCGCACATGAACGTGCTCAGCGTCCATGTATTGGTGTAGCTGCCGAAGGCGCGATCGGGAAACTTCGACGGCGCTCGGCTCTTTCCGACGATGTCCGAGCGTCGCTCGCTCACGGACACGCGCTACTATGATTGTGTGATGGGCGCGCAAGGGACTAGAGAGGGGGTAACTTTTGCGCGCGATCTGGCTGCACTGAATGGACCCATCTTTTTTACGACCGTTACCAATGGGTTGATGAACCGGCTTTTCGCTCGTTCGATGACCCCATGTTCCAACATCCTCTGAATCTCGATCTGTACTTTTTCCCGATATTGAATTGGTTCCGGGTAGGAGCGGTGTATGTACGGTTCCGGGTTTTTCAGAAGCAGCCTATGAGTGTAGGCCTGCATCCTGCCCGGTCTCCTGCTAAAGATGTGTTTGTATTCTCGTATTAGAGCTTCAAACATGTCTGTGACACTCTCCTTCAGGTTTGGGCATTCCTTGATCTTCTGGCGTATTTCTTCTTCCGTGATTTCGTCACTTGCTCCGTCTTCTACTGTGGCAATGCGAACCGCTTGGTCCTCGATAGGCGGTCCTTGTTGCCCTAACCACCGGCCTTCTTTCAATTTGGCTACCGTCTCGTCCATGATTTTGATGGCCCCTTTGTTCGTATCGATCTCTGCCTGCAGCTAGAACAATCCGTCGATGCCTAGAATGGCGTTTCTGCTCATCTTCGGAATAATGAGCATTTGTAAGCTTCCTCGTGCTTGGTAGAGTTCATGGCGTGGACCATAATTTGTTGCTTAATCCTTCCTGATTTTCTCCCGAATGCTCCAATTGCATCCGTATTCGTTACCGGTATCCTGAGGCAATTCTTAAATTCTTCTGGGTGTCGTTGAAAGAAATCTTCTGATACGCACGATACTTCGCTTCCGCTGTCGATTAGGATTTCCACGGTGAGTCCCTCTATCTTTATCGGTAGCGTTGGGCATTGTGGGTGAATCTTTTTTGCTAATCCTCCTTGTCCCGCGTTCTCCATTAGGAATTCCCTAGGGTGTTCGTATACATTCGTCTCGTGACCTGCTGTCCTGTTGTTCTCCTTTTTATTTTCTGACTCGTCTCTTGTAATAATTTCTCCCTCTCGTTGTTGTTTGCTAGTTTCTCCCGATTTTACTGCGGCTCCTACCGGCTTTTGTTTATTTTCGGGCCAGTGTGTTTTCTTCCTCGGGATCGTGATCATTCCTAATTGTATTTGCTGCACGGGATCTTGCTCCTCCCTTTCGTTTTGGATGCTCCGTTTCTTTTTCAACCTTTGCTTTTTTTAGGTTTCTTTTCACCCTCTGACGTGCTTCCTCCATGGCCTGCTGGGTTTCCTCATCGTCAGTTGCGCCTCGTGATGCCTCGTTCATCGTGGTGATGGCCATCGATTCGGGCGCAACGGTTAGAAGTTTCCCTGGTTCTGTTGTTGTCCGGCGGGTTGTCCATCTTGGATTTGTGGTCTCTGTTACTCCGATTGTCCGCTGGGGGGCGGATTTGCGTTTAATGGTTCACCGTGCTGCCTCGGGTTCCATGCTAGTGCGTTAGCATTCAGAGGGAGTCTGTTATTTCCGTGTCCCTGTTGCCAGGTTGTCCCTAGTGAGGCGTTCGTATTTCCAGAGTCGTTGCTCCATTGTCGGTGATTTTGGAAAGAAGGCGGAGGTGCCACCGTGGTGTGGATCTTCTTGCGTTCAGGGGTCCTGCTCCATCCATACTTTCCAACAACTCAAGGAAAGCAACGATGTTTTTGATGCCGCTGACCCGTACTGCCATCCTGATGGATTCATCAAAATGGTTCGCTAATTTCCGGATAATCTGTTCATCTACTGGCCCCTCCTTCAGGTCTTTGGCGTTCCCGAATATTTGCGTGGCGTATTCGGGTCGGGTCATGCGATGTCCGTCCCATTCATACGCCCCAAACTCGAGGTTCCGGCGTATTTTGTCCTGGATCTCCTGGCTCCAGTAGCGCGCACAGAATTTCTCCTCAAAGTCGCTGATTGTCTGAATCCTGTCCTCCACAATCCTCCACCAATCCTTGGCCGTGTCGCGAAGTGATTGGCTGATTAGATAATGGAGGTCTGTGTTTCCGGTGATTCGCCAGAATTCCTTAAAATCCTTTAGAAAACGCATTGGTCGTTCTCTGCCGTCCCCGTTGTACGTGGGCGGTTTTTGCTTCGCCGCGTATGCCTGGCTCACGTTCAGTCCGGTTCCCCATGTTGTATTACATATGGTGGTTGAAGTTTGAGCTTGAATTTTTCTCTCGCACTCCGTGATGCGCTTGGAGTGATCCGTGACCACTTCTCCTACCTCCTTCGATGAATGGAGGAGTTGGGATATTGTTCTTCTGATGGCTTCCATTCGCGTATCAAAATCTTCCAGTTTCTCATGATTTTCCTTATGGGTTTGGTCGTGGCTCTCCTCGATCATCTTCTGGGCTATCACAATTTTCCGTTCAGTACGTTCCTCGATTTTGTGAATTTCGGTCGCCATCTTTTTATTGACTTCCTCATTAAGTTGTCGAGTCCTTACGATACAGTGGTCATCCTGTTGTTTGATTTCTACCTGGGTGGTGAGGCGTTCCCTTCGTTGCTCGTTCCGTATGCTGTTCATCGCTTTTATGAGAGCCTTAATGGTTGCACTGTCCTCGGTGCTGCCCCCCCTGTGTGTCGCGCGTATCTTGATTGACATTAAATGTTTCTTCATTAGCTGTTTGCACTGGTCCTATCGCCGACAATGGGCCTATGCTTGCCGATCTTGTTGCCGGGCTTCCTCTATCAGCCCATCCGCTGTCGTTGATTCCCAGTGAAGGGAAGTTTCGTGATTTTGTTGCTCCATTTTATTATTGCTAATACCGTCCGACGAGTCTTTCTTTCCTTTGATCATGCCCCACGTTGGGCGCCAAATGTAACAGGTCGGAATTCGTTACGATTAAATTTATGTGTTCCGGACTCGATCAGTGAGGAAATTAGTTGAGACTCTTTTGTTTTGGTGGTATTTAGTAACAAAATGTTCTTTATTCGGTTTCTGAGTCTATGTAATATAAACGAAGAATGTTTACAAGTGTTGTTTGTTTTGGGTGTGGCGGTGTGTGTGTCTTTCGTGTGTTTGGTTATTCGCGTGTTTCTCCGTCGGTAAAATACTCGGCGCGCCCCGTCTCCGATGGTAAGTAGGTTTGAGCGCGCTCGCTCTATCATCCGTCCATGCTCTTCTTCCCCCTCTCCTTCGTGTACTGTCGCTCGAGCTACATTCTCCTGCGGAGGATCGATTGTGGCGCGCTCGATAACGGTCCGGCGCACCTCCCCTTGTTTCGCCTATCGTTACCCGTGACGCGCGGTGCGCCGCCCGCTCGCGGGGTCCGCACGTACCAGCCTTCCCCCTCTCTTCCGGCTCTCTCTTCTGGCTCGGCGGCCCACGACGCATGTTTTCCCCGATCCGTGAGCGTAATCGATTATCACGCGTCGGTAATCGATTACTCTCACTTTTGATTCCGCCGTCAGAGGTCGCCAAGTGCCCGCTTCAACGGATGGTCCGCGAGTTATGTGTTTTTGTCTCGGTGTTTGAATTTTCGAGACCTCTTTGACCTTTAGGTTCTCCCGATAGCTATTGGAGTTTCTCGCCGATACCTCCTTATCCTTTTTCTATCCCTAATCCAATTCTCAATATCTCGTTATAATTTATTCCTCATTACCTATTGTTTCTTTTTTGTTCTCTCACTTTTTTGACTTTCTTTTATCCTTTCTCAATTTCTACTTCTTTAATGTTCCGTCCTGCCCCACTTTCCTCGCCCGAAGGCTTGTTCTCGTGTGCCGGGGTACTAATTAAGTCGCAAACGATTGGAGACGGAGAGTGAGACGTCGTCTCTCCCAATATCCGTCCCTTATATACCATGTTTTATTACCCCTTCCCTTCCTTTTTACCCAGCGTTCCTTTTATCGTTAACTTTTTTTTCTTTCCTTAAATAAAGTTTTATTTTATTCTGTTTTTGTTGCTTTCTTCGTTTTTCTCTTCCATGCCTCACGCCCTTGTTTTCCCCTTCCCTTCCTTTATTGCTAACTTTTTCTACATGAACTTTACTTCTCTTTGTTTTTGTTGCTTTCTTTGTTAACTTTTTATACTGTTTTTGTTTCTTTTCTTTCAACGTTTTTCTGAGGTCCTCCTTGCTGTTCTTCTTCCCTCTCCTCCTCCTACCGCATGATCGTTGGTTTGTTTCAATTCGGGGGGGGGGGGGGGGGGGGGTTATCGCGCCTGAGACGGACCTGTACGTTTCATTATATATATATATTGTGACGTGACGTCACAAGAGTAAAGTCGAGAAAGAGACCGCGTGACCACGCTAGGGCTCAATCTCCGCCGCGCCCTTCACGAAAATGCGAATGTTAAAATTAAGATAGTTTCAAGTATTTTATATAGAGTCCGCGACTTTTTCCCGCCCGTTCCCTCCCCATATCCCTTTTCTTTTTCGACATCCCCCGAGAGTCGACCACGGAATGGCGTGTAAGGCCACGCCGGTTCGGGCTCACCGAAAGCCGAACAGCGCCATCACTCGGCCTCGCGGGACAACGGGCTCGCCTTCCGTGGCCTCTCATCGCCTTCCCCCCAAATCGTCTCCGCCTTATCGGCCGGGGAGAACATCGATTTGGGGGATCGATCATCGGCGACGGCCGGAAGGGCGAGCCGCGGCGATCGGCCGGAACATCGATCGGAGGTCCGCCATCTACAGCCCGCGTGGATCGAGGCGAAGGAGCCGGCCGGCGTGGCCAGCCATTGAGTCCTGGAACGTGGTCAGCGACAGGCGTATTTTGAAGAGCAACTCGAGAGAGATAAAGAGAGAGAAAGAGAACGCGATGAACGCTCCGTGTCACGCCGAGTAAAAAAAAAGAACAAGTAAGTCTCTTCTCTTTTCTTTTGCGAGAGCGGCTAAATGCCGAGGTCGAGTGAGTGAGAATCATTTTATCGCTCGGGCGATTTCCGACGTGTCCCCTTCCCCCCTCCCGTGATCTGCCCATTGTCGTCCCCCTCCGTGCCCGTCGCCGAATAACATTTTTTGTAGTAGGCATAATAGAATTGTGTCGTAATTCAAATAATAAAAGCGTCAAAGTATAATTTTGTGCGGTACGAATCGAAAAATCGCGAGAAACGAAGTGTACGAAGGTGCGTGGCGGATCCCCCGCCCCCCGTGAAAATCCCCCTCGCGTGCGCGTAGCCGCGGTCGCGCCAGGCGAGGCCTCGACCGACGGCCGAGCTGGTCGGTGTTATCGCGGATTTGTTTGTTTAATAGCGAGTTCATTTATCGAAATTTATCCGGAAAATAGTGTGAAATAGTAGAAGATAAGGTAAAATAGTCGTGGTCCGAGATATAAAAGAGGCCATCGAGTCGGAGAACCCCGTCAGCACCCAGATACCCGTGAGACGTCCCCCCGCGTAGTTTGTATCGAGTCTCTCGCTCGCCGGGCAAACGAGCGCAGTTTGTTTTGATTTTTTTCCTTCCGTTGTCGCGTGAAACGCGACTGCCCGAGCAAGGCTGGCGCCCAACACAATTCGGAAATAATATCTAAGAGAATAAAATATTTGGAACGGGTCGAGAAATTAGGTCGGGACTTCACGTGTCCGGTAACCCGTAATATTCGAGTCAATTAGTATCCTTATTATTATTATTATTATTATTATTATTATTATATCGTCTTTTTATTTTTCTTATTGTTGTAACCCATCAATTTAAATTCTTTTTTTATATCGAGCCTATATTTCATTCTGGCTGTTAATTAAATAATATTTAAAATTTTAGTAGTGATTGAACCTTTATTTATTTCCCCTTCCCCCTTCCTCCGCCTACGGTAACACGCGATACCCATAATGTAATTGGCGCCCAACGTGGGGCCCGAAGAACTTCCGTTTTTTTTAACAAGAGTCCACCGCTACTATTGTTATTGTGATTATTATTATTAATTTTTTTCTCGTTTATTATTATCATTAATTTTCGGGATTAGTAGGATTATTCGAAATCGTGATTTATTTTCGTTTTTTCTGGTATTACGTTAAAAATTATATTTTTTCTGGATTGTGGAAATTGAATTTCCTTGGAAATCCGAATTTCCCCCACCCTTGACGGGTATAGCCTGTCCCGCCACAGCACCGGTGGTCAGAATAATTTTGAAAAATGTAGAAAAATTATTTAACAAAATAATAAAATAAAATCAAAATTTTATAAAATAATTTTGTTCTCGCACACGAATAATATTTTTTTTTTTTGACAATTGATTAAATAAATACGATTTTTTGTTGTGTTTAGGATTTGAATTTTTTCTTGCGTATTTTCGGCGACCGCATTTTCCCCTCACCCAATAAAACCCATTTTTGTGCTTGGCGATTTATTTGTGTTTTGCGATTTTTGCGAATTTGCAAATATTGAGAAACAGCATTGGTGGTATATTGCTTGGGCAATTCACGGCAATGTAATATTGCTTTTGGGACCATGCTTTTCTGTGCAGTGAACAATTGAATAATATTTTTGCTACCGTTATTTTTTAATTGATTATTTATCTCGCAGTATTTTTGAGCCTTGGTACCTGTTCTTTTTTTTTGAGGGTTCGCATACTTGTTTTGTTTGCTATTGAGATTTTGTACATTTGTTTTTTGTTGAGCTTGCGCCGTATTTTTGCGATGACACGACGCTACAGTGACGTTAGGTTTACCCCGTTGCTTTTGCTTGCTTTCCCCGCTTTTTCGCTGACCACGAATACCCCCCCATTTTTTGTGTGTTCCGCTGACTTGATGACCCTTACGTAATTTGTTTTTTTTTTTACGAAGCCCCAATAAAGACCGCGACGTGGAGCCCCTCGCGAGCGGTCAGCCCCCCTTTTTCACCCCTTGCCCCCTTGCGTTAATTTTTTTTTGTTTCTTATTGGGTCCTTCTGAGTAATTTAAGAGACACTTCATGTCTTGGGCTGGGAAAACAAAATCCCTTTAGGAATAATTACTCAGTTGGACGGTAAAAATAAGGAAACGAAAGATTCCCATTTTATTGGAAATTTGAAAAATTTGGAAATTTGAGAAATTTGAGAAATTTGGAAATTTGAGAAATTTGAGAAATTTGGAAATTGGAGAAAATTGAAATTTGGGAACAGTTGTTTTTTGTGTGATTTCGGATGGAAGTAATTACTTCCCTAAGAGTAATTCAGTCATTGACAAAAATTATAAAGTCGCATTAAGCCAAGCCAACAAACGTTACTTGTTGTTCAAGATTTGCTACTTTTCTTTTTTTTGTATAATTGAGTATTGAAACGGAATAGTTTCATTTAAGCCGTTTGGGTTAATCAGTTTTTGTTTGTGTTCGAGACTCAATACCCTCCCTTAAAACCGTGACGCTGAGCCCCTCGCGGACGGTTTCCCCCTTCCATAGCCCCCCGATTTTCTTGGTTATTACGTCGTTTTGTTTGGATTACTCGATCAATAAATTTACGAAAAATTCCCCTAGCTACGCCGGGAAGAGGGTACCGATTATTAAATATTTTCTTTTTGTATCTGAACGTACGGCAAAGACCGTCGTGGATAATTACTTGGAACGTTAAGTGAGATTAAATTGGATATTTTTAATATTCCACAGAGTAATTCGTTATTGAAGTTCATTTTATTTTTCTTTTTGTTTATTTAATTAATTTATTTTAGCTTGCTGTTTTGTTTTCTTCGAAACGTCGAGGAAATCCCCTTACCTCTTCCAGGGTATATTTATTTTTAGGAAAAATTGTTTTTTTTATATAATTTCCGACCAAAATGGCAAACGCCCCGGTAACCACGTGCACGGTCACGACCACCACATGCTCGTCCCCCATTATGACGACCTCCCCCCTAGAAGACTCACGACGAGCACGATCACCCCTCTCCGTGGAAGTCACCGATCTTTCATTAAGGGGTAAGGCCACTGTAAATTTTTTGAAAAATCGATTTTTTTTTTATTGGCTTAAAAAATAGTTTAAACCCTCTAGAATAAGAAAAAAAGGTCCTGTGCGAAAAAAAATTTGTTGTCCTTAGGAAATGAAGGTCGCCGCCAAGGGTGTCAAAACTTGCTCTGAAACGACTGCAATTATATCGGAGATGGCGATTCCAAAACTTTCAAAGGCATCGTGGATTCGAAGCCTTATGAAAATGTTGATGTTAAAAAAAAAGAGTGCATAGATCACGTGCAAAAAAGAATGGGCACTCGATTGAGAAACTTAAAAAAAGGATCAAAAGGTCTCGGGGGAAGAGGAAAATTCACTGTCAAATTGATTGACGAACTAAGCATTTATTACGGCTTAGCAATCCGTCGAAATTCCGATTCCATCAAAAATAAGAAAAATGAGATCTCGGCAACCCTTTTTCACAAAATGTCAACGGATGAAAAGCCTCAGCACGAAAAATGTTCGGAGAATTGGTGCAGTTGGAAGAAAGCGAAAGCAGAAAATGCCTTGGATGCGTATCATCACAATCAGCCAATGAGTGAGGAGGTTTATCAAGCCATCAAACCCATCTACATGGAATTGAGCCGGGACGAGTTGCTGGAGCGTTGCTTGGGGGCCTATACTCAAAACAATAACGAAAGTTTCAACGCTACCGTTTGGAGTTTGGCCCCCAAATCATCCTCAAGCGGAAAAACTGTACTAGATATTGCGACGGATATCGCTGTTTGCATATTCAATGGCGGCCTTACCAACGTCTTGCAAATATTCAAGATGTTGGAGGTGGAAATTGGTGTACAGTTATATAATTTCTGCATCGAAGCCGACGCCAAACGCATCACGCACGCGGAAACATCTCTGAGCGACGCGGCCAAAAGTGCGCGCGCGCTCCAAAAATCAACCAGGAAAGACGAAGAAGACGAAAATTTGGCTATCGAAGGACAAATGTATGGTGCTGGGATTGCAGACTAACGGTAAAAATTTTTTTTAACTTCTTTTTTTAATTTTTCCCAATAAAAAACTATTCGCAAAACTTTAAACGCGTTTTTCTCGAAACATGGTTTTTCAAAATGGCACGCAGCATAACTCGAACAATTTTCATTTTTTTTACTTGAAATTTTAACCAGATGTGAACATTTACATTATCATGAGAATGTCGATCGGAATTTTCAAGAACTTTATTTATTGATTTTTTATTAACAAAAAACTTGCCGTTTTTTTCGTCAAAAATCAATTTTTTTTTCAAACGCACGCCAAATCCACAAAAATGGATACTTTTTAAAATCCGATCGACATTCTCTAGCTATAGCCCTCTAGATTAATGGTTTTTTTTTTGTTCTAGATTCAAAAGTGCACCAGTGGTGCTGCGTGCCGCGGAGCCCTGGAAGCAAAACATGTCCCGGGAAGATAGCTGTGGAACCCCCATTTCGTTTTTTTTTTACTGTAAAAAAATTTTATAATAAAGTTTAATGTATGCCCGATAACACCATTAAAAGTTTTTTTTCAAATACCTTCAATTTCGGGAGCAAAAAATTAGTGAAAAAACCTTGTTTTTTGGGCCGTTACAGTGGCCTTACGCCTTAATGGCCACGGAAGAGAGGATGGCACGACAGAAGGTGGCCCACCTAACCACCCTCAGAGAATTGATGGGAGCCTGCGACAGGGCAGCGCTCCGTACTGACGGGACCGAGAGTGAGGTGAGGGATCGCCTCGTCCACCACGAATTGAGTATACGGGTTCCAGGAGCCCTGATCAGATGGGACGCAGCGACGGACCAGCGAGGGGATTCCCCCCATTCACACTCTCAGCTGCCTTGGTGGATCCCTTAACGGAAATGCCCAAAAATCGTCCCGAGTGGAGCAATCGTTGTAAATTTAGCAGCTTATATTGCTGTTGGACTATTCAACGAAGGTTCGAAATCATTATTATATTATTTGAACTCAATCGGAGTGAGCTGTGGACACAACGCGCAACAATACGCTGATAAAATGGACGAAGCACGGATTGCACTGGGCCGAGAGAGACGTGCGGCCGAGAGCACTCGTGAAGGAAGGATGTTACGAAGGCAACACTAAATTTCCGTTTAACAAGCGGCATCGTCGGCGGAAGAACTTCTGTATGGGCCCGGAATAGATGACTCTATGTAAGTTTACAAAAAAAAATATTTTCTTCATGTAAACTGAAATTGAAACTTTAAACGCCTTTTTCTCAAAATGGCATTTCTGAAGTCGGTGACCAAGATTACTCGAACACTAATGAACCGATCTTCTTGAAATTTTGCAGGCTTATTTAATACATAAAAATGTAGTCTTTAATCATTCGATTTTTTTTTCGAAAAAAATGGCCATTTTATAGCCAAAAAACGGCCGTTTTTTTCGTTAAAATCGAACCATTAACTTTGACCGTCCGCCATTTTGTGAAAAATGAATATTTTTTAAAATCCTTCGATTAAACACTAGTTTATACTTATATTTGACTAAATCCATCCGCATTTTTTTTTTCAGATGATCCACTTCGCTGCAATGTTGGTCACCGCAAACCGTGTATATAAAAACATTATTTCATTGACGGCCATTTGCCACTAAACCATGTAATATTTTTCAATAAAAAAATTACTGGAAGTTCTTTAAGATGGTATATTGATTGATTAAAAGAGTTTTGTAGTTTTCTTTTAAAAAAATCATGAAAAAGGCTTTTTTTGCACTATAAGTGGGGGTAACGCCTTAACCCGGTCAGGGTATCGTGGGTTGCTGGAGACCCGAGCCATTTTTAGTCAATGCCTGCATTCTTGGGAGGTGGGTGTGTTTATGATGAAAAATAAAATATTTGTTTAAATATTTTTGCAATCTTCATATTGTACCTTTAAAGTAGAAGTATTCAAGAGTATTCAGGAATTTTATCAATTTTTTTCATTATAAATTTCGTCTTCTAACATGCCTCGGGTCTTCAGCGACCCACGATACCCTGGTGAGGGGCCGAAAAAGCGATACCCTGATCGGGTTAATTGTCGTATTTACAAAAGAAACGAAGATCATGTTTGATTACAATTCGTTACTTTTTAATTGTTCAAATATAGGTGGTCTCTCACTGTTTAAACACACGTATCAATTCTCCTTGGTAAAATAAACGAATTATTAAATATAATGTTATGCACAAGCAGGAGCGGAAGTGGCGGTTTTCATTTTGGTCAACGGATGGGTTTTCCAAACCTCTTTTTGCAAAATGTAAAAAACACACACGGAACTGGACAAAATTGAGTACGTAACGGACAATATAGAAGAAACGGCATGATACATACTGTATTTGCCCACTGTGTTATATAAATTAAGAACTCCTCTTAAATTCTTAAGTTAAGATTCCCCTCACCTCCTGTACCACCACCTTGCGGCCGTAGCCGACTTCCCCCTCTGTATCGTATTCACCATGATATATCTGCCATGGGCATAAGGAAACTGCGGAAAACCTATACCGATACAGCCGGTCACAAGTTCGCTTCCCAGTCACGGAACTTGTCATCTTTCGCCGAAAAATGTCGAATAAAAACATTTCACGACGAAAGTACGCGACTGGGATTCGAACCCGCGACCTCCCGGTCCGCTGGCCAGCACGCTAACCACTAGACCGACGCACCGGTTAGATGAACGCACCGGTTCTATTCGATAAATATTATGGTATTCAAAAACAAACGGATTAAACATTGACCACTTTTAGGCTTTTATGAAAAATATTCAACTGTAGCGTACCTGACACATTCCCGTTTGAGTGGCGTGTACGCGTTAAAAAAACAAGATTTGAGTTGTAAGCTTTCCCTTGACAGGCGATCCCCATTATGATTACGGTAAAAAGAATTAGAGTTTGGCTGGTTTTTTCGTCTGCTCGACAACACCGGATGCAATCGCATCGTCAACCTCTTTTGCGCTGAACCCGAACTCATTTAGAATTTCTTTCGTGTGCTCGCCCATTCGTGGATTGGATCGGTGAGCGGCCGAGGATCCAGGTGTACGAGAGAATCGTATAGCAGGATTGGGAATGGTCGTACCATCGACCGAAACCGTAAAACTGTCTTTCTGTCGGTTGTGCTGGTGAGTGGCGACGTCTTTTAACGTCAATACTGGCGTGACACACGCATCGACACCATCAAAAATTGCGCGCCATTCTTTCTGCGTTTTTTTCATAAATATGATTCGAAGCTTGTCGCGATTCTCCGCGTATCCGCAATACTGCGGCAATTCATCATCCATCAGCTCAAGCTTTTCCAACAGTACCGCGTAAAATTGTGGCTCCAACGCGCCAACAGCCATGTACTTTCCATCCTTGGTCTCGTAAGTATCGTAAAAATGGGCTCCAGTGTCTAATCTGAAATGAATTTACGCATTAAGCACAAATTAGTTTTGAGGGCGTGTATCACATATTCAGGCGGTAAAAATCCTACGGTCGGAGTTGCATTATACGCAGTCTCTGCGTATAATGCAACTCTGCAAATCAGCTATCTTCCTCGCACCCGTGGCCTCTCGGTCTATGCGTGCCTTGCTCTTAAGGGTCTATGAGAGATACATTTTCCTCCTAGATGTAAAGCGAAATCAGTCGGCATTGCCTTAAGGTTGTTATGGGGTCTGGTAATCGTGGGAGAAGTTCAAGGAGAGCGCCCTATGCTGATGTGTGGCACCAACTGAATGTCGCCAACCGTTAGCTATAAAAAAATCGTCATATTAAACGTACGTTTTCAAACTAGTTTTCTACCTCTATGGATAAAATCATTTTCGTTTTCATTACTTTGTATAATTATTTTCTAAAAATGTTTTCGTTGAATTAACGCGAGATGAATTTACAACGTCGTAAATCGTGGTATCCGGTAATGGCCAGGTTGGCAAAGGTGCCGCAAAGTTAGAGGCATACACACCTCGTTTGTAACCTCAATATCGGCTCAAGGAGCTTTCAACAATGAATATAGGTCCGGGGAAAAAAATTTCGCTGAAAAGAAATAATGTGTGCTAAATAAAAAACGTTAATAATTTTCCGATATTCCAAAGAAAATTTGTATTTGCGAAAAAAATCCACACTATTATTTTTGCCTAGAAATTCCTAGAAGATTATAATTTCTGAACATAGATGGGTGTTTCTCTACTAATTGGGAAGAGGCCCATACAGGCTGTCTTATGCATGTTTTTTTTCGTAAAAATGAAAAAAAGTATATAAAACGGAAGGATTAAACATATATCTTCAAAACGTCGACACAATTTTTTCTTATTTTGAAACTTATGGACGGTTTTGTAAAAAATCGTGACAGGGGCCTGTAATGGCTTCCAGGGAACTGTTCAAGTTAAAAAAATGTATTCTTCTTAAATCAAATTTTACCATTCAAAAGTCTTTACTTTTTTGTTACAACTTTATCACAGCTTATGGCGTATAATCAATGATAAATCAAATGAAAAACAATTGCTAAATTATCAATTTTTTTATCGATTGCACATATCTTGGCCTAATCTTCTTAAGGGCGGGGTAAAGTATTAAAAAAAATGTTTTTCATTTTTTTACATTTTTTTAATGAATGCATAATATATCAAGAATATTGTGTTAAAATTTCAAGTCGATCGGAGTAAAATTGACGAAGTTATCAGTATTTGAGCGTCTATGGCTCCATGCCGGGTTTTATACCTGGGCGGCAGCTGCGCGGCGCGCTATTGTATTTTTCAACCCCGAATAAATTGCTTGATAAACGGGCCTGTTCCGGTCCCGTTATGTATATTCGAGGCATGGTGTATATTAGTATACACATTAGTCTGTACATCAGTTGACCGCTGTATGCCGTGCTGAGCAGTAGCAAGTCACACCAACAGTTTGAGTCCGTTTTCGTTCGTGTTCGTACCTCGAAAAATGCCTCGAAAAATAAGCAGACAATATCGTGAGAACGGTATTGGGCAATTATAGGTGAGTATAAGAAAATTATCGAGTTTTATTTTGAATTTCTAAAAATTCAAACATAATTGAAAAATCTGAAAAAATTCATACGTATTCAGAAAAATGAACGAATCACGAAAAAAAATTGGGTTGCGGGGAAATTTGTTGACTAATTTTTTTTTCATCATTTTGTTAATAACATTTTGGAATTATTATTATGCAAAATTAATCTTTTGAGTACCTTTAATATGCATGAATTTTCTCAGATTTTTATGCAATCGAGAAGTGTTCTCAAACTTATGTGCAATGAGCGCTAAGCGACCAAACTCTTCTGCGTTTTTCAAACCGTTTTTCTGAGACTTGTCATATTTGAAGTCCGTGTGCACGATAACTCGAAATCTACTGGACCAATCGCTTTGAAATTTTGCGCAGTACTTCTTCACATAATTCACCAGGTATTGTCGAGAGCTTTTTTGTTTTTTTTTTAATAATTACTAATTTTTCAACAACAAATTAGCCGATTTTTTTTAGCGAAAATCGGGTTTTTGGCTCCCAAGTGCTACGAAAAATCGAAAAATCGAAAAAAAAAAATCCTCCCGTCATTACCTCGAGAAACATCTCCTTTAACGAATGCATTTTGATTTTTTTGTTTCAGATGGTTCTGTTGCGAGTTATGGTGCACACCGCAAACCAACTTTTTTTCGAGGCGCCTCCGGGGTTTAATTTTCACTCGCTCAATTTTGAATATTTTGCAATGCACATTTAGGAGAATGTTGTTCAAATTTTACTTTATTATATGTACATTTTTCAATAAACGAACACTATTCGTAACGCCAAAAAAATTTTTTAAAAACATGCGTTTTGTTTCGCCGAGTTAACTTTACCCCGCCCTCAACGTTGGTATGGGGTTTAGCCGTCAAGGATAAAGTACGAGGGGTGCGCCCTATGCTCATGCACAAAGCCGATTGACTGTTACCAACAATAAGCTTTCAAATAATCGTCATATTAAACGTGCGTTTTCGAACTATTTTTCTACATCTATTTGTAAAAATATGGATTTTTGAACATTCGGTGATTGCATTAAGTGTTTACTTTGTATAATAATTGTCTAGAACTTTTTCTCGCTCAAATAACGCCAAACGAATTGGCATCGTCGGAATCAGGGTCTTACAAACAGTTTTGGAAACGGCCACGATTTGGTAGGTACGCTTGGCCGATCCGCGTTTCTTTACATCTTTTGCCACTACGCGGCATTGCTATTGAAGGGTACGGTGCGACAAGGATCGAAATCTTCTGTCTGTTTGACTCTCCGGATGCAGGCGCATGCACCGTCGACCTTACCCCTAGCCGAGTTAATTGCATATTGGATAGAGATGCGAGAAAAAAAAACAAATGAATAAATAATAAGCTTACGGAAAACCAAAATGATTGATAGTCACCATCATAATTGAGGTCACCTGCATGCCATATAAGAGTTCTGTAGAACCAAGTAGCTATGACGAACATAAACAATCTTTATGCCAAATTATCAAATCCTAGTTCCGCTAAATGGTTAGCCCGAAGTTTTGTAACCCCAAGCTTCAGGCTTCGATTCTTCAACAAGTTTTTTTAAATTTCAGGTTATAAAATTGATCATTAATTCAGATACGTAACATACTTTTTGATTCAATTTTTTTTTGCATTTATTCGTCACTTTCTTTTTGTATACGTATTATCGGTGTATGTAAATGATTCGATCGGTCGGGTAAGCTCTTTGCCAGATTCTACAGTCTTCGGATTAAGGTAGTACCAGTGGATTGACTAATCAACAGAAAATCTATAAATGATCCAATCTAAAAAGGGTAAAATATAATACATTTGGGTATAATAATAAACATGATAAGGAAAATAATTATTTGAGAAGTGTATGCGATAACTGTGTATCATATTACGAAAATAAAGTATTAAAATAGCAATCAGATATGACGAGTTGTCACAGGCCGCCATTTTATAATTCTGACAATATCCGTGGCAACGCTGTACTCAGGTGCTTTCGATAAACGTCAAGTGTGTGTTTGTTTACCGTATGTGTAAGCGTGTGTTTGTAGTGTGTGTGAAATATGCACATTGTAAAGGGAGAGATGACCGACGCGCTGTGCAGCCAGATCGCGCGCAAAAGTTATCCCCTCTCTAGTCCCTTGCGCGCCCATCACACAATCATAGTAGCGCGTGTCCGTGAACGAGCGACGCTCGGACATCTTCGAAAAGAGCCGAGCGCCGCCGAAGTTTCCCGACCGCGCCCTCGGCAGCTACACCAATGCATGGACGCTGAACACGTTCATGTGCGGCCAAGCCAAAACGAAGGCTTCGAGGGAAAAAGCAATCTGAGCACGACTCGCGCGTGACGTCACCCGATGGCACGCGCGAGGTTTTTAGATGATTACAATGCTTATTTAGCTCTTGATACTCTGCGTTATGAATGTATACAAAAAAATGTATCGCACACTCTGATCGCTTATTTTTTTAGTTTATACGTTAATTTAAATATAATATTAAATCTATATTACAACTTATTTCTCTTCTAAAAAATTGTTTACGCTTTACTCACGCCCGTCCTTATGGCAAATAAATTATAATTCATAAAAGTAAGCGGAAATATATTTATCTCCGTATTATTATATTAATTCTCATACTTTCATCAAGGTATAAAGCATTATCCGCAAAAACAAGCCAATCATCCATTCGACCGCGAATCGTCAGTACCAGAAAGTGCACACGTCCTACAAGCGATGAGATAGTCCCGTTGGTAGCGTTCCTGGCTTCGGTTCGCAGGGGCACGGGATCATGCCCCTGCGAACCTTTTTCCCTCGAAGCCTTCGTTTTGGCTTTGCCGCACATGAACGTGCTCAGCGTCCATGTATTGGTGTAGCTGCAGAAGGCGCGGTCGGGAAACTTCGACGGCGTTCGGCTCTTTCCGAAGATGTCCGAGCGTCGCTTGCTCACGGACACGCGCTACTATGATTGTGTGATGGGCGCGCAAGGGACTAGAGAGGTCGTAACTTTTGCGCGCGATTTGGCTGCACTGCAGACGCGGCTAACGGACGCAAAAATTAGTCGATTCGATCGATAATATCTGCTCGAAATGTCCCGTAACCTATATTTTCCATGGAACATACGTGACCGCGACCGTTTTTTTCTTATTTATCGCTTAATCTTATTTATCGCTTTTCGCATAGCTCCAATCTAATCGCGAACTATTATTATTTCCGTTCCAATGTTCGATCCGCACGGATTCTCTATAAGGTGCGGGTTGAATGCATTGATTTCGTGAATTAATTCGTATTGTACTTAGCCGGTAAGGCATGCAGAGTTTTCGCGGACGTCATTCTGTATGTCTATACTACAGCATATAAAAAAATCAATTTTCCTTCTAATGAGAAAGCTCGTGCACATACTACCTTAATTGACGGCCAGCGCGATACCTCGATAAGCCGGCGTATAATTGAGACGTTTTTAGAATCGTATATTTTCGTTAAAAGTTCGGTAGCTTGACTTGAAATTTTGCCAGTATCGGGATCTGTCAAATGGCGATATGATATCTGGTGGCGGAAAATCAAGGTACATTCGGGGCAAAGCCGTCAATAGCAATTATACGTAGCCGTGCGATAAGTGTTGAATTTCATTTAAAAACATAAATGCTCATAATCCCCATTGCAGGGAAACGCTTCGTGCATGTAAAAATGATTTAGGAAATGTACAAAAAACCGATCAATTAGAGGGTGCGCGAAGTTGGCCCCCCTAAAGTCGAAGAAAAAAAACAAAATGAGTTCTATTTTAGTTTTAAGGCTTTCACGGCTCTTTATGTAATTTGAAGAGTATGTGGCTTCCGGATGGAGGCCGTGTTGAGAATCAGCGTTGTGCCGACATTTCGCAAACGTTTCAGTCTGCATCATCAGGGCTGAGAGCTCCGATACTGAAGCTCCCGTGTCTCAGGCATTCCTTATATACTTGCAGTCATCGTTCCAGATCACTGCACCAGCCAATCAGATGTTTTAATTGATCGGCCGGTCAATTAAAAAACCGGGAGGACGGTGTGCCAAATGGGATTGACGTGATATCCACCATCTCTGTTTAGATTGTCCGGATGTTTTCGGATTTCCAAGCCTTCTCGGTGTTTCCTAGAAAAATAGCTGTTTGATGGGGCCAGACTTTGGGCTTTATCGAACTGAATGGCATGACCAGTTTCCATCCAATGCTCGGCCAGGGCTGATTGTCCAATGTGGCCATATTTGATACACCGTTGATGTTCTTTGATCCGTGTACTGATCTTCCTCCCGGTTTCTCCAATGTACACTTTACCGCATGAGCAGGGTATCTTGTACACTCCTGGTGCACTTAATGGTGGTCTTTGGTCTTTTGCACTCGGAACCACTTGTGCTAGCTTCTTCTGAGGTTTGAAGATGACTCGCACGTTATGTTTCCCAAGGACCTTGCCTATGCGATCGGTTATGCCCTGAAGGTATGGAAGGGAAGTTGTTGCTATTATTTGTCCTTCATTCTCCCCTTCAGGTTCTGTTACCGTTTTCGGATCGGCTATTTTTCTTCTTAGTTGTTTGATCGTTCTTTCGATGTTGCCTGGCTTGTAGCCATCATCTCCTAAAGCTTTGCGTAGGTGTTCTAGTTCATCCTCGAGAGAGTTCGGTTCGGAGATCGCTAGAGCTCTGTAGACCAGAGAGCTTATGACCGATTGTTTTTGGGAGGGGTGGTGATGGGACGTAGCGTAGTCAACTCCCAGCACCCCAATATACAATTCACCATGGAGATAGAACAGGACAATCAAATTCCTTTTCTGGATGTACTGGTTCAACGGAAAAACGATGGCACTTTGGGCCACAAAGTTTACCGGAAACCAACGCACACGGATAGATATCTCCACGCTACGTCCCATCACCACCCCTCCCAAAAACAATCGGTCATAAGCTCTCTGGTCTACAGAGCTCTAGCGATCTCCGAACCGAACTCTCTCGAGGATGAACTAGAACACCTACGCAAAGCTTTAGGAGATAATGGCTACAAGCCAGGCAACATCGAAAGAACGATCAAACAACTAAGAAGAAAAATAGCCGATCCGAAAACGGTAACAGAACCTGAAGGGGAGAATGAAGGACAAATAATAGCAACAACTTCCCTTCCATACCTTCAGGGCATAACCGATCGCATAGGCAAGGTCCTTGGGAAACATAACGTGCGAGTCATCTTCAAACCTCAGAAGAAGCTAGCACAAGTGGTTCCGAGTGCAAAAGACCAAAGACCACCATTAAGTGCACCAGGAGTGTACAAGATACCCTGCTCATGCGGTAAAGTGTACATTGGAGAAACCGGGAGGAAGATCAGTACACGGATCAAAGAACATCAACGGTGTATCAAATATGGCCACGTTGGACAATCAGCCCTGGCCGAGCATTGGATGGAAACTGGTCATGCCATTCAGTTCGATAAAGCCCAAAGTCTGGCCCCATCAAACAGCTATTTTTCTAGGAAACACCGAGAAGGCTTGGAAATCCGAAAACATCCGGACAATCTAAACAGAGATGGTGGATATCACGTCAATCCCATTTGGCACACCGTCCTCCCGGTTTTTTAATTGACCGGCCGATCAATTAAAACATCTGATTGGCTGGTGCAGTGATCTGGAACGATGACTGCAAGTATATAAGGAATGCCTGAGACACGGGAGCTTCAGTATCGGAGCTCTCAGCCCTGATGATGCAGACTGTAACGTTTGCGAAACGTCGGCACAACGCTGATTCTCAACACGGCCTCCATCCGGAAGCCACATACTCTTCAAAATGAGTTCTAGTTGCCCCCCACATAGTTCTGGAGTTTTTTGTACTTTTTAGGAATAGTTCTGTTGTTAAGAACGTAATTTTTTGCTTTTCCATTCAGGGGGGGAGGGGGGGGGGTCAACTTCACAATTCGCAAAATTGATTGTACCGTTGTAAATATTTATCTGAGAAGGAAATGTTTGAAAGATTGTGACGATCTTTTTACCACCGTTCTCAATCGACGGCGATTCCTTCCCCTTCCTGCCGCGTCGGCCAGCCGGGATAATGGGCGAATGCCCGGCCCCAAAAAACGGGCCACACGGCGTCGGGTTGGGCGCCAGGTATTGAATACCACTGGTCCACGACCGAATTTGTTGTTCGTGACGCCGTTCCGACGCAACATCAGAAATATCGCGACACCTCGCCATACGCGACTTCGACAAATTAACCGAAATACAATAATTCGCTGGGTCCGTCGGCCGGGGGACAGCCCGCGGAAAGGGCCAATAGCCTCCTCAAACGCGTGGTCTTAGAACGAAAGTGATAACAGGGGTTGGGGGTCCGCCGCCGTGGACGGGGCCCGGAGAGACCCAGAGATGATGAAGAAGACGAAGACAACCGAATATTAATCGGAGTCACGAGAGGTAAACGATAAATAAATAATAATAAGTACGAGAAATAGCCGAGACTTAATGAAAGTTACCAAAGGTAACCGAAAAATAAAGGAATCCATGAAAGGTATCGGAAAATCAAATACGTATGAGAGGTAGCTGAGAATTAATTAAATTTGCGAAAGGTAACCGAAAAATAACGGGATTCACGAAAGGTACCGGAAAATCATAATACATACGGGAGATAGCCGAGAATTAATTAAGGGCAGATATACACCTAGGAACCGGAAAAAAGGTCATTTTTGTGAATTTTGTCAAGGAAAACTATTTGAAATTTCGAATTGGGGTTTTAATTATCTAAAAATATATACATTCAAAAATATGTTTAATTTTTTTTATTTAAAAATATCAAAAATATACAAGGATATTGTATGATCCTTGGAGCGTCGTAAAAAATCGGTACCCAACATTTCTCGAAAATCAATGAACCGATTGCCTTGAGGTTTTTTGAAGTTATTCTATACCATTATCTAGTACTTGTCATAGGATTTTTTTCCGTTACTTGGTTTTTGTTTTATAGGCAAAATAATAACTAATTTTTTGCCCAAAAATCACTATTTATGTTCAAACGTCCGCCATTTTGTCAAAAATCGATATTTTCAAAATCGGCTATAATAAGTACTAGATTATAGTACCTAATTTAATAATCTTTTTGGTTTTTTTTTAGATAATTTTTGAAGAAACGCTAGTGGGTAACGTATACGCAGATTTTTTTACGACGCTCCAAGGACTATAAAATATCCTGGTATATTTTTGATATTTTTAAATAAAGAAAATTAAAAATATTTTTGAATGAACCGATTGCCTTGAGGTTTTTTGTGGTTATTCTATACCATTATCTAGTACTTGTCATAGGATTTTTTTCCGTTACTTGGTTTTCGTTTTATAGGCAAAATAATAACTAGTTTTTTGCCCAAAAATCACTATTTATGTTCAAACGTCCGCCATTTTGTCAAAAACCGGTATTTTCAAAATGGGCTATGATAAGTACTAGATTATAGTACCTAATCTAATAATCTTTTTGGTTTTTTTTCAGATAATTTTTGAAAAAACGCTAGTGGGTAACGTATACGCAGATTTTTTTTACGACGCTCCAAAGACTATAAAATATCCTGGTATATTTTTGATATTTTTAAATAAAGAAAATTAAATATATTTTTGAATGTATATACTTTTAGATGAGTAAACCCCAATCGGAGATTTCAAATAGTTTTCTTGAAAAAAATCACAAAAATGACCTTTTTTCCGGTTCCTAGGTGTATATCTGCCCTTAAATTTGCAAAAAGTAACCGAAAAATAAGGGCAATCACGAAAGGTAACGGAAAAATAATGGAATTCCTGAAAGGTAACCGGAAATTAATAATCAGTACGAGTGATAGCCGAGAATTAATAAAATTTGCGAAAGGTAACTGAAAGACGATTTAATTTACGAAAAGTAACCGGAAAAGAATAATAAGTACGAGAGATAACCGAAAAGTAATGAAAATTGCGAAAGGTAAATGAAAAATAATTTAATTCACGAAGGGTAACCGAAAAAGAATAATAAGTACAAGAGATAGCCGAAAATTAATGAAATTTGCGAAAGGTAACCGAAAAATAATGTAATTCACGAAAGGTACCGAAAAACAATAATACGTACGAGAGGTAGCCGAGAGTTACTCGGGCTCGATCGATAACCCCGGGGCTCTCGAAATCCTCACTTCGGTGGATCTACGATCGTTCGAAAAACCGATAATCGGACGCTAGAGGAAACAGACCGCGCGCGCTCTGTTATATAGCGTCTGTTATAGCGGTTATATGACGATGCAGAACACGTAGAATACTTCTTTGGCTTACGCCAGATTCCCTCGCCATTTGACGAGAACTCGCACAAGGGTCTCGATGAACGGCGGCAAGAACACCAATTTCCGTTTCTTTGTTAGTAACTCGCTTTTGTCGGTTACTTTCCCGACCGGTTAAGGATCCAGTTGTCCTCAGTTTAGTGTACAAAATTTGAAATGTACGGCGTGTAAGATGAGAACGTTCGGGAAAACTTTCAGCGTATTTGATTTCACAACTGCAGCGCTCTCACTGCATTTTTCTGACATTCTCCTTAAATTAGAAGCATATCAGTTTGCTCTTTAAAAGAATACATCATTTACATTCGCTTGATTCATTAATACTAGTCTCACCATTCTTACTGTCGTTATCTTGGGTTTGTTTGGGCGAAACATTGAACATTGTTCCGTGTACATTGTAGGTTTGGTGCCGTTGTTTACATACAAGACAATGGCAAGACTTCGACGATAAGTGCCGAAGTGATAAGAAATTCGTTATGAGGAGATTGCAATATTGCATTGATCCCAATGGCAATCACTTTGAACATCTACTGAGAATAAAGGTAATATCACATAAAAATAAAGTTCATGTCACTTGTTGATGTTAAATGACCTTGAACGGCTTTGACCCCTACATGTTTTTTATGCAGTTTTCGATGCTTTACAAGATAGTTAAAAAAAAATGTACCATCCCATTTAAAAAAGTGGAGGTGACCTTTATTGTGCGACAGCGCCTCCACTGAGATAAAAAAAGGTCGCATTTGATGACCCTTTTCGTGCAGTACAACTTTTGTTTCAAACATTTTTTTGTGACGTCGATAATTACAGAGATATTCAAGGTGGCAACAGTTAGTGCCCCGTCCTGTATACAAACTTTCTAAGGGTTGCTAAGGACATTGGTTGAGCGCTGCCAAAAGTGTGCGTCTTCAGCCAAGAGAGCTATTCTCATAATTTAACTTAATTGAATCATGATGTCATTCTTGGACTTTTGAATGGTAAGATTATTGCCCGTGTGTACCTTCAGAATAGTTTAATTCATGAATTTCTAGAAAGTCGCACATTCCGAAATCTCAAATCATGTTCACTTTTGAACGGGGCTGTCGCGCCTGCACTACCTTGAACCAATGAGATGTTAAGAGCGAGTAATTAATATTTAATGATATGCGTTGATATCATTGAAGAATGTAAGCTATCGCATAGTGTTTGACCGTCCTCCCAACGTTCCGAAGGGGATATAAATAATTGATAACCGATGGGTATAACGTTAAAAAAATAATAGAATTCCAGCTGCGCCTTCAAGAGTTCTGCAAATTATTCTAAGTACCTTTTTTTTCTCAGATCGATATTTGTGAGGATACACTTGAAGAAAATCGTCGAAGTTTGAACCACTAAAAAAATGGCGTCGTGAATAGTAGAACTACCGCTACAAAGTTAATCGAACGTCAGCACTACGTGAGAGGGAACTGTAACTGACATATTATCGACGATAGCACCTTCACTAGTCCCGTGGGCGTGTAATATTTATTGAGCCATAAATTAGTGGCAGGTGGACCGCTGGAATTTGAGCAAAAACAAATGTTTTAGAAAGGTATTTTTTTTGTAGTTCTGTGTCTTGTAGTTCTGTGCCTCTATAAGAGTTATGTAAATTATGGGGAAAAGTTTTCCTCGTCAGCTAGATATTACAATCGATACACTGGAGCAAATTTTGTGCATTGTGAATGTGGCCGAACGAAACGAAATAACGTTACAAACATCGGAACTATCGGTACGAAGTGCACGGTACGTCAGATGTATGAGGAGGAACTAGAACTGGTATATAATCGACGGCGGCACCTTCGCTATCCCCTTGGACGTGTGGTATTGACTGAGTAGTAGATTGGTGGCGTATGGAAGCTATGAGTCATTTTTTTCACAAAATGAATTGTCTTCTGGTTGCCTCCGTGAAAATTCTGTAGAATATCTTTACAAATTTTGCTCATGAGATAAATGATTACAACGATACACTCGAGTAAATTTTGTGAATAGTCAAGTTGGTCCCCCGAACGAAAAAAAATAATTCGTTTCTAACAACAGAACTATCGATAAAAAGTACATAGAACTCGAGAACTATATGGGAGGCAACCAGAATTGATTTTTTTTTCCTTCGATTGAACAGTAGATTGATGGCGCGATTAAGTGCTCTGAGTGAAACGAAATTTTTATTTGAAAAAATGTTTTCTTCTTGCCGTTCTGGTTGCCCCCGTAAGAGTTCTGTTAAATATGTTTACAAGATTTCTCATCAGACAAATACTTATAACGGTAGACTCAAGTGAATTTTGTGAAGTTGGCCGCCCTATAAAAAAAAAATTGATACTAAAAATAGAACTATCGATAGAAAGTACATAGAACTGTAGAACTATGTGGCAGGCAGCGAGAAACGAATTTTTTTCTTCGGCTGAGTAGTAGATTGGTGGCGCGATGGAATGCTTTGAGTGAAACCAATCTCTTCTTTGAAAAAATTAATTTGTCTTTGCAGTTCTGGTTGCCCCCGCGAGAGTTCTGTTAAATATCTTTAAAATATTTCTTCATCAGATAAATATTTACAACGGTACACTCAGACAAATTTTGTGAATTGTGAAGTTCGCCCCCCGAACGAAAAAAAAATCGTTCCGCATATATAACAGAACTATCGATAAAAAGTACATAGAATTCGAGAACTATATGGGAGACAACCAGAATTGATTTTATTTGTTTTCCCTCGACTGACAAGTAGATTCGTAACGCGATGGAATGAATGCTTAGAGTGAAAGCAATTTTTTTTGAAAAATGAATTTTTTCTTTAGAGTTCTGGCTGCCCTCGCAAGAGTTCTGTTAAATATCTTTATAACATTTCCTCGTCATATAAATATTGACACCGGTACACTCATGTAAATTTTGTGAATTTTAAAGTTGACCCTCCTAACGAAAAAAAAATTGGTACTAACCACAGAACTATTGATAAAAAGTACATATATTTCCAGAACTATGTGACAGGCAACGAGAAAGGATTTTTTTCTTTCGCCTGAGCAGTAGATTGGTGGCGCGGTGGAATGCTTTGAGTGGAACCAATTTTTTTTTTTGATGAATTTTTCTCTGGATTTCTGATTGCCCCCGCAAGAGTTCTCTTAAATATCTTTATAACATTTCCACGTCAGATAAATATTTACAACGGTACACTCAAGTAAATTTTGTGTATTGTGAAGTTGGCCCTCCTAACGAAAATAACTGTTATCAACGACAGAACTAGCGATAAAGAGTACTTAGAACCTCAGAACTATGTAATAGGCAACGAGAAACGATTTTTTTCCTTCCATTGAGCAGTAGATTGGTGGCGCGATGGAATGATTTGAGTGAAAACCAATTTTTTTTTGAAAAAATGAATTTTTCTTTGGATTTCTGGTAACTCCTTTGTATATTATATTTCAAGAATCCGTTGCGTTTGCATGTTTCAGATCAACAGACTGCCCGGAATCCTTGGCAGCACAAGCCATGTCAACGAACAACACGTCTGACGCTGACCTCAACAACGGTGCTTCCAGTCAGAAAATTTATTTTAAAAAATTCCTAAAAATACCTCAATGTACGTATTTTCCAATAAAAAAAACCCGGATCTAATCGAAACATTAGTTTTTGAGATAAAAATTCCCGAAGTCTATCTGTATTTGTCGCCGTTTGCTCAGGTACTTCCCCTTAATAATATACTGAAAAATGATCGGGAGTTACGTGCAATATTATCTTATTCGCCTACGAAAAACGTCGAGTTGCTAATTTGTTTTTCTAAAAAACGGTATTGTGGGTCGTATTTAAACTGCACAGGACGATCAGCAGAGAGGTCCAGATAAAATTCCAGCTCGATGGTAACATGTTGACATAACCGTTGACCTTAACCGGGAACATGTTGACTGACCATAGCAACCTTAAGGATGTTGAGTCCCAAATCGCAAATGATGATAAAAATCTGCAAATTTGGTATGTTTTTGTATGAAGTATTTCAGAGGTCGTGTAAAAATTTCACGACAATTAGGAAGCTCGGTATTGAACAATTAACATTCACAAATTAAATGTTGTTTTATGGAAACTGATGTAACTGTGCAATAAGTTCTTTTTTTGACGTCTCAATTTTGTAATACCTACAATATACTGAAAGCAATGGAAACAAAACGAAGTTTATTGATAAATTTTTGTTTAGTTCTTTTAAAAATTGTTCTTAACAAAATGTTAATTCTTTAATAACGAGCTTCCTAATCGTCGTGAAATTTTAACACGTCCTCTTAAATACTTCATACATAAACATACAAAATTTTCAGAATTTTCTTTTCATTTTTTATTTTAACCCTTAAGGAGGTTGAAGTAATGAAGATAGAATTCTACAAATTTATTAAGAAGCTATTTATTGAACAATTAACATTAACATGTTTCATAGGGACTCAACATTCTTAAGTGCTTACAGAACAACTGGAATTAACCCTTCCTTGACACGCGTATATTTGGCCACTGCTTTAACGGTCATTTTGCCCCGGATATTGCTTCATCCACCTGCTTTTAACAACCCTTCCGTCGGTTTATATTGAAAAAATCCGGGATACACTTTAAACTTTTCTCAAAATGTCTGCGGGATTAAAATTCGGAAAGGATAAAATTGAATTGTAAAAAAATATTGAAAACATTCAGTTTTATGAAAGTGAGCGTTTATTTTAAATTCCTCCGGGTTAAAATGACTCAGTGTGTCGAGGAAGGGTTAAAATGATTAAAGGCAAATTTTTACTTTAAAAACGTGTTCGTCATTCCACCTCTCACTCTAAAAAATAATAAGGTCAGTCGTGTCATAATCTTCATAAAGGAACGTTAACTGCTTCAGATAAAACGAGCATTATCTTACACTATTAAATATCACCATCAACATCTTGTTACTAATACTTTTAGTAGTAAGTAAGAAAATAATTGTCATCACAGTTTACAATGAAATCAGTCGTATCGTTGTTTTTTTTAACAATTAGACTCATAATTTATTTTTCATAGACAGGTACAGGTAACTTAAAGTAATAAAATATTCTTTTCCCTTATAGGGCCAGATCTGGAGTTGGTAATTTTTGCAATATTTGGTTGAAAGATATATCAGAAACATCAGTATCATAAACTCTGAACGTGTGACGCTTAATGCCACAAATATTGAGAATAGTTACAGTTAATTTGCCATCCTTATTGTCTATCTGATTAATTACACCTTCCTTCATTAATACCCACGTTCCTTATTTTTTACAGGAAACTTAACGAAGACGTAGTCTTCGATGGTATATTGGCTGATTGAAATTGAACTGGCCCCAGAAACATTCTCAAATTCGGTATTGGACGGAGTATCATACGAAACTTCCGTTTCTACAGTCTCTACTCTAGGGTGTGTTCCGATATTCATTGCAAGTACTGTCGACGTGACGTCACTGAATACAGCTGCAAGACCGTTCCGTTTATACTGGCGCTATTTTTTTCTGTACTGCAGCACATGTATAACGGAACGACATCGACAGTTTACTGCGATTCGCGTTCCCCACCCGCCATGTTAGTTTTACTTCAGATGCCTCACGTCGCGAACGGCAGTAATCGCAGCAGGAAGTGACGACAAAAACAATGACATCATAAGATCACGAAAGCGAACCGCGAGCTTACTGCGGCGTATATCGGAACGGCATTCGTGGTACTCAAATTACTGTCAGTAATATCGGAACATACCCCTAGTCACAAATAGCATTATCCTGCGTTTTAAAATCACGCCTGGATTTCATTTGACATTCGGAGTTGGTGTATATATCATCGACGTTAAGTTGTGTCATTCCCCGTAGTCCACTGTTCCGAAATTGAAATGCTGGTATTCGTCATCGCAAAAGTCATGATTACCTAGAAGAAACAGCATACTGTCAGTCCCAGAAGTCAGAAGATAACTGATAGCTGACAATGCTAGAAAATAAAATATTCTCCCGGAGCATAAAACAGTCCCCTCTGTCATAAAATGACAGGGGCTGTGCTCAGCAGACTGATATCTTTGCAAAAAGGTATCTAGTGCTAAATAGTTTGAAGTATTTCTAAAATTGAGAGCCACATGTGCTAACTTATTAACTGAATAAATTATGTATGAAATTAATTTAATTTAATCGCTAAATAATAGAAAAACTACTTACCAAAGGACTGTTCAATCAAGCAGCTCTGTCACGTCGTTTAGTCACAAACGCAGCGTTAACACGGAATAATATGGCGTTAGCTAGCTTAGCTCGGCATTTGGACGAACTTTACACCGTTTGCGGTTCCTTTATCGCAATAAATAATGTATACTAGACGAAAAACGAATTTTGCGCAATTTTGTAGTGAAACGAGGGGACTGTTTTGAAATTTTTATGACAACATTTGAGTGATAGTTTTTCTTATTGAAAAAGTATTTAAAATTATGGTCATATTTTATAAATACATGTTGTAGGATGTTTGAAACACACGCAAATGAATATTAAGATATTACGTCATTATGTGCGTATGGCGTTCCAAGAATAGGTAATGATATATCGTTGTAGATAGATACAACTCACAAGGAAACGTTGCGAGGTCGATGTCTCTGATTTCGATGAAATTTGGCATGCTTGTAGAATGCGTAAAAATAGGCGGCACGTATTTTTTTATTTCGGCGGAACCCGATTTTTAAGGGTTGAGGAGCACCCTTGAAAATTAGGGCGTTTTTCGTTTTTCGTCGATAACGTTTTAAGGGGTTACCCCCACTTGCAATTTTGAGAAAATCGATTTTTTTTATTGCATTTTTTTGAAGTATAAGTGTCTGAGAATATGTCCTGAAAATTTCAAGTCGATCCAAACAAAATGGACTGAGATATGAGCGTTGAAAGAGAAGAATCCGTTGTGTAAACGACCGGCTAGTCTGCCGTCTGGCGCGCTCGACCCTCCCTCCAACCTTCAATGCATTGTTTGATGAAAAGGGTCGTATGCCTGGCATTCACAACGTTCATATAATAGACTGGAATTTATAAAAACGTATTTTGGTTGTCTGTTATGGTCTAAACTCGTCAGTGTAGCTCGAAAGTTCGACTACATAAAACGTATATTCCGCCGTTCATAATTTTATAAGCGCAGTTTTTATTCATTTTACATTCAAAAATGGATGGAAAAAAAGGTTCGCGACAAACAAGAAGCAGTGATAATGTACGGAAATCTCGACCAAACAAAAGGAAGGGTGTTTTTAACCCCAACTTGGCCGAAACGGAAACTGAAAGTTTCAGCATGTCTGCGAAGAAACTGAAAAATAATATTGATATGACTGTGAATCAAAGTCCTAATATTGAATATCGGATTTTGAACTTTTGGGTTCTGTTTGCTGCTATTTCAAATTTACTGAAGTGCAAAACGTGTAATGGAAATATTACATTTGAAACGGCAAGTGCAAGAGGACTAGGCTTCAAAATCGTTGTGAAATATGACTCATGTGCAGATAATTTGATACCATCTTCTCCTTTTTTGGAACATTCGTATGAAATAAATCGTCGATTTATATTCACCATGCGAGTTCTCGGCATAGGATTGGCTGGAGCACAAACATTTTGCGGACTTATGGACATGCCAAGGTTTCTTACCGAGACTACATATTCAATAATTTTGAAAAGTATTTATGAGTCTGCGAAAACATGTGCAGATGTAATATTTAAAAAAGCCGTACGAGAAGAAATTGAAGATACACCTAATGCAGAAGGCGATGCAACTCCTCAATTAACAGTTTCCGGAGATGGATCCTGGAGGAAGCGAGGATATACGTCGTTGTTCGGAGTCACATCGGTCATAGGCTACTACAGTGGAAAAGTACTTGATCTTGTGGTAAAAAGTGCGTATTGTAAAATGTGTGAATCGTGGAAACATAAGCTAAATGATGCGGACTACGAAGAATGGTACGAAACACACGAAGATAACTGCAGTGCAAATCACGAAGGCTCCTCGGGAAAAATGGAGGTGGACTCCATTATCGAAATCTTCAAGCGTTCAATAGAACAATATAATGTCCTGCACCGTTACAATATTGGAGACGGAGATTCGAAAACGGACACTGGGCTAGTAAATTGTCATCCTTATGACGACGTAGAAGTTATAAAAAAAGAATGCATCGGTCACGTCCAAAAGCGTATGGGATCCCGCCTTCGTAATTTAGTAAAAAAAAAAGCTTCGTGGTAAAGGACAGCTGAGACGAAAATTTATTGACACGCTCACTGTGTACAATGGACTTGCTATTCGACGCTATTCTGCTTCTGTTCACGATATGCATGACGCAATATGGGCGTCCTTCGATCATTACAGTTCAACCGATGCAAATCCACACCACGAGAGATGTCCAACCGCACAGTGGGGCAGAATCCCAAAAAGCTGGCCAAAAGTCAAATTTTTGAGTTGTATATATTCGTCTATATATGTTCAGATCTTGTTTACTGATAGTCCTAGCACGAAATTCCGGACCGGGCAGGTTTATACCTGCTCTACGGTCGCCTCGACATCAGTCGACATTCAGCCGCCGTTCGGTACGCATTAAACAAGCGTACGCGTCGAAAAATTCTTGCCTGTTTCGAAGTGCTGTGAAACGGACGAATCTGTCTCAATTTTAATTCTGCAAAATGGAAAAACTTTCTGAAGGTATGCAGAAAATATAAATATGTACAGTTATTGCTTATTTTATGTTTGAAATATCTAAATTTTGCAACAAGTAAACATAAAAAATTATACATTTTTTTTCGAAAATCGATTTTCTAAAGTAGTTGTAAAAATGTCTTCGCGAGTCTCGACCTTGTTTCAACAAGAAACTGATAGTTTACAGTACTAAATATAATATACTAAAAAACTGGCTGCTCAGGAGTGCTCAACGAATAGTTAGACTAATTTTTAGGGAGAAATACGTGGCGCGACATTAACGGACGTGTGAATGTAATCCATTGATTATTACGTTACAGCGCGTTGGTATATTTTCTGTCTATTAACATAGATTAATATTTATTTATCAATTCCATTTGTAGTATGTTCATTGATTGATTAATATTCATAGATCATTTAAATTTTAATACAGTAATTTATTATTCTAAATGTACGCTTTACGAAAATCTCAACATTTTATAAAATATTCCTGCAAGAACTCTCAGTAGCTAGAACTGTGTTTCCCCCATGTTTGTACGGCGTAACGGTTTTCGGCAGTAAAAGCTCACAACTCAAAAGTGGCAAGCTCGTGAAGAGGAAGTGAAAAAGATTGTGAAAGTACGCAAGGAAGACATACAGACTCAATTTAAGACAACACTGGGGCTTATCGTTGATCGACCAAAGCCAGGATATGGCAGCTCAAACGATGGAAATACCGCCCGCCGCTTTTTCGAAAATGCTAATATATCTGCTGAAATAACAGGAGTCGATGAAAATTTAATTCACCGATTTCATGTTATTTTGCAGGCAATTTCGAGCGGGTATGATATAGACGAAGAAAAATTCAAAGACTATTGTGTAAAAACTGCCCGTTTATTCGTTGCTTTATATCCATGGTATTACATGCCAACATCTGTGCACAAAGTGTTGATGCACGGAGTAGAAATTGTAAAATATGCCCTTTTACCGATCGGACAACTTTCTGAAGAGGCCCAAGAGTTACGCAATAAGGACATAAAGAACTACAGGTTACATCATTCAAGAAAATGCTCTCGAGAATCGAATATGAGAGACATTTTCTATAGGCTCTTAGTATCATCAGATCCATTTCTCTCAAGCATCAGGAAATTGCCCCAGAGACCGCCGAAATCTTTACATAAAGAAGCTATAGAAATGTTAAAACAACCTGAAGTCACCAGACAAGAGATAAGGAACGATTCCGATTTGGATACAAGTGGGTCAACATCAGAATCCGAATCGAATGATTCCAACATTGAAGATGACATACAAGATTTTTGTTACTAGAAGTAAATAACAGATATTTGATTTATTGCAAATTTTGTACTCAAGAAATTGTTCAAAAATAAAAACATGGCTCAAGAGATTTTCTACTCATTTAAACCTAAAAATGTTATGAAACATTTTCTATTAAAAAATATTTAAAAATTGAAAATTTTTTTGGAATCGTCTATATATCGCGTCTGCTATTTTGAAAATTAACATTCCTATAACAAATTCGTAATCAGCGATCCCAAAAACCCTTAAGAAATATGATTGGGTATTTTTTACTGAATTATTTGACTAATTGGTTGAATTATGTCCGCCATTTTGGGTCCGCCATTTCGAAAATCGTAATTCTGATAACAGCTTCGTATTCAGCGACCCCGAAAACCCCCGAGAAGAGAATTGGAGATCATTTTGGACAATTTCCGAATTTTGGCCAGCTTTTTGGGATTCTGCCCCACTGTGTGTTCGTATCAACGAGCTCAGGCAAGAAACGAGGCTTTCCAACACGATTACAAACCACTTCCATCGAATGTATTGGATGCCATCAGAGCTATATACAACGAACTGAGTAAGGAAACTTTACTCGAAAGATGCGTCGGTGGCTTCAATCCAAATAACAACGAAAGATTTAACCAACTTATTTGGAAAATCAGCCCAAAAATCGTCTCAAGTGGAGCAATCATTGTACATTTAGCAGCTTATATTGCCGTTGCACTATTCAACGAAGGTTCAAAATCGTTATTATTTTATTTGAACTCAATCGGAGTGAGCTGTGGACACAACGCGCACGAATACGCTGATAAAATGGACGAAGCACGGATTGCACTGGCAGAGAGAGACGTGCGGCCGAGAGCACTCGTGAAGGAAGAATGTTACGAAGGCAACACCAAATTTCCGTTTTGCAAGCGGCATCGTCGGCGGAAGAACTTCTGTATGGGCCCGGAATAGATGACTCTATGGAAGTTTACAAAAAAAAATATTTTCCTCGTGTAAACTGAAATTGAAACTTTAAACGCGTTTTTCTCAAAATGGCATTTCTGAAGTCGGTGAGCAAGATTACTCGAACACTAATGAACCGATCTTCTTGAAATTTTGCAGGCTTATTTAATACATAATAATGTAGTCTTTAATCGTTCGATTTTTTTTTCGAGAAAAAGGGCCGTTTTATAGCCAAAAAACAGCCGTTTTTTTCGTTAAAATCGAACCATTAACTTTGACTGTCCGCCATTTTGTGAAAAATGAATATTTTTTAAAATCCTTCGATTAAAGACTAGTTTATACTTATATTTGACTAAATCCATCCGCATTTTTTTTTCAGATGATCCACTTCGCCGCAATGTTGGTCACCGCAAACCGTATATATAAAAACATCATTTCATTGACGACCATTTGCCACTAAACAATATAATATTTTTCAATAAAAAAATTACTGAAAGTTCTTCCAGATGTTTTCTTTAAGATGGTATATTGATCGATTAAAAAAGTTTTGTAGTTTTCTTTAAAAAAATTCGTGAAAAAGGCCTTTTTTTTGTGGTACAAGTGGGGGTAACGCCTTAAGGATGTTAAGTCCCTATGAAACATGTTAATGTTAATTGTTCAATAAATAGCTTCTTAATCGTCATCAAATTTTTGCACGACCTCCTGGATACTTCATGTAAATACATACAAAATTTTCAGAATTCTATCATCATTCCTCCTTAAGGGTTGACCTCCTTAAGGGTTGAAATAAAAAATGATGAGAAAATTCTGAAAATTTGGTATGTTTTTGTATGAAGTATTTAAGAGGTCGTGTTAAAATTTCACAACGATTAGGAAGCTCGTTATTAAAAAATTAACATTTTGTTAAGAACAATTTTTAGAAGAAATAAAAGAAAAATTATTAACAAACTTCGTTTTGTTTACGTTGCTTTAATTATATTGTAGATATTACAAAATTTAGAGGTAAAAAAAAAACTTATTGCAAAGTTAGATCAGTTTCCATAAGACAGCATTTAATTTGTGAATGTTAATTGTTCAATAACGAGCTTCCTACTTGTCGTGAACTTTTTACACGACCTCTGAAATACGTCATATAAAAGCATACCGAATTTTCAGAATTTTATCATCATTTGCGATTTGGGACTCAACATGCTTAACGGTACGAGATATGAAAAAACTTCAAATTGCAACAATGTTTATTTTTTCGTGTACTATACACTGGAGAAGAGAATGATGCAGTTAGCAACAAATTTCATATTGTTTATTGCAAAAATGCAATTTGTTCAACCGTATCTCCGACAATTTTTAATCGATTGGGATGCAAATTTGCATACATGTAGAGAATGGAAAAGTGCGGAAACGGATTTTTTCTTTTTCCGATATCTCACAATTAAGGGGTTGCAACTGCCCGTCGATTTTATTGCCGAAAGCATCTTATACTCAGCTAGTCTTTTGGTATTTTGGTCTAAATTCACGTCAATATACGTTCGTGTTATGACGCAATTGCATATTTGTAACATTCCAGCCCCTCCCCCCCAGCGGTCTCCCTCTCGAAAGGCAAACGGTCAAAGTTCTTACCGTGCGGCATGGAAGAACGTTTCTAGAAATAAAAATGGGTTACAAAGGAAGTACAATCAGTCAAAATAGTCGATACACATTTTCTCGTTGTCGAAATAAAAATAAAGTTCGAAGGGAAAAAATGTTGTATTTTTCGACTACTAGACGTTCATGATGATAACGATGAGTACAGCAACAAATGGCGTGTTGTTTATTGCAATAATTCGTGAATTACCTGTGAAAAATCACTCTTCATTTTCCCACTCATATGGGCAGAAGCAAGGGAAAGCAACTGGATTACAAGTGTATATTTACGAAGAAATTCCACTCCGCCCACCGTATCGAAGGCATTATCTGCAGAGGTTACAGCGGTTTTGGGTTGCCGCTGCAACTCATGAACAGAATGATGCAAACATTTTTATCAGCTTATAACGCAGCATAATTCAATCTTTATCTTTAACTTTAATTTCACAAACAGCGGAACCAATGAACGAAAGAAATAAATCTTCGCAAAGAGCGACTACGGTGCAAAGAGCGACTCTTATGATAACCTTGAAATCGCCTTATTAAAGATTAATAGCAGTTCTGGTAATAGCGTGTGTCGTCGTTGTTTTTTTCGTGTGTATTTATCAATTGGGTTTCGAGTCATATAAATCCACCAACGATCATTATTGCTGCAGTTACGACGGAGAAGCCAGCCATACATTTTGAGTTCGAAATACAAATAAAAATGTACGTTAATGCGGTGAATGTTATTCAACTTCTATCCATAGCGATAAGTGCTATGAATTTGCCTCGCACTCCAATCATCAAACAGAAAAAACAGTTCAGTAAGGATCTAGAAATCATGATCATTGAAGATATGGATCAACCTATGAAAATGGAAGTCGAAACGGGTTTGGATTTTCTGTCACCAAATGAAATTCATGAAGCAGCCGTAATAGAAGATGACAGTGAAGGAGATTGGCGCGGACAACGATACCTAGATCCAAAAATTGATGAAAATGTATGTACCCAAGATAGAGAAGAATTGAGTTACGAATACAAGACAAGAACTGTAGATTACTGGAGATCCGGGGCAGATGGGAATAGAAAGTTATCATCTGTTCAAACGAAATTCAAAAAGGTCAAATCAGTGTCGTAGTTGCGCCGGTGGGCCCATAGTATAAATAAGGGTGGCACCTACAAAGAAAAGTTTACAAAGATAGCTCACTACACGTTAAACAATTTTAATGATGCTTTGGACAGAAGGCTGCCTGTCCATGATATAGATCTTCGACGATGGGCCTTACGTGCACGAGAAATTGTAGAAATACCAGCCGTAAATTTCCAAGCACCCGTTTCTTGGCTAAGGACATTCAAAAACCAACATGGAATTGTGTCACGGAAGATTACTAGATATGTAACAAAACAACAATTATTAAACGCTGATACACTTCAAAACAAAGCTATCGAATTTATAGAAATGGTGAAAGTCAACATAGCCAACATTAGGGCTGAAAACACATTTAGTTCTGATCAGAATGGATTCAATTTAGAGCTACATACAGGCCGCACATTGGCGAAAGAAGGGCAGAAATCCGTTGACGCAGTCGTGCAATCGAAAACATCAACAACACACAGTTATACTGTACAGCCTTTGGTTTCTGCGAGTGACAAGCTTTTGGCACCTATGTTAATCGTTTTGAACGAACCTACCGGCAAATTTGGTCCTCGAGTGGAACAAACTATGTTCAGAGCCGAAAATATATTGCTATTGGCTTCGAAATCTGGAAAATTGATGACTAATCATTTCAAGCGATGGTTCCAAGAAGTATAAATTCCCAATACGGGTCCAAAATCGGTAATACTTCTGGATTCTTAGAGCGGTCAATGTCCAACTGCATTTAAAGAAATGGATATGCAAGGGAAAGATATTAAAGTTTTAACCATTCCAGCAGGTAAATATATTCCACCAGTTTCATTAGTTCTGTAGACAATCAATTCTTTAGATAATTAGTAATTCTTGCAGGTACGACTGGAATGATACATCCCCTTGATGTTTATGGCTTCCGTGTATGGAAAAACTTCGTCAAACACTTTTCAGACGCAGTAATATTATACAATTACGATGTCAATCTGCATTTGAGAGACAATATTGTTAAATTACAATCTCTTACACACAACCAGTTTTCTTCTCCACGGTTTGCGAATCTTTTCAAATATGCGTGGTACAAAAGCGGGTACGAAGAAGAAAGACCACCAAACTTCGAAAATCCGGTAGAATTTTGCTTTTCACAAAATGTACCGATATGCGATATATGCGGCGAAGCAGCTGATATCACTTGTTCGTGGTGTAAGAAATCTCTTTGTTTCAAACACTTTTATCATGACTATCATTATTGTAATAAGTATAATCCATAAAAAAACATTTCCTAAATGAGTGAGCGTGAGAACAATTTTCCCATTGTGTTGTAATCTTCAAAAGCGGTACGTGGTGGCGGACAATTTCTTCGTAAATATACAATTTTAAACCAGTTGCTTCCCGAAGCACGAAGTCAGTCCGTGATTGCGATCCTTGCCTCTGCCCATATTAGTGGAAAACTGAAGGGTGATTGTTCACAAGTAATTCACAAATTATTCCAATAAACAGCACGCCATTTATTGCTGTACTCATCATTATCATCATGAACGTCTAGTAGTCGAAGAATACAACACTTTTTCCTATCGAACTTTATGTTTATTTCGGCCCGTTCACGAGCTATAGAAAGAACGAAGTTGTTGAGGGTGCGTTGACCCCTTAAGAGTGTCGTTCCGCCAAAACGAGAAAACGTGTATCCACTCTTTTGACTAATTGTACTTTCTTTGTAACCCATTTTTATTTCTACAAAATTTCGTCCACGTCGCACGGTAAGAACTTTGATCGTTCGCCTTTCGAGAGGGGGGCCGCTGGTGGGGAGGGGCTGGAATGTTACAAATATGCAATATCGTCATAACCCGAACGTATATTGACGTGAAATTAGACTGAAATGCCAAAAGGCTAGCTGATAATATGATGCTCTCGGCAAAGAAAATCGATGGGCAGTTTCAAACCCTTAATTGTGAGATATCGGAAAAAGGAAAAATCCGTATCCACACTTTTCCATTCTCTACATGTATGCAAATTTACATCCCAATCGATTATAAATTCTCGGAGATACGGTTGAAAAAATTGCATTTTTGCAATAAACAATATGAAATTTGTTGCTATCTGCATCGTTCTCATCTCTAATGTATAGTACACGAAAAAAATAAACCTTGTTGCAATTTGAAGTTTTTCCATATCGCGTACCGTTAAAACGTTATCGACGAAAAACGAAAGACACCCCAATTTTCGAGGGAGCTTTTCAACCCTTAAAAGTCGGGTTCCGCCGATATAAAAAAGTACGTGTCGCCTATTTTTATCCATTCTACAAGCATGCCGATTTTCATCGAAATCGGAGACATCGACCTCGCAACGTTTCCTTGTCAGTAATAATAATTTTAAATACATGAAATATGTCTGCGACATCAATTTTTTTATTTAGTACAGAAATACCCCGATATCAAATCAATATTTAGTAATTATTACTAATTAAGAGAATAAGAAGAAATAATATTCGTTGTTAATTATCGTGACCAAGTACTGCTATGGTACTGCTCTGGTGGAGCATGCCGTACCAATACTCGTACCTACCACGGACGTACGTACAGTACCGGTACAGTATCAGTACGTCGTCCTGAGTACGCCACAACCCCATCGTACCAGTATGACGAGTAATTATTACTAATTAAGAGAATAAGAAGAAATAATATTCGTTGTTAATTGACCTGACCAAGTACTGCTTTGGTACTGCTCTGGTGGAGTATGCCGTACTAGTACTCGTACCTACCACGGACGTACGTACAGTACCGGTACAGTATCAGTACGTCATCCTAAGTACGCCACAACCCCACCGTACTAGTACAACGAGGGTACGGTCCTGATATGTGTTACTATCGTACCGGTACCGTACTAGTAACGCGTACAATTCCACTGCGTAGCAGTATCGTACTGGTACCGCACGCATACGCAGTAGGGTACAATCTCGGTACGCCGTACGATAGTAAGCTTGGTTATCTGGGTACCTAGATAACCAAACGTATACAGGATACCAGCGTAGTCGTAGCTTCACGGTACCGCCACCGTGGAGGTACACCGTACTGCAGTATAGGCGCGGTATGCCGTACCGGTACCGTGGAGGCACGCCTACTGCAGTACATTTCCGGTATGCTGTACCGTTACGGTGGAGGTGCAGCATACCGGTAAATGGACGGAAAGAAAAAATGTGTTTCCCTCTATTCTTCCGGGACATGGTCAGTAGGGCATGGTCCATACATGTTATACGAGGCGTGTTTTGAATCAATAAACGGCTTCTCAACGTGCGATTGAGAACACGATTAGCCTGGACCAATTCATCAAGAAATTTTGAATACTAATTGTTAGCGGCGTTAAGGGGAGCGTTCGTAAAAGCCCGCCCTCAAAAGGGCAATAAGTGGCGCGGATGCTGGCGTCCAGTCGACAACAGCCCAGCGTGCGCGTGCGCGCGGCGTTTCCGTGCGCAAAGCCGATTGGCGAAAACGGGAGTCGGAGTGCGGATGCGATAGCGAGTGGACGTGTTATGGAGCTGTTCACCACGTGGTTAGTTCGGGCGCGTCCTACCTGACATTCGCGCGATGTAATCGACATCTGTATGCTTGATCGCGGGTTCGTAAGAATAAAATTCGCGTGAACTTGCGATGGTCGCGTAATCGCGTTCTATTAGGACGATGCCTAAGAGTACCGTAATGTCATGGTACGTATAACTTAACCGTTCATTGAACGTGCGCTGTCCTTACAATACTTGTACAGTAGAGGTACAGTACAAGTACAATAGATGCTAATAAATGTCACTATATGGGTACAGTAGATGTACTGCACTGATACCGTGAAGGTACTGTACAAATACAATAGATGCTAATAAATCTCACTATATGAGTACAGTACCCATACGTCACTGGTAACGTGGAGGTACCGTACAAGTACAATATATACTAATAAATGTCACTATATGGGTGCAGTAATCGTACAGTACTCGTACCGTGGAGGTACCGTAGCCGTACAGTACTAGTACGGCGGACATACGTCGTATCGATACTGTGGCGGTACAGCGTACCGAACAGCGTATCGCTAACGTATCAGTACCGTACGCACGTACGTGGTAGCCAAAGTGCCGATACGGCGTACTCCACGTGAGCCGTACATCTGCGGTACGTGGTTATCTGGGTAGTTCGAGGTTCCCGGGCATAATTACCGAATATGGATAAGATAGGCAGCATGTGTGCCGTCTACGACGCTGCTATGAATGCACAGCTTAATATTTAGTGACCTTGCTTTTCGCACAAATTTGCTACCCACGACATTAATCATATTGTAACGGCACTGTGAATCATTATTTTCACGTCACCAAGAGTGAGTTCGATAATTAGTCGTCGCGTACTTATTTTTTCAGCTCCGTGGTAGCATTTACTTAGCAGATATTAATAATGTACTGAAAAATGATCGAGAATTGTCCATAAGCGTAATGCAAAAGCCCACGAGATACGTCGAGTTTTTGTTTAACAAAACGATGCTGCGGATCAAATTCAAACTGCACAGGCTGATAAGGAGTATAAACTTTCAGGAAAATTTCAGTTTGGTGGTAGCATCTCGACCTGACCCTATAACAACCTTAATATATAATTCAGGCCTCAAATTTTATATTTCTTTGTAATTATTATTTCACCTGCTTTTGTTAAAAGAGCCATTGAGGATAGGCAACCGAACCAAAATCGAAGGTCGTGCTTGCCGCGGTAAGTGTCCTCTAAATTGATAACAAAGTTATCGATTATCAAAATCGATCAGTGTCGTTGCCTGCTATTTGTCGAACCTAGACATCTCGATAACAGGAAAATGAGACAGGGCAAACGGCTTACGCCGCAAGGCACAATCGTACGCGACATGCATGAAATGTATAACTAAACGACATCATCGGTTGACGAAAAGGGGCATATGATGGAAGAATACTGCTTCGAACTTTCTGTAAGGGATTGTGTGCTACGAAAAAATTCATCGAAAAAACATCACGCGCCACTTTTGTTGAAGAAATGAATGTGATTTCCAATTTTGCAATGCCATTGTATATTCGGCGAAATTTGAAGACGAGAAAATTCTTCGTTCCGGATTTGGCCACTGGTGTTTCGTATGCCTTCGTTCATTGGGTTTAATATTTTCCTTTATTATATAAAAATCATGATTTTACATACAGGCCTTGAACTAAAAGGGGTGGAGTTGGCTGGCTCAATACGCTTGTATTGAGCCAACCAACTCCACCTACTTGATTCAAGGCATGCGTATCACGCCATTCTCGTGTACATGCGTGTGCGTGTGTATAGTCTCACTGAATATTACTCGTGATAGGAAAGTAGCGAATAAAATGGTTATTTAATACTTTTTAGAGTTTGAGACTCTGATCGATTGAGGCTTGGTGAATTTATTTTTACTGAGAAGATAGCAATATATACTTCGAAAATGTAACCGGTGCGCTGATATAGTGTTTAGCGTGGTTCCGCCTAAACCGGGACATCGGGAGGTCGCGGGTTCAAATCCTAGTCTTGTAGTCTCGGAGAAAAATAAATACGAGCGCGACGTTGCTTCAGTTGCACACGGATGTTACGCGCGCGGACTGGTACGTGTGTGTATGCATATAAGTAGTATGTCGATGAAAGTTCTAACTCCGGTCCTCTGAGAGGGGGTGCGGGGCCGGGGTTCACGCGGGGAGGAGGATGACGTCACGCGCGGAAGGGGTTGGGGATGAGGAGTAGGGGTCGCCATAGCGGCCCTAACGGGTGCACGCGGGGAAGGGGAGTCTGCGGAGCGGCTGACGGCACGCGGGGAGGGGGAAGTCGTTAGAGCAGAAGTTCAAGTTGGTTGACCGGGTTGCTTAGAGATACAAAGCGTTCGGATTACATGTATGCATAAGAGAGAGCGAGAATGAGCGATCGGATCGCATGCATGTAGAGATAGAGCGACTCCTCTGCATGCATAAAGACATATACATTTAACTTTAGCAATTCGACGATTATAGCGGTTGGGTTTCTTTGGGTGGAATTCTAAACCAACCCAATCACTACGAACGTCCTCGGACATCGATCGAATGTCTTCGAACATCTATTGAACGCCTTCGAATATCTCACGAATGACTTCGAACGTCTCACGAACGTTTTCGAGCGTCCCTTAAACGTCTCTTGAATGTCTCTCGAACCTTTCACCAGCGTCTTCGAAAGTCTCACGAATATAGTTTAATATTTTATGCTGGAAATGTGAAAATAATTCGAAAGTTTTGGAGCAGATTCTGCACATTGGTAGAAACCATTATGCCAACATATGTAGGTAAAAGGCATTGTAAAAACGTCGATTCAGCATCATGTGTCATCTCAAGGCCAAAATGCCTAGCACATTCGCGAAAGAATAAAATTAAGCGAACGATATTGCAAGCGCTCCGTGGATACCGTCGAAGAAGTTGATGTCAGCAAAATCGTACAGTCTGTAGATAAATATATAACGAAAAAATGCACACGGCACCAAGGATGCAGTTGTTATAGAAATGGAATATAAAGCGTGGTTGAGAGGTTTCACTTCTTCAGGTTCACACTTTCAGTCAATGTTTGAATTTCCGAGATCGCGGAGTGCCTCGCGCAGAGACATGGCGGACCTCATTAAAAAAAATCTTTGCGAGCAAGGGGCTCAAATCAATACGGTAGAAGAGTATATTGTGTGTGAATAACGATGTGATGAGTATATCGAGTCGTTAGAAGAAAAAAGTCGAATTAAACGGCCACGATTATCGATCGGAAATCGTCAATCATTGGTGGCTCAAATTGCACGACTTGAAGGCTTCAAGAATTCCGAGCATCAACATTTCATACACACGGGTGCTGGACATGACAATCATGGATTTATATGGCGCGAAATTGATACGGCATTCGAGAGTCGTATCGTGACTGGTGTAGTGATAAATCGCGATCACATAGAACCTGAACAAATCCTGAAAGATGCTAGTGATATCGTGCTTTCACACGTGCAAATAATTATTGACAATTATGGTAGTGTGAAAATTAATACCATTTTTAATGGCGAATTTGTGGCGGGTGACAAGCCTGCAAATAAAAGCATTAATACTAAAAACTGTAAACTTTTTAATATGTCTGATTTATGCGAGTGATACGATCAAAGAGTTATTGAATTCATTTCGATGTCACGCGAAGAGTTTCTGGAGCGTGACAGCGGGTGGGCATTGTCGCGAATATATAACTTCACTAAAAATATAAATAAATATAACCCAATGCGCGCGTGATGCCATATAATGTTATCGCGATCAGTAATGCTGAAAAGAGCAGTTGTTAATGTGAAATCGAGTGATCAAGCGTATTTCGCATGGTCAGTAGTCATCCGAGCACTGTCACGTTCTCATGATCGAACGTGACAGTGCTCGGGAATTTTCATAGCCACACTACTCGACAGTGCTAAATCTCCAAGACATTGGGTTTCCAGTGATGCTGAATCAAATAAAAAAATTTGAAATTCATAATGACATTTCAATCCATGTATATGCCACTGAGAACTAGTACTCTTCCAATTCGCGTGAGTGAGCGAAAGAGAGAATTGCACGTCAATTTGCTCTACGTGGAAAATCCGCACCTAAACATCATAAGACATTTCGCGTGGATCAAGAATTTATCAACGCCTGTTAGCTCAAAGTTGAATAAACACACTGGACAGAAATATATCTGTGATAGGTACGCAGATTTGATGTAACTTAATGCATCAAAATAATTATATCGAAACTGAAGTTATTTTTGTTTTCGCAGATGTCTACACTACTTTCATTCGGAGCAAAAATTGCAAGTGCACACTGTGGACTGTGGCCAAATTAACGACTGTGCTGTCCGTCTACCGAACGATGCCAACAAGTGGCTCACTTTTAAACACTTCTATCATAAGGAGCGACTTCCATTCGCAATATACGCCAATTTTGAGTGCGTTCTTGCGAAAATGGATGAACGAAACATGTACCAACACCACGAGGTTCCTAGTATCGCACACTACGTACAGTGTTCATACGATCAATCATTATGCAGATATGAATCGCACCGTAGTAACGATTGCATTGCATCGTCCGTCGAAGAACTAAAACGTGCAGCTTTGCATGTGAAAGATATTTTATCTTCAAATATCCCCTTGGTACAGTTACCATTCGACGAGGAGCTTAAATTTCGAAGCGCGATTAAGTGTCACATATGTGAAAAATATTTTGCTCAAACTGATACACGAGTTCGCGATCATTGTCATTTAACTGGGCGTTACAGAAGCCCCGCCCATTCGAATTGCAATCTAAATTACAAACAATCTTTTTTCATTCCGGTAGTTTTTCACAATTTGTCCGGCTATGTTGCGCCTTTTATAATTAAGGAAGTAGCCACCGCGTTCAAAGGGAAAACTTGCGTGCTTCCAGTAACAAAAGAAAAATATATTTCGTTTACGAAAACTGTTCAAACTACTACCGAAGAAAGAAAAAACCAAATTCAATTACGTCTCATCGATTCATATAAATTTTTTACCACAAGTCTTGAGAAATTGGCATCATTTTTAACGACGGCCAAACTGAAAATTTTACGTTCACAATTTGATGGCCTACCGATGTATGACTTTACATTATTAACACGAAAAGGGGTCTTCCCGTACGAATACGCTGACCATGTCAGCAGATTGGAAGACACGCGTTTGCCACCACGCGACTCATTTTACAGTGCTTTGACCGGTCAAACGTTTAGCGCCTGCGAGTACGTTCACGCTGAGAGTGTCTGGCAGCGGTTTTCCATTCAAACGCTTGGTGAATATAGCGATTTGTATTTGAAGACGGATGTCTTGTTCTTAGGAGATATTGTTGAAAATTTCCGTGATACGTGTATTGAAAGTTATGGGCTCGATCCGGCGTATTATTACACTCTTCCAGGGTATACTTGGGACGCCATGTTGAAATATACGCACATTACGTTTGAATTATTGACTGACACTGACATGATTTTATTCATCGAGTGAGGTATACGCGGAGTTTTAAGCCAATGTTCAAACAGATATGCACATGCTAATAACAAGTGCATGCAATCGTACGATCTATTGAAATCATCATCATACCTGATGTACTTCGATGTGTGACAGCCGATGATGATCGATTGTCGCGACAATCGATTATCAGTGGAGAAGGGGGGGGGGGGGGGGGGGGTAATTAGACGTGGAAGGGAGAAAGAGAGCGCCGAGCAATCGGCAAGGACGATCCTCGTCCTTCTACCACGGGACGCCGAACGGCGAGGCGAACCCTCGAGCGATTGCGAAGTAGACCGCGAAATCAAACGATCGGGGACCGCCAAAACGCTTATCTTGCCCTGTGGGCCATTCACGTGCATTATTAAAATCACGAATATCTAATCCCAGTACGCGCAGTCCTACGTGATTTCGGACCATACCACTCTGGATTCCCACACGTCCCGCCCGACCGGGGTTCGAATCTCGTCGACGAAGAGATCGCCGCATGCGCGACGATTTCACCCGCATGGATGGCAGCGGCCAGCGGCTGCGCGAGTCGCTGAGTCAGAGTACGCAAAATGGCGGCGCTCGCGCCGGAGCGTGGGTCGTGGACGTCGCGGACGCGGCGGAAACGCGGGACACGTCGGGAGGGGGGTCGTCACGGGCGCGTGAGACAACGCGACCCGAGAGTGTGCCGAAGCTTCCCGAAGCACACAATCGTGCCAACCTCGACGACACATTCTGTGCGGCGTTGCACGAGGCCGAGGCGACTGAGGATCTGCTACAACGGCTCATGGCGCGTATGGCGGTGAACGCGCAGCCGCGAACGGAAGCTCCGTGCCTGGATCGAAAACATCGAATCGATGCAGCGGATTCACCGGTGCCCGGACGAGTATGCCCGCGCGACGGCGCGAATGCATCTCCCAGCGGGACCACGAGATTGGCACAGGGCTCGGGCAACGTCGCTTCCAATCCGCGAGCAACGTTCCTTCCAATCCTGGCCGCTTTTCTGTACCGCCTTCCGCCAGACGTTCTGTGCAGCGGAGAGTACGACAGCAAAGTGGCATAAAATGTGCCAACGGGTCCAAGGTAAGGGCGAATCTCTTGGGGCATATTTTCACTCTAAAACGCGCCTACGCCTGGCGGTGGGTCTCGATCTGAGGGACACGAAGAAGCAGGTTTTGAACGGGCTGTCGTCGCGCGAACTGTGCGTATCCTTGCTCGCGAGGCCACACTACAGCCTGGAGGACATCCTTCACGACAAAGTCGCGAACGATCCGGCACTGAGTACGTGGTCGGAGAGATTCCCAGCGGCACGAGGGGCCCCGCCCACGATCGATAGCCGAGCCCGCCACCGCCAAGCTGTCTGATCGAGGAAACTGGCGAACGCGCGCAGCCGGTTTTTGAACGACCGGGGACGTCGAGCTTACCCTCTCGTAACGCCTCAGGGGCATCAAGGTGCTACAACTGCAACGGCTATGGGCATCTGTCGCGGGATTGCGGGGAGCCGTGGAAGGTCGAAACTTGCCAGAAGTGCGTTAAAAGGGGTCACACTCGGAGGAACTGCGCTGCTCCGACCCATGTGGCCCAAGTGCACTCGCTATTCGAGAACGAGTTGACAGGTGCTGTGGACAATTACATGAAAACGGTAAAAATTGCGAACAGTGAAAAGCGAGCGATGATCGATCCGGGTAGTACAGAGTGCACGCCGACAGCGACGCGAGTGCTCGTGGACGGACACATTACTCACAGCGACCGAGCTCAAGCCATTTGGACCGGCGGACTGGCGCGTGACATCCCCGGGGATGGTAAAGGCCGATGTGGTAGTGGACGGAGTGCTGGTGCCGAGCATCTTATTGCGGGTAGTGCCGGACGCTACCCAGCATGTCGATGCCATAATTAGACGGTCGTACACCGAGAAGTCGTACGTAGAGGATTTGAAAAGCGGTAACGAACTGCGCTTCCACTACAAGGAAGATGCGATGCATCTTATGAGCGTCGTTAATGGCGAGGATGCCGGAACAGCAGTGGAGCCGGCGCACAGTGGGGCAGAATCCCAAAAAGCTGGCCAAAATTCGGAAAGTGTCCAAAATGATCTCCACTTCTCTTCTCGAGGGTTTTCGGGGTCGCTGAATACGAATCTGTTATCAGAATTACGATTTTCAAAATGGCGGACCCAAAATGGCGGACATAATTCAACCAATTAGTCAAATAATTCAGTAAAAAATACCCAATCATATTTCTTAAGGGTTTTTGGGATCGCTGATTACGAATTTGTTATAGGAATGTTAATTTTCAAAATAGCAGACGCGATATATAGACGATTCCAAAAAAAATTTCAATTTTTAAATATTTTTTAATAGAAAATGTTTCATAATATTTTTAGGTTTAAATGAGTAGAAAATCTCTTGAGCCATGTTTTTATTTTTGAACAATTTCTTGAGTACAAAATTTGCAATAAATCAAATATCTGTTATTTACTTCTAGTAACAAAAATCTTGTATGTCATCTTCAATGTTGGAATCATTCGATTCGGATTCTGATGTTGACCCACTTGTATCCAAATCGGAATCGTTCCTTATCTCTTGTCTGGTGACTTCAGGTTGTTTTAACATTTCTATAGCTTCTTTATGTAAAGATTTCGCCGGTCTCTGGGGCAATTTCCTGATGCTTGAGAGAAATGGATCTGATGATACTAAGAGCCTATAGAAAATGTCTCTCATATTCGATTCTCGAGAGCATTTTCTTGAATGATGTAACCTGTAGTTCTTTATGTCCTTATTGCGTGACTCTTGGGCCTCTTCAGAAAGTTGTCCGATCGGTAAAAGGGCATATTTTACAATTTCTGCTCCGTACATCAACACTTTGTGCACAGATGTTGGCATGTAATACCATGGATATAAAGCAACGAATAAACGGGCAGTATTTACACAATAGTCTTTGAATTTTTCTTCGTCTATATCATACCCGCTCGAAATTGCCTGCAAAATAACATGAAATCGGTGAATTAAATTTTCATCGACTCCTGTTATTTCAGCAGATATATTAGCATTTTCGAAAAAGCGGGGGGCGGTATTTCCATCGTTTGAGCTGCCATATCCTGGCTTTGGTCGATCAACGATAAGCCCCAGTGTTGTCTTAAATTGAGTCTGTATGTCTTCCTTGCGTACTTTCACAATCTTTTTCACTTCCTCTTCACGAGCTTGCCACTTTTGAGTTGTGAGCTTTTACTGCCGAAAACTGTTACGCCGTACAAACATGGGGGAAACACAGTTCTAGCTACTGAGAGTTCTTGCAGGAATATTTTATAAAATGTTGAGATTTTCGTAAAGCGTACATTTAGAATAATAAATTACTGTATTAAAATTTAAATGATCTATGAATATTAATCAATCAATGAACATACTACAAATGGAATTGATAAATAAATATTAATCTATGTTAATAGACAGAAAATATACCAACGCGCTGTAACGTAATAATCAATGGATTACATTCACACGTCCGTTAATGTCGCGCCACGTATTTCTCCCTAAAAATTAGTCTAACTATTCGTTGAGCACTCCTGAGCAGCCAGTTTTTTTGTATATTATATTTAGTACTGTACACTATCAGTTTCTTGTTGAAACAAGGTCGAGACTCGCGAAGACATTTTTACAACTACTTTAGAAAATCGATTTTCGAAAAAAAATGTATAATTTTTTATGTTTACTTGTTGCAAAATTTAGATATTTCAAACATAAAATAAGCAATAACTGTGCATAATTATATTTTCTGCATACCTTCAGAAAGTTTTTCCATTTTGCAGAATTAAAATTGAGACAGATTCGTCCGTTTCACAGCACTTCGAAACAGGTAAGAATTTTTCGACGCGTACGCTTGTTTAATGCGTACCGAACGGCGGCTGAATGTCGACTGATGTCGAGGCGACCCTACAGCAGGTATAAACCTGCCCGGTCCGGAATTTCGTCCTAGGACTATCAGTAAACAAGATCTGAACATATATAGACGAATATATACCACTCAAAAATTTGACTTTTGGCCAGCTTTTTGGGATTCTGTCCCACTGTGCGGCGGCCGCAACAGAGGTGCAATCAGCAGCGATCAACCTCGTCGACGTGGTTTCCGGTGGCCAGGACCACCAGATGGCTGTGAGGCCGTTCAGGAGCAGGACACGGGCGCTCCAACCGACCCGTAGACTGCTGAGGGGGACGACGGAGGCGATCCCATGGGTACGCGGCACCGGTGACCGAAGGCCCATCGAGCGAGAGGACCTGGCCGTCGGCAGCGGTCATGCAGGAAAGATTTCGTCGCCGTTGGACCCGCCGTAACGCGCTGCGCCTACCGACCCTCATGAGCAGGAATCGGACGGAGTATCCGTCATATTGGAGAGTAACAAGGAGGAGGCAGCCGTCGCCGAGAAGATAGTCCCCTATCGGTCAGTACAGAGGAGAGAGGACGCCGGCAAAGAGGAGGTCGCGACGCGCTCCAGTATCTTGGTCGTCTGCTGTCTCCTCTTAACGGCGATCGGAGTAGCCCAGCTCGTCTCGACGATGTATTTTGAAACGGAGAGACCATATCCCGGAGAAGCCTATCGCGTACCTCCCACCACGGACAATGCGCGACGCCTCGAATGTACGAGTCGAGAACTTTGCCGCGTGGAACAGTGTAGTTCAGCGGACGAGGTGATTTCGAGTCCTCTCAAGGAGGATGATCGAATCGTTTATCTGTTCGTCGAGCCTGACGAAACGGAATACGAGAGGAGCAGTCTGTCGAACCGTCTACAAATATTTCTGCGCACCGTGTGCCTCCTCCTGTGAGATATTCGTCGAGTATGCGATACTCGTTCGTTGTTCACGAATCTCACCAAACTGCGAACTTTACTCGCGGACGCGATCGTGCAGGCGGACGAATCGATTACGAGGCCGCACCACTTGCTCGAGGACGAGCAACTCCCAGGATGGCCGAATGTGACAGCCGATGATGATCGATTGTCGTGACAATCAATTATCAGTGGCGAAGGGGGGGGGGGTAATTAGACGTGGAAGGGAGAAAGAGAGCGTCGAGCAATCGGCAAGGAAGATTCTCGTCCGTCTACCACGGGACGCCGAACCGCGAGGCGAACCCTCGAGCGATTGCGAGGTAGACCGCGAAATCGAACGATCGGGGACCGCGAAAGCCTTTATCTTGCCCTGTGGGCCATTAACGTGCATTATTAAAACCGCGAATATCTAATTCAAGTACGCGCCATCCTACGTTATTTCGGACCATACCGCCCTGGCTTTCTACACGTCCCGCCCCGGCACCTTATCCACCCAGCCCTAGTACGCCCGACCGCGCGGGTCGGGTTGCGCTGAGCCGGCGTAAGTGCCTATAACAGATGTGAAAAACTTGAATGGATGGGCAATGTGTTAACCTTTGCCTTATGCTGATTTTCAATGGACGACGACACATAGAATTTTGACGTATTATTCATAGCGCTATATTTGTTTGTAGGCTACGTTCTCGAAGTCGATCTTGAATATCCGCAACGTTTGCATGATTCGCATAGTGACCTGCCGTTTTGTCCGACCCGCGATAAACCACCTGACAATCGCGAAGAGAAATTGCTCGCAACCATATGTGATAAGAAGCGTTACGTGATACACTATCGTAATTTGCAGCAGCGTATGCGTCATGGACTGCAAGTAACGAAAATACACAGAGTTTTAAAATTCACTGATTCCCCCGGTTGCGTTCGTACATCGAATTGAATACGGAGTTTCGCACACGTGCTACAAATGATTTCGAGAACAAATTGAATAAATTAATGAATAATGCAGTATTCGGCAAACCGATGGAAAACGTGCGAAACCGTGTGGACGTGAAGCTTGTAACAAAGTGAGAGGGACGGTATGGGACAGAGAAAATGATTGCTAAACCAAATTTTCACAGTCGAAGTATCTTCTCGGAAAATTTTATTATGATCGAATTGCGAAATCTGGAGGTAAAATTTAACAAGCCGATATATGTGGGGTGATGTATACTCGACATATCGAAGAGATGTTTATACGAGTTTCACCATGAATTCATGATTCCGCTGTATAAGCAACACTGCAAGATCATGTATACCGACACCTATAGTCGCATATACCACATCGAATCTGACGACATTTACGATGATAGGAAACGTAACATTGACAAATTTGATACGAGCGATTACCTGATAGAAAACGTGTACGGTTTACAATTAGTCAACAAGAAAGTGCTCGGTCTCATGAAAGATGGAAATAATGGTATAGTAATGACGGAGTTTGTGGGATTGAGAACAAAAATGTACGCTTTGCGAGTCGATGGTAAAAAAGACACGAAAAAGGTGAAAGGCGTGAAAAGTAATGTCGTCGCGCGAACAATAAGTTTCACTGACTACACTCGCTGTTTACAAGAAGAACATGAAATGACTCGTCAGCAGTCCTGTATAAGATCGAAGCTGCACGAAGTTTCCACTATTTCAGAGTCGAAAATTGCTCTAAGGCCATACGATGACAAGCAGTATATCGTGCCGAAAAGTACGGACACCCTACCATGCGATCATTATAAAATAGCATTGTAAATGTTAGACTCCAGTGTATATATTGTCATAAAATAAAAATGGAAAGGCATAATGAATGTAGTAAAGTAATTTGATATATATGGAAAAATATTCAGGTTATATATAATGCGAGTATGTTAATGTTTACAGGATATAATGATTTATTTTTATAAGGAATGGCGAATTTATACATAAGTAAAATGGTATGCTTACTGTAAATAAACTTTATTAAATTTTCCATATGCTCTATAAAAGTTATTACAATGTATTATTTTTGTGTATCCACGAGTTTTGAGATTTATCCATTCCCAATCCTTTAAAATAAACATCATTGCCCTTTTTGCGAATTATCTTCTCCACGAGATATATGTTTGAATTGGCAGAACATTGCAGTTCGTATACGTAGAATCCTCCGGCTATTGGATTTCCACTTGAGTCCTGGACTAGGTACGTTACTGGATAAGTTTGTTGACGATTTGACGATTTGACACCTTGACGATTTTAAACACTTCGGTGGTCCAATTTGGTGTGAAACATTTTAAAAATATTGTCTTGAATTTGCTTACGCGCACAAAATCATCGACTTTGAATCTTGCAGGATCCGCCATTTTTACGTTGCTGCATAAGGTGATTAAGAGTTTCTCCGCGATCGCAGGAGTAACGTCGATGGGCCTCATGCTAATGGTACGATGCTTTCGAGCATTGTACTTTATAACGAGTTGCGGTAACGCATCGATCCACTTGTAATTACCATTGAATGTAAACATTTTCCACATGTTATTTTTAAGAGTGCGCTTAAATCTTTCGACGACCGAGGCTTTCGTAATAGAATACGTCGAATAATGATTGATCCATTTCTCCCTGATTCGTTGCACGTTTACATTGTAAAATTCTCTTCCTTTGTCGGTTTGAAGATTTTTCGGATATCTACTATGATCCTGTATGATTTTCGCGATCGTTGTGCCCATTGCGTTGCCAGTTTTACTTTTCAGGGGTACGGCCCATGCACACTTGCTCAACACATCGATGACAGTGAGAATGTAATTGTAGCCATTGTTGAAACGTGAATACGGCCGCATTTCGACTACGTCAGCCTGCCACAAATCATCATACCCACGTAAGATGACACGTCTTCGCGGAAAGCTTTTTCTTGTTGGAGCATGTAGTTCCTCCACAAGCTGCATTTCTTCAAACGTTTTTTCTTCTCCGAACATATTGTATGTGTGACGAGACGATTTTTACAAATCTTCCTGCGTTATCAGATTCTGTGTCGGTTACATACTGAATCGTTTTGGACGTATCGTTCATAGTTATTCGAAGCGTATCCGTTAGTCCGATGAGTTTTTTTCTCAAATTCATCCAGGCGATCTGTCGACAACTTGATTTTCATTTCCACGTAACGTTTATTAGCAGCATCGCAATCCCCTTCAGGGCTACGCCTCGTATTATACGCGATCTTGCATCGAAGCCACTAAAGGTTAGACAAAGAGCATTATCACGTGTATAATTTCTTATTAGCCTTGTGCACTGATAGTATGAATTATCCTGCGCTCCAAACGATGTTCCAAATTTAGTGATCGACATCTCGGTATCAATAGTGACGAAAAAATGATCATTATCATCAATGCATAAATTAATTTATCATGAGACCAGCTTCGCGAAGTTCCTTAATAATCGACATTATCTCGTTGTCGTGAGCGTTGTTATCCGCGTGTCGTGAAGCTTCCAACAATCGCAAACGATCGACCAACTTGTTGGGATCATTCCAATGCACATAATCGATTTTGTTGTTACATAACGTCACGGCGAGCAGTATTTCTATACCTCTTCCAGCTTGTCGGTCGAAAGTTATTGGTCCAATTATATATTTATACTTGAAGCCTTTGTTCCCAATACAGGATTGAGTATATTACCACCACGGCGATGTGCATTTGTTGACAACAGTATACTTCTATATTTGTCTCTGTCTTCGTCGGTATATATCGCATCGTCAGGAATTCTCTTAAAGATTAACTCATAGAGTCCAGGGGTTCCCAAGTATTTTATGCCATCGATGAAAATATTATCATTATTACCCACATCGAAACGCTTATCGCCTAACATCATTCCTTCATTGGTAAATTTGACGCCATATACGTAATCCATGCTCGAATTTTTGTCTTGTGAAAGAATAGATGAAATATATTGTTGGTCGAGAGGACCGAAATGTTCTCGCAATGTATTTTGCCCTTCAGCCGTTTGTAATTGACGTTGAACTGAAGACACGAATTATTCGGGCGTTGTCTCAAAAACGTCTTTTTCAACAATGGTGGCTAGTTGCAAGGGTACAGCAGCCATCGACGTATCATCCAGAGATTCCGTTCGTCGCTTGCGTTTCAAATGATTCGGTGTAGAAGTTACGAGCGAATCTTGGAATAATGAACGTGTGCGCTACGTTCCACGTTGAACATCCGTCTCTAGGTCCTTTGCTTCCAACATGCTTAACGTTTCAATTTCCGGGCCAAAAGATTCAACAGTAGATGGTTTTTCAACAATCTGCTTGAGAGGTTCGGTGATTACCTTGAAGTCTCTCCAATGCAAGATCTTCCATTTTTCCAGTCTTCAAAGCTTGATATTTTTTGCGTATTGAGTCGCTTGTTTTCGCAATTTCCCTCGCAATCTTTTTGTCAGTATCAATTGTCGTCAGCATGAAATTATTTGTCGGTCGATGCACCACTGGTGTCTCAATGTCGACTTACTACATCACGGTATTGCAAACTCGTTTAATCCATTTCTATATCGACCACCGGACAATGAGCTATCTTTGTCAATCACCATGAAGCCGTATTTGTGTTCCCAATATTTTTGACATAACACCAGAAAATCTTCATACGACACATCCGTATTTAAATGTTCACTGTAAACATGTTTCAAGTTTGTACGATCTTGCTTAAATGAAATCAGCAGATCGCAGCCCATCGCAAAATACTCTCTTACTGTATTTTGCTTGTCACATGCTACGTCATCGAAAATAAAAATGGAGTTCGGAAGCGCTTCGTGCGGTGGGACAACATCACTATTATTTAAAAATTTTAAATAGCCTATTTCGTTAATCGGTGTCAACAGATTTTCCAAATATTGATATTTTGTATTTGCCTGTTGCAGCGATTTGGAGTATACATATAGGTTCTCAAAACGTACGCTATTTGGACTGTGTATTAAACTTAACAGAATATTGGTTTAGCCATAATTTCAATGACCGTAAATAATACTGCATATCGTTGGTGGCAGCATGTATCCATGCTTGCGTACTTGTTGACCCTCATTACTCTATCGTTGAAATTGGTCACTTGAATCACCATCGCTTGTTGCACGAAACGCATGATTTCTCTCGAGAGAGAAACGCACATTCACACATTCCCCAAAATGCGTCGTGTGAGGAGTATTTATAGCAGTGCACCGGATCAAATCCGCTCAGTATCGAGAATGATCTTGTACCTGTTGAACGACTTCAGTATTCTCCGATTAACGGCACATCAATTACAGTTTATTCCAAAAATTGTTTTGTTACAAAATTTTCATCACTTCGTTGACATATTTTGGGAGAGGCTTCCCGAACACATAAAGGCTGATTCGGAAGTACAGCAATATCGCCGATGCACGCCCCATTGGAATTTACCGGGACAGCTAACACACATTCACGGTCCAATACCGTTTATAAATAATTGTGCCGAATGCCTAAGAGAAAAGGCGACGGTTTGCTAAATCATGCAGTAAATGCTCTTTCGATCGAATTACATATTCCCGGCTACCGATTTTGTGGACCAGATAATCAGTTGGAGCAGAGATTGGCAAGAGGTGATCATGGTATACATCCATTGGATGCCGCTTGTCGCAACCACGATATAGCCTATTCTCGAAGCAATCATTTAGGCGAAAGACACGTTGCGGATAATATACTTGCAACAACGGCACGAAAATGTATTACTGCGAGAGATTCGACTTTTGTAGAGAAAACCGCAGCTACCGCTGTTTGGGCAGCTATGAAAGTAAAAACGAAATTCGGCATGGGAATGATGACAAAGAACTCATCGACAAAGAAAAAAAAATCCGATAAGAAGAGAATGCTGCTGATAGCAAAGCGTGGCGGAATTTTGCCAATGTTACCATTTTTGGGAGTTCTTGATTCACTGGCTGATGGGGCAGCTGGAATAGCAAAGGCTGAGAATGATAGCAAAGCGGCGCAACGTCAACTTTTAGAAATACAACGACATAATCGGGCTATAGAAGGCTATAGGCTCTATCTTACTCCCTACAAGCGTGGACAAGAATCTTCAACTAAGAAAATAAACGCCATAACACGGTAAAAATGCCCATGGGTGTAACAACTAATGTACAATTGGAACGCTTAACCAGACGCATGCGCATACCATTCTTCAGAGGAGTCTTCATGCGCAATAATTTACCAGTTTATAGTGGAGTGCAACTAGATGAGAACGGTATGGTAAATTTGGACGATGCCGATAGCCCCGGTATGTATTAGGTAGTCTATGCCAAGAGGGGTAGTCAAATAATATATTTTGATAGTTCTGGAAATCTTCGACCGCCCAAGGAGTTGTTTCGATATTTACGACGAAATACCACAAAAATGCAATACAATCGAACATCTTATTAGAATTATAATCAGAGTAATAGCGGGCAATTGTGTTTGCATTTTCGTCAAAACGTCGATGATCAATATGTATTTAAGCCGTGACAATGCGTCGATCAGCTCAGTATTCGAGGGAAACATGTCACTGACGCTTACGTTGACCGGCAAGAGTAGCCTTCTAACCGCAAATTACTTTCCCGCTATAACGTCAATGATGGCTGTTATGAGCTCGGTTTGACGGATTTCGAAACTTATTACACAATCCGAAATGTGAATTATTCAAACAGCTAATTTTACTTTGATAGTGATGACACACCAATTATAATCCCTGAAGGATCCTATGAACTGAGAGCCATAAATGCGTATCTGAATCCTGCAATTTTACTCAAAGAGGCTGATAGCGGTGATGATGCTGAAAATGGAATTGTCGCTCGAAAGATCGATAACGATGACCTCGATGAAAATGGCGAATACCCAATCGTACTATGTGCTAGTCATAATACACTAAGGAGCGAAATCAAATGTGGGTACAGAATAAATTTCATTAAATCCGACAACGTAGGATCCCTGTTGGGATTTTCATCAAATCGAATACTGCATCCCTGGAAATGGCAGGAATCTGATGTACCGATGAACATAATGAACGTCAACACTATCCGCATAGAATGTAGTTTCACCGCTAGTGCGTACTGCAATGGCGAGCGTGTACACACGATACATGAATTTTCACCAAGCGTACCACCAGGATATAAGCTATCGGACACTCCTGCGCAAATCATTTATCTTCCGATCGTTGTGTGGAGCATTACAGATCTAACGATACGTATCGTGGATCGTAAGGGCAAACTACTCGATTTTTAAGGAGAATCAATTACGGTGAGATTGCACATACAAAAACGACGCTTGTGATGCTCGTTCTGTACGACATGGAATACGCCAGATAACATTTCTAGACGAGATAATACGATTGCACGCGATAATACTCTTGCAAGAAGACAAGCGGCATTGGGTGTTAAATTACCCGCAAAAAAGAACTCAGTGCGGCGAATCGTGGATTTTTAGAATCCCTGGGATTTATTGTACGACATACTTGAGGCAAAAGAATGACTGACGTCTTGAATATCAGTGGGGAGCCAATCGCCGACGATCTTATCATCAAAATTGAGACTTATACGTACAATCCGTATGCCGACTCAACGTTTGGACAAAGCCATGAAATACGAATTCCTATACACATACAAGACTTGTACACCCAACCATCTGAAAGTTTTCTCTACGTTGAGGGAAAGTTCACGGTGCTCAAAAAACCTGATGATCAAGCAATAGTAGTATTGGGAAACAATTGCGTTGCATTCATGGCCTATGCCCCAGGTAATATTAAATAAGATAACTAAATCGTCATTGCTTCGAATATTGGAAAGTGGGCGATACTTGAATATGGGCTTTCGGTCTTGGGACCTATACAAGTATCCACTGCTTCAAAGCACAACGAAACATTCATAGACCGTAAAAGCTGCCTCCCAGCTAGAGAAACCAAGATATGTAATATTTGCGCCGCAGACTGCCAAAAAAATTCCATGGCAAAAGACATTACATTATTCGACGACTGCAAACTCGCCAATGTTAAGGGGGGATTGTCTTTTTTTCGCAAAACTTACCGCTTTTTGGGATTTTTTTTGTGAAGAAAGTATACAACGGAAAACTTGTGAAACTTGGCATATAGTTTTATTGAGCTGTTTACTACATACAAAAAATTTTTTAAACAATTCCATCAAAAAATCTGCCTCCCACCTCCCTCGACGCGCGATGGTCCTTTTTTGATGGCGTGCACGATTACAGCCTTCACGTTCATCCTGCAACAAAAACCCAAAAAGCATTTTACTTTAGACGCATATAGCTATCGTTCGATGAAGGAAAAAAAAAAATTGACGATTTGGTGACGTTTTGAACTTGAAGTATCGATTTTTCGAAAAAAATTGATCGATTTTTTGTTATAAATAAAAAACTATTAAACGTATCGCTTTTTTGCTTCATCAAACGATAAAAGAATGTCAGCTGAGCATTCTGTCCAAATTTGAAGGCAATCGGTTGAATAGTTTTTGAGAAATCGTGCACACCAGTTGTGAAAAAGCTGTTTCGAGAAAAACGCGTTTAAAGTGGTGAGTACAGTTTATGGGACATATCGAGTACTTACAGTATTTTTAATCTAATCTGCTATGCCAGGGCCATACAGGATGCCTTCCTCGGCTTCTAACAACTCATTCAGTGAAGCAGTTTCGCTTCTGCGTCTTGTTCGAGCCTCTTTCGTTGCTTCGAGGCTGCGTCTCGTTGACCTCTCTATCCACTGCTTATCTCGCGCATCGACGAATATTGATGTTTGCTGGCCAACGACGATTCCAATCGTCGTCATTGTTTTAAGGACTGCTGTAAAGCCTTCGTTAAAAATCCCTGCGGCCAAATAAGCCGCGATGCCTATTGTATGCTGTCCCGTTATTTTTATGGTCCGCCGAGCAACAGATTCGGGCAGCTGCCGGGCGCGCTGACCCCTGCCGTGTGACAACGAGCGCGCGGCCACCGCGAGTCGACACGCAGGTATAAAATCGCTTATAACTTTGCCATTTTTGAGAATTTTAATTTGAAATTTTGCACACATATTCTCAACACTTTGAAGAATATGAAACAGCGGTCAGCGAAAAATCGATTTTTTTTGTCGAAAAAAAAGAAAATCCCCCCTTAAACTTTATCTCAACTCGAAATCCTATACTTACGATGATTTGAATTTGGACTTTGACAAAAATAGATTCGCCATTTCGTTTAAAATGTACTCTCGATTTCGTAAATATTATTACGGCTGTAATAGTGATAATTCTTTGCTCACTATCGCAAAGTTTCAATATAATAGCCCACTCAATGTTATCGATTGCTCGCGCGAAAACGAGTCTGTAAAAATGCTACCGTGGATGTGGGAATAAAGTTTGAATGTAAGGAAGATTTGCCACCAAATGCTACTGCCTATTGTTTGATCTGGCACGATCGCATTGTTAAATATTGTCCATTGACCAACATGATTCGTAAAATTGTATAGATCCGCAAGTACCACCACTCCCCCGCTCAACGAATAAATAATTTAAACATGAGTTTCTTAAATATTGACGTCAGTTATCAATTGATCTTGCTATCGACTTGATCGAACCAATACATCTTCGTTATGGCTGTACCTACGTTTGTTGATCTACAAGGATTCATTGTTGGGAGAAAATTTGTCGTGAAGGAAGTAGCGATTCTGAGAGCGCGATGTGTACTCTCTCATTACATTTTCGCGAGTCACATAGCATGGAGACTTCTCACAAAATCGGAGAGATATGAAGCGTCATGGCTGATTCGGAATCATTATGGTCTAAAGTAGGCCTATGGAAACGTTCCATATAGCATGGCTCAAGGTTTAATAATGGCTGCAGTTGTGGGTCCAACGGAGGACGGAAGGTATCCCATCGTATAAGTTAACGGTCATGAAAAACGAGAATGGCTAGCTGATATATTAAATACGAAAAATGTTCTAGTTATTGAAGCCTTGGTAGTGGAATTTGGCTATCTGATACCTTAAGTAAATTAGATTTGAGCTCTACTCTAAGTTGCGAAAAGCATGAAAAAAATGGTGCCTTACAAAATGTATTTAAAATGTTTAATTGGTGGTCGAATCATAAAGATTTGTGCAAATAAACGAAGTGTAACAGTAGGTGATTTTTTATTTTCATCACCACTTCCTTTGTTACATAATCTGTTATCGGATTACAGAACTGTATAAAATATTGCTCTCAAATGTAAAAGAAATTCGTTTTGAAAATGATGGAAAATAAATTCACATCACGCTGGATGATGTTCGAAGATATTCATCGGTAGATGTTCGATAAATGTTCAAGAGACGTTCAAAGATGTTCGTGAGGCGTTCGAGAGACGTTCGTTGGACGTTCGAGAGATGTTCGAGAGGCATACGTGAGACTTTCGTGAGACGTTCGAAGACGTTCGTAAGACGTTCGTGAGATGTTCGAAGACGTTCGTGAGACGTTCGAAGACGTTCATGAGACGTGCGTGAGACATTCGTGAGATGTTCGAAGACGTTCGTGAGACGATCGAAGACGTACATGAGACGTTCGTGAGACGTTCGAAAACATTCGGGAGATGCACGTGAGACGTACGAAAGATGTTCGAAGATGTTCGAAAACGTTCGTAAGACGTACGTGAGACGTTCGAAGGCGTTCGTGAGACGTTCATGAGACGTACGTGAGATGTTCGAAGACGTTTGTGAGACGTTCGTGAGACATTCGAAGACGTTCATGAGACGTACGTGAGACGTTCGTGAGACGTTCGAAGACGTTTGTGCGACGTTCGAACAAGTTCATGAGACGTTCGTAAGAGGTACGTGAGACGTTGGAAGACGTTCGTGGCGATGCGGTCGCTCCATCTCTCATTCTCGCTCTCTCTCTCATACATACGTGTAATGCGATTGCTTGCTATCTCTCAGCGACACGGGTTAACCAACCTGAACCCTCCGCTCCAACGACTTGCCCCTCCCCGCGTGCCGTCAGCCGCTCCGCAGACCCCTTCGTCGCGTGTACCGGTTAGGGCCTCTTTGGCCACCCCCACTCCTCATCCCCAACCCCTCCCGCGCTTAACGTCATCCCCCTTGCCGCGTGAATCCCCCGCCCCCCACCCTCCCGAGGACCTGCGTTAGAACTCTCATAGCTATACCACTCATATAGCTCACGATGTATTTCTCGACGGCTGTATTGGTATCCGTTGTCCGCAGTTTACCTATACCCATAACAGAAATGTTATGGTGAATGCCACACAGTAGCACGATTCTGTAACTCGTTATAACTCGGTAGCGACAGTTTTTGCTATCGACAAGTAGTAACGATAGCGGGAAGTATTGCTACTGAGTTATAACGAGTAAAAGAACCGCGCTACAGAGGGGGAAGTCGGCTGCGGCCGCAAGATGAGGATGAGAAGTGGAATATGGGGGAGCGCCCCGTACAATGGAATCTACGATACTTTGAAAATCTATAACGATTGCTCGAAAACGACAAGACCACATGTATCCCCTTGCGAATTCTCAAATTAGTGAATTTCCGATGGTACTTTCAAAACTGACCGTATTTTATAGATTACGCTACGTTTCGAGACAAATTATGTTGTTGAAATTTGCATCGTTGGCATCTATCTAAATCCTTATCCCCAGTTTTTGTTATGAAATTCCCAATAAGGATCTTCAAAGATGTTTCAGTGAATTTTGTAGTTTGAATGGGTAAAAAATGGACAACATGAAAAAATACTTTCGTTGCATTCCAACGATGCACACTTCAATAGCATGACAAATTTGCTTATCGCACATAAATTCAATATAGGGTAAGGTGCCCAATTATTGTCACTTTAAGGACTACTGCGTGAGTAAGGGAGAAGTAGAAATAACTGGTGAGGTGCCAAAATAAGGTCGCTTTACCCTAGCATGAATGGATTTTTTGGAAATGCAGAAGGTGCAAAGTCAAGTTGTTAGACAGAAAGCACAGTCCGGTTATGCTATACACTCGTCAGTTCACCGAAGCACACTAGCGCCTACGGTCTTATATACAGGTCTGGAAACCGTCGCCATATGGTAGACACACAAAGTCGATCCACTTTTATTTACATTTTTCGCCATTACGTGGCATTGCCAAAAACCGTGCGCCTTCGCCGAATATGTCGGGTGTAGTGGACAAGTACAAACGTATTTTGTGTTGCCGGCACTTCGGCCTGTCACTACCTCGAGCTGAGTTCTAGCTCGGATGACGGACGTGCGGTGGACACGAGGCGATAGCTATGAATGTATCGCTACTTCGGCGACGTTACCTCATTCTCGCCGATGGCGGCAGTAGACAAACGCTCTCACTCTCCTGAACGAGGGGATGCGAATTTTAAAACATCAAATGAATAAATAAAAAGCTTACTATAGACCAAAATGGCTGATACACCATTGCAATTCAAGTCATGTGCGTGTCGTATAAGACCTTTCGTTCAACATCGGGCACCCGGTATGACGCTGCGTTACTGCGCACGTCTTACGAGGGAAGGACGCCAATCGGGACTCACCGATTTCGCCCAAACTGCGGTAGACAAACTGTGAAAGAAGCAGGTGGGTCCCCACTTAACGTTCCTGAAATATTTCGCCTGAGTGGGCCATAGGAAAGGGTTAAACGCTCTCCAAAAATTTCCGAGTAGAGCTTGCGGCATTTTTTTCAACCATTTCCAAGTCAGCGGCGTAGCGCAGTAGTGAATTTATATAATTGGTGAAGTTTTTAATAAAAATCAAAATTCCGAAAATCCTCGCAATTATAATGCATGCTGCTTTGAAACATACATACTTTTCACCCAGGACTCATTTTATAAAAGCATTATTTGAGCAGTAACATTTTTCCGAAACATGCTTCATTGGAAAGAATACTTCTTTCGAGTTTTGGAAAAAACTTTTTTTCCTCTGTCAATTCGATCATGCAGCATCAATTCAGTGCTTCTGTTTTCACGCCTATGATCCAGTACGCTTGGTTTGCATCCAAATGGACAGAGGAAAAACCTTCGTTTCAAAACTTGCATGAAGTATGCTTTGCAATGAAGCATGTTCGAAAAAATGGAACGGCTCAAACAATGCTTTGATAAATGTGCCTGATGTGAAAAATATGTATGTTGCAAATATTTCTACGATGAATATCACCCTAAAAATTGAATTTTTTAAATGTTAATGAATAAAAAGCAGCGTACATAATTAAGGCAGGATTCTACTTTGAAACTTTGAAAGGCTAAATTGGATGAAAACACCCACCTTGAACACGTCGAAGGCATATTATATGGCCCAGGCATCGCTGATTGAGGGTAAGAAAATTTTTTCTACGATTTATCACTCACCAAAACTTTAAACGCGTTTTTCTCGAAACGACATTTTCAAGTACCGTGGTCGTGATAACTCAAAAAGTACTGAACCGATCCTTATGAAATTTGGAACACATATTCTATATGTGTGTACCAACCGACCTAACTACAATCAACTTAAAATTTTGATTAGAACTATTTTTTTATTGCAAAAAAATACCCAAAAAACGCATTTTTTTTTTCGTATTTTAGCCGCCATTTTGTTAATTTTGCACGTATATAAAATATTCTAGTTAGGTCGGTTCCTGAAGACATACTGAACATGAAACTATTTGATTTTTTTGTTTCAGACCATCCGTCGGGAAGATTTCACGACCACGGCAACGGTACCTGCTTTTCGAGGCGTTGGCTTTAAACATATTTTACGTGTACAAAAAATGAATAAAATACATTAAAAAAAATTTTTTTATGTACTTAAAGAGTGTATTTATTGAACAGTTTAAACCCCATATCGATATCTTTAATAGTATTCTCCGAAAAAATTCACGAAAATAGCGTTTTTTTCATGGTTTCAAAGTAGAATCCTGCCTTAATTCCAATAATTTTTAAAATTTTTATTTCCAGTCAAAACTTTACGGAATTAGATAAATTAACTGGTTGAATATATTTAAATACTACGATAAAGAGTTGAACATTACAAGAATTTAAAAAAAAATATTTAAAAGTCAGTAGTAGCGAGAATCAAAGAAATGGTTGGAAAAATAGCCCTCGATCTCTACTCGGAAATCTTTGGAGAGCGTCCTTTCTTATGGCCCTTTTTTATCACCCTCTCGGGAGAAATATTTTAGGAACGGTAAGTGAAGACGCACCTCCTACCCACGCAGTTTGGGCGAAATCGATGGATCCCGATCGGTATCTATCCTTTGTTAGTCATGTCGACGAATTTTTCGCAAGCATGCTGAAACACCAAATCACATATACCTGTCCGCAATATTATAATCCAAACAGACTTACCTATATGTAACACATGAATACGATCCTGAAAGCGCGAGATTATACGCGGACGAGCATTATGTTTCACATCACAGAGGAATTAATTCGGGGCAAGGGAGGAAAGGTGGGACGCATGTGGCGACGAGCAGAAAGAAAAGAGAAGCTGGTTACGTTGCCTCACGGCATCATAGAAATCTGGCATGGAGGCAAGATACAGGAGCGTCTACTCGACGTTTTAAGTAATGCCCGAAAATGAAAGCTGTGTGTGTGTGTGTGTGTGTGTGTGTGTGTGTGTGTGTGTGTGTGTGTGTGTGTGTGTGCGCGCGCGTGCGTGTGTGTGTGCGTGTGGTTTTTAAATAAGTTTCTCATATATAAGTTGTAGAAAACAACCCTATGTAATTTTTTTATTCTACAGCTTTTAAAAGTTGGTATTCGCAAGAGTATTCAAGACACTAATAAAAAAAAGTCGGGATGCAATGTGCAACAAAACGCAATAGTATTTAATCAGTAATTCAATAATGCTGCCTTCAATGACTATGATTAAGAGTATTACAAAGAGACCTGCCTTCTTTTCTCTCGTAAAGTACATTTAGTACTCGTGAAAATTACATGAACAAAATACAAAGTAACGTCAAACTCGCGATGGGTCTGTTGTCGAGTGAACCTAGCACCGCAACGCTTCGCACGATCGCAGCGGCATCCCTGATGCCTTGACTTTTGGGCACGCTATTTTTATCGTTTCCCCATTGGAATTAAGGCTCCTGCTTGTAGCCTCCATGAAATCTGGCTTCGTTTCCAGACCTGTATGTATGGAGACTAGATACCAAGAGACCAAACTCCCGTGCAAAGCGACTGAAAACAGCGTCTCCGAAAATAGCTCCAACATAGATGCAGCTGGGGTGCTGCGCGCCCTATGTTTAGTAATATCACAGAGCCTAGCCTCCCTGATCGGACCCATGTATTGAATATATCTATACTGTAAGTGTAGGTGTATATATTAAAATGGAGAGGAGGTGACTAGGGGACAGATGGAGAGGGTAGAGAGAGGAGAGAAGGGAAATCACCTGCGGTCCCCGATTTTGGTCGAACCGCGATCGAACGGCTGGAGAATAACAATCGAACGGCGACCGCTAAAGAGCCAATACGAGTACGCAAGAACTATCGTCATCACGCTTGGACTCCCGCTTTACAAACATCAAAACGATAAGACCATCGCCCGACCGCGCAACATGCGAAGGGACCTTGATCACGTTCTGGATGGAACCGACATAAAACACGCTAGGCGAGGCATCCTGGTCCAAATATCGAACGCATCAACGCGGAGGAATTCATCCGACCACGCAAGAAAACTGGGACTTCACGTAGGGAAAAGCCATTCCCCGTCAAACCAGACGAAAAGGACGAGCTCTGGAAGGATCGGTGACGCCCAGGCCATAACTGATCTTTTATAAACATACATATATATCTCTCATATTCTCTCGCCACCTCGGAAACTAATAATAGTAATAATAAGAAACCCCTATATATGTATATCGATAGAATTCATTGTTCCAGGAATATTGTTCAAGTTTTTTGCGTCGATGCGAAGCGGAATCAATTTGAATGCCAAATAATTTATCACATATTCGCAAGAAAATAAAAATCATTGTGAAAAATAAATAAATGAACGATGATAGTTATAATACATGTGGGCCGGAACCCCAGTGCCCTCTAACTTGATACCGTTTTGGGGACGAGTTGAAAGGCCGTTTGTGGCCTGATGTATCTAGTCTCCATGCCTGTATGCAAGGAGACTAGAGTCAAAGAGTCCAAACTCCCTATCCTAGCCTGTATGTACGAAGTTCTTTCAAGCGGTAGCAGAGGTGTAGTGCTCAGTTCTGGCGCAGACGTCGCTAGTGTTCTTGAGAAACGATAATGTATCAAAATACAAAACTGCATAAGGTCCGAGATCCGTCTCAACCACCAATCAACAAAACTGGGGTGATCGTGTTTCTCTCTCGTACTCATATGGAACAGTCATGGTGCGTTCTCTTTCGCACACCCCAACGATAATACACCCATGTGGGGATTCCTTCCATTATAATATATCATGATATTGTGTACATATACAGGGTGTTTTATATTAAGTGACCCATCGGGAACTGGCGGGTTTAGGGGGGTACCGCGAGTAAATCTGCCAAGGCGTTTTTTTCCGGCAAATAGTTTTCAAGTAAGAGCGATTAGAATTTTGGCGTTCGACTGATTGTTGTAGGACTTGAAGCCTGCCCTTAGCGACGACGCCTCTCAAGTGCCGAATCTGAGCGCGAGACGCGTAGCAGGCAGCGAGCAAGGTGGCTAGGCATCTGTCTCGGTTGCCCGGCCAGTTTGACGTTTCTTGTATCGTCTGCTATTATTTTCTGTCATCTTGGGTACGCAAGTTTAGAGCGTGCGTTTGACAGGTAACGCGCGCTCTGAACTTGCACGGCTTGAGGAACGCACCGTTTGTCAGATGACGGCACGGATGATTTGACGTTTTGCGTATCATTCGCGTCGGCGTGACAGACCGACGGATGTGACATTTGCCGCTTCGTCTTCTGCCGCTCCGTGAGTCCGGGCCGAGGCGTGAAGGTTGCCGACATTCAGAAGACTTGTAATTCTACCCGTGAGCCAAGGAGACTAGAGAGAAGGAGCCGACACTCCCGCCTAAAACAGTTCTTTCAATCGGTCGCAGAGATATAGTGCTCAGTTCCGCCGCAGGCGTCGCTAGTGTTCCCCAGAGCCCACAATATATAGTAATACAAAACTGCATAAGGTGAAACTGACCGTGTTATGGCGGCAAAATTGTTTGCGCCTGTCAAACACAAAAATATCTGTCGTGTACACCAGCACAGCAGCTATATAAAACCTTCGCCAGCGAATTCTTTTTCAGCGAATTTAATTATTTTTTGGCGACGGCAACGGCAAAGAAGAAGCAGAGAGTATTTCAAGACTTACTGTTAAATTATAAATCTAATCTGAGTTTTTTTCCAAATTTTTTTGTTAAGGTTTTAGGTTACGGTGACCCAGTCCGCGCGGATCTGCACGGTGATTGAAGGTAAAATATTAACTATTTTCCATTCTGCAAGATGTAAATTAAATTCAATTGTAATTTAATATTTTTAATGTATATTTATTATTAGAATTGTAAATTAAAATCATATTCAATGACAATTTTGCGAGAACTTGAATGAATCGGTGGCACGTATATGGAATGTATAAGTATGTATAAGATTGTTTTTAGACTGTCAAAATATCTTGACAGTTAGTATTTGAATATTTCTATTTTTCTTTCAGAAGAATGGTAAAGGTGTGTGCGGTGCCAGAATGCCAGAGCGGACGTCGCAAAGACCGAAGGGAGCGACAAGGCTTGGGACTGCGCCAGATCTCTCTTTTTTCCATTCCCAAGGTAACAGAATTATTATTTATTTATTGTAATTAAATTACACTTTTTGCATGCGTGTGTGAGCAACAGCTACTCAAGATATGACGCTTTGATCATTTTTTAAAATAATAATAACTGTGAATACTTTTGTTTGTCGCGCAGTGCAATAACAGGCGCAGTCAATGGAATAAGGCACTCGGCTTTGAATTGAAAGCCAATCAGAATGTGTGCCAGTACCATTTCGCAGAGGAGTCCATCCACAAATGCGATAAAATTATTTTGACCGATGGCACCATCTTCGAGGCACCGCTGGTTCCATGGAGGTTGACGCAAGACGCTGTGCCAATTTCTCGCAACAATGACCCAATGGATTGTGAGGTAAGCATTCTTATATGAATTATATCAGTGGTGATAAATACAAATTATGGAAGCTTTGAAATTTTTATAAATTTCAAAGAAGCAAATTCGTCAAAATTCGAAAAAGAAGTTGCAAATTGAAATTTGCATATTGCTTTCTCGCAATTCTGCACGATGCTTGAAGTCTTCAGGGCTCTATTAAGTACATAATAAGGTATATATAGATATTTTTCCTCAATTAAAAATAAAAGAAATAGCGTCATAACGCGTTTTTTCTCGAAACTACGTTTTTTTAAACTGATGGGCAGCAAAACTCGTGCAATTTTTATCCGATTGAGTTAAAATTTGAACTGCAGCTTCTTAGATATATTATCTAAAGCGGTATTCAAAATTATTATTAAATATTGATTTTTCGCAACATGGCACCAGTTTGAAAAAAATTCAAACCTGATAAAAAAACGACCACAATTTGTTTATAAAAACCGTAATTTTTATCCGATCGTGAAAATCGTGTGTATCGCTTTAGATAATGTATCTAAGAAGCTGCAGTCAATAAAAATTGCACTAGATACTGCCCACTGGTTTGAAAAACATGGTTTCAAGAAAAACGCGTTATGACATCACTTTCTATTTTTTATTTAAAAAACATATCTGTATATACCTTATTATGTACTCAATACAGCCCTGAAGTGAATTTTTTGATCGCTTCATTAGTAGAGGAAAAAAAAATTCCCAAAGAATGCTTGAATTTTTCGCGCTCCAGAGGGGTCTAACCCCTTCAGTTTTTTTCTAATACTTATTACTATTAAAAAATTTCAGAATAACAACGTCGTCAAAGAAGAACCTCCGAGAACTACCCCCATCATTATCAACCCGGCAATGGAAACGGCACTATCCGTTCATAACGCAGTCGAAGAAGGACCACCGAGAAAAAGCCCGATCATTCTCGAGCCGGCAATAGAAACGGTACCATCCGTTCCTCCTGAACCCTGGATGGGAGAAATCTTGAGCAACGTGGAGAGGGCTGTAACTGCGTTTACGATGGGTCTACTCAAGGATGAATTGAATGTGGGACTGCTGCCGGAATCGTGGGCTTGGACTCAAAAGTCCTCAGGAGTGGTTTTCACTCTCGCTGGGCAGTCCAATTTCCAACCCCAACTTCACTTGGAGGTTGATCTCAATCTTTCTTTACAAGTAAGTATAAACATTTTAGTCATGGTATTGAGGGGTTACGTCTAGTTGGCGGCCAAAAAAGCGCGCTGTTGTGCTTTTGTTGAGAAAATGGTTGCAGGTTTCGAACTGTTATTTTTCATACTAAAGGACATATATTTGAGTATACTTCATGTTTTTAATGGAAAAATTCATAAATGTAGAAGATACGCGTTTTTTTCGAAACGACTTTTTTAGAATCGGTGACCACGATATCTCAAAAACGAGTGGACCGATTTACTTGATCTATTGCACACATTTTTTGTATATCATAAGACGGTCCTTAATCGAAGGACTTTTTTTCGTTGCATACCTTTTTTATATCAAGGAAAATGAAGTGATTTTTTTTACCAAAATTTAGCCTTTCACTTTCGATCGGCGACCATGTTAACAAAAATTAATATTTTATCAAAGCCTTCGATTAAGGACTAGATAATGCGATACCAATACTAAATTTATTTGGTTTTTTGAGTCGGATGATTGGTTGGGAAGTTGCACTGGTGACCGCGGAAGCCCTTTTTTGAACAGCGGTCCGGGCGATACACTATATCTTTTACAATTATGAATTTTTTCCAATAAAAAAATTGTGAAACATACTCGAAGATATATCCTTTAGTGTGAAAAAAAACTCGAAACCTGCAACCATTATCCCAAAAAGAAATCACAAAAACACACCTTTTTCGGCTGCCAACTACATGTAACCCCTTGATGAAGTTTTCAAAATTTTTCTGCAGTAAACATTGCTGTTTAATCCTTTATTGTTATTATAGATTCGGACAAGCACGGATAAAGTCATATTGTTGAACGACCAGGTGGAATCCATGGAGGACATTCGTCAGTACCTCAAGATTTTGAATAAAGTCGACATCTGCAGCGGGACGGGCATCGAAAGTGAAAGGTTAATATCTTTCAACACTGATATTGAAATCAATTCTTGGTTCTACAGGTTTATTTTTCTTTGCAGTCGTCATTCCCATTGCATGGGTATTCTGGACGACAATGAAACTTGCAATTTTCGGAGACGAACTTGCGATGCATGCTGTGCCAACGCCTTCGCAGAGCACTGAAGAAAAGGGAGGAACGACGTACGAAATTGGCGCGCAAACGGAATCGAAAACTGAGGAAGGCTGATTTGGCCCGAAAGAAATTCGTACGTCTAAAACGAAAGGTACTTTGAGAACAACTTGTTTTATTGCAGTATGTAAACTAAGTTGTGAACTAAGTACAATTTTAAGCGTTAAAAAGGTTTTCGCATGTTCGCTGTAATACATCATTGCAGTGTGACAAGCCGAAAAGTGCCTGTTTTAACGCGATTTTTTTTCAATAGTTATAGCACGCTAATCAGCCTGATTTTTCTATGTCTCATTTAAACAGTTTTAAAGAACAGGAAACGAATTATTAAACATTCGTTTTCATAATTTTTATTCGGTTTTGTATAATTGAAAATGCCTTCTAAACAAAAACAGGTCCTGACGGTGCGCACAATTCCAGCCGTAATTATTATCTAAAACGAAATTCTAAATAATATTATTACGTGGCATAAGTGTCGCTATGGAGGGTTTGATGTCCTATTTTAAATTGACAAAATGGCGGCGGCCCGAACAAAAAGTATCGAATTCAACCCATTTTTCAACAATTTTTTATTAATAAAAAATGAAGAAATGAAAACAAAAATAAAAAACTCCCATACCAAGATACTGACGCGCATGCCAATTAATCATATTTTTTAGAATTTCGTTGTAGATAATAATTACGGCTGGAATCGTGCTCACCGTCAGGTCCTTTTTTTTCTTTACAAGACATTTTCAATGATACAGCAACAATTTAAAGAAAAAAGAAAATAAACGTTTATAAATTAATTTCCTGCTCTTCAAAAGTGTTTAAATGAGGCACAAAAAGCAGGCTAATCAGGGGATTTTAATCATTAAAAAAGAAATTACAGAAAGAGCTATTTTTCGACCCATCACACTGGAATGGGTGACACGACAAAATAACCGAGTGACCAAATAACCAAACGACAAAATGTCCGCAATAAAATACATAATTATGTATATTTATATTTCCATCTTTAATTTCATTTTCAATTTAGCACCACTTGATTGGTTGGCACTCTGGTGTTGAAAATGGATAAATATAGCAAAACTCGTAACACGTAGTACGGATAAAAGAAATTGAGAGGTGGTCGGTAAAATCGTATGATAATGTAGTGGGCGTGAATTTGTGTGTCAACGTGAAAAGATATGATACATGAATAAATAAAAAAATTAATGAATGACATGAAATAAATAAATGAATTAAATAAAACAATGAAAATGAATAAATCTAGCAAAACTGGTAATAAATATGGTGAGATATATATTAGAATATATAAATGTAATAATAAATAAATAATATAAATCATCATTTTGTGTTGAATGTTCCTTTATTGATTAAACTTTATTTTGTGTTATTTTGTCTCTTGAACCCCCCCAACTATCCCCCCCCCCCCCCCCCCCCGCTATCCAACACTCTCCATAAAGGTGTTTCGCACGCATCCCCGTTGATGTGGTGGACCTTTGGATATTTTGTCGTTTGGTTATTTTGTCGTGGATATTTTGTCTTTGGATATTGTGTTACGGAACCACTGGAATGATCCCTCAATAATGACTGTTGATAGTGTATGCTCCATTCAGAAGTTGTGCTATTAGCATCAATTAAATGGAAATGTCGATTATTTATGTTAATGTAATTTTTAGAATGAGAAATTGCGTTCAGATGTGGCTGATCTGAGACGCGAGTGTTTGAGAATTGAGAGAGAAACACTCGAGAAGAGTATATCTACTCTACCCGAGACTCAAAAACAAGCCGTGCGAACTTGTTTTGAAGCCGCAAAACTGAAAAACAGCAAAGGCCGCCGATACCCCATTGATTGGATATACGAGTGCCTTTTGATGCGCATAAAAAACAGTGGTCTATACGATCATATTCGAGATCGTAAAATTCTGCCACTTTCCTGCAGAGAAACACTGAATCGATATATTCAGAAGATAAGCTCATCAGCATATGGTTTTCAAACTGCCATTTTTGAGTGCATGAAAACGAAGGGCTCACAAATGAAGTCCTCTGAAAAACGAGGTACTGCAATCCAATTGATTTTTTTTACATATTACTATTTCTTGATGATATTTATAAATCAGCTTATTGTAATTTTATATTTCAGGTTCGCTTCTCGTCGATGAGATGAAATTGAGTGAGTCCATCTCGTTTAACAAGCAGACTCTGGAGTTTAATGGTTTCGTTGATCTCGGGCAGTACACTCCTGAAGGAAAAAAGAACACTCGTGCAGACCACGCTTTGGTTTTTATGTTTCAACCATTCCAAGGACGTTGGGTGCAGGTTCTCGGCTGCTTCCTAACCAAAGACTCGGTGACAAGTGCTATATTGCACAAGCTTATTTTGGACTGCATTATATTGCTATCGAACAGGGGATTCCACGTTGACGTCGTCACCACTGATGGAGCTCAATGGAATAGAGCAGTGTGGTCTATCTTTGGGATTGAGGACGGAAGATTCAGCTGCGAGCATCCGTGTAATCATAATAAACGTCTGTGGATGATATCCGATTTCCCACACTTGGCAAAATGTTTCCGAAACGGCTTGATCAGACGCAGGTTTATTGAGGTAATTAATTACTACTCATTACGCATTGTAATAGTATACATATCGCTTAATTGTAAGCAAAGAAACAAATTTATGATAATGAAAGTCGTTGTGCTCTTAAACAGTCATCTGAGCTGTACCTAAGAAAGAATGAATTGTATAGCGCTGTACTTGAATATTATATATCGTTTCAGACACCCGACGGTACGGTAGAAAAGAATCACTGGGAGGCGTTGATTAACGAGTAAGGCCACTGTAACGGCCCAAAAAAAAAGGTTTTTTCACTAATTTTTTGCTCCCGAAATTGAAGGTATTTGAAAAAAAACTTTTAATGGTGTTATCGGGCATACATTAAACTTTATTATAAAATTTTTTTACAGTAAAAAAAAAACAAAATGGCGGTTCCACAGCTATCTTCCCGGGACATGTTTTGCTTCCAGGGCTCCGCGGCACGCAGCACCACTGGTGCACTTTTGAATCTAGAACAAAAAAAAAAAAAACCGTTAATCTAGAGGGCTATAGCTAGAGAATGTCGATCGGATTTTAAAAAGTATCAATTTTTGTGGATTTGGCGTGCGTTTGAAAAAAAAATTGATTTTTGACGAAAAAAACGGCAAGTTTTTTGTTAATAAAAAATCAATAAATAAAGTTCTTGAAAATTTCGATCGACATTCTCAAGATAATGTAAACGTTCACATCTGGTTAAAATTTCAAGTAAAAAAAATGAAAATTGTTCGAGTTATGCTGCGTGCCATTTTGAAAAACCATGTTTCGAGAAAAACGCGTTTAAAGTTTTGCGAATAGTTTTTTATTGGAAAAAATTAAAAAAAGAAGTTAAAAAAAATTTTTACCGTTAGTCTGCAATCCCAGCACCATACATTTGTCCTTCGATAGCCAAATTTTCGTCTTCTTCGTCTTTCCTGGTTGATTTTTGGAGCGCGCGCACTTTTGGCCGCGTCGCTCAGAGATGTCTCCGCGTGCGTGATGCGTTTGGCGTCGGCTTCGATGCAGAAATTATATAACTGTACACCAATTTCCACCTCCAACATCTTGAATATTTGCAAGACGTTGGTAAGGCCGCCATTGAATATGCAAACAGCGATATCCGTCGCAATATCTAGTACAGTTTTTCCGCTTGAGGATGATTTGGGGGCCAAACTCCAAACGGTAGCGTTGAAACTTTCGTTATTGTTTTGAGTATAGGCCCCCAAGCAACGCTCCAGCAACTCGTCCCGGCTCAATTCCATGTAGATGGGTTTGATGGCTTGATAAACCTCCTCACTCATTGGCTGATTGTGATGATACGCATCCAAGGCATTTTCTGCTTTCGCTTTCTTCCAACTGCACCAATTCTCCGAACATTTTTCGTGCTGAGGCTTTTCATCCGTTGACATTTTGTGAAAAAGGGTTGCCCAGATCTCATTTTTCATATTTTTGATGGAATCGGAATTTCGACGGATTGCTAAGCCGTAATAAATGCTTAGTTCGTCAATCAATTTGGCAGTGAGTTTTCCTCTTCCCCCGAGACCTTTTGTTCCTTTTTTTAAGTTTCTCAATCGAGTGCCCATTCTTTTTTGCACGTGATCTATGCACTCTTTTTTTTTAACATCAACATTTTCATAAGGCTTCGAATCCACGATGCCTTTGAAAGTTTTGGAATCGCCATCTCCGATATAATTGCAGTCGTTTCGGAGCAAGTTTTGACACGCTTGGCGGCGACCTTCATTTCCTAAGGACAACAAATTTTTTTTCGCACAGGACCTTTTTTTTCTTATTCTAGAAGTTTTAAACTATTTTTTAAGCCAATAAAAAAAAATCGATTTTTCAAAAAATTTACAGTGGCCTTACCCCTTAAATATGAGCAGTTCATGAAACCCAACATGTGTATTGCTTACCGCCTAACGCCGGCTCATTTGAATCCCGTAGGATATCAAAAAATGAACGTGCCTTTGGCTTTTCAAGTAAGTTGTTTACCGGTTTTTATACAATTGATATTCGTTGTTACTTATCCCAGTTCTAGAGTTGAACTTAAACTATGTTTTGTCATTCAACAGCCGATCAAAGTTAATTGTTAATATCCGGAGATACATTCCATTATTATTTTTTCGAATGATTTCAGTTGTTTTCGCTCCCAGTCCGCGTCGCCATGGAGATTTATCGGAACAAGCCTGAGTGTCCCGAGTTGGTGGATTCGCAGCCAACGCAAAAGCTTTGCGAAAAAATGGACAATCTCATAACAGCTATGATGTCACTTACGCCTCAAAATGCTCTGCGTGGTTCAGAAAACTGCCCTCGGAAAAAGGTACGTTTACAAAGCAGATTAATGAGAAGTAAACAAAAATATTGATGCTTCAGGTCAAATTGGACTCAAAGATGAACACCCAAATTTTCCGATAATGACAATTGAATGTTGAGTTTTTGTTCCACAACAGGATTTCAATTCGTTCGAGGAAATGAAAGCAGGCTAGCATAGCATATCAAACGATCGGAATGCTTTATGTATTTTCTTGTATTTGTTTTATTTAATCGAAAATCTTGACGAATTATGTTTTGAGCCATTCTTGAGATGAAAGTAGGATAAAATCGATAAATCGATGAATTTAGACTCTGTATAGGACCCCTACTGCTCCAAAAGATATTGCTCATTCGATAAATCACTTACGATGCTAATAATGTAGCATGTACATTGAAATGGACGCGTACTAATTTCCAATTATTTTTAGCATTTAGCGGGACAGCTGTTACATTTCACGGACTGCTGAACCTATCAACGTTGGAATTTCACCCGTCGTCGCTCTGGATCGACCCATTTTACAATTTTGTGCAATTCAGACTCAATAAGTCCTTCTAGAAAGGAATTGTTGAGTCTGAATTGTGGTCATCGGTTACCACAGTAAGTGTTAGGGTATTCCAATTTTATTTTTTCTCTCTTTTACGGCTTGGTTTGCATGAATATTTCGTTTCTGCATTATGGAGATAGCGGTGAACATCACAGCACCTCTCAATTTTATTGCTACACTCTTATGCTTGTTTTTATAATCTAATATTCGTTTCTTGTTTTCTTCTTTTTTTCACTTTTGATTTACAGAGGTTACATTACCACTAATGTCCTTCTTGTACGAAGAAACATCTTGCCTGATTTTTTATTTTGTCTGACTGCATTTAACTTTTCATCTATTGCATGGCAACTAACTTCCACATGCGTTTACTATCAAAATTAGGCAATAATTGAATTCGACGCGTTCTTGAGAGAATGGGAGTCCACTACACCGAAGTCAGAGATGCCCATATCTTCAAGTACGATTAACGGCTTTAAAGTCACGTTGGGCGCTACATTGGAAATTCTCGACACTCTTCAAAAGCAAGAAAATTTTGAGTACCTCATGACTGCTCGCTTGAATCAAGATGCATTGGAGGTATGTAAAACTTTTATTCTTCTTGTTCCTTGAGGCAATGCATACTATGCTCGTTACCATGCTCGATAGACTGTAGTAACTATTTGACACTATTCTGAAAGCTGTTGTTTCAGAGATTCTTCGGAATGATGCGTGGAGCGTTAGGGGACAACGATCATCCGGAACCTAAATTATTCGCTCAACTGTACCGTCTACTGTGCAGTTACTCGTTAATCAAGCCACCAAAAAATTCCAACGTCAGCGGCACGGAACTTCTGCAAGTGTTGATGCAGACGAAAGATTCCTTAGCTGACTCAAGAAAGCCTCGCACTGAATGGGTGGAAAAACTTGACCGATTGCTTGAGGGAGGTTCTGTTGAGGATGGACCTGCTGAAGCCAACGAGCACCACGATCACGGTTACTCGTTATCCTGCTCCATGAGCACATGGAACGACGATCGCGTCCATGATCATACCTACGACGTATGCCGCACGAGTTCAGAAGTACAGGCTTACATCGCTGGATACGTAGTGCGAAAAATGCTCAAGCAGATCAAGTGTCAAGATTGCATTGAAACATTGCAATCTGACAACAACGAACCAGACGAGTCGAGAGATGCGATGATTAATCTTATGAATCAGTACGGAGGCTTACTGCATCCCAGTGACGACCTATTCCAACTCACGGGGACACTAGAGTCAACGATTCTTGACGTCGTTGGCAAGTTCGGTATCACCATCAATACGCTCCATACGGCGGTAGAGAGATTGTCCGAGCACAAAGGTTTGCCGATGGTTGGATGTGAGGATCACCGGCAGGAGACAACCCGCAGGATTGTCGATTTCTATATCATCATGCGAGGTCATTTTTTGGCCAAGTCGTTCAACGCAAACAATGACGAAGCGCGTATCAAAACGAAGAGGATGCGGAAGAACGCGAAGCTTTGAAGGCTTACTATTCTTCGGTGTACATTTCGTGACGTTGGAAAAGACAAGAAAGGTTTGATCTAAAATTTACACGTAATATTGCAATAGATAAATTAATAACGAATAGGTGTGACATTATGTTTTTAAAAAAGCGTTTGTATTTTTCAATCGAATGCGGTTTAGAGTACCAACGGGCGAGTCTCATCATGTCTGCGAATCTGCATCTCTCACGTTTGCATCAAGGAGAGTATTAATTCATTTTATATATAAATAGTACACACTTTAGTAGTTTCTAGATATTTTCATGATGCACATTTTTTTGTTTTCAGCCTGCGGAAGCGAGCCCTGACCTTCCAGATGGAAGCAATAGCCCTTTTCAGGGCTCCAAAAATTTTTAACGTAAAACAACACACATATTCCCCCCATTCTCGCAGAAAATTGTATCGGGACCGATCATTTGTAGCCTGTGGAAACGAGCCCCGACCTTCCAGATGGAATCAACAGCCCTTTTCAGGGCCCCAAGAACTTCTAACGTTAAACAACTCACGCATTCATGCCATTCTCGCTGAAATTTTTTTCGAGATCTTTCGTTCAAGTGTATATATATGCATATATATATATATATATATATATACACTTCACCAAGGGTCTTCAATATTTATGATTTTTACTATTTTTATACTATACGAAGCCTTCCGATAAAGAGTATTGACGTATTGAAAGTGATCGGGATGTACTGATATTTATAAATAAAAAACTTCCCTCTTGATGTAATCGAACTAATAATGAAGATGACTCCTCTCGAATCAATGAGATAAAGGGAAAAGTAAACACTCTAGGTAGGAATTATAAAACAAAGGCCATAGCCGGGTAAGTAGCGAAAAATTGCCCCCGCATTTTTTCCAGCGAAATTTCTAGTATATTCTGAGGTATAAACAAAATAATTTTTCTGAAAATTTCATGCCCGTCAACGCAATGGTTTTAGAAAAATGAATTTTTTAAAAATATCCACAAACATTTTTTTTCCGGAAACGGTACAGTGGATCGATTTGATTTTTTTTTGGTACTTGTTCCAATCAAACGTCTTACGAAATAAAATTATAGAACATCTTGCGAAAGATCAAGGTTTGAAAAAAAATAATTTTCCTTGTTTTATTATTTTTTACTATAATCCACTTGGGGTACAATAGCGAAAATGTTTTCATATAATCTTTGGGCACCTTATTAGATTATATAATTTTTTCAAAATGATCGGTTTGGTACGCCACAGTGAAAAAAAAGAAACACACTTTATTGATATATTTCAGTTATATAGATATATAACTAAAATATATCAATAAAGTCTGTTCCTTTTTTTTTTCACTGTGGCGTACCAAACCGATCATTTTGAAAACATTATATAATCTAATAAGGTGCCCAAAGATTATATGAAAAAAATTTCGTTATTGTACCCCAAGTGGATTATAGTAAAAAAAATGAAACAAGGAACATTTTTTTTTTTTAAACCGTAATCTTTCGCAAAATGTTCTATAATTTTATTCCGTAACACGTTTGATCGTAACAAGTACCAAAAAAAAATCGAATCGATCCACTGAAGCGTTTCCCGAATTTTTATTGTTTTTTATTTTTAAAAAATTCATTTTTCAAAAACTATTGTGTTGGCGGGGATGAAATTTTCAGAAAATTTGTTTTTTTTCTTATACCTCAGAATATACTCCTAATTTCGCTAGAGAAAATGCGGGGGCAATTTTTCCCTACTTACCCGGCTATGGTCTTTCAACTATTGATGGCAGTAAATTAAAGAATATATTCTTCCATGTTATTTTTGTTCGATTTCTTTTGGGATTGGACGAGTCCTTTGATTGGTTAAAACTGCTTCAATTCGCTCGTACAACCAAATATCTATACGAAAGCAGAAGAAAAAAATTTTAACTACCGAGGCTCGAACTCAGGACCTTCATACAGTAATCTAGCGTTCTACCAACTTCGCCACACAATGATTTGCCAATAAAATCTTCTCATATTTGAGTGATTGCCGTGCTGGGGGTTCAATTAGGCTTGACGGCTTGTTCGGTACGTTCATCGCTTTATTCGCGTTTCATTATAATTAGCTATATTTTTAAACATAACAGGCAAATCATAAGTTTCCATAATAAAATACCTCGTGCTGTACTTATTATATAATTATTATATCTCATGTGCTTATTATATAATAAGCCCATGTGAATAAAACAACACGAGTTGTTTTATTAATATTATTTATATTTTATTTATTATATATATGTACACAATATTATTATATATTATAATAGAAGGGATCCCCACTTGGGTGTATTATCGTTCGGGTGTGCGAAAGAAAACACACCATGACTATTCCAAGTGAGTACGAGAGAGAAACACGATCACCCCAGTTTTGTGATTGGTCGTTGCGGCGGAGCTCGGACCTTATGCAGTTTTGTATTACTATATATTATGGGCTCTGGGGAACACTAGCGATGCCTGCGGCGGAACTGAAAACTAACTCTCTGCGACCGATTGAAAGAACTTTATACATACAGGCTAGGATAGGGAGTTTGGACTCCTTTACTCTAGTCTCCTTGCCGCGAGCGATGATGATAGGGAATAAGATTGTTCAATGCATTCGTAATCTTTACTTTGGAGACAAATAAAGCAAAGAACGGTCAATAATTTGGTGTTTTTCAAATTTGGAGGCAACGAGCGAATGTTTTTTTTTCTTTTCGTAATGCCGTTATCGTAAAGACTCGACGCGGACGTTTCTATATCGAATCGCGAGTAAATTGTTCAATTTTCATAACGACTTTGATCAAATTGTCCATACTTAGTTGTTGCTGTAGTGATAGCAATTATCACGCCCGATGATATTATTCAATGAGAGTTTCTGTTATGATTGTTATCTCAATAAATCAAAATTAACAGATTCGGAATCAACCCAATATGTCTGGAGTTTCAAGTACCGAGGTACAGTACGTTTTTTTTTGTTTAGTTTTTTACAAGGTTTTATTAAACTTGACTTAGTGTTAGATGCGAAACGGAAAATCGATATTACACCCACTTCCCAACTACTTAGAGCTCTGAAAATTTGCAAACATCATTAGAGGAGTGAAAATGCACGATTCAACGTTCAAAAAATGAATAAATAAATAAAAAACGACTTTGTGTGAGATGCAAAATGAATAATCGATATTTCGTCCACTTCCCGATTACGTAGAGCTCTGAAATTTTGCAAACATGGATCCCAGACGTGACAGCGCATGATTCGACTTAAAAAAATACATTTCTTTTTTAAATGATGACTTCCTGTTGAATGCAAAATGGAAAATCGGTACTTTATCCACATTTCAACTTTTTGGAGCTCTGAAATTTTGCCAACATGAGACTAAGATGTGACACAAGCTTTCATTTACAGTCGCATATGGGTGACTTGGTAAAAATAATATTTTCTACTTTTTAGCATATTAAGTGAAAGCTCGTTACAAATTGTTCTCTCACATATAAATTATTTCTATTCATGTTACCGGTATTCTGAATATCCGAATTATCCAGCTGGCGAGTACCCTAATTTTGGGACAAATCGGTATTTCAAACTTATACAAATAACAAAGATTAAATGCAAGTAGCGACAGCTGGATCATCCGACTGCGAGCTTTTAAGTGAGCAAAACAGCAAACAGCGCGCCGTATGATCCCTGGACTCTCGGTCGAACATTTCTGAAATCATTCGTCGGTTTATACATTCCTGAAATCATCTCTTTGCGATATTATCAGAATGGAGATGAAATCAACCGCAAACTCGTTGTGACCTTGTCGAGTATATCATATGGATAATGCACGAATCGTTGACCGAATTGATTTCATCTCCTATCGCGATCGGGAACGAGATGAATTTATCTCGTTTTAATATCATCGGAAAGGAGATGAAATCAATGGCGAACTCGTCGTGACGTTGTCGAGTGTGTACTATGGATACTGCACGAATCACTGACAGAATTGATTTCGTCTCCGTTCGCGATCGGGAACGAGATGAATTCATCTCGTCGCGATATTATGGAAAAGGAGATTAAATCAATGGCGAACTCGTCGTGACGTCGTCGTGTGTGTCCTATGGATACTCCACGAATCACTGACAGAATTGATTTTATCTCCTATCGCGATCGGGAACTAGATGGATTCATCTCGTTCCGATATAATCGGAAACGAGATGAAATTAAAGGCAAACTCTTCGTGACGGCTTCGAGTATGTCTTACGGACAGTAGAATAATCATTGACAGAATTGATTTCATCTCCGTTCGCGATCGGGAATGGGACGAAATCATCTCTTTGCGATATTATCGGAATGGAGATGAAATCAACCGCGAACTCGTTGTGACGTTGTCGAGTATGTCCTATGGATAATGCACGAATCGTTGGCTAAATGGATTTCATCTCCTATTGCGATCGGGAACGAGATGAATTTTATCTCGTTTCAATATCATCGGAAAGGAGATGAAATTAATGGCGAACTCGTCGTGACGTTGTCGAGTGTATCCTATGGATACTCCACGAATCACTGACAGAATTGATTTTATCTCCGTTCGCGATCGGGAACTAGATGGATTCATCTCATTCCGATGTAATCGGAAACGAGATGAAATCAAAGGCAAACTCGTCGTGACGGCTTCGAGTATGTCCTACAGACACTAGAATAATCATTGACAGAATTGATTTCATCTCCGTTTGCGATTGGGAACGAGATGAAATCGTCTCTTTGCGATATTATCGGAATGGAGATGAAATCATCCTCGAACTTGTTGTGACCTTGTCGAGTATGTCGTATGGATAAGGCACGAATCGTTGTCCGAATTTATTTCATCTCCTATCGCGATCGGGTCGTCGTCATAACCCCGTCATACTCGTTATGAGCTGCATCGATTTCATCTCCGGTTCAGTAAACGATGCCGAAGACGTGGATGGTCTGTCGCCGAAACAGAGCTCGGACGATTGCCACTCAGTTCCTAGCAAAGAGAGGTGAAATCGATTCTCTCAATCGTTTTTCTAGTATCCATATCACATTCTCGAAACGATCACGTCGAGTTTGTCGGTCATTTCATCTCGTTCTTGATCGGGAGAGTGGATCATGTAAGCAGAGGTATAAGCTGCGAATGCGATAGCTCCTTTGCGTACGTGTAAAAAATGACATGAACGGGATCGCTATAGGAGATGAAATCAATTCGGACAACGATTCGTGCATTATCCATACGACATACTCGACAAGATCACAACGAGTTCGCCGTTGATTTCATCTCCATTCCGATAATATCGCAAAGAGATGATTTCATCTCGTTCCCAATCGCGAACAGAGATTAAATCAATTCTGTCAATGATTCTTCTAGTGTCCGTAGGACATACTCGAAGCCGTCACGAAGAGTTTGCCTTTAATTTCATCTCGTTTCCAATTATATCGGAATGAGATGAATCCATCTAGTTCCCGATCGCGAACGGAGATAAAATCAATTCGGACAACGATTCGTGCATTATCCATACGATATCTTCGACAAGGTCACAACGAATTTGCGGTTGATTTCATCTCCATTCTGATAATATCGCAAAGAGATGATTTCAGGAATGTATAAACCGACGAATGATATCAGAAATGTTCGACCGAGGGTCCAAGGATCATACGGCGCGCTGTTTGCTGTTTTGCTCACTTAAAAGCTCGCAGTCGGATGAACCAGCTGTCGCTACTTGCATTTAATCTTTGTTATTTGTATAAGTTTGAAATACCGTTTTTTCCCAAAATTAGGGTACTCGCCAGCTGGATAATTCGGATATTCAGAATACCGGTAACATGAATAGAAATCATTCATATGTGAGAGAACAATTTTTAACGAGCTTTCACTTAATATGCTAAAAAGTAGAAAATATTATTTTTACCAAGTCACCCATATGCGACTATAACTGAAAGATTGTGTCACATCTTAGTCTCATGTTTGCAAAATTTCAGAGCTCCAAAAAGTTGAAAAGTGGATAAAGTACCGATTTTCCGTTTTGCATTCAACAGAAAGTCGTCATTTAAAAAAGAAATGTATTTTTTTAAGTCGAATCATGCGCTGTCACGTCTGAGATCCATGTTTGCAAAATTTCAGAGCTCTACGTAATCGGGAAGTGGACGAAATATCGATTATTCATTTTGCATCTCACACAAAGTCGTTTTTTATTTATTTATTTATTTATTCATTTTTTAACGTTGAATCGTGCATTTTTACCCCTGAAATGTATGTTTGCAAAATTTCAGAGCTCTAAGTAGTTGGGAAGTGGGTGTAATATCGATTTTCCGTTTCGCATCTAACACTAAGTCAAGTTAAATAAAACATTGTAAAAAACCAAACAAAAAAAACGTACTTGAAACTCCAGACATATTGGGTTGGTTCCGGTACTTGAAACTCCAGACATATTGGGTTGGTTCCGAATCTGTTCATTTTTATTTATTGAGATAACAATCATAACAGAAACTCTCATTGAATAATATCATCGGGCGTGATAATTGTTATCACTGCCGCAACAACTAAGAATAGACAATTTGATCCAAGTCGTTATGAAAATTGAACAATTTACTTGCGATTCGATATGGAAACGTCCGCGTCGAGTCTTTACGATAACGGCAATCCGAAAAGAAAAAAAAACATTCGCTCGTTGCCTCCAAATTTGAAAAACACCAGATTATTGACCGTTCTGTGCTTTATTTCTCTCCAAAATAAAGATTATGAATGCATTGAACAATCTCATTTACTATCATCATCGCTCGCGCGTAGAATTACAAGTCTTCTGAATGTCGGCAACCTTCACGCCTCGGCCCGGACTCACGGAGCGGCAGAAGACGAAGCGGCAAATGTCATATCCGTCGGCCTGTCACGCCGACGCGAATGATACGCAAAACGTCAAATCATCCGTGCCGTCATCTGTCAAACGGTGCGTTCCTCAAGCCGTGCAAGTTCAGAGCGCGCGTTACCTGTCAAACGCACGCTCTGAACTTGCGTACCCAAGATGACAGAAAATAATAGCAGACGATACAAGAAACGTCAAACTGGCCGGGCAACCGAGACAAATGCCTAGCTACCTTGCTCGCTGCCTGCTGCGCGTCTCGCGCTCAGACTCGGCAATTGAGTGGCGTCGTCGCTAAGGGCAGGCTTCAAGGGCAAGGCTCCTACAACAATCAGTTGAACGCCACAATTCTAATCGCTCTCATTTGAAAACTATTTGACGGAAAAAAAACGCCTTGGCAGATTTACTCAGGGTACCCCCTAAACCCGCCAGTTCCCGATGGGTCACTTAATATGAAACACCCTGTATATAATGAATAAAATATTAATAATATTAATAAAGCACATATTAGTGAAACAACTCGTGTTGTTTTATTCACATGGGTTTATTATATAATAGGCACATCATATATAACAATTATATAATAAGTACAGCACGAGTAAGTTAACAATACATTTTGAAATACTCCCTGCTCTTTCTGTGCCGTTGCCGTCGCAAATAATTAATTAAATTCGCCGAAAAAGAATTCGCTCACGAAAGTTTTATATATTAGGTGTACAACTTAGTTCAGTCTGTTTCCAAAAGATGGCTCTAGGTCCTATAAATGGTTGACGGCAACAGCTGAAAAGATTGCATTTGCAAGGTGTTTAAAGTAACGAGTTTGAAAAAAGGTAGTCTAGTTATAAGGAGTGGCTTATTTAGCAAGACAGAGACGGTGACACTTTTATTATTTAGTCCTAAAAAAAGTAATTTCGCGATAAAGGAGTGAAGAAGTGAGTTTTTAGACCTGGACATAACCTCACCCATTGGCGGGACGCTACCCGGCCTGAGGACGAAAGAATGTGATTTTGATGAATTCGCTGCACGTGTAAAGGGGCATGACGTGAACCATGTTGCGGTCACAGATTACCGAGAATGGCTTCAGAAGAAGGATAAGAGAAGAAAAGTACGTTCCGACGAGTCCAACGGCGAAGTAAAGGAGGGCAACAACGTGCATACACCGCAAGCTTCCTCACAGTAAACCCAGAAGTCTACAATGGCTAAAAGCAAGGAGAAAATCAAGGGCCTGAGACAAGAAAACAGCAAGAAAAGAATGAAAGATTCCAACGGACCTGTATCAAAGCGTACAGACATCCCGAATGTGGATTCTGTCGACGAGATGACGCCTGAGTCACAAACGCATCAGGTAATAAAGAGACGGCGGATAATACGCGCACCTCTCGTTTGTATCAGCAGCAAGACAAAGGTCCTTACGTGATTCATGTAAAATTTCTTTCTAATAACAAAGACCACCCTTCTTTCCCAATCCTTAAAATCTCGCAGAAATTAAGGAAAGCAGACATTAAGTACGACATGTTGGACGTGTATGGTAGGAACAAGTGGATTCTCACATTCACGACACGCGACGAAGCAAATAGGTCTATATCTAACAGGTTTGTAACGGAATTGGGATTGAAGACTTTCGTACCACAGTATGCTCTCTCTCGGAACCGGAAGATCTTTGATGTTTGATCTTTGATCTTTGATCAAAGAGGACAATAAAGGGCTCGAGGTCATGCACATCCGTCGTCTGCCAAAACAGGTGATTGTTAACGGTCGGCCGGTGTGACAGGATGGTGAGTCGCTCTGTGTGGAGTTCGGAGGCAAGGCCTTGCCTGAATCCATCTTCATTTGGAGAACTCGAATCCAAGTTGTTCCCTATATTGAATCGGTTTCAATCTGCTATAACTGTGGAAAACCACGCCACCCCAAAAAGTATTGTTCCAGGCCGCAACTCTGCCTGAAGTGCAGAGGTCCCTGTCACACGAACGAGGGGCAAAAGTTGAGTTGGACACCAAATGCATGAACTGCAATGAAAATCACAGTACGCTTGATAAAACGCGCCCAACTCTTTGCAAAGCAAGGGAGATTAATCGAATTATGGCTCACGACAACTTGCCGTATCTTCTTGCAAGAAGAACAAAGGAAGGGTTTATTCAACGCCCGAACGTACCGATGAAAACAGTTCGAAACGTTCCACCGCTTTCAAGAGGGAAGGATGCCCAAAATGTCAAGTATCGATCATCGCAGTCAGCGAGAAGCACACAAACTAACTTCGAGGAGGCAAATGCCTGGAACCAGGCCTCGACGTCGAAGGGTCGTCATGATGGGCGGAATCGAGATTCTCGACAACAGGGGCCTTTTACCACTGTAATCGGGGACGAACTCGAGAAACTACCCAGGGAGATGGCTGAGGGATTACTTGGCATTTCTCAAGTACTCGCAGACGATGACAACGCGGCACTGCTACTGGAGAGGATCCGGAAAACAATCACTCTTCATATTCATCCTAAAAATGGACCAGCAGGCAACCAAACTTAGTATCGTTTAGTGGAATGCTCAAAGCATTGCACTAAAAGTACCTGAATGACAATATAATTCACGCACTTGATATTTTTTTGTTGTCAGAAATTTGGCTTTAACCAAAGGATTCGTTGTACTTGAAGGGATTCGATGTGGTGCGAACGGATCGCCAGGGTCAGAGAGACGGAGGCGTGGCGATCTTGATCAGAGATACTCTGAGGTACAAAATAGTTCACAACCTTGACAATTGCAACGGTAAAGTTGAGATATGTGCTGTAGAACTGGATCTCAAGGACGGGAAACTATTGATGGCATCGTGCTACAGACCCCCGAGGGGTGGGCCTATTTCCGTTCGGCGGTGGACCAACTTTTTTGTTCAGTTAAAAAATAAATTTCTTCTTGGTGGGGACTTCAATGCCCACCATATCCTTTGGGGGGATTCTCATGAGTGCGCTTTTGGTACTGGGATAGTCGATAGTATTTATTCTATGGATATTTCTATATTGCATGAGGGACAGTATACGTTTTATAGTGGTGCGTACAACACCGATTCAGCCATAGATATTACTCTCGTTGACGACAGATCAACGCTAGCGTATAACTGGTCAGTAGGAGAAGACTCGTGGGGTAGTGACCATTTCCCTATCTTCTTACAAGGAACATCCCTCAGGTGTCCGCCTCCGATTTTGTTGAAACTCATATATGTGATAGAGCATCAAAAATTTTGAGACACGTATTTTTTTTTATCGGCGGAAAAACGGTTTTGAGGGGTGAAACGCACCCTCGAAAATGGGGATGTTTTTTCGTTTTTCGTCGATAACGTTTTAACGGTATGAGATATAAAAAAAATTCAAATTGCAACAATGTTTATTTTTTCATGTACTATACATTGGAGATGAGAACGATACCATTATCGACGAAAAACGAAAAACACCCCTATTTTCGAGGGCGCGTTTCACCCCTTAAAACCGTTTTTCCGCCGATGAAAAAAAATACGTATCGCTTACTTTTCGGTGCTTTATAACATATCCAAATTTCAACAAAATCGAAGGGTGTCACCTGAGGGATGTTCCTTGTTAGAGCTCAACAGTTGCACGGTTTCAAATATTAGATATATACCTCAAATTCAAATATTAGATATAAACCTCAGAAGAAACTTTACACCCGAAAAACGGATTGGTTTTTTTCAAACACCCTCAAGTGTTGAGATTGGGAGGAACTTTAACTCGGAAGTTAACTATAACGACCCTCCGACAAAATATCCGCCTTTTGTAGCCTCCGTTGAAAAATGCTTAATTGTGGCCACTCCAAATGTAAATGCGCGAAATCTCGCGAGCCGTCCGGGTGCTCGGGAGGAACATCCGCCATGTCCCTGGTGGACTAAAGAGTCTGATAGATTAATCCGACTTAGAAGAGCAGCTTTTCTGAAATTTAAATTTTTTACCTTCACACTCAAACTTTCTGGCTTTTAAAAAAGCAGAGTTCATGGCCAAACAGGGCGTCGGAGGATCAAGAGAGAAAAATTTAAACAGTTCTGTGCGGGTTTAACTAAGTATACCAGTCCTACCTACTTATAGAGGAAGAAGAAATTCTTCAAAATCAGATTTAATTTCAAGGATAATGCGAATGAGTACAATGAGGAGAAATAGAAGAATGTATCAGATATGATTGAGAAACTGTCCACCATGGACAAAGGTTTCCACTCCTTCATTCCATAATCCGGGTCAGGATGAATTCTTGGATCTGTCCTTCAAGGAAACGGAACTAGAGTTTGCAAGTTCTAATGTAAAATTAACGTCCAGTCCAGGCGTTGACGGGATAGATTATTTTATTATTTCGTTAACACGTAGAGAAGCTAAAACTTTACTACTCGATTTGTTTAATGCATTTTTTTCATCTCGTTCATTCCCAAGTAAAATTCTCGAGAAAATTACTAACTATAGATTTTACTGGTGGATGGAGTATTATCAAAAATTTCCTATGTCACAGTTCGGATTTCGGACAGCAAGATCATGTATGGATAATCTTTCCCTATTATATTTAGAGATCGTTCAAGCATTCAAGACGGACCAGGTGGTACCGGCGGTTTTCCTGGACATCCGGTCGGCTTATGACAATGTATTGGTGGATGTTTTGATTGACAAGCTCAAGTTTATTGGTTGTCCTAGTAATCTTTTGGCATTTATCTTCAATTTAGTATCTGCTAGATCATTGTCTTTCAAATTTGGGGATATCAATGAAGTACGGTGGGTCTATAGAGGTCTTCCACAAGGGAGCGTGCTCAGTCCGCTTTTGTACGCAATATATATAATGGAGTTAGAAACCAAGATCAATTTAGACTGCAAGATGATCCAATATGCGGATAACTCGGTTATTTCTACTACTACTCCACATGGTCGTCTTGGCATAATTGATATTAAATGCTCTCTTCTCAAGGTAGCCGACCATCTAGAACAGGTAGGTCTGTCTCTAGCTCCTGAAAAAACCAAGCTTGTCGTTTTCAATAAGAAAAGGAATAGACAACAAAATACATATAGGATCAGCTTTAAGGATTCCACCATTCAAGAAAGCAAAGTGGGGCGGTTTCTCGGGTTACAACTCCAGTCTACACTCTCTTGGCGTGCTCAAGTTAAAAAAATTACAGATAGCTGTGAAAATCCCTTGAAGATTCTCAGATGCCTGAGAGGTACGTGGTGGGGAGCTGACCCCGTTTTGCTTTTGAGGCTATATTCCGCACTTATTCGATCGAGAATTGAGTACGGAGCATTGTTATTTCACAAGCTTTCTCCTCAACAGTCATCCTAATTAGAAAAAAATCAGTATAAGGCTTTAGGCACGGCACTAGGCTACAGGAGTTCCACTCCGACAAATGTTATTCTCGCAGAGACGAAATTTCCTTCTCTCTCCTTGCGTTTTAGATACTTGGGCGCTAATTTCCTGACTAAGGCACTTGCCAATAACTGTGACCATAAGTTATTTTCCATCCTCGAGGAGATTGTGCAGATCGAGGATAATCCAGTAGGAACCAATCGTGATGGAAATATTCCAATTATCAAATGTTTTCGAGATCTTGGTCTGGTCGCTCATCTTTTGAAGACCTGGAATATACCACTTTGTTTTCAATATAGCTATGAATCAATTTTTTCCAACCGTTAGTTTCATTTGAAGAGGGCCGGATCATTCAGATACCCAAAAATCCGAAAAATAGCTTTGAAATCATACTTAAGGGTCGACTGCGCACATCAGCGTGTTTTTTTACAGATGGTTCGAAAACACCTGGTACCGCCTCCGTTGGCTTCTCATCAGTGGAGACGGGTGTTCAGGAGACTCGGGGCTTTAGGGCAGCTGGATTTGCTTCGATTTTCACGGCTGAGGCTATGGCTATTGCCGAGACTTTGTTGTAGATCTCGCGACTCTGAGGTTCAAGCTTTATCATTTTTTCGGATTCAAGGAGTGTTCTGCAAGCTATTTCCTCTCCGCCGAATTTAGGGTGCAAGTCGTACTTAGTTTTGTATTTACGGAACTTTTTGAAAGAACTCCAAGGTGAGGGTAAGATCATCGATCTCTTCTGGATCCCTGCTCATGTAGGAATTGTCGATAATGAGCTGGCAAATAAAACGGCCAGAGGCCTCTACTATGGGGCGTGATAGCTTGGTCAGTCGATAGCGGATTTTACTAGTCTATGGAAATCTAAGCTATAAGTAAGGTTTCGTGAATGGTGCCTAGAAGGGCGCAGGAATAAGAGAGTTTTTTATATTAACAACTTTTATAATCGTGGTCGTTGGCCCTGGTTTTATAATAGCAAGCTCACGAGAAGGACTATTGTTTCCATCAGTCGCTTGAGAAGTAATCACACCTCTTCGAGATCCAGTCTCAGCCGTTTCAAGATAGTTCCTTCACCGAGATGCGATTGCGGCAACGCCGATGAAACCCCCGACCACGGACTTTGGGAGTGCGGCTTGTATAATCGGGAAAGATCCGAAATGTTGAAAGATTGGAAAAAAGTATCTGGTTTCTTACCGTGCACCGCCGAGTCCCTTCTACAATCCATGGAGCCAAGTTCCTTACAAGCTATCGGAAAGTTTTTTGCAAAGATCAACATCTTAGTGTAATATTGTTATAGATCTGCAAGTTTCCTGCTGTTGTTAACTGCTCTCTTTATCAATATGTTTGTATATTTAAAAGAGTATTTTATACTATATACTATATATTTTCATAAATGGAAATGTAAGTCTAGAGTTAAGGGGTAAGGCCACTGTAAATTTTTTGAAAAATCGATTTTTTTTTATTGGCTTAAAAAATAGTTCAAACCCTCTAGAATAAGAAAAAAAAGGTCCTGTGCGAAAAAAAATTTGTTGTCCTTAGGAAATGAAGGTCGCCGCCAAGTGTGTCAAAACTTGCTCCGAAACGACTGCAATTATATCGGAGATGGCGATTCCAAAACTTTCAAAGGCATCGTGGATTCGAAGCCTTATGAAAATGTTGATGTTAGAAAAAAAGGGTGCATAGATCACGTGCAAAAAAGAATGGGCACTCGATTGAGAAACTTAAAAAAAGGAACAAAAGGTCTCGGGGGAAGAGGAAAACTCACTGCCAAATTGATTGACGAACTAAGCATTTATTACGGCTTAGCAATCCGTCGAAATTCCGATTCCATCAAAAATATGAAAAATGAGATCTGGGCAACCCTTTTTCACAAAATGTCAACGGATGAAAAGCCTCAGCACGAAAAATGTTCGGAGAATTGGTGCAGTTGGAAGAAAGCGAAAGCAGAAAATGCCTTGGATGCGTATCATCACAATCAGCCAATGAGTGAGGAGGTTTATCAAGCCATCAAACCCATCTACATGGAATTGAGCCGGGACGAGTTGCTGGAGCGTTGCTTGGGGGCCTATACTCAAAACAATAACGAAAGTTTCAACGCTACCGTTTGGAGTTTGGCCCCCAAATCATCCTCAAGCGGAAAAACTGTACTAGATATTGCGACGGATATCGCTGTTTGCATATTCAATGGCGGCCTTACCAACGTCTTGCAAATATTCAAGATGTTGGAGGTGGAAATTGGTGTACAGTTATATAATTTCTGCATCGAAGCCGACGCCAAACGCATCACGCACGCGGAGACATCTCTGAGCGACGCGGCCAAAAGTGCGCGCGCGCTCCAAAAATCAACCAGGAAAGACGAACAAGACGAAAATTTGGCTATCGAAGGACAAATGTATGGTGCTGGGATTGCAGACTAACGGTAAAAATTTTTTTTAACTTCTTTTTTAAATTTTTTCCAATAAAAAACTATTCGCAAAACTTTAAACGCGTTTTTCTCGAAACATGGTTTTTCAAAATGGCACGCAGCATAACTCGAACAATTTTCATTTTTTTTACTTGAAATTTTAACCAGATGTGAACATTTACATTATCTTGAGAATGTCGATCGGAATTTTCAAGAACTTTATTTATTGATTTTTTATTAACAAAAAACTTGCCGTTTTTTTCGTCAAAAATCAATTTTTTTTTCAAACGCACGCCAAATCCACAAAAATTGATACTTTTTAAAATCCGATCGACATTCTCTAGCTATAGCCCTCTAGATTAATGGTTTTTTTTTTTTTTTTGTTCTAGATTCAAAAGTGCACCAGTGGTGCTGCGTGCCGCGGAGCCCTGGAAGCAAAACATGTCCCGGGAAGATAGCTGTGGAACCGCCATTTTGTTTTTTTTTACTGTAAAAAAATTTTATAATAAAGTTTAATGTATGCCCGATAACACCATTAAAAGTTTTTTTTTCAAATACCTTCAATTTCAAGAGCAAAAAATTAGTGAAAAAACCTTTTTTTTGGGCCGTTACAGTGGCCTTACTCGTTAAGATAGCGCTTAAGGTAGTACTAGCGGATTGACTAATCAACAGAACATCTATAAATGATCGAATCTGAAAAGGGTAAGATATCATACATTTGGGTATAATAATAAACATGATAAGGAAAATAATTATTTAAGAAGTGTATGTAATAACTGTGTATCGTGTTGTGAAAATAAAGTATTAAAATAGCAATCAGATTTGACTTGAGTTGTCACAGGCCGCCATTTCATAATTCTGGCAATATCCGTGGCAACGATGTACTCAGGTGCTTTCGATAAATGTCAAGTGTGTGTTTGTTTACCGTATGTGTAAGCGTGTGTTTGTAGTGTGTGTGAAATGTGCATATTGTAAAGAGAGAGATGAAAATTAGTCGATTCAACCGATAATATCTGCTCGAAATATCCCGTAACCTATATTTTCCATGGAACATACGTGACCGCGACATTTTTCTTGTTATTTATCGCTTTTCGCATAGCTCCAATCTAATGGCGAACTATTATTATTTCCGTTCCAATATTTGATCCGCACGGATTCTCTATAAGGTGCGGGTCGAATGCATTGATTTCATGAATTAATTACTATTGTATTTAGCCGGTGAGGTATGCCGAGTTTTCGCGGACGTCATTCTGTATGTCTATACTACAGCATATAAAAAAATTAATTTTCTTTCTAATGAGAAGATTCGTGGACTTGTATTACTGTACCTCTTTGGTCATTCTTATAGGGCGACATCTATGTTTTTTTTTTGCAAACGACCAGTTACTTTTGTACCAGTGGCTAGATGGGACATGTGTCCTGAGGCCTTTACTTTATTTCTGTATCTAACGGTGTGTGCGTTGGACATTCTTAATAAAAAATTTTTTAAAAAGACGGCAACAACTGATTTTTGCTGTATCGTGAAGCATACATCTCTTAACCAAATATCGTCTACAGACCTTTGAGTTTTGCGCATCAAGTCTAATTTTTACTGCGGTAAAAATGTTGAATTTCGTCCCAAATAGGCACCATTTGCGGAAAGTGTTGATTTTCTGTTTCAATTGGTAGAAACGTGCAGCTGAAGCCCACCGAATGCTTGTGGAAGTTTCACGGAAGCCGTCTACAGACAACAATTGATCCGTTTATAGCGAGCTATAGCCGAAAAACATCCAGAATATGCGACCAGACACGAGTCCATAATCTTTCAACATGACACCGTGAGGCCTCACGTTGCTATCGAGGTTAAAAACTATTTGGAAAATAGCAGTTGGGAAATTCTGGGTCACCCGCCTTATAACCCAGACCTTGCCCGTTCCGACTATCATTTGTTTCGATCGATGCAGAACGCTTTGACTGGAATACGCTTCACGTCACAACAGGGTATCAAAAATTGGCTCGATTCATTCTTGGCTTCAAAAGATGAACGCTTCTTCCGCGACGGAATTCATAACTTACCAGAAAGATGGGGAAAACTAGTGGCTAGCGATGGACAATATTTTGATTAATGTATTAATTCATTTTATCGTTCAAATAAGTGCGTATGTTGAGCAAAAAAACGGACCGAATTCATTTGTACACCCAATAGCTGCTGTGCTGGTGTACACGACAGATACATTTGTGTTTGACAGGCACAAACAATTTTGCCACCATAACACGGTCAGTTTCACCTTATGGAGTTTTGTGTTACTATATATTATTAGTTCCCAAGAACACTAGCGACGCCTGCAGCGGAACTGAGCACTACATCTCTGCGACCGATTGAAATAACTGTTTGAGTAGGGAGTGTCGACTCCTTCTGTCCAGTCTCCTTGCCTGATGCAAGACCGTGCTAGCGCCATATTGTAAGCTACTTAATTGTTGACAGCATGGAGACTAGAGTAAAGGAGCCTGAACGCAATGCTGGCGAAATGGTTGTGAAAGTGATGAACGATCCGCGGATTGTACCCGCCTGGCGGAGCTACCACTGCGGGCTCCGTCCGCGTATTGATTTTGAATCGTCGATCAGCAATTTGTCGTATATTTTTTTTTTTATTAGCGCAGCTTGTAATACTGAAAAGTAATATTGTTATGCTTTTGTTTGAATTATGAAATGATATTTCAGTATTTTTTTCACTTGGAGGTGATCTATACTCTAAATGTTTTATTTTTATACGGTGACATGTACGATTAAACAGCCATAATGTGAATATTGCATACTGGATTTCCAAGAAAAATACATTTTTTAAGTCCTACAGTATAACGAAATGGGAGCGAGGGGTATTTATATTAAAGGATTCGCATATTTAACCTAAAAAACGATTTTTGTCCAAGCATCGTGCATTACATTTTTGCTGTATCAAAGAAATCTCTAACAGCATTAAAATTAATGGCAATTATAATTAAATTCGGCGACGATAGCATGCCATAAAAAAATACAAACGATTTGACAAAATGAATCAACATGTAGTTGCACATGCCGATGTCAATATTTGTCAATATTTTCGTTAATTCGCGAATTAATTGCATAAACATAGAATTAAGGTTCAGTTCTTACCTTTATCGGATGGTCTTTTTCTGATTTGATTTGATAAATACTTTTAATACCGAAATATCACTCAACGATGCGTAACAGCGTAAACTGCGTAAACTGTATGTAACTGACATATATGTAATACCCACATATATAGTAACTCACGGCAATACGTCACTGTGTGTACTTATGTCATAAAACTGCTAAGCCGGTCCTCACGTACCTATCCTATCCGCCTATCCTATCCACCACCTATCCTATTCCGTACCAGGCGCAGGTATCGCTTGCGGATATTTTTCGAACTACAAGATCTTTCATCACTTTCACGATTCACTTTTCGACGATTCCGCCATATGTGTTCGGGCTCCTTTACTCTAGTTTCCATGGTTAACAGTATCAACATATGGTTGGGTAAGGATTTATGGGAGATTTGAAAAAGAAAGTAAGCATTATTTCAATACGTTCAAATTAGGTGTACCAGAATGATGTACTAAATGATCATGAACCAACCCATGAAATAGTGGATCACTCCTAAATATTGCATACAAGATTAGATCAAACGAAGTATTAGTAAAGTAGCATTTATGAAGGACTCCTATGCTTAAACTGTTTTTGTTACGAACGATCTTTTTGTCCGATGTTGAATGCCTTGGGCTAAAAAATATTGATATTTAAAGTTTAGTGGGTCTTACATGTTTTTTCCACGCGGGTTTTCCCAAAGTCCTGGAATTTGTTGAGACCGAAACAACCAACTGCCCAAATAGGCAACACCTTCAGTCATGGAAACGTCTATTACTTGTCCGAGTTGACTTTCCGAACGTTCGAACAGAGCCATAATGATTGCAAGTGCACACATCAAGCCACCACCTCCGAAATCGGCGGCCAAATTCACCGGCGCTGTCGGTTTTTCACCGTGTCTTCCGAACAAGGATAGCAAACCTGGAAAAAAAGTAGAAAATTACAAAAAATTCTTTGCAGCATTTCAACCAACGCCAGAAATATCAAATACCTTTTTCAAATAGATTCTTACAGATAATTATTGAGGAAAAATAAAGAATTGTGAACTTTTTCAGTATTCATGAGGTTCCAAGTAATTACCCTTTTGTGCTAAAATCTTGCTATTTCTTAGCTCTAATAATCCATAACAGTTTAGAGAAGCAATAGTATGATAGTGGTTTGTAATACTGCTCCACAATTCCTAAGAAAAAAGATTTTGCTATATGCTTTCAAATATAAAGAAAATGTGTTTCACTACCAGACAAACTCAAGAAATTGATATCGTGTCCTGCCATATTTGCGTATGGTCCATTCTGCCCAAACCCGGTCAGTCTGGCATAGATCAGTTTTTTATTTCTTGCCATCAAATCTTGAGGGCCCAGATTCAATTTTTCCATTACACCTGTACGAAAAAGCAAAAAACACTTGGATTCTGCTTTAAATAAATAAAATTAAAGTTGTCAAGCCTATCGTGTCACAAACCTTTTCTATATGGATCTATAACAATGTCGCTACAGTCACTTAATCTCTTGAATATTTCCACACCAGTCTGGGTCTTCAAATTCAGCGCAATAGATCTTTTTCCATGGCCCAGAACATCAGGATAACCGCTTGTTGAACAAGCCTAGCCAAAAATATCTGTTGATAAGGATTGGTTTGCAGAAATGATGAGTTAAGGTGTAGAGTTATTAAAGACTAACTTGGCAATTATTTACCTTATCAACTCTGATGACCGACGCACCATAATCAGCAAGCAGCATACCGCAAAAGGGTGCTGGTGCTAAACCAGCCAACTCCAGTACTTTTATTCCCTTCAATGCCATAACAGCTCATACACCTGGATTTACCAGATAAAGAAGGAGACGGCTATTCCGAAGTTGAAAATGACGTGCATTAATTCGTCTGAACGTTTCTGATCTCATTATCTTTTACGGAATCCTTTTTTTCATTATTTTGAAGGGCATGTACTGGGTCAACATAACCTTACGAGTTTTCTAACCGAGTTTTCTAATAGTTGAGCTTGCTAGGTCGAACAGAGCATCAAGCTCTGTAGAATCCATTGACGAAGAGCTTTAGAATCTTCTTTTGTCCTAAATATTATTCATCTCTGAGAAATTTAGGTTAAAAAATGTTATCTTCCCCGCACTCATTTCACATGGTACGGCTGCTACTTCGTCATTCGTGATGCAAACACATTATCATGGCGACCAAGGTGACACCTCCGTGAATTGGCCCCCCGATATGATCATAAATAATGTTAATTAATGTTAATCGTTTGAGAGAAAAGATAAATGGTTTGAGAGTTGATAGTTTTTACAAAAAAAAAACAATTTAAATTTTCGCGTGAAGTTAGCCCCCATTTTTTTATAACCTAGAAAAATGAGCGTAGACGGTCCATTTTTTTTAAATCGATTGAAATTCGTTTGAAGGTTTGAGAGTCAAAGAAAATCGTTCGAGAGTTAATATTTTAATTGGTGTAAGGTAATCTTCAAGTACGCGATTTACCTCAGGATACGTTCGTAGAGGGAACGTCAATGGTACGATTCGTGGAGGGGGCGATAACGGCGCGCTCCAATGTCGACTCTTGTCGGCGCTAACCTCCGAGTCGAGTTAGAGCGTAAGGCGAAAAGCAGTGAAGTAATATGAATGCATGAAAAAAGTTAAACGGCAGGGATACTCGTTGCAAATTCCTAACCTCAAGCAATAAACGGCTCTTCTCAGAGCCAACGTTTATGAAACACGCGCATCAAAACGACGTTGCGAAGATACTGCGACGTTAGATTTGAAAAAACGACTCGTTTTTTGACGATTCCGAAAAATAATTGCCAGTTGATTTTGGGTGAAACGTGCGAGTGCTCGTAAAACAAGGATGTCGTCACGGAGAAACGGATGGACGCGAAATTGCTCTAATCCGACGTTTCACTTTTTGGCTGCAATGGAAATATGCATGCTTCGCCCAAAGATGTAAGTAATCTGTATTGTCAATGTTTCAGCGTGTTCAACGTACTCTCGCAGGCTTTGATGATCATGCCTTACACTTTTGCCCCACACTTGTCACTCTGCTGTTCCGAGTCCATCAGAGAAACCCATCGATAGACTATCGGCCAGAGACAACCCTCGATAAAGATGAGGTTACTGCTGATCAACCTCCTGACACTGATAGATAAATGCTGTTCACAAAATGTCCTTGCCACAGTGTGGCGCTAGTAGTCGTGTGACAGGTATGCATATATATGTATGTTGCACCGGTGTTTCGATTATTTTACACGAATAGAAGTCTATTGTAGATACATTTATGTAAACCATTATTCGCGTCTATGATGGATTTGAATCATAATTGAATTATTCAGCTCAGCATTATCAACTTAGAATATTTCACGAAAGTATCATCGTTCAGCTGATCGGAGTATTTAGAGCCGACGGCTGTCACATAACAGCCAACGCTAGGTAGTGGCGATTTAAAAAACTAAAGAGCTGGGACAAAACGCGTTTTTGTTTATCGTATAGGAATAGTAGACCAGTGTCAGCAGGCTGCTCCTAATTAATTAATTCGAACATTGCAATTTTCCAAGGAACATACTTACCTCGAATCAATAACTTCTTTTGCAGCAGCGGTGTTCGGAATGGCGTATGAAACGATACAAATGTCATTGCCGAAACCAATGATCAAAGGATGCCTCGGGCTTAGCTCTGATCGACACTTAACCACCAGCGGAGACAAGAAATTTGGATTGTAACATGTTGCTCGACAAAGCCATCGCTGCTCACAATTTTTCTCAGTGTGCGTTGCTTTGCAGCCAGGATGGACAAAATATGGCCGAACACCAACGACAGACGACGCAATGCCATCAGGTTATAAGTGAGGTCATAAGCGAATCTTGGAAAATGTTTTCTCCTTTCAGGCTTTCCTCATGCCCCGAGAGTACTCGTACTCGAACAGCACAAAAATTTTCAGGACGGGGAATTAAATTTGCTGCTTTCTTTGGATACGGAGTTGGGTGAGCCTTCGACGAGAAAATCATTCTGTTAAAAACGACTTTTTGTGTATCGTAATGTTTTGCGTGCTTCGACGAACTTCCCGATGAAGGTAATTCCAATGAACAATCGGCAAGTGTATGTGGGAAAGGTTTAGAAGAACTCGCGCCCGAGAATTTTTCCGCACCAGCAAAACTACACGACGTGACAAAAACTCGTTAAACATAAAAAAATTCAACAGTACGCGGCACCAGCAGCAGCAGCAAATGACGAATTCGTTATAATGTTCAAACAGACAATAATTGGTAACTAAAAACTTATGTTCGTTTTAGTATTACTGTCGTGGTGTACACGATAATATTCACACAAAAAATACTCGCTACGTCTATTTACATAAGTGATTATGAATGCATCGTCAAATATTTCTCTATATGGATAAAAAAATATTATCGCGGATTGCAGATAATTTCATTTAAGAAGTATTAACGTAACATTCGATCAATGTTTCTGGCCGACGATCGTGAGGTACGTGGTAGCTATTGGTCACCCGCACTCGTTGGAAGGGCGTTTGCTTCTCCGTTGTTCTCGACTATCAGCATCGCAGTTTCCGCCGCGCCCCGAACGCATTCCACTTGATGGCCAGTCCAGTCCTTTCATTGACAGAAGGTTGAACAGTAAGGGGTGCGCCTGCACAACGAGCACTCCGCGAAAGCTTCGCAATTGCAGTTGGCACATTGAAAGCACGCCCACGCACCAAAGATACAGCATTAGCAGCTTTTTTCGGCAAATTTCGAGTTCAACTCTGATTCATCACATCTGATCAGGGCTTGCATTATTTGTTAATTTTTCGTATCCGAATTTTTCGGATAAATCGGTTAATGTTAAAAAAAAGGAAATCGTCAAAAAGTACTTTTATCCATATTTATTAAAATTAAAGCAAAATGTTTCCCTCTTTGCTATAGCTAATGGACGACATTAACATTTTCAATATCACAAAATGATCGAGCATATTTGTATTTACTATAAATTATTAAAATAAAATATGAATAATTGAAAACAGTTAGGTAACTCTTTCCTTTAAAACTTAAACTAATTATCATAGTAATAACGAGAAAACAAAATCAAACAAAATAAAAAACAATCATTAACAAATAAAAAAGAAAACTTCTTTCTTGTAAGATTAAAAATTTCTCTGAGACAAAGACTAAAAACAATCATATACTTGAACGTTATAGTGAGATCTCAGATCAACTTAAATGCATAATTGAAATAGGTGTTTGAGCCTTAAGAAGGTACGGTGACGACCACACTAGTAAACTTAGAGTCTATTTTGCGCCGTAATACCGCCACGTATTAGACATATGTATATGGCCTATTTTTCGATAATTTTTTTTTAAGTATTCAATTTCGAGCTACCTATTATCTTTATAATATGGAAACAAACGTAATAATCTACTACTCGACTTCAGTAGTAGGTCATATCGTCAACGTTTAGCATCGTCGCATTTCCGATAGCTGTCATCGGTCCCACGCGCCCCGCTCATTATTTTTTTGTAGCCGGTATACATGGAGAATGAAAATACTGTAGAAGTTTATCAAGAGAGTAACGGGATTGCACCGGAAGTTCAGTTTAAAGACAAAGGTAGATCCTGTGGGACAAGAATTAGAAAATGAAAAGATGGTATTGCGATTACAAATAAGGAAAGTCGCGTTGAGGTTTTAACCTCAATGTCCAATGTCCAAGCTGTCCAAAGTCAAAACATATTTCATCGATTGTTATGTTATTTTTCCCTTTCCCAATTTTCACAATATTTGCAGATATAAAAAGGAACGTTCATTTTATATGACGGTTCTTTTATGATGAATTTATATATGCATGCGTTGTATACTTGTCGCCAGAAAAATTGAGATGTCTTGGCTATAAATAAAAGAACTTTAAGCGAATCTATCGACGGAGGGTCCTTTATAAACCATTAAAAAAATGTACGGTTTCGCACAATATTTTTAATTCGCGTTGAAAATATCCGATAGATGAATCAAATTTGCGCGGGTATCCGGCGTTGCCACACCTCGAGCAAGATGGCTGCTGTTACGTCATGAGAAGTCTCCTCTCCGAATACTTCGGATTTTCGCGACTTTAGTTCTAAATTTATTGGTTATTTCTGCGGTGAGCTTTCCAATTCAAGGTGCCTTATTGATCACAAAGATTCAACGAACGCAACCGTCAGTTTTTTTGACGTGTATATTGGCTCCAAGTAGCACAAAAAATCGATATATGAGAGGACAGAAACTATACGGTAAATCGCGTCGAAATTTCGCATACGCATGCAAGAAGGTCTCAACAATGATATTAAAAAAATTCGGGCTTTTATCTTGGACTTGCTCCAATCACCGAACCTCCTTAACACAGATAGACTCATTCATTTCAAATCAACAACTAAACTCTACGAACGACGCATTCAGTTCTTTTTTTACCTCGATAATGTGATCCCAAAAAGCTTAGACAATCGAGTGTCATCTTTCATAGCCGTTTTTAGGGGACCATCGCAGGGTAAAATGTAAAAAAATCGATTGTTTTTTGCATTATCCGATAGTATAGCCGGTTACAAATATGCTGTTCAATTTTTCCGGCGAAATTCGAACTATTCCGGTTGCTACGGTCGTTCTCGGAAAAAGGGAATCGATCAGCTTCGTGAGATGTGGCGCGGGTGGACGCGTTTTTCTCGAAATGCCGTTTTTCAAAACTGTGAACACTCTCAAAGGAAGAGTTTTCAAGCTATCCGTCTCAAATTTTGTCACAACATTCTTCACGCCATTCTTTATCTTGCTATGGAGGCTATTTTTCTTTAAATCTTCATATTTTTTTAACGAAAAACTGTCGACAAAACAATCTAAATTCTATACTTTTTTTCAAAATGCCGCCATTTTGTCAATTTTGATAAAAAAAATAAACCTCCAAATCAAGAAAGCGGCTTTCATACTGATTAATAATCTTTTTACAAATTTTGTTTTCGACAATTTTTACGGCTACAATCGTGTACACTGTAATAAATCGACACTTTGTTACTAAATATTATACTTTATTTTCGGTTACAGCAAACGAGGGCACTTGACGTGTCTCCTCCCTACAGCCATCTTGATATTCTGTCTTGGTCTCTCGTTACCGCTAGGTGGCTACTAGCTCGATCGTGACATCGTCTCTTTTTTATAACAATATAAAATAATTCGAATAAAATACGGGTACAATGTTTAAGTAACGTAGTCCTTAAGATAGCCCGATCGGATAATTCCACGCCCATTATGAATGGTTGCTCGAGGCGGTGGAGCGTTTGCTTTCGGAGCTTCTGGACTAGGAAGAGTCGGCTGGAAGCTGCTGCTCGATTTCACGCGTTTCGCTGACGTTTTTCTTGATTTCCTGGTATGTTTCGTTGTTGGGAATAAGACCGTCGGAGTAGTTTGGAGGAAGCTTAACTTTAAAGTTACCGTTGCTGTCTCGATTGAGGAACTTTCTATTTCGCGTTAATATTACTCCAGACTCCTTCATAACTTCGTACGTGCGCGGTTTATCGCTTTTGTTAATTACTATTCCGGGTTGCCACGTCCTGTCTTTGTTTTGTATTCGCACAGTTTTGCCATGCGTTAGCTCCTTAAGATCTCTTGCTCGTTTATCGTGGTAGTATTTCTATCACTTGCTTTTCGACTAATTTATCTCTGATCGTTTCGTTTTCGGGACGGGAATTCTCTAAGAAATCCGGTAGTACTCCGTGAACATTTCTGTAAAACATTAACCTTTCAGGCGATTCGATATAATGAGGAATCGGCGTATTACGAAGTACTAGTAATGCTAAATACGGACCCCTCCCGTCCTCTTTAGCTTTTTTAACATGTTTTTACTATTTGAACAAATCTCTCGACAAATCCGTTAATACTCGGATATGTGGGACTCGACGTCATATGCTCAAAACCCCAGGCTTTCGCGAATTCTCTGAATTTTCGGCTACTGAATTGCGGTCCACTGTCAGATCTTACTATCTTTGGTATACCGTGCCGCGTGAGCAGAGAATTCATCGTTACAATTGTTTTACTCGATTCGTTTTGCAATAGTCCCATCTCTACGCACTTAGTGTAGTATTCGATCATGATTAGATATACCGAGCCTTGGGAATAGAATAGATCGATCGCTACACTTTCCCAGACGTTACTCGGTACTTCCCTTGAAATTAATGTTCCGTTCTGGTGACTTTTTTTATATTTCTGGCGTACTGCACAATTTGTAATTATTTCTTGTATTTGTTTATTCACTCTCGGCCAGAAAACGATATCGCGGGCTCTGGTCTTGGTCTTTCGATGCCCAAATGATTATAATACCATTTGCCGAGAATTTGCTTACGTAATCTACCAGGGACTACTACGTTGTTATTCTTAAATAGTAAGCCCTCTGACTCGAAAAGCTCGGAGTGGTATGTATGTTACGACTTAGCAATCTCGGGTACGTCTTTGATTTCTTCTGGCCTGCTCGTCCGAATCAGTTTACTGTTTGCAACTCGTGATCGTTTTCGGTTTCTGCCGCGAACTCTTTCTTTTTCTTATCGCTCATACATTCGGACAGTTCTATATTCAAGATATGTGTGTTTACGTCGTCGTCGTCGTTCATTTCTCTAAGATGCGCACGCGAAAGACTGTCTGCGATTAGCAAGTCTTTGTCGGGTTTGTAGATTATTTCAATACCATACGGTTGCAAGCGCGAACGCATTTTTTGGAGCCTTACAGGAATGTCAGCTATCGGTTTCTTTGAGATAGGTACCAGAGGCTTATGATCGCTCTACGACCATAGGCCTCCCTGCTATATATTGGCGGAATCGCTCGCACCCATACACTATCGCGTACTAGGACCGTTAAGAAAGTAATGCGCATGATTATATTGTGACGCGACTATCCATCACAGTGCGCTCGGACTGGTCGGAAAATGTGGTGGGGGGTCTGCCCATTCAAACGCGCCCGGTCTCATATCGCTCCGAGCAGTGAGAGCGGAAGGACGTGCCTGCGTGAACGGTGTTTTTTGCCTTTGTAACACGGCGTGATGGAGGGTTCGCTTGAACAGCGGTACGCTATCAAGTTTTGCGTGCGACTTGGAAAGAATGCTACCGTAACATTCCAGATGCTTTAAGAGGCCCTTAGGGACGACTGCATTTCAAGATCACAATCCAGGAGGTGGCACAAGGCGTTCAAGGAACGCCGAGAGGAGGTCCCCCAGCCACACGGCCTTCATCGTAACCAACTTCCTGGCCCGGTGCAGCACCGCAGTGGTCCCTCAGCCCCCTTACAGGTTCGATTTAGCTCCCTGTGACTTTTTTTTTCTCCCGACTGAAGAGAGAGAGAGCTGAAAGGAAAGCATGGGGAAACCGTGGAAAACATCCAAACGCATGTTACGACGTTTTTAAAAGGCATTCCTGTGGAGGAGTTTCCGGGTGCCTTCCAGGCGTAGCAGACACGTTTCCGCAAGTGCATTGATGCAGGAGGGGACTATTTCGAAGAATTTTAAGCATTTGTACGGATAAGATCAATAAATCTATTTTTCCCAGAAAATGCGCATTACTTTTATAATAAACCCTGTACATCTCCTTCTTGATTTGTGCCAGGCTTTTTGGCACGTCGTGAACGGTTTTGAAGCATAAGTAATCGGTAGATTATTTTGTAAGAAGACTGCTCCTACCTCGGTTCCACTGGCATCTACGCTCAGTGTACAGTCATTGTTTGTGTCATAATAATGTAGCACAGGATTGCTAGTGAATCTCTCTTTTATTTTTTTTACGCGACCTCGTGATCTTCCCATCGAAATGTCACGCCTTTTTTAAATTAATTTTCTCAGTGGCGCTGTCACATCGAATAAGTTCGGGATGAATTTTGCTACATAGGTTATCATGCCCAACAATCGGTCCACTGTCACGTCGCGACCAAATGCGTACAATGCCTTTTTAAGCCTAATACGCACGATAGCGGAATTCTCATTTTTCGACGGATCTGAATATTTTCTTTAGAGTTAGGCCTACCACGGCGGAAACGTAGCCTATCCATAATAATATAACTAAGCGTTTCTCGTACCTTCCCACGCGAAAGCGTAGCGGTCTTAACGATATCGAGAACAAATATACAAGCGGGAAAATTTCGAACACTCTCGTTGTAATCCGAACAGAGTCCGAGTACATCGCAGAGTGTCCTTAAGACCAAAAATACACAAAGGAAACCTTCGGGTTACAGGAAGTTGCTGCGGTCATAAAACTGCGTTGATATTTCCCATGCGGACTCGCGGGCCTCGGTCAACAAGCCCTATCTCGAGCGTGCGTTCTTGGCGCCGACAAGGCCCCGTTTTCGTCTATATTTTTCCGCGCTCCAGATAAAGAAGCGCAGCTCCAATTCCCGGAAATAGAGCGACGGTTGTGGCTATCGCAATCTACTCCTTGCTCCCACTCTCATTCCAACTTATACATATTTTCCACCAATCCAAAAGAATGCACCCCCAAATGTGCACCCTCCCAGGGGGCCAGTCTCCCACCACCTCAGCATCCCAATTTTTCCTACATCCTAGAAGAAGAAAATGACCAAGTCAGTCTTCCGGCAACCACGATCACACAAACTTCTTTTTATCGAGTCTCAATCCGAGACTCCAGTCAGAATCCAGCGAGCTCATATCTAGAGTTCCTTAACCGATATCCATCGCGTTGAATATTCATTTCCTTTCTTGTAAAGCGTACGTTGTCTTGCAACTCGAGTTTATACAAATCTTGTACTTCGAAAGTTCTCTAACAGTTACGCGATAATCTTAAGAATTTTGACATTTGTATTACGCGCAATATTTCATTGTATTTTCCATTCTCGAACCGCGAAACCCACGAACACTAGAATCTGTGTCACCGAACATTTGCTGTATCCGTCACACACACACCCACACCATCTGCGAGCGTTCGGGCCATCGACGAAGGGCCCTTAGTTTTACGACCGTACCTGACACCCAAGCGACTGGGTCAACGCCGAGACGCATCAATGTAAGCGAACACATTTTCACCCTTTCGTCTTCAATTTGTATCTTTAAAATAATAGGATCAACCCATACGGCTGATTCTAATAAATTACGAGTCAATCGAACACAAGTGTCACAACCGTTATTTTCAACGATTGGATCATCCACGAAATTCTTTAAAATTATCCTTTCCACCAGCACGTCCCCTTTTTGACCCTCATCCCGTGCTATTGCGCTAGGCGTAGGCAAGAAAGAGGGATACCACACATATATATATATATATGCCCACGTCCCCTCAGGACGTGACATATAATTTTTGGGGGCTCGTCCGGGATCTATTAGAAAGGGAATGTGCTAATTAGTCTACCGTCTATAAGTGATTCGGAAATTCGTATATATGATTTGTTACCTGGTTGGAACCTCCTAAACGATCGATCAAGACATTACAAAATTCTCAAAAATCGAAAACAAACCCACAAAGCTATGACGACGTTAGAAACAAACCAGTCAATATCCCTAAAAGACGCCATCAGCTGCGTCCCGGAATTCGAGGAAAAAAATATCGCTTTATCAGAATTCACACCGGTATGCCAAGACGCGATAGAATATGCGATAAAAATTGAACGCGAAGTTAAAGCGCGCAATGAATTGCTGTCCACTCTCACTAACCACGAAAGCTTCGTCCCGCCCAAATCAGTAAAATGTTGTAATGTATGCAAAAGAGGCAATCACACTACAGAAAATTGTCAATTCGCAACCCTCACCTGCCAAAATTATCAAAATCAAGAACACAATGCCATCGAGCACCAAAGGGTCCTAAATAAACAAAACTCAGTTGTTTGCCAAATATGCAAAAAAATCGGCCATTCAGCAGATAAATGTTTTCAGTTAAAGAACAAAACGCCTAAATTCAACCGACCCATCTGTCGGTATTGCAAAAGGATAGGACACACTATCGAAAACTGCCGTACCCGCGAATATAATAACTCGCGAAATAGTCCGAATACCGGTCGGGCAGCTGCACTGAGAGATTTCACGATCTCAAAGCGTCCGGTCACGATAATCACTCCGCCCGAACCTATCTTACTTACACTATAAACGCGGAAGATTTCGTTAACCGACCCTCGGTGTGTATCGGAGCGCACCCACAAAAAAGAAAAATAACAATGTTGTTAGACAGTGGCGCTATTCTAAACCTAATTAAAAAACAATACACAGGTAATTTCCCAGGTATCTATATATGAATTTCGAAACTTTATTCCACGTCATACCTGATGAGGTTCGACTCCCTTACCCTGGGTTATTGAGGTCCGAATTGTTTTTTTTTTTACGACAAAATCCAATATAAATTTCAAGACGGAATGCCTTGAGTGTAGAGGAAAGGCATGTCCGTTCAAAAAAAAAAAAAAAAAAAAGAAATAACAACCCGACGAAGTAATGAAAATCCCCGCGTGTCCGGGAACTTCTTTCCACGGAAGAGTCGAAAACTGCACGTTAAAGGAAGGGTATATCCCGCCTTTAAAAATCTGTAAGGGTGTTTACGCCGGCGACTGCCCGGTAACGAACATCGACGGAAAGGCCCACTAGAGGGTTTCAACCCCACAAATGACGCCGTATGACTGATCGTGCCGGTCATAAAACTACAGGAATTCGACATAATGGAAAACAATAGCAAACAAAAACAAAATTAGATTGCACAACAATCTGTGATTCCAAGCAAAAAAAAAAAAAACAAAATCAGATAAATGAATGAAATCAGAATGAAGGACAAATAATAGCAACAACTTCCCTTCCATACCTTCAGGGCATAACCGGTCGCATAGGCAGGGTCCTTGGGAAACATAACGTGCGAGTCATCTTCAAACCTCAGAAGAAGCTAGCACAAGTGGTTCCGAGTGCAAAAGACCAAAGACCACCATTAAGTGCACCAGGAGTGTACAAGATACCCTGCTCATGCGGTAAAGTGTACATAGGAGAAACTGGGAGGAAGATCAGTACACGGATCAAAGAACATCAACGGTGTATCAAATATGGCCACATTGGACAATCAGCCCTGGCCGAGCATTGGATGGAAACTGGTCATGCCATTCAGTTCGATAAAGCCCAAAGTCTGGCCCCATCAAACAGCTATTTTTCTAGGAAACACCGAGAAGGCTTGGAAATCCGAAAACATCCGGACAATCTAAACAGAGATGGTGGATATCACGTCAACCCCATTTGGCACACCGTCCTCCCGGTTTTTTAATTGACCGGCCGATCAATTAAAACATCTGATTGGCTGGTGCAGTGATCTGGAACGATGACTGCAAGTATATAAGGAATGCCTGAGACACGGGAGCTTCAGTATCGGAGCTCTCAGCCCTGATGATGCAGACTGTAACGTTTGCGAAACGTCGGCACAACGCTGATTCTCAACACGGCCTCCATCCGGAAGCCACATACTCTTCAAAATCAGATAAAAAAAACAGAAAAAAAACCGACGAAAAACGTCGAAATAAAATTTTGTTAACGCTCCAGCGAGAGCGATGATGAAAAAAAAACAAAAAAAAAAACAAAACAAAACAAAGCAAACCCAGATTGCATGACAATCTCCAATTCTAATTCATTTTCTCGCGATGCTAATCCCAATTTCTCGCGATGCCAATCCCATTTTCTCGCAATGCTAATCCAATTTCTCGCGATGCTGATCCCAATTTCTCGCGATGCTAATCCCATTTTCTCGCGATGCTAATCCTATGTCTCGCGATGCTAATCCCAATTTCTCGCGATGCTAATCTAATTTGTCGCGATGCTAATCCCAATTTCTCGCAATGCTGATCTAATTTCTCGCGATGCTGATTCAATTTCTCGCGATGCTAAACCATTATTTCAAGATTCTAATCCTAAATTTGGACGTAGATTGCATGACAACTACGCCGGTCCAGATCCCAGTGGCCAATAAAAAGAAGAAAAAAAAAACCCGACGGAAAACGTCGAAATAAAACTTTGTTAACGCTCCAGCGAGAGCGATGATGAAGAAAAAACAAAACAAAACAAACCCAGATTGCATGCCAATCTCCAATTCTAATTCAATTTCTCGCGATGCGTATCCCAATTTCTCGCGATGCTAATCCCATTTTCTCACGATGCTAATCCAATTTCTCGCGATGCTAATCCTTATTTCTCGCGACGCGAATCCTTATTTCTCGCGATGCTAATCCTTATTTCTCGCGATGCTAATCCAATTCCTCACTATGCTAATCCAATTTCTCGCGATGCTAATCCTTATTTTTCGTGATGCTAATCCTTATTTCTCGCGATGCTAATCCTTCCTTCTCGCGATGCTAACCCTTATTTCTCGCGATGCTAATCCAGTTTCTCGCGACGCTAATCCATTTTTTTTCAAGATTCTAATTCTAATTCGGACATAGATTGCACGACGAAAGAGGGATATCTTGCCCCTTTCAAAACCCGTGACGGTGTCTATGCCGGCGACTGCCTGGTGACAACCGTAAATGGGAAGGCTCATTTGAAGGTTTATAATACCACTAATGACGCCGTAAAATTAATCGTGCCGGTCGTAAGACTGCGGGCTTTCGATACGGTCGAAACCTTGTCAGCAGACGAGATCGAATCAGATTCTTCGAAAATTTCAAGTCCTTTCAATTCTTCTATTCCCAGCGTAGATTGCATGGCGACTACGTTGTTTCAGGGTCCTTCCGTGGCCCATAAAAAAAACTCAGGGTCCTTCCGCAGCCCATAAAAAAAAATAAAATAAAAAAAATAAAAAAACCCTCGACAAACCTAGTCGAGATAAAACCTTGCCATCGCTATAACAAAAGCGATGACCAAGGAAAAACAAAACAAATTTCTAGTAATGAGGGAAAACCTAAACCAGAAACATATAAAAACAGGTAAATACAATTTCTACCTATCAAACAACATCGGATAAAATAAAAAAATAACTCGGAGCATTCCCAAGTAATAAAATCTCTCCTACGATTAGAGCACCTCACGCAAGACGAATTAGAACATGTCAAAAAAAAAAAAACCCATCGAAAAATACTCAGACAGGTTCGACATAAAGGGTGAGCCTCTCAAAGAGACACATGTTCTTCGACACAAGATCCCCACGGTCGACGACCTACCGATCAATATGAAACAGTATAGGTTTCCCCAGACGCACTAGGCCCCACAAACCTCCGCGTCGAACTCAAAGAGTCATAAGCTACGAGGAGAGTAGTAGCGAGAAAACGGAGGCCGAAATAATAAGTCCCGCACGTGTTAGGCGACCCACTAAGGGCATCAACCCCAAACCAGCTGAGGTCCCCGACGGGTGCAAAGCACCTCCTGTCATTTATTCCGGAAACTCCTCCATTCCTAATTCCGATGATCCAACAGATTCAGACTCCAGTTCGATTGACTCAAAACTTTCCGACGAAAATCCTCCAGTCAAAGAAATTAAGAGGCCAGAATTAAAAATTGCTAATTGCGTCAGTACGAAGGAACAGTTCCAATTTCGGAACGACAATCTAGTCTATTTCATAGACTCAACAGGGAAACCTTGTGACCCTGGAGGACAAAAACTATTAGAATCCAATAAGTTCCCCATCTGGAAGGATCTGTCGTTAGGCCGAGCCTACAGCAAAAAGGTTGGAAAAAAATATCACATCGCTTTGGTCATTAAGAGAGAGCAGTCTGCATCGCTCGCTTTAATAACCGAAAGAATTGATCAGAGCATGGAAGAATTAAAGTCGATTTGCGAAACACTCGACCTCCAGTCGATCAGCTTTTGTCATTGCCAACACGTCGAGCACTTAATATGGGCAGATGTGCTGAATATCGTAAAAGATGTATTTAAAGACAGTCCGGTTAAGATACTAATCTGCCTCGGAACTTTGCGCTACGTACCAATCGAAAAACGTGACTCCATTTTCTACGAAATGCACAAGTCCCCAATCGGAGGACACAAGGGTGTCTCAAAACCCAATTTTAATCCTAATTGAATAAATAATCATAATAATGACCTTGTTTTTCAGATGGCCGTGATCAACCTATTCAGTAACATCTAACCATATCACCTTTGCACTTGCAGCCAGAGAAACAGATTAAATTTTTAGTTACAGTGTCCTCAGTGCAGAACACCCGAAATTGTTTATATTCGAAACACGCCGAACTAACTGTTTGATAATTCAAAAAAAAATCCCCATCGCAAACCTACATATAATCGCTTACGTCAATTCCAAATTCATATACGTAATCATTATGTTATATTAGGAAATCATCATATTACGATATGCATACCCAACAGAGTAACATAAGGCATCAAAATTCAAAACTCGCTGAACTAACTGTTTCATAATCCGAGAAAAATGTCCAGTCGCAAACCTACATATAATTGCTTGTACCAATTCGAAATTTGTATACGCAGCCATTATATTATATTAGAAAACCATTATATTAAGATACGCCTACGAAGCAGTGAAAAAGGGGAGCGTCATATACTCCAAAATAGTTTGATAGTAGCAATCCAAGCCTCGGACAAATTGTATACAATTTAGTGAAGAAGCCGAGTTATATGGCGATACTTACTGGCGGAAGAGTACACGTAATTTAATGTATAAGAATACAAGGAGATCTGATCAGGTTAAAAGAATTTTCCGATCAATTGCTGTCACTCGTGGGAACGCAACACATCCCCTTACTTCTCGAACGAATATATTACCAAACAGGCGAAACAACCTGCAATTCCTTACTTCCCCCAGATTACATTTTTGGAAACACCTAGTACAAGTTCATTCCTGTTCCGGTCGAAGCCACACCACCTGCAATCGTGAAGGCAACGATGAAATCTACTTAGCGATACACCAACCCAGCATCATGTGGGATCTATTTCAAAGAAAATATCGACAACGTACGAGAACGCATAATGTTTCCCGTAGAAAACCCGCTGCCCTAAGCAATATGGCACGGAGCATCAGTGGTCTAAATACTGTTAACCAAAGAGAGAAGTTGTTGAATCTCCTGGACAACAACAACCTACAATATCAAGCGAACTCCACCTGAAATCGCACCTGGGGAAAAATTCCTTCCATTCGGTACAGCAAACGCTGGTGTCACCCGGATGTTACCCATTGTGGAAACGATCATGCTCATCGGAGATCCATACATGCAGCCTACATACTGTGTACGGCCGGTCGGTCCACCTCGTCGGTGCAGTATAGGACTCGGTTACGCACCTCCTGATGCACCTGGCTAAACGACCTAAGAAGAAAACGTCAGCCATGAAACTGGGCAAGAACTTCATAAACTCGTCACAGCTCCTTCTGTCGAACCAAAGGGTCATGCCAAGGCCAACGCTGCAAAACCCGATCTCTACATTAACGTCTCTGATCGTTCAAGGTACGATCAACCTCCTAATCTACGTTCCTTTCCCTTGAGTTCGCACGAGAAGACTTTCTAGTATCAAAACAACCACTCTCATAATGCTCAATAACCTTTTTCTCTATCCTCATTATTATTGTTCTTTTAACCTTGTCAAGTAAGATGAGTTGTAATAAGTAAATAAGTATATATGCATAAGGAAAAAGAAAGAGAAGAAAACGCGCACCTATTATATATTTCATAGTGAAGTAAAAAGGTATATATACATTAAAAAAAAAACTTTCTTGTAAGGCGATAATCACATTTACACCGCCATATTAGACAACAATCTTCGAACATATTTAAGTCACATTGTAAGTCGATCAATGAGAATGCCAATTGATACTATCGTTCCACTAAATTTTCGGTTGCAACCCTCAACGAACCTGATCGAGCGAGACGCTCAATCCTAAAGGGGGGAGGTGTCACGTCGCGACCAAATGCGTACAATGCCTTTTTAAGCCTAATACGCATGATAGCGGAATTCTCATTTTTCGACGGATCTGAATATTTTCTTTAGAGTTAGGCCTACCACGGCGGAAACGTAGCCTATCCATAATAATATAACTAAGCGTTTCTCGTACCTTCCCACGCGAAAGCGTAGCGGTCTTAACGATATCGAGAACAAATATACAAGCGGGAAAATTTCGAACACTCTCGTTGTAATCCGAACAGAGTCCGAGTACATCGCAGAGTGTTCTTAAGACCAAAAATACACAAAGGAAACCTTCGGGTTACAAGGATGACGAACACGTGAAGCGACGCGCAAGAAATGCGTGATGATATTCATAAAGACGTAAATATATAACGACGCAACGATACCGAATGCTCACGATCGTCCAAGAGCGGAAAAATGTCCAAATCCTTAAAAAATATACACTCGCTAGGAGAAAATCCTCCGACCCAGGAAGTTGCTGCGGTCATAAAACTGCGTTGATATTTCCCATGCGGACTCGCGGGCCTCGGTCAACAAGCCCTATCTCGAGCGTGCGTTCTTGGCGCCGACAAGGCCCCGTTTTCGTCTATATTTTTCCGCGCTCCAGATAAAGAAGCGCAGCTTCAATTCCCGGAAATAGAGCGACGGTTGTGGCTATCGCAACCTACTCCTTGCTCCCACTCTCATTCCAACTTATACATATTTTCCACCAATCCAAAAGAATGCACCCCCAAATGTGCACCCTCCCAGGGGGCCAGTCTCCCACCACCTCAGCATCCCAATTTTTCCTACATCCTAGAAGAAGAAAATGACCAAGTCAGTCTTCCGGCAACCACGATCAGACAAACTTCTTTTTATCGAGTCTCAATCCGAGACTCCAGTCAGAATCCAGCGTGCTCATATCTAGAGTTCCTTAACCGATATCCATCGCGTTGAATATTCATTTCCTTTCTTGTAAAGCGTACGTTGTCTTGCAACTCGAGTTTATACAAATCTTGTACTTCGAAAGTTCTCTAACAGTTACGCGATAATCTTAAGGGAGCTTTCCAGTGTGAAATTTTCAAAAAATCGATTTTTTTTTTTTGCTTTATCGAATAGTATACACTCTTCCGAATATTCCCTGAAATTTTCATGCCGAAATTCAGATTATTTCGGTTACTGTACAGCATTTCTTGGAAGAAGGCAACGGAGCGCTACAGCTACAGCGAAACTTTGAACGCGTTTTTCTCGAAACAGCATTTTTCAAAACGGTGTCCAACTTGGAGGGCAGAGTTTTAAAGCTATCGAGTTGAATTTTTTACACAATATTCTTAACGTCATTGTTTATCGTGCTATGGAAGCTTTTTTTTTTTTTGACATCTTCCTATTTTTTTGTAAAAAAACTGCCAAAAAAAATGCTAAAATCGATACTTTTTGTTCCAACCGGCGCCATTTTTGCAAAAAAAAAAAAAAAAAAGCCTCCATAGCACGAAAGCCAATTATATACCGATCAATAATCTTTTTGTGTTTTTTGTTTCAGATCAAAATTGTGACCCCCAACGTGGACACCACATCCAAGTGCATTTTCTGCAACAATTGTTTCATCATTTTTATAGATATTAATTAATAAATAAATCGATCTTTAAAAAATTGTTTTGTATTCTTCAATACCCAATTAATATACAAAAAAAAAACCAGACCGATTAGATTATTTTTTCTTTAAAAAAAAAAATCGAGAAAAACAGCGATTTTTCGGGCTGTCACACTGGAAAGCTTCCTTAAGAATTTTGACATTTGTATTACGCGCAATATTTCATTGTATTTTCCATTCTCGAACCGCGAAATCCACGAACACTAGATAGTCCAGTCATTACGTACATTCAAAAAAGAAAATGAATTTGCGCTTCTAATTTTTTAATATGTTGTAGGGGATACCTAGAAAAGCTTAACTTGAGATTGTCGACCAAGCTTTCCTAGGAGCTTTCGCCGCCATGTTGAAAAAAGGGGTAAAATTTGTTTCTCGGCAATAACTCGGCTATCCGATGAGATTTCGAAAATTTTTGTAGGACACTTTTTGTAGCTTTCTTTGTGCTCTACAATAACGCCTGAATCATTTTTAGCGTTTCATGCATCGTTATCGAGATATCGATCGATAAAGTCAAAAATTTAGGACATAATTTTTGTTTTTTGCTTTTTTTTTCTTTGGGTCTTAATAAATATGAAAAATTGTGGAATTCAAACTTGTAGAGCATATTCAGACCTACAATTTCCTTCTTGGATTTTTTTATGTTGGATAAAAATTACGATCTCCAGCGCGCCGCAAAGTCGGTGAATCCACACTCAGCGTCGAGCGAGCTGCTCGCTCGGTTGTGTCTGGATGTCGAATCGAATGGGAAATTGTTCAGGAAATTGATGGGATAAAAAATAAGTACGTAGAGCAACAAATTAAGGATCACACAATAGTAATTTATTAAACAAATAATTTGTTTGTGCAGTAAAAAATATTATTTTTTTACAATACAAAATAAACAAAACAAAATAAACGGAAAGAAAAATATTTTTTTCTGCACTCGAGACACGAACGATGGACTTTTTTCATGTCTCTTTTCGCTTGGATGGTCCAGGCTGAAGATCTTCGTCCTCCGTAAACTCTTCGAGTTGTTGTGTCTGTTGAAACGTTGGAAATGATGCTGATTCGATGAGAGCATCGTCATGAATTCCCCCCATCGCATGAAACGTTCCACGGCCGTCGAGAGTGTTTATGTTGAAATCCGCATTATCAAATACGAATTGACTGAATGAATTTTCCAGGATTTCACTTTCAGGTCGATGAATGCACGAATTCTCGAAAATCGTCACTTCTCGATACGGTGCACTGAACCCCATTGCCGATAAAATGTTGATGAGGCTCTTGGAACCGAATTTCTTATACAGATAAGTTCCAACACCGATCTGCAGCGGAGAGAAAAAAGAACGAGGACGCACAGCCGTAATTATTGCGTGAGCAATCGATGTGCACTTTTTTTTCCACGAGTCCAGTGCGCCACGTTTATCTTTCATTATTGCTGTTGAAAGAAAAACTTGTAGAGATTCCGGAACAGCGGCTTCGACATCCCGTACAAATTCATCCGAGGGAGGATAATTTTGTTTGTCGTAAACGACGCCTCTTATGTCCTCTCGAATTATAGCAGCAGCTTCGCGAATAACTCGGAGTCGTTCCTCGTGAGAGTTCTGCTTCTTTTCCTGGTACCATTTATCCGCAAGAATTTTAAATCCGGTGTTTCGGAAACAAACGACACAATTTCGCTTTTGTTTCTCGATAATTAGAATGTCCTCGCCATATTTCGCTTCTAAATGTGCTTTAACCGTTTTTATGTGCGGAACAAAATTTCCATTTACGTGACTCATTAATTCAGTCATCGAAAACTGGCATTCGTCGGAATTTTCTTTTAGAAATGAGTAAATCCCCTCCATTGCCTCGTCGACTTTGTTACCTGTCGGTCGTCCTCTTTTCGCACCCTCCTCAGGTAGCGGGTTGTACACACGATGCATGCATTCGCGATGGTAGCGAGCTTCTACGGCGATGAGATCAGGTACCGAGCAGACACGCTTGACGATAGAAGCGGCAAATTCATCGTTACGTCCGAGCAGATATTTTAGGACGTTATCTTTCATAGACTTTTCTCGAACCGTTCGAATTGCGTGTCGTCGATGCATTGGTGTTTTTGTTTGATCGGAAAACGGTACTCCACAAAACAAACATTTATTTTTAAAATCGAAACGGTCTTCGAGCTGCTGTTGATGTTCGGGTTCCGGTTCAGGTTCAGGTTCCTGTTCTTCCGAGACTGATTTTGTTCGACGAGCGACAAACGACGCGAGTCTTTCGTTCGCATAATTCTTGTAACACGCCCTATGCACACTCACAGATTCGACACTTTCTAGCATGCGTTGATGGTCCACATGTCCTCTTTTCTCACTCACCGTCAAGAGAGTTCGAACAGCTCTTTTTTTAGCAACATAAATGTCGTCGATTAACGCTTTTTTACAAATAAAACAGTCTCCCATGGTCACAAAATTGTTGAAACACGTGTGCTCACTTCGAAAGGCTCGAGGCAACTAACCGAGATGCTACGAAAAGAAGAACACGTTTCAACACGTAGACCCTAACAAAAGGGTCCCTTTATACCTGACCCCTCCAACTCCAACGGACGCTCTATGCGGGCACTCCGTTATAACGAGTTTACAGCCAACTAGATATCGAAATTTTTTCCCAGAATATCGGAACCCTCGATTTACACTACGCACAGCAAAAACTCAACACGATACGATATACTAACTTGAGCGCGCTCGACGCTGAGCGTGGATTCACCGACTTTGCGGCGCGCTGGAGATCGTAATTTTTGTCCAACATAAAAAAATCCAAGAAGGAAATTGTAGGTCTGAATATGCTCTACAAGTTTGAATTCCACAATTTTTCATATTTATTAAGACCCAAAGAAAAAAAAAGGAAAAAACAAAAATTGTGTCCTAAATTTTTGACTTTATCGATCGATATCTCGATAACGATGCATGATACGCTAAAAATGATTCAGGCGTTATTGTAGAGCACAAAGAAAGCTACAAAAAGTGTCTTACAAAAATTTTCGAATCTCATCGGATAGCCGAGTTATTGCCGAAAAACAAATTTTAAGCGTTTTCCAAGATGGCGGCGAAAGCTCCTAGGAAAGCTTGGTCGACAATCTCAAGTTAAGCTTTTCTAGGTATCCCCTACAACATATTAAAAAATTAGAAGCGCAAATTCATTTTCTTTTATTTGCCTTTTTTTCGGACGAAATGACTGGACTAAGAATCTGTGTCACCGAACATTTGCTGTATCCGTCACACACACACCCACACCATCTGCGAGCGTTCGGGCCATCGACGAAGGGCCCTTAGTTTTACGACCGTACCTGACACCCAAGCGACTGGGTCAACGCCGAGACGCATCAATGTAAGCGAACACATTTTCACCCTTTCGTCTTCAATTTGTATCTTTAAAATAATAGGATCAACCCATACGGCTGATTCTAATAAATTACGAGTCAATCGAACACAAGTGTCACAACCGTTATTTTCAACGATTGGATCATCCACGAAATTCTTTAAAATTATCCTTTCCACCAGCACGTCCCCTTTTTAACCCTCATCCCGTGCTATTGCGCTAGGCGTAGGCAAGAAAGAGGGATACCACACATATATATATATGCCCACGTCCCCTCAGGACGTGACACCACCCCTTTAGTGTCGATCGGTTTTTCTATTTTCGTCATGGCTTGGATTCTTTCTGCGTCTATTCTTATTCCATCGCTCGTAAAAACGTGAACTAGAAACTTTACGTGATTTTCCCAATTTTGCATTTACCCACTTTAAACTTGACTCCGTTGTCTTGGGCTTTTACGAAAACGTGTTGCAAGATTCTACTATGTTCTTCGTTCTGTGCCCAGATTATTATATCGTCGATATAAACTTCGACATTCGGAATGTCGCTAAAAATCGGCTTGTATAACCGATGAAAAATTTCGGGAGCCGTTTTTATAGCATAAAGCATTCGCAAGAAGCAGTATCGACCGAAGGGCGTTTGAAAAGTCGTTAGCTTAGAGCTCGCCTCCGATAACTCGACCTGCCAAAAAGCCTTGGACGCTTCTAAAACTGTGAAGATCTTCGCGTTTGTCATTTTCGAAGCTATTTCCTTGAACGTCGGTAAATTATAATGTTCACGGAGTAGACACGAGTTCAAGTACTACGGGTCAAGGCAAACTCTAAACGACTTGTCCGGTTTTTTTACGAGAGCAACCGGGTTCTCGAACTCTGTAGGTTCGTCGTGTCGCCTGATAATTCCGTTCCGTTCCATATTCAACAACGCAGACCGATGTGCCTCTAGTACTTTAAAAGGGACCATCTTGCAAGGTTTTATTTTTCCCACATACCCTGGCTTTATTTAAAAATCGTAGACGTACTCGAGTTTGCCGATGCCTTCGAAAAGGTATTTATTTTCCGGAATTAAATTCTTTGCCCCCTGAGCCTTATTTACGCTTACATTCGCTACTCGAGTCAAGAGATTCAATTTTTTAATACTCGGTAAACCCATCAGGGGCGTCGTTTTGTCGCAATCTACTACGTCAAAAAAGAGACTTTCATTTTTGTTTTGAACTTCGCATGCCAATTCTACTTTACCGACAATTGTGAGCTTTGATCCGTCGAAATTCAATCATCTTTGACTGGTAACTTCGAATTGTTTTTTCGGACCAACTTTTCAATACTCGTTTATTCCAATGACGTTTGCTCCGGCACCCGTGTCTAATTTGAACGATACTATTTTCCTGCTTTCGGTGAATAGTATTTTCACAACTGTAGCACGCGTCCGGCTGTAAAAAACCCGCGTTCTTTATACTTGAATACTTATCTTAATATCCACCTACAGTAATAAATATTGTCAGATTGTTATTTACCCGTCTTTTGATTATTAGCATATTGGGAGATTACCCCCATAATTGGTGACCCCGAGAATAATTTTCACCGATATTTGCGAACTGCAACAAAAAAAACGCGGCGCGTCACGCCGTGACGCGACAAGTACCGGTTTCTTTGTTCTTCGTTCCGCGTGTTCTCGTGTGTGTTAGACGGCGTACAACGACCACCGAGCACTCTCCGTTGCCTAACAAAACGCTTGACGGCAAGCGTGGCAGAAATATGTCCATTGATTTAACGTGCAGTACCTAGTCGTAGATCCTAACTACACGGCTCCCATGAGCGAGGAGTCGGGATCCACCCGACCAGCGCGACAAGCATATGCAGGCCTTCCAGTTTACATTCGGAAGTGAGGTCGGCTGTGCAGCTACTGGTAGAGCCGAGGGACTTTCCAACACTCGAACAACTCTGCAGGTTGCTGCCCGAGTTAATAACAACGTAACTCACACGCCGGGCCCCTGGAGGAACCCTGACCAGCATGCGGCCCAACCACTGCCCGCGCCAATCCAACCACATCGGCTAGTCCCGTCCCGTAGGACAGTGGGCAGACTAGCCCCCGCGGTACCATTCTTGGTCATTGGTCAGATCCTCGTGACTACGAGTACGTACCACTTCCAATTGACGAGCCTTCTCCTCGTCGACATTGTGTTACAACACTAAACACCTCTCTTTTCTTTTCTTTTTGTTTTATTAATGGGACTATAATTAATATTAACAATGGTTCTCAGAGCTAGAAATGTTCAAGGAGGGAGTTCAACTCTCCCTCATTACACTCACGACCCGCGTTCCCTCACCCGGCACTCAATGCCGGTACGCGTACTCTCGAATCGACGACTCCGATTCTAATTTATCTTACTCCGTCTCGGCCACGTCTACAGACCTCGACGTCTCGAGCAAGAGAGAGCGAGCTTGCCTCCGTTTGCCAGCTCGCGTACTCCAAAACCCGGCTTTTCATTTCCGGCTTGCGTGCGCCGCGCACACCGCCACGTGGCGCAATTACCCACGCTCCACAGGCGGGCCAACTGCCGCGCCCCAAGCAATCCAACACGCGCGCGTTTTTCAACTTCATTTCTTTAACAATTGGCTGGTCAGCGCTTCGGGCGCGGTGGTGCCGCTACTCGCCGAGGTGTCCGGGCTCGCCCCTTGAGGTGGCTGACCTATCCGTGGTATCCACCTGCCCTGGCAATCGTGACAGCGAGCGTCATGCGAATCCGTCATTTGACTTTAACTTTGCGCCCTTGGCGAGTTCCGTCGACATGTCCACAAGTGTATCGACGCAGCCCTTTGTTAATCGCACCTTGACGGTCGAGGCCGTTCAGAATTGCAAGCTTCCGGAGTTCTGGGGAACAAATGCAAACATGTGGTTTATCCAGGTGGAATCAGTCTTCCAAGCGCATGGTATACGATCGGATGCTAACAAATATCACCTTGCGGCTAGCGCGCTTACTCCCGAGGCATTGCTCGCTGTCGCCGACATTATCAACGCACCGCCTGCAACCAACAGGTGTGAGAACCTAAAATCACACCTAATCAATCGTCTCAGTGAATCAGCAGACAGACAACTACATAAATGTCTCGCTGAATTTGAGCTTGGCACTAAGAAGCCATCCGAGATTCTCCAAGAGATGAGGCAGGTGACCGAGTCTCAGAGGATGTGCTACGAGTACGCTGGCTCGCTTTACTCCCACCAACACTACAAAGTCTATTGAGGGTTTTCCAAGCTTCATCGTCGCTCGAGGAGTTGGCGAAGAGTGCGGACACCTTCCTTGAGAATGGACTGAGTGCAACCGTTATGGCTGCGTCGTCGCACTCTCGACAAAGCTGCTCGCCAACTCGGATGCTTCCTTCGTAACCTGACGGAGCCACGCTAGCGTTGAGACAAATCCGGAAACTGCTCATACAGTTAATCACGCTCAACAAGAACGCCATTCGATGGTCGCAGGAGTGTGTTCCCTGTCAGCCATCCAAGGTCTCTCGCCATAACCTCGACGAGCCTAAGCACATCGACGTACCGGATTACCGTTTCGATCACGTGCATCTAGATCTCACCGAGCTTCCACAAGTGAAAGGCCTGCTCTACAGCCTGACCATGATCGACCGGTTTTCACGATGGCCAGTTGTTGTCCCCCTCACCGACATGCAAGCAGATACGTGTGCTACTGCTTTTTTTGCCTACTGGATCGCGCAGTACGGCACCCCAATGACCATAACCACCGACCAAGGCAGTTAATTCGAGGCTCGACTGTTTACAGCGCTTGCGCGTATGGTGGGCTCAAATAAAATCCATACGACGCCGTATCGCCCTCAATCCAACGGATTGGTTGAGAGGTGGCATCATACGGTAAAGGCCGCCTTGATGTGCAATTCTTTGATACCCTGGCTGGAACTGTTGCCCTCGGTTTTACTGAGACTTCGCACGTGCATCAAGGAGGACCTCAACGCCTCACCAGCGCAGCTACTTTACGGCACGGAACTACGCATCCCCGGCGAATTCTTCGCTACGGCCGACCTACCTACCAACTCGAGTTTTTTTCTCGAAAAGTTTCGAAAACAGATCTACCACGTACGTCCAACGCCCACCGCGCATCACACCAAGTCACGCTACTTCATTCTGAAGGACCTTTATACCTGCTCGCATGTCTTCGTCAGAGTGGTCGCGGTCAAGCGACCGTTAGACCCCCCGAGTCTTCATCGTATGCATCAATTGCACGGACAAGGCAATTTCCGTGGATCGTCTGAAACCGGCATTTATTGCCAAAACGGACGCAGCGCATGCCGACCAAGGAGCCTCTCATCAACTCTCCCGCGCGCCAAGATCGTCGAGACTCATCACCGCCTGAAGAGCCTTTAGAGCTTCGGTCAGCCACTATGGATCGATCGTCGAAAACGTACGCGAAAGCTGCCAAAAGAGTATTGTTCCCTTTCTTACCCAGTCAGGGTACTGGGGGGGGGGGGGGGGGAGTGGATGTGGCAACCGGTCTGCCACTCTCAACCCCGGTCGGTACAACAGTCGCTGGCCACTCGACGCCAGCGCCCAGAACATGGGTGAGAAAACAAACGCTTGTACCTCGCACATATTTCCAGATCTCTTTAGAGAATAGTGTGTTTAAGTCTTATCTTTGGCGCTACAGCTTTAGCACGCGTCTGGCTGTAAAAAAACCGTGTTCTTTGTACTTGAATACTTACCTTAATAACCACCTAGCAGCAATAAATATTATCAGATTGTTATTCATCCGTCTTGCGATTATTAGCACATTGGGGTATTACCCCCATACTGCCATTGCCTCTGCTGTCCTCTGCCTCTCTTGCTGCGGAACTGATTGCGCCCTTTACCGGGCGGCTGCTGCGGTTGTGTCGTTTTCTCTTTTTTTTTGTTTGCACGACATCTATCTTCTCGATAGTTCCCACCGTTTCGATTTGCTGATTTGCTAATTTGGCTGCTCTACACAACTGTGCACACTGATCGAAACTCAAATTCTCCTCACGAAGGAGCCGATCCTTCAATGGTGCATTCCTAATGCAGTTAATTATCCAATCTTTGATTAGGCGGTCTTTTAGGGCCCCGAATGAACAATGTTCACTCAATTTCTTCAAGAACGTCAAGAAATCTTCGAATGATTCGTCCGGTTTTTGAACACGTTCAAAAAACACGTGTCGGCACACACTCTTGTTCTTTTTCAGCACACAGAAGTTCTCGAAGGCTTCCACGACTTTGTCGTAATTATTGGCGTCCGCATCGCTGAGCTCGAACGTATCATATTTTTCTCGAGCCTCCTCTCCGATTGCATGAAGTAAGATGGCAATCTTCACTTCAGCTGTTTTGTCCTCGGCTTCTGTGGCTCGTAGATATATGCCAAACTTTTTGTGCCACTTTCTCCAATCTCCCACTCTCTCAAAGGCAATTTGAACGACACTGAACGACAAGGGTTCAGGCGGCTTCAGATTTTATGAATGCTGCGCCATTTCTTCTTCGTCGCTGACGATTCCCGATTACTCGTCACTGTCGAGATTCTCGTTTCGATTGTCGCTCGCTATCTCGGGCAGGGGGTGCCACGTGTATCTTGATATTTCTGTAGGATATGAGGGATGGATTCGTGACACTCTATGTATGGAAAGAATAAACGATTTATTTCGATGATGAAAACGCGAGATTTAACAAACTTTATTATTCGTACAAAGAAAACTCTCCAGACTCGACCTGATCTCTCTCGGAATTAACACGCTCGACGTACAGCTCACGTCACATCCGTCTTTCACACACACGCTCCTCTCGTCGCTCAACCGAACTCTCGTTTTCCCCTAGATCGACGCACGCAGACGCGGGTGATACGAACGCGACAAACTCAGTTTTCCAACACTGTAGGCCAACCCCCTTAAGGGGCGAGCCTGGACACCTCGGTGAGTAGTGACACCGCCGCGCCGGAAGCGCTGACCAACCAATGTTGACGAGGGGAGGGCTCGTCAATTGGAAGTGGTGCGTACTCATAGTCACGAGGTTTTGACCAATGATCAGGAATGGTACCACGGGGGCTAGTCTGCCCACCGTCCTACGGGACGGGACTAGCCGATGTGGCTGGATTCGCGGGGGCAGTGGTTGGGCCGCATGCTGGTCAGGGTTCCTAGGGGTGCCGGACGTGTGAGTTACGTTGTTATTAACTCGGACAGCAACCTGCAGAGTTGTTAGAGTATTGGAAAGTCACTCGACTCTACCAGTAGCTGCACAGACGACCTCACTTCCGAATGTAAACTGGAAGGCCTGCATATGCTTGTCGCGCTCGTCGGGCGGTATCCCGACTCCTCGCTTATAGGCGCCGTGTAGTTAAGGGTCTCTGCCTAGGTACTGCGCCTTAAATCAAGAGACATTATCTGTCGCTCACTATCGTGTTGTCTAAGGCGTCTTCAAATTCACTTGTACTGTCGTGTCCAGACTGCGCCATATAATAAATTAACAATTCATTCCTAAATATTATACTTTCTTTTCGGTTACAGCAGACGAGGGCACTTGACGTGTCTCCTCCCTGCAGCCATCTTGATATTCTGCCTTGGTCCCTTGTTGCCGCTAGGTGGCTACGAGCTCGATCGTGACATACACCGTGAGGACTCCTTTTTTGAAAACATTTTCAACCGTTAAAAAACATGAAATGACGTTTGTCAATCGTAGAAACGGTGCAGCGGACTATTGGCAAAAGGGTCACGAGGTTGGAGCTACAAAGCCGATTAGTGATCACTACAGGGCCCAGACACATACGAACGACAGAGCCAAGGATCACTCGAGTGACAATCCTCGAAGGAATATTCTGCTCTCGAGATACAAGAGAAACGTCGATGGTGAGATTGTCATATGTGTTTGTTATCTTTTACTTTCACGCTTATGCCTCTCGAAATTTCATCAAGCTTATAGAAATTCGATATCTATTTTTTTGTTACGACGGTCCACGTTTATCGCCGGCAGAATCAACAACCGCCGATTTACGGGCACAATCCTTCGGGTCCCCGGGATATCAGGGAGTGAAAAGCGCCACGGACAGCAAAGTGGAAACGTAACGCTCTGACAAAAGGACAGGCTTTGCCTCTGCGCGATGGCCACGCCGATCCACATTCTAGCTATCAGGGACCGTGTAGTTCGTAACCGATGTACGGTCACGCGGCCAGGTTTTGGTATACTTACCGGTTGGAGGCCCAGAAATAGTCAAGGAAAGTGCGGCGAATTACGCGTTCCCTCAACCTTACCCACTATAACCTGATACCATACCTGTTTTTTATTGAATTTCAACTTTTCTATTCTATGGTGCAGCCCGGAGATGAGAGGAGAGGACAAAAAAACTTCAGGTGGTACACGGTTTTCGCAAGAAAAAATTAGAAGAACACTTTTATTATATAATATCACAATATTCGCTGTGACTCGAAGAAAAAAAACAACTCTCTCTGTGCCGACTGTCGTTTTCTGTTGAGCTGCCTGAAGCGAGTGAACTCGTGAACCACGATGCTGCTCCTCGGCGTCTTCCTGGTGGGCTGGCCTCGCTCGGCCAATCCGGCACCCCCATTCTCCTGTCGCCGCGCTTCTCGCGACGAGCATAAAGGCGAACCCGCCTCAGACCATTCTCAACACTTCCGCCGTTTGAGCGGGGTTCGCTCTCTTCGTTAGCCCCATACTCTCCCTTAGCATGTTGAATCGATCTCTCGGAAGCGGTTTGGTGAAGATGTCCGCTTTCTGCAGTTCGGTTTGCAGATACTCGACTTTCAGCTCCCCAGATTGGACCTTCTCTCGTACAAAGTGGAAACGAACGTCGATGTGTTTGGTTCGTTTGTGGAATTCGGGGTTCTTTACGAGCCGAATCGCACTTTGATTATCCACGAAAATCGTCGTGGCTTGCCCGCATGGGCATTCCATCTCCAAGAGAAGTCCTCGCAGCCATGTCGCTTCTCGTGACGTGATGGAGGCTGCTACGTACTCCGCCTCGGTAGTACTCAGGGTGACGACTGGTTGTCGCTGACTCGCCCATGTCACGGGGCCCCCAGCCAACTCGAAGAGGTATCCCGTTGTCGATCTTCTCGTCTCGATGTCTCCCGCGAAGTCCGCGTCTGAGTAGCCGACGAGCGCCATTTCACTGCCTCGGTACTCGATACCGTAGTCGACCGTTCCAGACACATATGCGATAATCCGTTTTACGGCACGCCAGTGTTCCTCGCTATGACGATTCAGGAATTTGCTTACTTGCGTTACCGCGTATGATATGTCAGGCCCCGACACTACCGACAGAAACATCAACGTGCCTACTGCTTCACGGTATGGCACTCTCGAAACCTCGTCTTCTTCCCTCGCTGGAATGAGCGCTGCATGATTGTCGCTGGGCGTACACAGGAACTTCGCGTTCTCCATGTGAAATCTCTTGACGATCTTCTTCGCGTAGCCGGCCTGGTGGATGAAGATCGATTTCCCCACTCGATCTCTTTCGATTTGAAGCCCCACAAAGAGATTCGCATCCTCCAGGGTGATCTTGAACTGCTCCCTGAGATGGCTCAACACCGCCTCCGTTGTTTCGGCGTCTTCTGCCGCTACAAGACCGTCGTCGACGTACAAGGCCAAGTACACCGTTTTTCCGTTCAAGTGACCCACGAAGATGCACCGATCCGCGTTGGTCTCGTGGAACTGAAACTGATTCAAAAAAGTACAAAATTTCTGGTTCCAGCACCTCGGTGCTTGCTTCAGGCCGTAGAGAGATTTCTCCAACCGGCACACGGTATTCTCTCCGGACTCTTCCTCGTTGAACAGCCCTTCTGGTGGCTCCATGTACATTTCGACATCCAATTTACCGTACAGGAAAGCCGTTTGCACGTCGAATTGAGCCAGCTCGAGATTCTTCGATGCAACGATCGACAGCAGCACCCGGATTGAGTCGTATCTCACGACTGGTGCGAAGGTCTCGTGGAAATCCACTCCTTTCTTTTGCATGAAGCCTCTCGCACAAAGCCTCGCTTTGAATCGATCGCCTTCGCCGGTCTTACTCCTCGTAACTCGGAACACCCATTTTGAATCAATGGTTTTCATCCCCTCTCGACGTCGGATCAGAGTCCAGGTCCGATTTTCTCGATGCGAATCGAGCTCCGACTTGATCGCTTCCTTCCACTTCTCGTGATGCTCGTCCTCCAGCGCCTCGCGATACGTCTCGGGTATGTTATACTCGGCGATGTTCGTCTCGAAGCGGGATGGTCTCCGAATCAGACTCCGATCCCTCAGCTGTCGTTGGTCAGCACGAATTTCTCGTGCCTGACCTTCTCGACCCCGATGGCCCTCTGGTTCATGAACTTCTTGATCAAGCTGAGCTTCTCGTTCTCGGCCTTCTTCCGCCTGAACAAAAACCTCATCACCGTCCTCGTCATTTGGCCCCTCTTCTTGCTGTGCCTGTGCATCTTCTCTCTTTGGCAGGATGATTTCTTCCCCAGCTTCCCGACCCGGTAACTCGACCGCCTGCCCGATTGTCTCGTGAAACGTCACGTCCCGTGACACGCGCACTCTCTTTGTTGCAGGGTCGGAAACTCGATAATTCGTCGAATTTGGGTCGTATCCCACAAGCACCATCTTCTTTGCTCTCGCCTCGAATTTCGTTGTGAGTTGCTTGGGCACATTTACGAATGCATCCGACCCGAAGATCCGTAGATGATCCAGGGTTGGCTTCGTGCCTGTCCACAGCTCGTATGGAGTCGCCCCTCTCTTCGCACTTGACGCCCCGGCCCTGTTCGCCAGGTAGACCGCTGTTGCGCACGCTTCCGCCCAAAGGCATTCGGGTAATGCCTTTGCCAGTAGCATTGTCCGTGCACTCGCGATTAGCGTTCGATTCTCTCGTTCCGCCTTCCCATTCTGCTCCGGTGTGTACGGAGCCGTGAACTCTCGTTGGATTCCTCTCGATTCCGTGTAATCGTTCAGGTTCTGATTTTTAAACTCGCCCCCATTGTCCGACCTTAGCACTCGCATCGCGCGCCCGAATTTATTTTCAACGAGTTTGTCGAAACTCTTAAACTTGTCGAATACATCGCTTTTACGTTTCAAAAAATAAATAACCCGGAAGCTCGTTGCGTCATCCTTGAACAGGAGCAAGAAACGCGCTCCCCCGACCGACTCGACCGGCATCGGCCCACACACGTCAGTGTGTATCACCTCGCCCGGAACAGTATCCGCTCGCACGCGCGTTTTTCCGAAAGTCTTTCTGTGGGATTTTCCCAGATGACACGAGTCACAGAACGTGTCTCTTTCATTCGCGAGATTCACACCGTGAACGAGCTTATTCTTCACCAGGTTCTGCATGTCCTTCACATTCACGTGCCCGAGACGCTCGTGCCATACGCGAGAATTTATTTTCACCGCGTTCGCTTCATTACCGACACTCGCGTTCACCGTTTTGAACAGCATCCGGTAGATTTGGTTCTCTTGCACGACACCATGTCGATGTTCAGTCCCCGATTATTGAAGCTCACGGTATTTTCGCAAAAATAAACGCCGATTCCTTTTCTTGCGCACACACCGACCGAAAATAGATTTTTTTGTCATCTCCGGCACGTACAGCACGTCTTCAATACTCGAGACTTTCCACGTGCCATGCACGAACTTCCGAATCTCCACCGCACCTTCGCCGACTACCGCGCACTCCTTGTCGTCGCCGAGCGTCACCGTACCCCCGTTGGGTAATTCACGATAGTTTTTCAACCACTCCCGACGAAAGGTAATATGCCGAGACGACCCGCTGTCGGTAAGCCAGACGTCTCGCCTGTCGGCCCGCAGCATCTCGCTGATTACACCGACGGGTATCTCGCACTTCTCGCCTTTACCGACGGTCGCACCTCGCGCATCCACCGCACTCTCGACAACAAACGCACAATCCCGATCATCGTTATCACCACGATCCGAGTCCCTTTTTTTATTCTTGCAGTCACGAGCATAATGTCCGAGCCCTTGACACCGATAGCAGCGCACTTTGTCTTTGTTTTGTTTCTTTTTGTTTTCTTTCACTTCGCGCGTTTTTTCATCACGCGCGTTTTTTTTCTTCTTCCCCGATTCACGCGACACCGAAAAAGCACCGGACTTCTCGTCCATTTTCGTCAACCGAGCTTCTTCCCGAATTAACCTTTCTTCCAGGCTCTCGATTGTTTGCACATCCTCAGCCATATTGTCCCAGACAGTCTGAAAATTCGCATACTTTGACGACAGACTCCCGAGAATCTTCGCCATGATGGACGTATCATCGAGCACACCACCGACGTCAATGTACCGCGCCGCGTGATTTTTCACTTCCGCCACATGCTGCACGACCGACGTGTTTGGCGCCATTTCGTAATCGTGGAATCTTCTCGACAACGCCAATTTGTTCGATGCCGTTCTCTGCTCGTGCATCCTCGTCAGACTCGCCCACATCTCGCGGGCTGTCGTGCACATTAGCAACGGTTTTCGCTGCTCCGACTCCAACGCTGACGACAGCAAGAACATCGCCTTTGCATTGTCCGCTTCCCATGACTCGATCAGCGTCGCATCTCCCACCGGCTTCACGCTCGTTCCATCAACGATCTTCCAGATTCGTTGCGCCACCAATAGCGCCTGCATCTCGAACTTCCATCCGTGAAAATCCGACCCGTCGAATTTCGTCACGTGCTTCACTGAGATCGCCTCAGCCATCTCGGATCCCGATCCGATTACACCGCACGCGATTCACTCGAGGGAACACGATGCCCCAATATGGCCGATCCCGTTCTTCCTCACGTGCTTCGCGCACCACGTTTTTCCTTTTCTCGCGCACCGGCACTTCTCGCGCCGCGGAAGGAAAAAAGGAAAAAAAACCTGTCTCTCCCGATCGAAACTACAACAGTTTGATCACTATTTTCTCACTCCGCAGTGGAAGCGTGCTGGGCCCATAACCTATTGAATTTCAACTTTTCTATTCAATGGTGCAGCCCGGAGATGAGAGGAGAGGACAAAAAAACTTCAGGTGGTACACGGTTTTCGCAAGAAAAAATTAGAAGAACACTTTTATTATATAATATCACAATATTCGCTGTGACTCGAAGAAAAAAAACAACTCTCTCTGTGCCGACTGTCGTTTTCTGTTGAGCTGCCTGAAGCGAGTGAACTCGTGAACCACGATGCTGCTCCTCGGCGTCTTCCTGGTGGGCTGGCCTCGCTCGGCCAATCCGGCACCCCCATTCTCCTGTCGCCGCGCTTCTCACGACGAGCATAAAGGCGAACCCGCCTCAGACCATTCTCAACATTTTTTTCATCTTTTCAGTCTTACGTGTTTCTCGCCTCGGCGGACTCGTGATTTTTCCGAGGCAATCAAATACACTTGCGATCGTTGAGAGAATCTAATGGCGAAACGACTCACGCAGAACGTAAACAATACGCCTGTCAGAGACGATAGTTCGTATGAAAGCTGCCCTTATTTGATGTGATAAACATGATAGTTTTCTTATCTTTTCTTCTTATTCTAAATACTCTCATGTGGACTCTCATGTGGACATGTGGATAACTTCCTGTTATCGATGTATTTCTTTTTTTTCATACGAACTCTTTGGACATAAAATAAAGATAAATATTTTTCAGTTTTCTGAATGACCTAGGAGACTTGTCGTCAATTCGTATTTCGTATTTGGCGATTTCCCATCGTCCGAAGAATAGACCGTGCAAAAAATCAACGCTGTTGCCGGACATGACGCGTTCTGAGCAAAGTCGAAAAATTGGTACAATTGCGTGATTCCATGCAAAAGTTAAAAGCGAGAAGCTCGGGTAACATGGGTCCCGCCGTTTTTATTTGCCGTACCTATGTTTCATACTCCTCGATGACGACCACCGGGCCTTGATTCTCCGAGAGGGTTCTCAGTATGTCTTGTACCGGTCGATCCGCTTCCATTTTCGGTGCTCCATGCCAACTCTGCAGAAGGCGCAAACATTTCGCTTCGATTTCTATGATTTTTCATTATTCTTTAAAAACGCCGGTTTTTCTTTACTATTACTTTAATCAAAATGAAAAAAGGGGCGGTACCTTTGGTAACAAAAGGTTGTCAACGTCGCTCCACTGCTGCATCGAAAGTCTTATCTTTAGCGCTACTCGCTGATACTGCCGGGACGAGATATCGTGCTCATTGAGCAAGGTCTTTGGCGAAATCAGAGTTCCCATTGGGGAATGATAATAATCTTCACACACGTAACGAAGACAGTCGAGCACCGGGCAATTGATTTTGAAAACTTCGTTCACCTGCTTGTTCTCGGGAGCTATTTGTGAGAGAAGAAGAGGCAAGAGACTGTGAGAGAAAACCCACGAGAAAAAAAGAAACTCTTCTATCCTATTTTGAGGTTATCTCAACGTACCTAAAAGTTTCGTGTAATTATTGACGAATCGTCGTTGCAGTGAGGCAATGCCGCAAACTATGTCGTGTAACATTTTTCAGATTTAAATACTACTTTTTCGATTAGTCGATTATTTTTCGATAAACTTGATAAAATCCTTTCCTCGTTCTCCAATAATATATGTATAAAAAATAAATTTGTAGAAACAAATTTTGCTAAACTGGTATTAATATAAATAATATAATGAATTCAAAACAAAATAACATAATCAATTGATGACGGATCGGAACTTTATCCAATAAAATACTATAACTACCATAAATGCCATGTATTATAACAAATTATAATACACGAACATAAATGTATATACAAGGTGTTTTGAAAATGAAGAAAACGCTGTAGATGCAGGACAGAAAACGAAAATAAAAATTCATGCTTTACTGTTCCAATTTATTGCTATCATTTATCCATTTCAATGTTTATATATTTGTACTTTGTCCCTATGCATTGAAAGTTTTATAAAACAATCGAATATTATATTGGAAAAATGCAAGATACTATGTCGATGATTTATATTTTGTCGACGATACATTGTATGGTCCGCGACGACAACTCCATCGCCGAATGTCTTTGTGCTGTGGCAGAGTGGAAGCGCGGGCTGAGTCTCGCTTACGGCCTGATACGGTGAACGTTATGACTTCTTGAACTTTCTTCAATTTTCTTGTCTGTTCATTCTAGTAATTTCGTTGGTGTTACTTTTCGTTTTCATTATAGACTGTCTTATTTATTGTGAAACATGTTCTCTTTCCTTTGTCTTATTTTTCTTCTTCGTTCTCTTATTAAATTTATTCTGATAGTTTTTCGTTGTATTTTGGGGGCTGAGCTCAGGAAAATTACATATTTCGGGAGATCATTTGCGATTTTTGGCACGCTTACCAAATTCTCATATAAAGTACAAAACATTAGCGATTTTCGGCACGCTTACCAAATTCATATATAACATTCAAAACGGAATCAATTTTTCTTAAAAATAAACACACACCTGCTGTCCAAATTTGACTCTTCAGAGTTCGCTACTGGCCATCAAGTCCACGTTTTTCTGTGTTCTAATAATCACTGGTTACTCACAATCGCTTGATCTGAACCTCTCTGGTAAATACTTGGCAGAGGGGATGAGTCGATCCGTCATGGATATTGGTTCGTCTCTATGATCGCGACGTTGATCTGGGACGAGACGAACGAGGACGTTTCGGAGACCTCAGCAGGACGCCCTCGGAGTCGAATTCTGATGAACGAAGCTCACCCAGCCAGCCGTTGATGATTACGCGAAGTGATGATGAGATTGTCGATTCACTCAACGAGTAAATGGAAGAACTTGTCTTCCCCTGGTGACCGCGTGCCTTTGGGGTTGTGGTTTTTTAACTTTCGTGACGCCTTTGCGCATTTGCCGCGCATTGTCCGAAATTGTGGTGCAATTCACGTTCACTCGCGTTGGTATTTTGTTACTTTCGTGATCCGTTCGATTTTCAACACGCGATGCGAGACGTTAAGCCGGATTATTTTTTTAGTACGGGAACGTGGAAACGCGTGCGATCGGATCCCATGTTCGATGGCAAGAAAGCGATCTTTTCACCTTCTACTTTCGTGATGAAAAATCTCTCTCCTCATCCCTACTTTCTTCTTCCTTTTGAGACGGTGATGCCCTCTTTATTTTTCAAAGCCGCGACGATTTGCGCGGGCCATTCGCAAGTTGTACCACTACATTATATTTATCATTTTCTACTTCTTTTTTTAGTACTTATTGTTTCTGTATCTTTTCGTGTTTAGTGTATAGTTAATCGGTACGGATTTGTTTTTAAAAAGTTTTCCCAAAAAAATCATAATTTTTTTTTCTGTCGTCGCGCATTAAACTATTTAATTCACAATGCCACGGAAAGCTGACGTGACAGCCGGACAAGATGTGCGAAGTTTGAAAAAATGTATGCATTATTTTCGAACCCCGGAACTGCCGGCGTATTCTTCTAACGTTTGGAAAGAAAACAGCAAAGATTTATATTCGAAGTGGAATGCTCACCACGTATATATATATACGTGGTGAGCATTCCACTTCGAATATAAATCTTTGCTACACTATATAGTGTCGTCCAAGATCATTGCAATATCCTCACTCGTGCACGATCAGAAACGGGTGTCATTGATCGATTGCCGACCGAACGGGCATCCCCAAAGTCCAATGACTCCATGACCAACGAAACGACAACACCCGGGGGTTCCGTCGAGACGGTCCTGGATTACGAGAATGATGAACAATTATTTGAGGTGTAGCTCACAAGGGAAGAATGGAATGAAATTAAACCTAAGGGTACATTTATTTCTTTTTTATTTCACCTTGCACGCATTTTGTAAAAACAATCATCTTAATATCTACAACATTTTTAAAGCATTAATCTTTTAAGGACAGGGAAATTTCCTTCAAAATCGATTTTTTTTACATGAAAGATATTAATAAAATCGATGAATTTCTCAATTGGAGTCCCAACCCTAACTGCTCGTCGATATATCGTCCAGCCCCGTCCGCAACGAAAAGTTCAATTCTAAAATGTATTGACAAAAGTTTGGAAGCGTATTCCTCGGCAATTTGATGTGCTGAATACGAGAAAAATAATGAAAAAAATCCTGGTGGCATCCTTAACCTTGAAAATTTCCAGGTCATTTGAAATGACTTTGACCATTTCAAGGTCAAATTTCTTCTCTGCTAGTTTGGCCGCAAAATTTACATACTCACATTGCGGATGCACGGAGTAAAAAAAATAGGCATATATGTTGTAAATATCATCCTGAAGAATATTTCAAGGACGCCAGTTATTATAGAACAAGCTTCGTCAGTAAACATACTCACTGCCCAAAATATTGCGATACGTGGTACTATTGTTTTCGTATTCAGCGCATCAATAAAAGTAAGCACGCCAACTTTTAGGCTAAAAAAATGACCTTGAAATAGCAATTTTTAAGGTAGAAAACATCCAGACATTTTCACACTATTTTGGCCACATTCAATATATAAAATTTTCCGTAAAAAACATTAAATAGTCTGAACCGGTGCTGGTCTCTGAAATCAGCACATCGGGAGGTCGCAGGTTTGAACCGCCGTCTCGTAGTTTCAGAGAAAAATAAATACGGACGTGACGTAGCTCCCCAGTTCTACACGGATGTTGCGCACACGGACAGAACGTGTGTGTGTGTGTGTGTGTGTGTGTGTGTGTGTGTGCGTGCGTGCGTGCGTGCGTGCGTGCGTGCGTGCGTGCGTGCGTGCGTGCGTGCGTGCGTGCGTGCGTGCGTGCGTGCGTACGTGCGTGCGTGCGTGCGTGCGTGCGTGCGTGCGTGCGTGCGTGCGTGCGTGCGTGCGTGCGTGCGTGCGTGCGTGCGTGCGTGCGTGCGTGCGTGCGTGCGTGCGTGCGTGCGTGCGTGTGTGTGTGTGTGTGTGTGTGTGTGTGTGTGTGTGTGTGTGTGTGTGTGTGTGTGTGTGTGTGTGTGTGTGTGTGTGTGTGTGTGTGTGTGACTGTAGCCTGCGATTTATTTCTCGATGAAACGCGACTAGCTCCGGACGGAGAAGCGACCTCGGGACCGGCTGTATTGGTAGAGGTTTTTCGCAGTTTCCCTATACCCATGGCAGAAAATGTCATGGTGAATGCGATACAGAGGGGGAAGTCGGCTGCGGCCGCAAGGTGGGGATCGTCTGGGGATGGGAAGTGGAGAACAATGGTGGGAAATGTGGTAAGGGGAAAGTACCCCGTACATCAAAGCTACAATAAACGAAGCGTTCGCCGTAGCAGAGACAATAAAAAAAAACATTAAATATTATGTGCCCCTTGGCTGGTCGATATATCGACTGCTCCGTCCTTAAAAGGCTAAACAGTGGTTGAAATACCGCCCGCAGAACAAATCGAAAAAATTTCAAAATATTGTAGAAAATAAAAAAACTCATTTTGTAGGCCTAAAAAAGTTCTATTTTGTAACGAAGAAATTTTTTAAACAGTTTGGTACGATAATGTTCCAACCACGCTCCCCCCGATCGGGTCCGGTTTCTAATCGTACCCATTATTGGCATGGATATATGTGTGATCCATACTCAACTGTAATGGTGACCCTCCGTAACGCGGTATTGTAAGTATAAAAATAGACGTTCAGAATTTAAACGAAATTCAAAATACACTGCCGGCCAAAAGTATGGATACACCTAGAAAAATTTCGCGCCGCACTAAAAGTTTGATATCTCTGTGAAAATAAAAAAGATATCCGAATTTCCAAGGCGGCATTTTAAAAGGGATAAATGCAGCTTCATTTTACGTTTTGGAAAAAAATTTTTTATTTTCTTTAGACCCGGGGCGCCACTTTAAAAATGGCCGTTTTTTGGCTTTTTTTTGGCTATTTAAAATTGGCGGCACGTCTTTAGGACATTTTTTTGACATTTTTTTTTCAAAGAACATTAAAAGATAGAGCAATAGCTATAGTTACCTTCTTTAGAAAGTTTCGTACGACTTTTTTTTCACCGAGTTATCGCATTTTTTTCTCAAAAAGACCATTTTGAAAATATTCTGCTGAAATGAGAAACTTTGAGGCTTAGAGAAAATTGCCAAAAGAAAAAAAAAGTTGCGTTACATCTTATTAAATCGAGCAGAATTTTTTCAAAATTTTTATTCAAAATTTTTGGCTCCAACATTGAATAAAAAAATTAAAAAATTTCAATTTTTTTTCTCAATTTGTAGCTGCACAAAACATCCACATTTTTTGCTGGTAACGACGATATTTTGATCGTCTGAGGACGTTGTCACTTTGGGTCGACCCGGACGATTGCGATTGAAATACGTCTCGGACTTCTTAAATCTCCCGATGGTCGGCTGCACTCCTTTCAAAGACACGCGAGTTTGTCTGGCAAATTCTCTGTACGACAATCCCTTATCGCGCAACGCGACTATAGCCCCTCTTTTATACTGTGGAATTTCTTTTTTCCGTGCCATTTTAATCCGTTAAGAACAAAAAATTTGCGTAAAGACTTGTCGATTGTAGACCACACGTGTTCGCGTTCCAAGTTTTCGCACAACTAACTGGCTTTGTCAGCGCGACACTCGTCACACTATTCCAAAGAATAAAAAATGTAAACAAAAACGACGAGCGAAAAAGAGAGCGAGAAAAAGAACACGAGAGAAATAGAATATCGACTCGCGAGAAATAGAATCTTTTTTACGCTCCACAAAGGTAAAATGTAAACAAAGACAAGAAGCTTTATTTCCGCTCCTTGTGTTTAGATGAGGTAAGAGGTGAGAGGCGGATGCTTTATGCGGCTAAAAATGGAGAACAAAATTTGAAAACAAAATTTTTTTTTCATTCAATGTTGGAGCAAAAAATTTTGAAAAAAAAAATTTGAAAAAATTCTGCTCGATTCAATACAATGTAACGCAACTTTTTTTCTGTTTGGCAATTTTCTCTAAACCTCAAAGTTTCTCATTTCAGCAGCATCTTTTCAAAATTGTCTTTTTGAGAAAAAATGCGATAACTCGGTGAAAAAAAATCGTACGAAACTTTATAAAAAAGAAAACTATAGCTATTGCTCTATCTTTTAAGGTTCATTGAAAAAAATTCCAAACAAAATGTCCTGAAGACGTGCAGCCGATTTTAAACAGCCAAAAAAAGCCAAAAAACGACCATATTCAAAATGACGCCCCGGGTCTAAAAAAAATCGAATTTTTTTTCCAAAATGCCAAGTAAAGCTTCATTTGTCCCTTTTAAAATGCCGCCTTAGAAATCCGGATATCTTTTTTTTTCACAGAGATATCAAACTTTTAGTGCGGCGCGAAATTTTTCTAGGTGTATCCATACTTTTGGCCGGCAGTGTACACAAGCCGAAATGAATTTTTGGGGAAAAATCCTCTAGTCGGTATTTTTCTGCCGGAACGTGACGAGCAGAACAAATTGTTCCACGCTAGGCTTGGTTTATACAAGAGGAATTTGATAATCATAAAATTGAAAATGGAAATTTTAACTTAATTATTTATGCACATTGAAAATTTCAGTCCTGCAATGAAACTGTGAAACCATCAAATTACCTTGTGGAAAACTTCTACAGAGTGTCAGTAATCTTTTTCATGCCCAACAATATGGATTTGTAATTATTTGTATTATTATTGAAGAGGGCCTTCTTTCGAACTTGGTTGCAAATCTCGTGTGACAGCCGATGATGATCGATTGTCGCAACAATCGATCAGCAGTACCCGGGAAAAAAGTGCATATCTGAATATATCTGAATGTATCTGAATCATATCTGTAGAATCAGATATGATCAGGCAAGAAAATTGGCAATGTCTGATCATGTACTATCATGACAGATCATGTATGCTTATATCTGAACATGTATGATCATCCCGAGAAGAAATTATCAGATCAGATCACATCTGATTATATCTGGATTATATATAATCCAGATATGATTGATCATATCTGGATCTTGTCTAATCATGCAAGAAAAATGGCCATATTAGAGCATACATGATTAGATTTGACGATATCAGAGCATGTATGATTAGAGTTGACGATATCAGACCATATGATGTCAGACCTGACAATATCAAATCTGCCTACCCGAGAAAAAATTATCAGATCAGATCACATCTGATTATATCGGGATTATATATGATCCAGATATGATCAATCATATCTTGTCTAGTGATGCAAGAAAAATGGCAATATCAGAGCATATATGATTAGATTTGACGATATCAGACCATATGATGTCCGACCGGACAATATCAAATCTGCCTATAATATGCAAAATTTATCAGTTTCGGAGCGTAATTGGTAATATCAGAACAAATATACCCATATCAGGGTGAACATGCTTATATTAATAGCAGATATGAGTATATGTGGTATGTCAAATGTCTATCTCCTTGCCGTACACTTACGACATTTGACCTCGATATACACATGATATCCTATTTGCAGACCGATGATATTTTATAAGTGATGTACAGTGTTATACACGGATCAAATGGGAATTCTCAAATAGGCCAGTAACGTGTGACTATGTGTGCGTATGCGCGCATCTGTGTATATGTTAATAAGCCTTTTACATATAGATATGCATTGATTTATATTTGATTAGATCTGATCACACGTGGGCAAGCATGTTCAGCGATGATCATATAGAGCTTAGATGAATTCGAGTATAATTCCATATCTGGGCAGATACGATCGTACATGGGCAAATATTTTCAGACCTGATCATGTACGAGTTGGGTTTGGTTGCGTATTCATCCATACCGGGTTAGATATGTTCATGCATGCGCGCAAATATTCAAGTCTGATCATGTGTGAGCTCGTATGTAGTCGTGAATTGTACTATATCTGGTTAGACATGACCACACATGGGCAGACATGTTCAGCTATAAATTCATATCTGCACATATTTGCTTATGCGCGATCATATCTGACCAGATATAGAGCTACCCCGAAGCGCATAAAAATACATGTATGTTCATCTTTGACCATGCATGATCAGATAAGATTCATTTATGTTGCAGATAAACACCTACATGAGCATATCTGCTCAGATATGACCATTTTTCCCCGGTCAGAGAAGGGAGGAGGGTAATTAGACGTGGAAGGGAGAAAGAGAGCGTTGAGCAATCAACAAGGACGATTCTCGTCCTTCTACCACGGGACCCCGAACCGCGAGGCGGACACTCTAGCGATTGCGAGGTAGACCGCGAAATCAAACAATCGGGGACTGCGAAAACCCTTATCTCTTGCCCTGGTGGGCCATTTATGTTGTATTATTAAGACCGCGAATATCTAATCTACTAAGCACGCGCAGTCCTTCCCCAGATAGAAATTTTACGGCAACGTAACAGCAACAGGGCACCACGCCCGTTGAAACAATAAATGCGGCACACCGTGCCGTTGCTGTACAATAATAATTGAGACTCATTTTTGTAACAAGAAAATATCAAATTTAAACATACAGTAGCAACAATCAAACGACAAAGGGACGGTGACTCGTCATTCAAGCTACCGGTAAACGACGCAAGAGGCGTCGTACCAAAGTACAGAGAGAGAGAAAGCATTCGTATTCTCTTCCAGTTCGTCTCCAGCTCTGTGAAGGAGCAGTAACAGACAAAGTCATTTCGAGTTTAATCTGTTATCTAATTTTTGCTAAACATTCTAATAAAAGTAATCATCGAGTGTTATTGTTGTCATAATCGTAATTCTCAGCGTGTTATCGTTTATTGAAACTTGTTCTATCCAAAATCCCAATTTATCACCATTTCTCAACAACTCGTTGGCCATTCGTTTCTTTATTCGAAGAAGAATAGTCAATAGGTTGTGGGCCCAGTCGGGCTGACTGCGAGAAAAGTGATAAATTGGTAGAACAGTGGTTCTCGGGAGTGTCGCAAAAATATCGGTTTCGTTACGCGAGACGCGTAAAGACGCGTGTAAAAACGCGGCGTGGAGAAACCACGTGTGGTGAAACCGGCGGCATCCATTGTGAGGCAGTCGTGAGAGAACTGCATTAACGTGTGAAATGTGCCGTGTGTAAAAACGCGGTGTAATTAACTTGTGAAACGTGCCGTGTAGTAAACGCGGTGTAATAACGTGTGAAACGTGCTGCGTAAAACGCGGTGTAAAAAGCGCGGGAAGCGTACCGGTAAGAAAAGCCGGGTTTTGAAAGTCGCGTGGTGTAACCGACGGCGGCCATCTTGGAAGTTGTACCTCGTGTGAGAATTCGTGCGCAGCAAGCGAGCAAAACGAATCCACGATGTCTGAGGCAATCACAACGAAGAATGTCTCGAAATTTGACGGCCATGATTATCAAGGCTAGAAATTTCAGATGCGGGCATTATTGTTGGCACATCGTATCTGGGGAATCGTGAACGGTGCAAAAACGAGGCCGGCCGGAGTTACACCAGAGCCTGAGGCATGGGACGTCGAGAATGCGCGCGCCATGTTCCTCCTGTCGTCAACGCTCGAGTTGGACCAAATGCGGCCATTGTTAATTTGCGAAACCGCATGTGAAATGTGGAGAAAATTGGCGTCGATTCACGGACAACGATCGGCATCGAACAAATTAATGCTCTCGACAAGGTTGTACGAGTATAGAATGGAAGCAAACGACTCGATAACTCAGCACGTCGCTAAAGTGAACAATATGGCGGCGCAGCTGATGGACGTAGGAGAGATAGTCTCGGATACGACGATCATGGCGAATATTTTAGGAAGTCTTACGCCGAAATATTCAAATTTTCTGACCGCGGGGGACAATATGCCGCTAGCCATGCAAACCTTGGAGAATCTAGAGGGACGGCTGCGTCGCGAAGAGTCGCGTCTGTCAGCGAACGATAACAGTGAAAGTGCGTTCGTAGCGGTGAGAAATTCGAAGGACAAGAACGAAAGCAAAGCGAGTTCAAAAGACGTAAAAAATAATAAAAAGGGTGCGAAACCCAAAGTTCGGTGTTTCAAGTGTCAAGAACTCGGCCATTATGCGTCATACGGTAAAAAGAAAGGCAGTGACAGTAGCGGGAACAATTCGAGTGATGTGCTTTTGTCGTTGAGAACGCGAGTTCGGGCAACAGAAAAGTGTCCGGTAAAAGTGCCGTGTTTCAAATTCCGTCAGAGGTAGTGAGGGGAATACTCGCTGCCGATAAGAGCGATAGTTGGTTGACCGACAGCGGAGCGTCGCGCCACATCACTTACCGACGGGACTGGTTAAGTGACTACCGCGAGTTACCGGTAGGTAACACGGTGTCTCTCGGAAACAACCGTGAGTGTCGTGTGTCGGGAGTCGGTACAGTAGAGATAAAAAAATTCGTAGACGGCGGATGGGTTTCGTCTCGTATCGAAAATATGTTACACGTCCCGGACATGGAGAAAAATTTATTTTCGGTCGGTGTCTGTGCGGAAAAAGGCCTCGGAGTGCTTTTTCGGGGAAACGGCGTGCGTATTGACAATAACGGGTTCGCGGCTGGTTACGGCGTGAAGCTCGAGAATAAAATCTATCGAATGATTTTTAAAACCAAAAGTACGAAGTGCGGCAGTGAAGCCCACGTTGTGAAAACGAGTTTTCAAGTTTGGCACGAAAGAATTGGACATGTGAACGGCCCAACAGTGCAAAAGTTGGTCAAAGACGGTTTAGTAAAAGGCGTCGAGTTTTCGGAAAACTCATAAAATTTTTGTGGTTCGTGTCACGAAGGGAAATCGCATAGGAAAGTGTTTAAGAAAACGCGAGTTTGCGCAGAGACAGTCGCGGGTGAAGTATTTCATACGGACTTGTGCGGGCGGATGTCCGAGGAGTCTCTTGGCGGTGCGCGTTTCCTGTTGACATTTAAGGACGATGCGACGAGTTTCCGCCATTTGTAATTCCTGAAACACAAAATTGACGTTCTTGAAAAGTTCCAAAAGTTCGACAAACTCATCGAAAACAAATTTGGCAGGCCGATGCGGGTTCTTCGGTCAGACAACGGTATGGAGTTTAAAAACAGGGTAATGGAGAGCTACACGGATTCAAGAGGATTCAACGAGAGTTCACAGCCCCGTACACGTCACAGCAGAACGGTAAATCGGAAAGAGACAATCGAACGTTGATTGAGAGTGCGCGGACCATGCTACTGGCGAAGAATCTCCCCAAATGTCTTTGGGCGGAAGCGTGCAGTACGGCCGTGTACTTGATGAACCGGGCTGGAGCGTTGAGCGTGAAGAAAGGAAAAACTCCGTACGAAGAATGGATCGGTGTGAAGCCGGACCTGACGCATCTGAGAATATTCGGCTCAGAGGCACCGCTCAACGTACCGAAGCAGCAACTCAGAAAATTGGATGCGCGCGCGAAGAAAATGGTTCTCGTCGGTTACGGGAGCAATTCCTCGAATTACAGACTATACGATTCGAAAAATAAAAAGGTGACAGTGTCGCGGGATGTGACATTTCATGAAGTCGTCGGACCGTCAGTTCTATCCGAGAAAGGCGAATCGAGTGAGCTGACTTTGCCGAAGAATGAAGAGCGCGAAGCGACCGAAGAAATCGTTCCCGCTCCGGCGGAGGGAGACGAAGAAGAAGACGACGACGAGGTGTTCGAGTTAGCTGAGGAAAAAAAGGAACAGCGGGAAGCTGCCGAAGGTGAAAAGCGACAACTAAGAGATCGGAGTCTCATTCGAAAGCCGTCGAGATTCGAAACAAACGTCGCTGAGTGTTCAATACCGGTAACCTACGGAGAAGCCCTTCGCAGCAGAGAGTCGGAAAAATGGCGGGAAGCCATTGACTCAGAACTCGAATCACATCGGGAAAACGGAACTTGGACGCTGGTGGACAGGCGACCAAGGATGAAAACAATCGATTCACAATGGGTATTCAAGGTTTTAAAAAGCGAAAAAGAAGAAATTCGTCGGTTCAAGGCTCGTCTCGTAGCAAGAGGATTTATGCAGAGAGAAGGCGTGGATTTTACCGAGACGTTCGCTCCAGTCGTGAGATACACCTCGCTGCGGGTTCTTTTGGCTGTCGTAGCAGCAAAAGATTTGGAGCTCGCTCAATTGGACGTACAAACAGCATTTTTGTACGGCACACTCGACGAAGAGATTTTTATGGAGTTGCCCGACGGATTATCGGTAGACGAAGGATCGCGAGAGAACAAGGTGTGTCTCCTCGATAAATCGCTGTGTGGATTAAAACAATCCCCTCCCTGCTGGAATTGGGAATTCAGCTCGTTCCTCCGGAAATATAAATTCAAAGAAACGAGCGCGGACAAATGCATTTTTGTCGGTCGAGTGGGAGAAAGCGTCGTGTACCTGGCCCTGTTCGTCGACGATGGCCTGGTAGCAGCGGAGAACGGAGGAGCTATCGACGTCGTTCTCAAACATCTGAAGGAAGCGTTCAAAATCACCATCGGAAACGCAAGCTTGTTCGTGGGAATGCAGATCGAACGAGACAGATCAGCGAGGACGGTGTTCGTGCATCAGAGTATGTACGCGAGAAAGATTCTCGAGAGATTCGAGATGGTCGTTGCGAAGTCGACAAGTGCACCGTGTGAAGCGGGGTCGAAACTTCTACCATTATCCGAAGGTGAAGAGGGCGAAGAAGTTCCGTATCGAGAGGCCGTGGGGTCTCTGATGTTCCTGTCGATTGTGTCTCGCCCAGACATATCATTCGCAGTAAATTTAGTGAGTAAATTTCTCAATCGACACAGCAAGGAACGTTGACGCGCAGTAAAGCGCATTATTTCGTACGTCGCCGGGACGGTTGACTACGGAATAAATTATTAAGGCGAAGACAGCAGTTTAACGAGTAAGGCCACTGTAACGGCCCAAAAAAAAAGGTTTTTTCACTAATTTTTTGCTCCCGAAATTGAAGGTATTTGAAAATAAACTTTTAATGGTGTTATCGGGCATACATTAAACTTTATTATAAAATTTTTTTACAGTAAAAAAAAAACAAAATGGCGGTTCCACAGCTATCTTCCCGGGACATGTTTTGCTTCCAGAGCTCCGCGGCACGCAGCACCACTGGTGCACTTTTGAATCTAGAACAAAAAAAAAAAAACCATTAATTTAGAGGGCTATAGCTAGAGAATGTCGATCGGATTTTAAAAAGTATTAATTTTTGTGAATTTGGCGTGCGTTTGAAAAAAAAATTGATTTTTGACGAAAAAAACGGCAAGTTTTTTGTTAATAAAAAATCAATAAATAACGTTCTTGAAAATTCCGATCGACATTCTCAAGATAATGTAAATGTTCACATCTGGTTAAAATTTCAAGTAAAAAAAATGAAAATTGTTTGAGTTATGCTGCGTGCCATTTTGAAAAACCATGTTTCGAGAAAAACGCGTTTAAAGTTTTGCGAATAGTTTTTTATTGGAAAAAATTAAAAAAAGAAGTTAAAAAAAAATTTTACCGTTAGTCTGCAATCCCAGCACCATACATTTGTCCTTCGATAGCCAAATTTTCGTCTCGTTCGTCTTTCCTGGTTGATTTTTGGAGCGCGCGCGCACTTTTGGCCGCGTCGCTCAGAGATGTCTCCGCGTGCGTGATGCGTTTGGCGTCGGCTTCGATGCAGAAATTATATAACTGTACACCAATTTCCACCTCCAACACCTTGAATATTTGAAAGACGTTGGTAAGGCCGCCATTGAATATGCAAACAGCGATATCCGTCGCAATATCTAGTACAGTTTTTCCGCTTGAGGATGATTTGGGGGCCAAACTCCAAACGGTAGCGTTGAAACTTTCGTTATTGTTTTGAGTATAGGCCCCCAAGCAACGCTCCAGCAACTCGTCCCGGCTCAATTCCATGTAGATGGGTTTGATGGCTTGATAAACCTCCTCATTCATTGGCTGATTGTGATGATACGCATCCAAGGCATTTTCTGCTTTCGCTTTCTTCCAACTGCACCAATTCCCCGACCATTTTTCGTGCTGAGGCTTTTCATCCGTTGACATTTTGTGAAAAAGAGTTGCCCAGATCTCATTTTTCATATTTTTGATGGAATCGGAATTTCGACGGATTGCTAAGCCGTAATAAATGCTTAGTTCGTCAATCAATTTGGCAGTGAGTTTTCCTCTTCCCCCGAGACCTTTTGTTCCTTTTTTTAAGTTTCTCAATCGAGTGCCCATTCTTTTTTGCACGTGATCTATGCACTTTTTTTTTAACATCAACATTTTCATAAGGCTTCGATCCACGATGCCTTTGAAAGTTTTGGAATCGCCATCTCCGATATAATTGCAGTCGTTTCGGAGCAAGTTTTGACACGCTTGGCGGCGACCTTCATTTCCTAAGGACAACAAATTTTTTTTCGCACAGGACCTTTTTTTTCTTATTCTAGAGGGTTTAAACTATTTTTTAAGCCAATCAAAAAAAAATCGATTTTTCAAAAAATTTACAGTGGCCTTACCCCTTAAGTCTGAGAGGATACTTGGACGCCGAGAGGATACTTCGCAGGGGATGTGGAAACGAGAAGAGCCACAACCGGGTACGTGTTCGAGGTGACTGGTGGCCCTGTGACTTGGGCAAGCCAACGACAGAAACTCGTCACGCTCAGTACAACTGAGGCAGAGTACGTGGCAGCGTCGATAACATCGCGAGAAGCGGTGTGGCTGAGAAGACTGTTATTCGACATCGAGCAGCCTTGTGAAGAGGCAACGGTCATCCACGTTGACAACCAAAGTGCAATTCGACTCGCAAGAAACCCTGAGTTTCATAAAAGGACGAAACACATCGACGTGCGATTCCACTTCGTCAGAGAGAAAGTTCAAGCTGGTGAACTTAGAGTCGAATATCTTCGGACCGAAGAACAGCAGGCTGACATCCTTACGAAGGCATTACCAAAGAATCGCTTTTGTAAACTGAGGGAAGACATCGGGGTTAAGGAACTCTGACTCTACTTAAAGGGCGGAAGTGTTGACTTGGTTCGTCGTTTACCGGTACCAAAGTACAGCGAGAGAAAGCATTCGTATTCTCTTTCAGTTCGTCTCCAGCTCTGTGAAGGAGCAGTAACAGACAAAGTCATTCCGAGTTTAATCTGTTATCTAATTTTCGCTAAACATTCTAAGAAAAGTAATCATCGAGTATTATTGTTGTCATAATCGTAATTCTCAGCGTGTTATCGTTTATTGAAACCTGTTCTATCCAAAATCCCAATTTATCACCATTTCTCAACAACTCGTTGGCCATTCGTTTCTTCATTCGAAGAAGAATAGTCAATAAAATCGCTTTCAGAAATAGACTGCGAAGATGCAAGGTTGAAATACCTCTAGACACAGCGCTGAGAAGGTAAAAATTTTGAAAACACTCTTACCCATAGTGCTGCCAAGATAAAGTTTTGATATTACTCTTAGACCCAGCGCTGTCGTGATAAAGTATCGAACAACTCCTTAAAACACATTCCTGTCAAGAGAACATTCCAGAAAACTTCTTACGAAGGTAGTATTGCGAGGATGAAATCTTGAAAAAAATCCTGTACTAATAAAACTCAGTTGTGATGAAAGTTTGGGAAACCTCTTGCAGGTACATCGCTGTGAGGATGGAGTTTCGAATAAACCTTCACAGGCGGAGATAAAATTGTGAGGAACGGCTTAAGGGACAACACCACTGTGACGGCTTCAAAAAATCGATTTTTTGAAAACCATCTAGAAAAATCTAAAATACATGTAAGATTAAGATGCCGTTGGACCCAGGTCGAAAAAATAATTATTTTCGGAGATATTGAATATTTTGTGGAGCGGTGCAGCGCTCCGTGACGCTCGGGGTCCCGCGCAGCTGCGCGCCTCAGGGTCGGCAGGTATACCGGGCCTTTCCCAGGTCGTGCGGGTCTTTCCCAGGTATTCTTTTGTCTTCCTTCACAAAAACCGGCTATTGTTATAAATATAGTTTCGAAAAAAGCCATAGGTGGCGATAATTGAAAAATTTTCAAGGCAGGTATAGGGATAGCGTCATAGCGTCAGTTTGCGAATAGAAGCGACGCTACTCGTGTCTAAACGCTGCGAATCGTTTCGTTTATAAATATCGAACGCTCAGAAAGATTCTTTGCACATCGAAATGGATAATCCGAAAGTGTACGCGGGGAAAAAGGGAACAAAACGGAGCTATGTGACGAGGAGTCGAACGAAAATTTCGAATCGAAAACCTCCGAACCGTTATAGCTCCGAAAATAGTTCTCCAGAGTATGTGAGCACGTCGGCGAAAAAGTTAAAATCGTCGGACGATTTAGAGGTCGGTGTTACTAACGATTTCGGTGATCGTATGGTACACCTCGTCAATGCATTGAACATTATATCGACGTTAGTGAAGTGCAAAGTGTATGATCTGCGATATAAAGTTTACTGGAAAAAGTTTACGCGCACTCGGATTCAAAATCGAGGTCGATTGCGGCCATTGTGAAAAAGTGCAAATCAATTCGTGTCCTATGATTGACAATGCATATGAAATAAATCGTCGGATCGTATTCAGTATGCGTCTTCTTGGCGTCGGATTGAATGGCCTGATGAAGTTTTGTGCATTTATGGACCTACCGCGCCCCATATTTCAGTCTTTCTACGACCGAATCTTCAATTCGATTTCGATTGCCACTAAAACTGTGAGCACAGTGAGCAAACAAAAGGCTGCACTTGAGGAAGAGATAATTTCGTTGGAAAATGGGGTGGAGGACGGAATTATCGTTTCAGGCGACGGATCGTGGCGTAAACGCGGTTTCAGCTCGCTTTTCGGCATAACATCGCTAATCGGCTGGTACACTAAAAAAGTGATCGACGTTATGGTGAAATCGAAATATTGCAAAGCTTGCGAGCATTGGGAAAAAAAAGAAAGCGCCGCGGAGTACTGGGAATGGAAAAGGGTAATTATGCAGTTTGGCGCCTTTTCCGAAAAACGACGGGAATTTTTTTTTTTTCGCCATGGGGTTGTTTATTCCATCATAACAAATGATATTTCGTCGGGGGAGGCTGACATTTCCCATGAACTCCATAAATTATGGGGTTTTGAAGTTTGAGATTTTTTATTTTTATTTTTGTTGGAAATGCGTTTGCGTGTGCATGTGTGTATATGTGTAAACAGTATATGTGTAAACAGTCGAAATACGTTCAAAATTTTTTTATGCCAAAGTTAGCCGCAGAAAATGGTTTTCTAGTGATTTCGAACTTTTTTTCGTGACCAATCGATTGTTAGTCGTTTGTTAGTGATTGTTAGTCGGTATAAATCGTTTGTTAGAGCTTAATTATTATTAAATTGATGAAAAACTTTTCGGCCCAAGAGCGCGCTGCGAGCGACGTGAAGTTGTCCGCATCACCGCAACGAACACTTGAGGCTGTGGACATGTAACTCGTCAATTTCAGCAAAACGATGATTCTTATAATTCTATTCGATTGCTAGACGATGTTAGTAATTGTTAGTGAATTTTCATCGTTTGTTAGAGTTCCATTTTTATTTAATCGCTGAAAAACTTTTGGCACTAGGACGCACTGCATGTCGCGGTGGTTGGCAGTATCGCCGTGACAGCTGCTGACGGGTTTGCACACGTCGCTCATCAATTTCCGCCAAACGTTGATTCTTGTCATTCTATTACATTGATAGACGATCGCTAGTGACTGTTGCTTAATTTGCATCGTTTGTTAGAGCTCCATTTTTATTTAATAGCCGAAAAACTTTTCGGCGCTAGGACGCACTGCATGTCGCGGAGGTTGGCAGTATCGCCGTGACAGCTGCTGACGGGCTTGCACATGTCGCTAATCAATTTCCGCCAAACGTTGATTCTTGTCATTCTATTACATTGTTAGACGATCGCTAGTGACTGTTGCTTAATTTGCATCGTTTGTTAGAGCTCCATTTTTATTTAATCGCCGAAAAACTTTTCGGCGCTAGAACGCGCTGCAGGTCGCGAAGGCTGGCTGCATCGCCGCGACAGCGGCTTACGGGTTTGCACATGTAAGACGTAAATTTCCACAAAACGTTGATTCTTGTCATTCTATTACATTGTTAGACGATCGCTAGTGATTGTTACTTAATTTCCATCGTTTATTACAGCTCCATTTTTATTTAATAGCCGAAAAACTTTTCGGCGCACGAGCGCGCTTCATGTAGCGGAGGTTGGCAGCAGGGCCGCGACACCTGATTACGGGTTTGCGCATTTCGCTCGTCAATTTCCGCAAAACGTTGATTCTTATCATTCCATTAGATTGTTAGGCGATCGCTAGTGATTGTTAGTTAATTTTCATCGCTTGTTAGAGCTCCATTTTTATAATATCGCTGAAAAACTTTTCGACCCTACAGCGCGCTGTAGGTCGCGAAGGTTGGCAGCACCGCCGCGACAGCTGCTTACGGGTTTGCACATGAACCGCGTCAATTTCCGCAAAACGTTGACTCTTATAATTCTATTAGATTGTTAGACGACCGCTAGTGATTGTTAGTGAATTTTTATCGTTTGTTAGAGCTTTAATTTGATTTTATCACTGAAAAACTTTTCGGCTCTAAAGCGCGCTCCAGGTCGCGAAGGTTGGCAGCATCGCCGCGACAGCTGCTTACGGGTTTGCAGATGTACCGCATCAATTACCGAAAAACGTTGACTCTTATCATTCTATTATATTGTTAGACGATCGCTAGTGATTGTTAGTTAATTACTATCGTTTGTTAGAGCTCCATATTTATTTAAACGAGGTAAAACTTTTCGGCGCTAGAGCGCGCTGCAGGTCGCGAAGTTTGGCTGCATCGCCGCGACAGCGGCTTACGGGTTTGCACATGTAAGACGTCAATTTCTACAAAACGTTGATTCTTGTCATTCTATTACATTGTCAGACGAATGCTATTGGTTGTTAGAGAATTTTCATCGTTTGTTAGAGCTCCATTTTTATTTAATCGCCGAAAAACTTTTCGGTGCTAGAGCACGCTTCATGTCGCGGAGGATGGCAGCATCGCCGCGATAGTTACTTACGGGTTTGCACATGAACCGCGTCAATTTCCGCAAAACGCTGACTCTTATCATTCTATTAGATTGTTAGACGATCGCTAGTGATTGTTAGTTAATTTTCATCGTTTGTTAGAGCTCCATTTTTATTTTATCGCTGAAAAAATTTTCGGCCCTAGAGCGCGCTGCATGTCGCGGAGGTTGGCAGCATCGTCGCGACAGATGCTTACGGCTTTACGCATGTAACTCGTTATTTTGAGCAAAACGTTGATTCTTATCATTCTATTAGATTGTTTGACGATCGCTAGTGATTGTTAGTCAATTTCTTTCCTTTGTTAGAGCTCCATTATTATTTAATCGCTGAAAAACTTTTCGGCTCAAGAGCGCGGTGCATATCGCGGAGGCTGGCAGCATCGCCGCTATGGCCGCGATGAACGTATATAATTTTAATTAAAAATAGCGAATCGGTGCCAATGATCGACGAAATAGAGAATTAAAAAAAAGCATGAACATCTCAAACCTCGATCTGATCATGAGCCTTTTTTGCTCGATATTCCTAATTGTGCGTCCTGGTCGAACTTCCATTAAGTGAATCCAGACTTTTAGCCGGCAGCGTACTCATAAATTCGCAGAAATAATTTTTTTTTATACTACTCAGAACAAAGTCAGGGCCACGTATACATTTATATTTTAAAGTAACTGAATGTTGACCCAAATTATGATAACTCATTTCCATGAATTGTGTTATGACACAAAGTTTTTCACTGATTACATAGAAATTGAGAACTAACAAACGATGAAAAGTGACTAACGATCACTAACATTCTACTATCAATCGAATAAAATGATAAGAATCAATATTTTGCTGAAATGGGCGAGTTCCATGTGCACACCCGTAAGAAGTTGTCGCGGCGATGCAACCAACCTTCGCGACCTGCAGCGCGCTCTAGCGCCGAAAAGTTTTTCAACGATTAAATAAAAATGGAGCTCTAACAAACAATAGAAATTAACTAACAATCACTAGCGATCGTCAAACAATCTAATAGAATGATAAGAATCAACGTTTTGCTCAAATTAACGAGTTACATGCGCAAACCCGTAAGCAGCTGTCGCGGCGATGCTGCCAACCTTCATGACCTGCAGCGCGCTCTAGGGCCGAAAAGTTTTTCAGCGATACAATAAAATTGGAGCTCTAACAAACGATGAAAATTAACTAACAATCACTAGCGACCGTCTAACAATCTAATGGAATGATAAGAATCAACGTTTTGCGCAAATTAACGAGTTAAATGCGCAAACCCGTAAGCAGCTGTCGCGGCGTTGCTGCCAACCTCCGCAACATGAAGCGTGCTCTAGTGCCGAAAAGTTTTTCGGTGATTAAATAAAAATGGAGCTCTAACAGACGATAAAAATGCTCTAACAATCACTAAGATAAGTCTGACAGTGTAATAGAATGACAAGAATCAACGTTTTGTGGAAATTTACGTGTTACATGTACAATCCCGTAAGCCGCTGTCGCGGCGATGCAGCCAAACTTCGCGACCTGCAGCGCGCTCTAGCGCCGAAAAGTTTCTCAGCGATTAAATAAAAATGGAGCTCTAACAAACGAAAGAAATTAACTAACAATCACTAACGATCGTCAAACAATCTAATAGAATGATAAGAATCAACGTTTTGCTCAAAATAACCAGTTACATGCGCAAAGCCGTAAGTGTCTGTCGCGACGATGCTGCCAACCTCCGCGACATGCAGCGCGCTCTAGGGCCGAAAAGTGTTTCAGCGATTAAATAAAAATGATGCTCTAACATTCGAAAGAAATTAACCAACAATCACTAGCGATCGTCAAACACTCTAATAGAATGATAAGAGTCAACGTTTTGCTCAAAATAACCAGTTACATGCGCAAAGCCGTAAGCATCTGTCGCGACGATGCGGCCAGCCTCCACGACATGCAGCGCGCTCTAGGGCCGAAAAATGTTTCAGCGATTAAATAAAAATGATGCTCTAACAAACGATGAAAATGAACTAACAATCACTAGCGATCGTCTAACAATCTAATAGAATGAAAAGGGTCAACGTTTTGCGGAAATTGACGAGTTAAATGCGCAAACCCGAAAGCAGCTGTCGAGGCGATGCTGCCAACCTCCGCGACATGAAGCGTGCTCTAGCACCGAAAAGTTTTTCGCCGATTGAATAAAAATGGAGCTCTAACAAACGATTAAAATTCTCTAACAATAACTAACATTCGTCTGACAATGTAATAGAATGACAAGAATCAACGTTTTGTGGAAATTTACTTGTTACATGTGCAATCCCGTAAGCCGGTGTCGCATCGATGCAGCCGACCTTCGCGACCTGCAGCGCGCTCGAGCGCCGAAAAGTTTCGCAGCGATTAAATAAAAATGGAGCTCTCACAAGCGAAAGAAATTAACTAACAATCACTCGAGATCGTCAAACAATCTAATAGAATGATAAGAATCAAAGTTTTGCTCAAAATAACCAGTTACATGCGCAATGCCGTAAGCATCTGTTGCGGCGATGCTGCCAACCTCCGCGACATGCAGCGCGCTCTAGGGCCGAAAAGTGTTTCAGCAATTAAATAAAAGTGACGCTCTAACAAACGATGAAAATTAACTAACAATCACTAGCGATCGTCTAACAATCTAATAGAATGATAAGAGTTTTGCGGAAATTGACGAGTTAAATGCGCAAACCCGAAAGCAGCTGTCGCGGCGATGCTGCCAACCTCCGCGACATGAAGCGTGTTCTAGCACCGAAAAGTTTTTCGGCGATTAAATAAAAATGGAGCTCTAACAAACGCTAGAAATTAACTAATAATCACTAGCGATAGTCTAACAATCTACTAGAATGATATGAATCATCGTTTTGCTCACATTAACGAGTTGCATGCGCAAAGCCGTATGCAGCTGTCGCGACGATGCTGCCAACCTCCGCGACATGCAGCGCGCTCTAGGGCCGAAAAGTGTGTCAGCGATTAAATAAAAATGATGCTCTAACAAACGATGAAAATTAACTAACAATCACTTGCGATCGTCTACCAATCTAATGGAATGATAAGAATCAACGTTGTGCGGAAATTGACGAGTTAAATGCGGAAACCTGTAAGCAGCTGTCGCGGCGATGCTGCCAACCTCCGCGACATGACGCGTGCTGTAGTGCCGAAAAGTTTTACGGTGATTAAATAAAAATAGAGCTCTAACAAACGATGAAAATTCTCTAACAATCACTAACGTAAGTCTGACAATGTAATAGAATGACAAGAATCAACGTTTTGTGGAAATTTACGTGTTACATGTGGAATCCCGTCAGCCGCTGTCGCGGCGATGCTGCCAACCTTCGCGACATGAAGCGTGTTCTAGCACCGAAAAGTTTTTCGGCGATTACATAAAAATGGAGCTCTAACAAACGATGAACATTCTCTAACAATCACTAACATTCGTCTGACAATGTAATAGAATGACAAGAATCAACGTTTTGTGGAAATTGATGATTTATATGTGCAAACCCGTACGCCGCTGTCGCGGCAATGCAGCCAACCTTCGCGACCAGCAGCGCGCTCTAGCGTCGTTGAGTTTTCCTGCGATTAAATAAATATGGAGCTCTAACAAACGATAGAAATTAACTCACAATCACTAGCGATAGTCTAACAATCTAAAAGAATGATAAGAATCAAAGTTTTGCTCAAATTAACGAGTTGCATGCGCAAAGCCGTCAGCAGCTGTTGCGACGATGCTGCCAACCTCCGTGACCTGCAGCGCGCTCTAGCGCCGAAAAGTTTCTCAGCGATTAAATAAAAATGGAGCTCTAACAAACGAAAGAAATTAACTAACAATCACTAGCGATAGTCTAACAATCTAATAGAACGATAAGAATCTACGTTTTGCTCAAATTAACGAGTTGCATGCACAAAGCCGTAAGCAGCTGTCGCGACGATGCTGCCAACCTCCGCGACATGCAGCGCGCTCTAGGGCCGAAAAGTGTTTCAGCGATTAAATAAAAATGATGCTCTAACAAACGATGAAAATTAACTAACAATCACTCGCGATCGTCTAACAATCTAATAGAATGATAAGAGTCAACGTTTTGCGGAAATTGACGCGGTTCATGTGCAAACCCGTATGCAGCTGTCGCGGCGGTGCTGCTAACCTTCGCGACCTACAGCGCGCTGTAGGGCCGAAAAGTTTTTCAGCGATATAATAAAAATGGAGCTCTAACAAACGATGAAAATTAACTAACAATCACTAGCGATCGCCTATCAATCTAATGGAATCATAAGAATCAACGTTTTGCGGAAATTGACGAGTGCAATGCGCAAACCCGTAATCAGGTGTCGCGGCGCTGCTGCCAACCTCCGCGATATGAAGCGCGCCCTTGCGCCGAAAAGTCTTTCGGCCATTAAATAAAAATGGAGCTCTAACAAACGATGCAAATTAAGTAACAATCACTAGCGTTCGTCTAACAATGCAATAGAATGACAAGAATCAACGTTTTGTGGAAATTTACGTCTTACATGTGCAAATCCGTAAGCCGCTGTCGCGGCGATGCAGCCAACCTTCGCGACCTGCAGCGCGCTCTAGCGCCGAAAAGTTTTTCGGCAATTAAATAAAAATGGAGCTCTAACAAACGATGCAAATTAAGTAACAGTCACTAGCGATCGTCTAACAATGTAATAGAATGACAAGAATCAACGTTTGGCGGAAATTGATGAGCGACATGTGCAAACTCGTCAGCAACTTTCGAGGCGATGCTGCCAACCGCCGCGAAATGCAGTGCGTCCTAGTGCCGAAAAGTTTTTCAGCGATGAAATAAAAAGGGAACTCTAACAAACGATGAAAATTCGCTAACAGTTACTAACATTCGTCTAGCAATCGCATAGAATTATAGGAATCATCGTTTTGCTGAAATTGACGAGTTACATGTCCACGGCCTCCAGTGTTCGTTGCGATGATGCTGACAACTTCACGTCGCTCGCAGCGCGCTCTAGGGCCGAAAAGTTTTTCATCAATTTAATAATAATTGAGCTCTAACAAACGATTTAAACCGACTAACAATCACTAACAAACGACTAACAATCGATTGGTCACGAAAAAAAGTTCGAAATCACTAGAAAACCATTTTCTGCGGCTACCTTTGGCATAAATTTGTTTTTTGTTTTATTCAATAAATAAAGTCTACTAAACGCTGGGTTTTGTCTAACAAACACTAACAAACGACTAACAATCGATTGGCGTAAAAAAAAATTCGATATTTCCATAGTCGGCGGCCAAGTTTATGGAGCTCCTCCATGCTATGGAGCAGCGAGGCTAGAGTGGGAGGAGGCCGATCTGTGCATTTCAAAGTGGCTACAACAAGTGGACTAACCGGGATGGCGCCACTATCTCTAAAACCTCGAGCGGACGCTGAGTATCGATATCGTGTAAGAGAGATGGAAGAGGATCGAATACTCATCAGTGCAGTCAGATCGCGCGCGAAAGTTACCCTCTCTCTAGTCCCTCGCGCGCCCATCACCCAATCATAGAAGCGCGTGTCCGCGAGCGAGCGACGCTCGGACAACTTCGGATAGAGCCGAGTGCCGTCGAACTGTCCCGACCTCGCCTTCGGCAGCTACACCAACACATAGACACGCTGAGCACGTTCATGTGCGGCCAAGCCGAACGAAGGCTTCGAGGGAAAAAGCAAACTGAGCACGGCCGGCGCGTGACGTCACGCGACGGCACGCGTGAGGCTTGAAGATGATTTCAATGCTTATTTAGCTCTTGATTCTCTGCGTTATTAATGTATACAAAAGAATTGTATCGCGCACTCTGAACGCTTATTTTTTTAGTTCATACGTTAATTTAAATATAATAATAAATCTAAATTACAACTCATTTATCTTCTAAAAAATTGTTTACGCTTTACTCACACCCGTCCTTATGCCAAATAAATTATAATTCAGAAAAGTAAGTGAAAATATATTTATATTCGTATTATTATATTAATTCTCATACTTTCATCAAGCGATAAAGTATTATCTCCAATAACAAATCAATCATCCATCCGGCCGCCAATCGTAAGTGCCAGAAAATGCATCTTTAACACAAGCGATAGGATGGTCCCGTTGGTAGCGTTCCTGGCTTCGGTCCGTTGGGGCGCAGGATCGTTCCTCGCGCTCAGCGCTTTTTTTTTTTTAAATCATGGTTACTATTAAGGATGTTGAGTCCCTATAAAACATGTTAATGTTAATTGTTCAATAAATAGCTTCTTAATCGTCATGAAATTTTTACACGACCTCCTGAATACTTCATGTAAAAACATACCAAATTTTCAGAATTCCATCATCATTACTTTAACCTCCTTAAGCGTTGAAATAAAAAATGATAAGAAAATTCTGAAAATTTGGTATGTTTTTGTATGAAGTATTTAAGAGGTCGTGTTAAAATTTCACGACGATGAGGAAGCTCGTTATTGAAAAATTAACATTTTGTTAAGAACAATTTTTAAAAGAAATAAAAAAAATGTATCAATAAACTTCGTTTTGTTTCCGTTGCTTTCAGTATATTGTAGATATTACAAAATTGAGAGGTCAAAAGAAAAACTTATTGCAAAGTTACATCAGTTTCCATAAGACAGCATTTAATTTGTGAATGTTAATTGTTCAATAACGAGCTTCCCAATTGTCGTGAAATTTTTACACGACCTCTGAAATACTTCATACAAAAACATACCAAATTTTCAGAATTTTATCATCATTTGCGATTTGGGACCCAACATCCTTAATTCTTATTTGATTAGTTATTTTTATTAGTTATCATATTTATTTTAATTAGTTGTCTTTTAGTACCGAAAAATTTATCGCGCACTCTGACCGCTTATTTTATTAGTTTTTACGTTAATTTAAATATAATAAATCTAAAATACAACTTATTTATCTTCTAGCAAAATGTTTGCGCTTTACTCACACCCGACCCTATGCCAAATAAATTGTAGATCATAAAAGTAAGCGGAAATATATTTATCTTCGTATTATTATATTCATTCTCATATACTGTCATCAAGCGATAAAGTATTATCCCCAAAAACAATCATCCATCCGACCGCGAATCGTCAGTACCAGAAAGTGAACATACATTGACACAAAAAATTAAAGGAGCAAGAAAAGTTGAACTTTGTCAAAAGTGGTCGTACAAAAAAAAAGGATTTTAAAGCTTCAAGTTTCTAGTTTTAGATCCGACTATGATTTTTTTTTTGAGAATCACTGATTGCGCGGTCGGAAGAAATATCACGGCAAAAAAAATGTTGCAAATTTTTACGTTTTTCAAAGTTCTGCACGTGTTTTGGAGATTTTTTTCTCACTTGACCAATATCAAGGTCATTGGGCCCATTCAATTCACTTCAATTTGCTTTTTTTTTCTCCGTACGACCATTTTTCGCTGAGATATCTCAGGAACTAATGGTCGTACGGGAATTCGATCGGTAGTTTTGGAATCGTGAATACTCTACAAGCTCCGATTATTATTGTGGTGAAACTTTTATTTTTTATTTTTGCCATTAGTTTTAGAAAAGTACAAAAAAACGATGTTTTCTTGGTTTTTATGAAATCCACCGCTACTTTGCAAATATTGCGATAAAGACTAATGTTTATGGACGGTCATTCAGCTCAATATGTCCCCAAGAGCCATGCATAATTCCAAGTTGATCCGATTATCGGTCTTTCTTGCCCGATTAACCAAAATATGAAAAAAAATTAAAGCAGCAAGTTTCCTCCTTTTCAGACATCATTTCATGATTACTAAGAGGAAAAAAAACTTTTCATTACTTTTCGTACAATTGGGTATTGAGTACGCCTTGAATGTTGGAAAAAAACCGTGAAAATCATATTGACTAAAAATTTTCGAAAAAAAAAATTTTTCATAAAAAAACTATTGAAAATTTTTTTTTTATAAAAAAATCAGTTTCGAATTTTTTTTTTTAATGTTGAAATTTTTTTTTAAATCAACATTAAATTAAATCAACATACCACGGGGAGGTACGCTTTGGGTAATTCTACGTACACTTTGGGTAATTCTAATGCTGGCGGTACAATGTTGAATCGAAAAAAAATGTCAACATTAAAAAAATTTTTTAAATCGAAATAGATTTTTTTATAAACAAAAAAATTTCAACATTTTTGTTATTAAAAAAAAAAAATCGAAAATTTTTAGTCAATATGATTTTCAGGGTTCATTTCCAATATTTAATGCGTACTCAATACCCAATTGTACGAAAAGTAGTGAAAAGTTGTTTTTCCTCTTAATAATCATGAAATGATTTCTGAGAAGGAGAAAACTTGATCCTTTAATTTTTTTTCATATTTTGGTCAATCGGGCAAGAAAGACCGATGAACGGATCAATTTGGAATTTTGCATATCTCTTGGGGACATATTGAGCCGAATGACCGTCCATAAACAATAGTGTTTATCGCAATATTTGCAAAGTAGCGGTGGATTTTATAAAAAACAAGAAAACATCGAGTTTTTGTACTTTTTTAAAACTGATGGCAAAAATAATTTTTTTTAAACCTACAATAATAATCAGAGCTTGTAGAGTATGCATTCACGTTTCCAAAATTGCCGGTCGAATTCCCGTACGACCATTAGTTCCCGAGATATCGATGACTCAAGACAAAAGGACGTTTTTTCATTCAGAGGCCAACGAGGAGGCCGATATCAGCGAAAAATGGTCGTAAGGAGATAAAAAAAGAAGCAAATTGAACTGAATCGAATGGGCTCAATGACCTTGATATTGGTCAAGTCTGAAAAAAATCTCCAAAACACGTGCAGAACTTTGAAAAACGTAAAAATTTGCAACATTTTTTTTGCCGTGATATTTCTTCCTACCGCGCAATCAGTGATTCTCAAAAAAAAATCATTGTCGGAACTAAAACTAGAAACTTGAAGCTTTACCATCCTTTTTTTTTGTACGAACACTTTTGACGAAGTTCAACTTTTCTTGCTCCTTTAATTTTTTGTGTCAATGTATGTTCACTTTCTGGTACTTACGATTCGCGGTCGGATGGATGGTTGTTTTTGGGGATAATACTTTTTTGCTTGATGAAAGTATATGAGAATGAATATAATAATACGAAGATAAATATATTTCCGCTTACTTTTATGAATTACGATTTATTTGGCATAGGGTCGGGTGTGAGTAAAGCGCAAACATTTTGCTAGAAGATAAATAAGTTGTATTTTAGATTTATTATATTTAAATTAACGTAAAAACTAATAAATTAAGCGGTCAGAGTGCGCGATAAATTTTTCGGTACTAAAAGATAACTAATTAAAATAAATATGATAACTAATAAAAATAACTAATCAAATAAAAATTAATAGTAACCATGATTAAAAAAACAAAGCGCTGAGCGTGAGGAACGATCCTGCGCTCCTACGGACCGAAGCCAGGAACGCTACCAACGGGACCATCTTATCACTTGTGTTAAAGATGCACTTTCTGGCAGTTATGATTGGCGGCCGGATTGATGATTGACTTGTTTTTGGAGATAATACTTTATCGCTTGACGAAAGTATGAGAATTAATATAATAATACCAATATAAATATATTTTCACTTACTTTTCTGAATTATAATTTATTTCGCATAAGGACGGGTGTGAGTAAAGCGTAAACAATTTTTTAGAAGATAAATAAGTTGTAATTTAGATTCATTGTTATATTTAAATTAACGTATAAACTAAAAAAATAAGCGTTCAGAGTGCGCGATACATTTTTTTGTATACATTAATAACGCAGAGAATCAAGAGCTAAATAAGCATTGAAATCATCTAAAAGTCTCGCGCGTGCCGTCGCGTGACGTCACGCGCGGGCCGTGCTCAGATTGCTTTTTCCCTCGAAGCTTTCGTTCGGCTTGCCCGCACATGAACGTGCTCAGCGTGTCTATGTGTTGGTGTAGCTGCCGAAGGCGCGGTCGGGCAGTTCGACGGCACTCGGCTCTTTCCGAAGATATCCGAGCGTCGCTCGCTCACGGACACGCGCTACTATGATTGTGTGATGGGCGCGCGAGGGATAGAGAGAGGGTAACGTTCGCGCGCGATCTGGCTGCACTGTTTTAAATCTCTCTCGCACGCAGCCTACTTCTCAAGTTTCAGTCTGCCTCATGCACAGCTCACTTCTCATTATTTACTTGTTCCGTCTCTGTCACACCCAGCTCGGTCTCGAGGTTTTAGCGATAGTGGCGCCATCCCGGTAAGACCACATTTTTGTAGCCACTTTTTTCAAGTCTCTCCATAAGAGATCGGACTCCTCCACTCTAGCCTCCATGCTATGGAGGCTATAGTGGGAGGCACGGTCTTACATACAGGTCTTGAAACTCGCTTAAAATTTCAGTGGTGGGGGATGGCCTCTTATTGAAGCACCGAATGTTTCAACTCTTGACCACGAGGGTCGCTGCTGTAGAGTGATGCAGGCTGTGTGAGAGAGACGGAGATTTCAAAAGTAAACAAACCCCAAACATAACCGCTGATTCACGCGACCACACGTGACGTGCTCTACTTGTTAACTTGTAAAATCGGTGATACTGAAAAATGACTAAGTGGTGTATTGTGCCAACGTGTAGAACAGGCTCTCAGAGTAAAAAATTGAAACGTTCTGTGTTTCGGGTGTCGAGAGCCTTGGCGCAGTTAAAAAAATGGGCGTCCGCGATACCGGGAGTTGGAAGATTAGAGCCGAGACACGTTGTGTGCGAAAACCATTTCGAACCGAAATACATTCATCGAGAATGGGTGGAACATGACTCGAACAGCCGCATAATAGCACAGGTAAGTTTATTAGATAAATTGTGTGTACAGATTAAACGATTGCAGCCGGACAAATTTCCCTCTGTTAAGGTCGCGTACAAGCACCCGCAGCTCGCTAAACTTGCGGTTCCATCGAAGTTTGATGACATTTTACATATCGAGGGATCCGTCAAACCTTTTAATGACGTTGTGAGCAGTGGGAAAAATGCTCCAAGCCAAGATCCTGTGAGCTGTGTCTTAAATCCGAGCCGAGCCCTTCCGAGCCGAGCCCTTCCGAGCCAAGATTCTTGGAGCCAAGATCCTCTGAGCCAAGATTCTCCGAGCCAAGATCTTCCGAGCCAAGATCTTCCGGGCCAAGATCCTCCGAGCCAAGATCCGCCGAGCCAAGATCCTCCGAGCCAAGATCCTCCGAGCCAAGGTCCTCCGAGTCAAGATCCTCCGAGCCAAGACCTTCTGAGCCAAGATCTTCTGAGCCAAGATCTTCCGAGCCAAGATCCTCCGAGCCGCGATGCTCCGAGCCAAGATCCTCCGAGCCAGGGTCCTCTGAGCCAAGATCCTCCGAGCCAAGATCTGAGCCAAGATCCTGTGAACGGCAAATCTTCAGCGCTTGAGACGAATGAAGATGAATTTTATGGCTTTGGACACTTACAGCTCATGGAAATTTCAACTCACAGCATTAGTGCTCATGAGCAGGAGTCTACTGAAATGAAAGGTATATATTTTAATATGTATAAAAAATGCAATCGTACATGATTTCTATTGTTTTATTCCGGTATATTACAGATGTCTCGAGTGTACCTGTAGCACTGGAAAAACAGCTGGGTGTTTTTCCAGTACTACAGGTATGCAGTGATCAGTCAGTTCAAGATGGCAAAGCCTTGGTAGCATCTGCAAAACCTTTTACAGTGTGTTCATCTGTCATCATCAGAGAAGGTAAGTTTAAACACAGCAGGAGGGGCGGGTCACCTAATAATTATGAACTTATGAATTATGATTAAACTGCAGAACGAAAAAAAATAAAAAATAGTTTTCATACATATTTTTGACCTAACATTATTTTTATCAATACTTACCCATTTTTGAAGCCGGAAACCGCGAAAAATAATTTTTTTTCGAAAATCATTGTCCATACTTACCCAGGTTAAGAATCCAGAGAAAGTGGAAAAAAATCTCGAAACAATAATGTACAAGAATAAATACACTTACCCATTTCTACACTCGCTCACTTCTTGACACACACCAATTGAGATACAATAGCACAAAAAAAGGTCTAATCAAAACTCATCTCGACGAGTCATGTACAATTGTCGAAAAAGCCAAAAATGAGATAATTCATTATTGTACTCATTGATTCGCTACTCGCACCCAGGATCTCTGATTGTGTTATAAAACCTGGAAAATGATGTGAAATTATACTCCAACTTTGATCTGTACTTATCTGTTTATTTTACCAATCCATATACGAAGAATAGGTGGACCTGAAAATGAAAATAAGAAATATAGAGAAAATAGACCAAATCATAACAAAGTTTTCGAACGTAAATACTTACTATAACAAGTTCCGGGGAAGTTACTGAAAAAATCACAATGTACATTAGCAAATTTATTTTTGTGTTAATATTGATCCTAATGGAGCGAATTCGTCTACCTGTGAAGCGTTTTCTGGCACAATACCGGAACCATGGAGCGTCGCCGAGTTGCGTAGAGATAAGGGACAGTGCATTCTATTTTCTCTCGCAATTACGAAACGGGAGAATGGTATAGATTGTCCTGTAACATATAAATGTGTAACTCTTGACACAGACAGGACAATAAATTACTACGTATACGGACGGCCCGTTAACACGCAGAATACAAATCTGGATAATACTGTACGTGTGAATGAAAGTATTCCAGAAATATTAAAACGCTTTCAAAGGATGAACGTCTGCGATGGTCTCGGTGCCGTAAATATGCATCATCTGCTAGATAATAGCGTATTCCAGGATTATGGCGGTCATTGGCGCAGCAAAAATTGCCCTCTGGTTTCGAAGAAGAGACGATGCGAATCCTGCGCGAAGACAAGAAAAATCGTGCGTCAAAGGGCGTCAAGGTCGCATCTTCGTTCAGCGGTAACTCGGATTCACGACGTTTCGAATCCTGCCGATAAACGGAAATTGTTGGCGATGCGCAAAAAACTCCGTCGTGAACGTCGTAACAAATATCTGGTCGAGAAACAAGTGTCACATCTGAAATGTTGTCTAAAAAAACAAGAAGAGGAAATAGCAAGCATTAAGCTGGAAACCTTAGATAAAAAATGTTCCAAATTGAAGGTCCCCTCTAGTCAAAAAGCGGCTTTGAAAGAAATTATCGCGGCAGCCAGCAGCAAAGATGACATAGGCAGACGTTACACGGAACAGTGGCTGATGTTGTGTATGCTGCTGAACATCCGATCACCAGCATATTATGAATTTCTCCGAAAAAAACGAAGTATTGCCACTGCCGTGCAAGCGAACAATACGTAGTTATTTCGCTATGATTGACTCGAAATGCGGGTTCGACGAGAATTTTGCGGAAATTCTGAAGAAACATGTCTCCAATAAAACTCCTCTGCAGCGGCACGGAGTCCTCCTGCTGAATGAAATAAGTTTCAGAAAATCTGTCGCCGTTTGTTCGAAAAATCTAACCTACGTAGGGTTGACAGACCTTGGCGACGATGGATTACAATCGACGGATATAAATGATCAAGCGACGCACGGTCTAGTCCTGATGTTTCAACCTTTTGCTGATGCGTACACGCAACCCATCGCAGTTTTCGTCTCAAAAAATCCGGTAAAAGGAGATGAGCTCGCAAAGCTGGTCGTTAAAGGTATTTCTTATCTCGAAGTATGCGGAGCGAGAATCCATGGAGTTATTGCCAATGGCGCTGCGACTAATGCTAAAATGTGGTCACTTTTGGGGGTCAGCGGCTTGATGGGAGAAACGAAGACATGGTTCGCTCACCCATTGGACGGCGAGCGAAAAGTGTTTGCATTCTCAGATACTCAGCATCTAATCAAGAATATTCGAAATCGGCTGTACAACAAGAAGAAATTGCGGGTAAGTTGTTACACCTAAAAATTGTAAATATAATGAGCATATATTTATTGTCGATACTTACATATGTTTAAAAATCGAAATACCAGAGTAATAAAAGTGTTTCAATACTTACCCGCGTTTAAAGCCGATAACATGTGGAAAAGAATAACGATAAAATAATTCGAGCTCAGAAAAAACTGGAGATAATTATTGTCAAAGCTGATCCGCGTTTGGAAACCAGAGCACCGGCAAAAAATCTACGTAAAATGTTGTCCGTATTTTCATTTTTAAACTGGAATAGCAGGAACAAATCGATAAAAAAGGTTTGTCAATATTTCCCCATGCTCAATAGCCAGAACCCTTGAAAAAAAGAAAAAATTTAAGTTAATTGTGGTTGCTACTTACCCGCCTCTGAAAATACTTACGCGTTGTTAAAGGCTGGAAGACGTTGAAAAAAAGAAAAAATTTTAGTTAATTGTGGTAACTTAAATTGTGTACTTACATTGTGGTAACTGAAATTGTGTACTTACATTGTGGTAACTTAAATTGTGTACTTACATTGTGGTAACTTAAATTGTGGTGACTTAAACCCGGGTGTACTTACCCACGTTTGGAAATACTTACCCGTTGTTGCAAGCTGAAACACCTGAAAAACAAAAAATTTAATTTAATTGTGGTAACTACTTCCCCGCGTTGAAAAATACTTACCTGTTGTTGAAAGCTGACACCCCTGAAAAAAAGTTAATTGTGGTTGCTACTTGCTCGCGTCTGAAAATACTTACCCGTTGTTGAAAGCTAGAAACATGGAAAAAAAGTGAAGGGATAATCCGCGTCGATACTTACATGCATTACAAAATATATGAATACTCAACAATTGCCAACATTGGGAATATCATACAGGCTATTGGATATTTCAATTCTTCTGCTGTTGAAATCCGCTGAGAACTACATCAGCTGGGAGTATTTCAACGTTCTGTACGAGTTCGACAAAGACCACCTTGGGAATGCCCGAACCTGCCCGAAAATAACTGCTAGGCACATAATATTGAACAACACGTCGAAAATGCGCGTTCGACTAGCAACTCAAGTATTTTCCATATTATTACTGCAATAAAATAAATTACATTGTTTTAATAACGCCGTTGTACTAATCCGGGATTAATTTTTTTGATAAAGATTTTCAGCAACTCCGTTGCTCAAGGCCTGGCGTTCTACCAGTCGCATGGATACCATGGGCTCGATGGGTGCGAGAAAACAATAACCTTTTGCAAATGTATTAACGATATGTTTGACGCATTAAACAGAAAGTCTCCGAATCAAGGACCTACTGCGCATTCCGATGATTTCAGGGTAAAGCTGTGATTTACTTTTGCCATACTTTTCAACATATTTTCGTTACTAGAAAATGACTTGTACGTATATTACCCTATTTTAGCACTAAATGCTACTCATACATGATATATACATTCTACCGAACGTTTCCCACACAAAATACTCGAGAATTCGTTGCAGTGGCTAAATACATGGGAATCATCCATGCTGAACGGAGATATAAAGCCAGAAGAATATCTCACCGCTGAAACGTCACGTGGATTGACAATTTCTCTGCAATCGACAATGGATATATGCCGCTATCTAATCGATCGCTACGAGTTCGAGTACTTGTTGTCCGGCAAAGTAAATCAAGATAACTTGGAGGTAATTTGTTGTGAATGCATTGCTGCTACCCTTCTTTGTGAAAATGTTCTGACAATTGCTTGTATTTAAAAATATTTTCACGTATATTTGATTCTTGAAGACTGATAACTTCATTTCAATGTTTCATAAATTTTTTGGCACGATCCGTCAAGCGGCAGGCTGAAACGATCATCCGAACTGTCCTACATTTTTACAGCTCTACAAGTTATTATCGGTCTACGGTGTCATCAAACCACCGAAATCTGGAAATTGCACCGTTTCCGATGAGAATTCGCCACCGATTTTAATTTCAATCAGCGATCTGAAGGCTGCTTACGGCGACAAGGTGGAGGCTAAAAGTTCTAGATGCATGCAGGAAATCAAGAAAAAATTGGATACGGCATTACAGCATGGTGATTGGGAGGCGGATGATGTCATCGATAGTAATCCCGACCACGATTATGCCCTCGCCCTTGTGCTCGACTGCATAATTTATTACGTGACAGGTTTTCCATTTTAACTGGTTTTGCTCACTTCAGCTTTTTCTTACTAATCATAAATTTAGGTATTTGATATACTAACATACCTCGTAATCACGCATTGCTTCTTTTGCTAGCTAAGTATACAATCAACGTAGAATTCGAATTTTCCTACTTCTGGGGCCACGATTTTCACATTAATGGTACGCTAATACAATTACCCTGCACTTCCAGGTTACCTATGCAAACAGGTTTTGAAACGGTATAGGCCCTGTACGTCGTGTGATAGAGCTGTGACATTAAACTCGGGTTGCACTTCTTCTCTGTCGCAACTAGTGACAATGAAGACTCGCGGTGGCTTGATTCATGCTAATTTGCATTTTTCCGGCTTATTCGTCACGTCGAAGCATCGTTTGCGAAATACTCTTCGAGCAAAAATGTCTTTGATTTGACTGTCAATGAAGTCTTTGAGACTTACGAATTTACTTTTCCGTATGCAGAACATGCTTCCGAGATTTTATCGTATGCCATTGTGTACTACGTTCGACTGAGAATGCGGCAACATACGTGTTAAAGTCGGAGATGCCCTTCTCCCGCACGGTGCACCTCCCTCGACCTATCGTGCACCTCCCCTTGTCATGTAGCCCGCCGCGCAGGGGATTTGCGTACATGAAAGGACGCTCACATGGACGGCAACGGGTGGAATTTAACACTCGTAGTTTATTGGCCAAAATATGAAGATGTATATATATATAGATATAGAACAACGTTAGGGATTTGTACAAAGAAGATAAATAGACATAGACTACCCTACGACTTCGCTCGAGTGGCTCACCGACCGCGTGGTGACCGCACTCGCTCGGCTATACAGCCCTTACGCCTCGACTTAGTTATACGTTCGCTTCGTTTCGCTACTCTAGCCCGACTAACTCCCCTGCCGCGCTTTTTCGAGCCTCTCCCTTGGGTTGATGACGCCTCCGCACGCTAGTGAGGACGCCACCGTACCTGTGCGAACGCGTGGCGCTAACATTCGGCCATTCTACTTACGTTCGTCCTCGAACCTCTAGCTGCGGTATCATTTTCTCTTCTCTCTTTTTTTTTTGCTTATTCATCGCATTCGTAATCGCGTAGACGCTCTGTACATCTGTACCATCTCCTCCAGATACTTAATTATCGAACGCGTCTTCGTGTCTTTGACCGCACGCAATAAAACAAATTTAGTCAGGCTATCGACCAATACAAACACAAATTTGTTGCCTTTTGCGCTCGTGATGAAAGGACCGAGGTGGTCAATGTGTACCCTCTCAAAGGGACGGTTCATCGGCGGGATTGGACGCAACAGGCCCGCCTGTTTCCCTGGACAAGTTTTATTAACAACACATTGCAGGCACGCCCGCACATGACGGCGTACGTAGGCTTTTAACCGCGGAAAGTAATAATGCTCGCGTAGTCGGGCAACGACTCGATCCACTCCCGCGTGGCTCTTTAAATCATGAAACCGTATTACCAGGCCCTTCCTCATCGGGCGAGGCACTACGTATCGCAGGCCGTCTCCTACCCGCCGATAAACGACTCCCTCACGAAGTTCGAGCTCACTTGCTCGCCCTTTCTCCGTCTCCGTTCTCGCCGTCACTGGCTTCTCCAAAATTACCCTTAGTTCCTTTAGATTGGGATCGCAATGTTGATGCACGCGGATCGCATCGCATTCGTTCAGGAGCGTCAACACTCGATCGGCTTCACTGGTCGGAGCTTCGCCTACTGGCGCTCGACTTAAGGCGTCTACATGCGGGAGTTTCTCCCCTGCTCGATGCACGATCCTGAAAGAATACTCGCTTAATTGATCTACCCATCTAATGATTTGCGGATTCACGGTTCGCTGCGTATTCAAATAAATTAATGCGTGGCAATCAGTGACTATCGTGAAGTCAATGTTGGCCAACCAATGCCTGAGGCGTTTCACGGCCCACACGATCGCCAGTAGCTCGAGCCTACTACTATGGTAGTTTTGCTCGGCCGCGCTGGTTCGCCGACTAACCGCGTACACCAGCCGCAGCTGCCCCTCCGCATCGGGTTGGAATAACATAGCGCCTAGCCCTGCCGCGCTCGCGTCTGTATGGAGTTCTGCGGTCGCCTCGGAGTTGAACGTTTGCAAGATAGGGCGATTGACCAGCTTCCGCCGCAATAGCTCGAATGCCATTTGTTGCGAGTCTCCCCATACGAACGTGGACTCTTTCTTTAATAATTCCGTCAGCGGTTTAGCTATGTGCGCGAATCGCGGGACAAACTTCCTGAAATAACCTGTGAGACCAACGAACCGGCGCACTTCGTGCGTGTTTCGAGGCAACGGGAACTCGCGAATCGCCGCCACCTTCCCTTCTCCCGGCTCTACGCCTTTCGCCGATAATTCGTGGCCTAAGTACGAGACCCTCTGATACAAAAATTTACACTTACTTAATTTAATTGTGAAACCCGCCTTCCGCAGCGCCTCAAGCACTGCCCGTAGCTTCGGCTTAAGTGACGACCAGTCCTTTCCCGGAATTAATATATCGTCTAAGTAATAGAGTACCACCTCGTCTCGCAGAGGTCCGAGAGCCCTCTGCATGGCCTTTGAGAAAAAGGCCGGGCCATTCATGAGACCAAATACCATCCTCGTGAACTCGGCTGTTTCATCTGGCGTGATGATTGCAGTTCGCTCCCGGGCCTCCGCGCTGAGGGGTATCTGTAAGTACCCGTGAGCAAGATCGATAACAATAAATAATACACTATCTCTAATTTGCGCTAAATGCTCTTCGAGATCGGGCAGCGGAAAGTGCACCCGCTTTGTTTGGCTATTTAGCCTCCGATAGTCCACGCAAAGGCGCGATTCGCCATTTTTCTTTTTTACCAGGAGGACCGGACTCGCATAGGGCGATTCCGTGTCCGTCGCAATCCCCGCGTCACGCCACTCTCCGAGAATACGCCGAATCTCCTGCCTCTCCTTGTCGGTTGCCCTGTAGGGCTTGGCTGCGACCGGCTTGGCCCCGTCCACCATCTCGATCGACATCTCGAGATCTCGCGCTCGCCCCAAGTCTCGCAGTCCGGTGGATACGCAGTCCCTGAACTCATTCAGGACCGCGCATACGTCCTGAGCCACGTCCTCAGACTGTTCAGGCCCCACCTCGACGTGCTCTCTCTGGATCGGCTCTCGTGCTGGCGATTCTCCACCCACGAACGGCAGAGGTTGCAATTCCCCGCGGATTAGGCGGGATTCCCTCCTTCCCACGACTCGATCAGACCGACCCAGGTTAAGTACCGGGACCGCGTACTCCGCCTCGTCCTTCACCAGGTTAATGAAGTTGATTGAGTGCGGTGGCAGCAGCCACTCTTGGATGGGGCTGTCACGTGCGCCTCCGGTTTCGCCGGATCCCTCCTGGATCGCGCGTTGAGTGAGCGTCAAGGTGTCGCCCACTTTTTGGTAGTCCACGGTGGGATGGTCCGTAAAGGTCCGACCCACAATGGTATCGACAGTCTGGGCGTTATCAGGCACGACCCGGAATGGCACGTCCGGCACCACCACCCCGTCGACCTCGAGGCGTGCTTTGATGATCCCCGGACTCACGACGGCGCAGCTTGGTGGCCCGAAGCCCCTCAGGGTCTGCGGTGTCCCCTCCACGGTGAACCGCTCCATGATCGCCCGCGTGGCCCGGAGGGTGCACTCCGAGCTCCCCGGATCGATAAATGCTGTCATCTCCCTTCCGTTGACCCGTGCGACCTTTAGATACTTTTGTGCGGTGATTTCACTTACGTGCCCAATGGCGTGTACCGTCGGCTCCGTGGTTGCTGGGCATCTCCGACTGATGTGCCCGTGCCCTCCGCACTTGAAGCAGACGAGCTCCTTCCTTGGTGCCGGACACCCGCGGGCCAGATGACCATCCTTGCCACAGTTGAAGCATCGGCGGCTTACTGTCTCGGTGGCTTTCGGTCCTGGGCGGCCTGTCGCGCGTTGCCCTCCCTCGGACGGCTCAGGCTTCCTTGGCGTCGACCCAGCCGACTGCGACCTCCCCGGTGGCGCATCCCTGGTGGCGCGTATGCGGTCGCTTCGCTGTCCCATGATGTGGTCAAAGTACTGGAGATCGTGCAACAGCTCGTTGCTGGTATACTGCGTGGCTGGCATCACGGAGCTCGCCAACTCCCTGGACCAAAGCCCCACGAGAACCTCTACTTTGGTTTCCCTAAACGTCAAGTTCAATTCCGCGCACAGTTTGACTTTCGAATGGAAGTACACTTGCAACGGTTCCGTTTTTGCTTGAGTTCGCGCCTTCATGCGCACAAAGCGCGTCGAGAAATCGTCGCACTTCACGAACGTTTCGCAGAACGCTTCTCTAAACTCGTCCCACGAAGCCACTTCGCGCGATATCCCGCGGAACCAGTCTCTTGCTCCCTCACGCAGATGCATTCTTGCAGCCTCGAACACGTAATCACTCGGCCAGTGGTGCAGTCGTTGCATCGATTCCAAATTCCGCAACCACTCACGCGCGCGTACACTGTCGTCATCACCATTGAAAGTCTCGATATTTTTCGACAGGTCGGGCACTACGTGGTAGGACGGTATCACTGGTGGCGCCACTGTTTGTGACTGGGCCGGCGAACGCGAGGTAACGAACCCGGCGAGAAGTTGCGCGAGAAGTTCGTCTTTATCCCCCGTCGCGAGCAAATTCCGCACTGCCCCGATCAACCCGGAGTCCGGGCCCTCGGCTCTACTTGATGCACGTGGCGGCGGAAACCCGCCTGGGGCTCCGAGAGACCCATTATCCTCTCTCCCACACTCACTCACTGTCGCTCGCGTCGCGGACGCGGCTTCTTCGCCCTGCGTGCCACTTTCGGGGCAACATGGCGGATCAAGCACACCGGCGTGTCCTTCGCAAGCCCCGGGCATTGCGGCGACATTAGGTTCCATCGCCTGCCCGATCTCTCCCCTCGAGTGCCCCGGCACGCGCACGTGCGTTGACGGCTCAGCCCACCCACGACCACGTCCCGTCTGTCCACCCGTCCGGTTAAGACCCATCGTCTCTAATTTTTCGCGCACGAAACCCTCGAACACTGACTCGTCCACCATTTACTGTCTCACGCCCGCTTGTTTTACTTCGCTTGCCAGTCCGGCGTGGTCTCGTCCGCGTCGCACTTGGGCTCGTCCGTCTCGCACTTGGACTCGTCCGTCTCGCACTTGGACTCGTCCGTCTCGCGCTTGGACTCGTCCGTCTCGCGCTTGGACTCGTCCGTCTCGCGCTTGGACTCGTCCGTCTCGCGCTTTAGATTCCACCTGTTGCGTTCGTATCCCACTTCTGTGGGCGTGGGTTCGAATCCCACTTCTGAAATTGTTAAAGTCGGAGATGCCCTTCTCCCGCACGGTGCACCTCCCTCGACCTATCGTGCACCTCCCCTTGTCATGTAGCCCGCCGCGCAGGGGATTTGCGTACATGAAAGGACGCTCACATGGACGGCAACGGGTGGAATTTAACACTCTTAGTTTATTGGCCAAAATATAAAGATGTATATATATATAGATATAGAACAACGTTAGGGATTTGTACAAAGAAGATAAATAGACATAGACTACCCTACGACTTCGCTCGAGTGGCTCACCGACCGCGTGGTGACCGCACTCGCTCGGCTATACAGCCCTTACGCCTCGACTTAGTTATACGTTCGCTTCGTTTCGCTACTCTAGCCCGACTAACTCCCCTGCCGCGCTCTTTTCGAGCCTCTCCCTTGGGTTGATGACGCCTCCGCACGCTAGTGAGGACGCCACCGTACCTGTGCGAACGCGTGGCGCTAACATACGCATCAGAAAAATGTACAGTGCGATAAAAAAATATGTCCAACGAAATAAGATGGCAAAATGTACACAGCATTAACATTAATTTCAGAAAGAGCACGAAATTGCCTAACTATAATCTGCAAAAACACTTATTCCTTCACTTCAGTTGCAAAACACTTGCAAAATAAAATGGTTTGATCATAGCGACATCAATCTGCTCACACCTATAATGTATGATAATTTCGGGACACATGAAAAAAAATATTTTTTTTTTCAAGGACAATAAAACCTTCAGTTTATGGAATGATTGAAATTATTTATTTCACGTTGGAGCCGGGAACCTGAAAAAAAATGAAAAATTACTGGGATAATTACAATAAATACTTTCCATGCTGGAAAACATAAAACAAAGTAAGTGAATTATTTTCATTTATCCTACTCGACAGTCGTTCGCTTAAAGGTCGGAAAAGAAGTGTTTCTTTTTAATTTACCAACGCAAACCGTTTCAGAAATTGCAAAGTAGAGATTATTAAAAATGTTTCTTGGGACATGCATTAAAATTTTTCGAAGAGGAAATAAAGAACTGCAAAAGAAGCACTGTTTCTTAAGTATTTGTTTCATTTTCAAGAAATACATCCTGCAAGTGTTTCGGTCTGGATTCCACTTCGGTCTGGAATAGTTGTCATTTATTTTCCGGTCAATTAAAAAACGCGTAAAGCCTATTTTTTTACAAAAGGTAAAACATGTTTTTAAAAAATCCAGCGCACAGGGATCGAACCCCGGAAAGCAGCATTACGAAGCTTGCACCGAACCCCTCGACCAACACGAGCTCACATTGACACTTATATAAAAAACATTCATGTTCATTGTACCCACTTGGATAACTATAGTCTTTTGGTTTCTTTCAGGTTTACGATAAAGTTACTTTTAATTGTATTTCGGTCCATCATGCATTTTTGACATGGAATATCATAATTTGCCTACGCCAGCCAATTGTACAGCTAGGTTAGTTCCTATGAGTCAACAATCGGTTTCCATCTCTCTCGCACAGCCTGTATCACTCTATCGCAGCGACACTCGTGGTCACTAGGCGAAACGGCCGGTGCTTCAATCCGATGACATACCCCCACCACCAGAGTTTAAGACCTGTATGTAAGACCGTTGTTCGGACTACTCCACGGTCTTATAAACAGGTCTGGGCCACGGTCTTATAAACAGGTCTGGGCACAGAGGCTACAATCTTGTGACACTAAGTGAAGCCAATTGAGTTCTAAATTCCGCCACGTCGCTAGCGTCGGAGCGGCCGATTTGCTTATATATACTAGTGTTGTTGTGTTTGCTAGATATTGTGTATAACCTCGTCGCCACCTTACCACACTGTACACCGGCAGCCAACAGAAGTGGAACTGTTTATTTTTAATGAAGTGAACCTATAATTAAAGTGAATTAATAATTGAAGTCAACATTTTGCAATGCCTGATGTGTGCATCATTCCGGGATGCAAAAGTAGATATTCAAGTACGGCGGAGCGCGTTTCTTTATTCCGTGTGCCGAAAGATCCAATATTGCGGGAAAAATGGGTGAAGGCAGTAACTCCACTCATAAATAAATTAAAAACAACGCACAAAATATGCGAGAAGCATTTTAAAGAATCTGACATTGTGCGCCACTTTATCCATAAAGACGGAGATGGACAAATTATCGCACAAGTAAGTTTCTGGAATATTTTTTTTCTCAAAGCCTAATTGGTAAACCGTACGTGCTCTATTTGTTATTATATCACAAAATTAATATATTAAAACAACAGGTCGCTTTTAAAGTGCCTAGACTGGCGAAAACGGCTGTGCCATTAGTATTTGCATCACCGCCAAATCTCGATCATAAGATGATAACTGCTGCCGCTGTTGAATCGCAGAGGGACAATGAATTGCAACCGACAGTACAAACCACTGCTCAGATTCGGTTGGAACCATGTCTGAAAATGTTTTTCCAACATTGAACAACCAGTCCATAATGCCAGTAGAAAAAGTGAGCGGTGATGTAGAAACAATCGCTACAAATCCAAGTTCAGTGGATTTGACACCGACCACTCCGTTACCCACGGCACCAAATGTGATGAGCATCGAAGCGGATTGTAATGCATCAGAGCAAGCCATTTCGAAGGTAAATATTCATTATACACATGTTTATGAAATGCTTTTTTTAAATACGAGCGAATATAGAAGGTAGTAGCTTCATATGCGAGAAAACATGCCGAGTAGAAATATTGTCAAGCTGACAATCTTTCAACTTTCCAAACACTTCTAAAATTCTTATATCGATAAGTATAAATTAGTTTAAGTCTATGACTATGAATTTATTTTTAATTTATGACTATAAATTAACATATGCTTATAGAATAATCATGTACGGGTTAACCCGGGATCTGTCTGAATACAGTGTTATTTTTATCCATTGTATGTTGTAATTTTTTTCTCACTTTTCAGATCGATATTGTATCTCAAGATAACGAGATGTTTTCTACCAGAGATATGGGACAGAATTCAGGAACATCCAGTGGAGTGTTTATCGAGATATACAACGATTCAAACGCTGTGGAACTGCCACTGGGATGGTTTCGATATACCTCAAACAGCGGCGCAAAAAGATGGGTGGCGTTTTCCACATTTGACGTGCAAAACAAACTGAACTGTTGGCAACCGGTACTAAGGAAATCGATTTTGCTAACGGAAGAAGGAGATGTACACGTATCGGCAAACGGAAAAAGTATACCCACTGGAAGGATATGTCACTCTCTCGACCGAGTTTGTAGCATAGAAGATTTGTCGCGACTTTTAACATCATTTGTCACACTCATTTCAATAACGCCATGTTTTTTTATAACTAGCTTGTGGGTTTTTTTTTCAATATTTTTAGGGTACCTTTGCAAACAGCTCCTACGATTTACAAAGTGCGAGGTATGCAGAGGGGCAATAAAAAATGAAGTTTCCTATTCTCAGCAGCCAAGAGCCCAATTAGTGAATCTCAAAACCCACGGGAGACTAATTCATCCGAATTCTACATTTTTCCATTTAATCATGGCCACTGAGTCATCTTTTGCAAAGCATTGCGTTCAAGCGGATGTTTACGAGTGCACGGTCGATGAAATATGTTCGACCTACAAATTTTCTTTTCCATGTGTAAAACACGCAGATTCATTCCTTGCTACGGCAATTCACTACTATTTGCGAATGCGTATGCGTCAATTGACAGCACAAAAAAATGCGATAAGTACAAAAAAAGTAGAGAAGTAAGAAAACAAGCAAAATTCTATAAACTATAATTACAGTACAAGGTGTATAGATTACCTAATATTTATTATTTATGATTAAATAAACGAATTGTTAACAATGTAATGTTAATTATTTATGTTTTTAATTCCCCTCATCTTCAACATGTTTTTGTATATATACCGTTTTTGAGATACGCGCATTTATTTGAAAGCAGTAGCTCTCTTATCAAAAACATTTTAGTGGAGAAAAACTGCAACTCATCCATTTAAAAGTTGTAAGTGCCATCAACTCATCGCCTTATTTTCGGTTTAAATTTTTTATTTTATTGTTTGAGTCATAATATATAATTGCTATAGATACATATACATGTATGTTGTTCGAGTAATTATATCTAAATGCTATATGTAATTATGTAAAGGATGTATTCTTATTACAACCATGAAGACAGTACGCATGCGCCAGTATATCGCTCTCTGTCCCACAATCGGCTGCTCCGATACTAGCGCTCCAAGTAGTGTGGCCCGTTTCGGAACTTAAATGGCTTCACTTTTTGTCACACGACGGCCTATGCAAAGTATATGGGAGTGCCCAGACCTGTTTATAAGACCGTGGACTACTCCCACTCTAGCCTCCATGTTACAAACCTATGTCACACAAGCGTGAGCAGCCTCGCTCCTTTCGGATCTGATTGGCTTAAAAGAGTTACGGCGAATAGAGTATTATCGTTACTCAAGAAACAAAAATGTAACGATTCGGTGTCGCTATGGTAGGTTACAGTAGGCCTTTCTGTAATGGCCTTTACATACTGCGCGCGATGACCGACGAGCGATGAGGGATATCCAATGGAGCTTCACTCTCCCAGGGGGTTTCCGGAATACCTGAGCTCCTATTGGATATCGCTCATCGCTCGTCGCTCATCGCGCGCAGTATGCAGAGGCCATAACTCGGTAGCGCCAGTTTTCGCTATCGTTAGCTAGCGACAGCAAATCGGTACGAGTTACAGAATAAGCCTGGAGTAGGGCTATTCTGTAACTCTTAACGACAATTTTCGTTATCGTTAGCTAGCAACAGCCAATAAGAGGCTCCCATTCTTCTGTAATCGTGCATGCGATTGGCTGTCGCTACCGAGTTGCAGAATAGGCCTGCAGTAGACGCTAATGGCCTCTGCACACTGGCCATAAGGTATTCCAGGAAACCCCTAGGAGATTGAAGCTCCCATTGGGAGTCGCTTGTTGAAAATCGCGTGCAGTTTCTACAGCTCCCGTATGACCGAAGTTTAATGGTCATTGGTTCAAACAGAACGACGCTTAACGTACGAAACCGGGCCGCAACGGAAAAGCTTGGCGAATCTTGTGACGCGTCAACCGGCGTATATACTTTGCCCTCATTTGAAAAACTCGATTCAAATGGGCTCGTTCGCATGTGCCAAAAGGAGCAATGAGAACCCACCACCTGGGGCGCAGTGAATTGACAACTTCGAACTGAGTCTTATCCGGGAAGAAAGATATCTAACTGAAAAGGTAATAAGCTGGTAGCTCAGAATAATTGTGTGTTACGAAACTTGGCCACACTTTTTCATAATTTTTCTACAATTACGTCGGCGAGATTGTTTAAAAAAAAAGGTTTCTGTAGTTCTGCTTTGAGGTTATATTGCCCTTGCCTCAAATTTACAAAAGTCATTTGCATGAAATGCATGCATTATTAGTTTGAAGGTTCGGTGGACAAAACGATCAAAGCCAAGGTACGGACTAAAATTAATTCGAATATTTTTTACTCATTGCAAATCAAGTTGTATCGGATCTAGTGTAAGAAAATTTGAAATTAGCCTTACCATGCAGTCGAATAACTTATCTGTTCGATTGAATTTCTTTGGGCGATGCCAAAAATGACAAAAAATGGTGGAAATTAAAACCTTCGTAATTGATCCCTAATTATTTGCCTTCATTCTCAAGGTTTCCCCCATGAGCAATCTCCACTTCTATAATGGCTTCTTTGTAGCAACAACTTTTTGAAAGCTAAAATCATAATAGTAGAATGTATTAGCATAAAAAAAATTGATTTGGATAAGAGGCAAGATTATTCAGTTCAACTATGCTGTTTCAAATACTGATATCAACTGTATTAGTTTAAGTAATTCCTACACATAGATCACTGTCAATATTTTATATATACATATAGTGTCATTGAAGAATAAAAGGGAGATAGTTATCGGAAGTTGTAATGGCTATCTTAAACTGTACATATAAAACAGAAGAAACATTGCAGCTTGAAGCGTTCTCACCATTTCATGACATGGGTTTGTCCATAGTAAAAGCTCCTTCTCCGCACAGGCTCAAACCATCACTGTAGAACAATTAATAACTTCGGTCAAATTTGAGATGGTCTTTTACAAATGAAGTCTCTATAAATGCTTTGCGGGTTGTGTCCTTGAACTTCCTCATATACAAGGAACCTTTACAATTAAGATGTGCAAGTTAGGTTCATCTGTTTGACAAAAAAGATTGCACACCTTCTTTCTATTGGGGTAATCGTTCGGTTCAAAATTTTTTAAGTGCTGAAACTATAATTCAGTCAGCTTTTTTGAGTAAAAATATGTCATTATAATGATTGCAGTTGCATTGAGAAACAAAGACGGCCTGATTTTGAGAATATACTAAAGGTAAAGTAAGAAATGGGCGTACCAGGTGCGAGAAATCCAGAAGCCATGGAGGTTGAGGTAGCGAGTACAGAGGTGTCCAATGGCGACGGTGACACCGGCGACAAGAAGGATACGGATCTGACAACCATTCACGACTTGCGCGAGCATACAAGACAGTTCGAAAAAGCGGTTCAGAACAAAGAGCCAAGGTTTATTTTACGGGCGCTGCGCGCTTTGCCAAACACCCGCCGTAAGTTAAATCCAACTGTTCTCCGGGGTGTTATCGGTGGGTTTTACACGAGATCGGCAGCTGAGCGGGAGGCTCTGTTAGCCTGGGTTGAAGAGCCCATGGACATGGAAGGGACCCAAGCGGCGATACAACGTTTCCGCAGCTCGTCCTCACCGCTTTTGCCAGAAATTGACGCTTACATACATCTGTTGGTATTGGTGCGTCTCATCGACACGAGGAAATACAATGAAGCTGTGCAGTGTTCTGAGGCGCTGGTACAAAAGATCATTGCTCAAAACCGTCGCACCATTGATCTCATAGCTGCTAAATGTTATTTTTATCATTCTCGTGCTCACGAACTCACTGATCAACTGGACAAGATACGTGGTTTTTTGCATCTGCGTTTGCGCACCGCCACCCTCAGAAACGATTTCGAGGGTCAAGCTGTACTAATCAATTGTCTGCTGAGGAATTATCTTCATTACAATTTGTACGATCAGGCAGATAAACTCGTGCTTAAATCTACTTTTCCCGAATCTGCAAGCAACAACGAATGGGCAAGATTCCTGTATTATCTCGGAAGAATAAAAGCCGCGAGATTGGAGTATTCCGCGGCGCACAAGTATCTCGTGCAAGCGATGCGCAAAGCACCCCAGACAACGGCTGTGGGTTTTCGTCAGACTGTCCAAAAATTGGCCGTTACAGTGGAGCTGTTACTCGGCGATATACCGGAGCGTCAAATATTTCGACAGGCGTCGCTACGTCGCGCCCTGGCACCTTATTTCCAACTCACTCAGGCCGTGCGCCTTGGAAATTTGCAACGTTTCGGCGAGGTTCTGGAGAATTTTGGCCCGCAGTTTCGCACTGATCATACCTTCACCCTGATTCTACGCTTGCGACACAACGTCATAAAAACTGCTATACGCTCGATAGGCTTGTCCTACTCGAGAATCTCACCAGGTGATATAGCGAAAAAGTTGGGCCTTGACTCTGGCGTAGACGCCGAATTTATCGTTGCAAAGGCAATTCGCGACGGTGTTATCGAGGCGACGCTCGATCCGGAAAATGGTTATATGCGAAGCAAAGAAATGACTGACATATACTGCACGCGCGAACCTCTACTCGCTTTTCATCAACGCATCACATTTTGCCTCGATCTTCATAATCAGAGCGTCAAAGCTATGCGTTATCCGCCGAAATCTTACGGCAAGGATCTGGAATCCGCCGAGGAGCGCAGAGAAAGGGAACAACAGGATTTGGAACTTGCCAAGGAAATGGCTGAGGAGGACGATGATGGGTTTCCTTAAACGGGATTCTCTATATGCGCGTGCCCGCTAATCCCCCCCCCCCTCCGTACATTATACTCCGATTATCGCGATGCAAGTTTATAAATCTTAGCTCGCTGTATCAATATTAAAATATTCAAATGAATAAAGATCCATTTCGATATATTGCAGGGTCATTACACTTAAGCTCGAAATTTCAGGGTTTGTTACAGTTTAATTTTTGTCTACAAATTTTCGACTATTTCTGTGGCGACGACGAAGATTCATGTATACTTTAGCCTTTCTCGTAGCAGCGATAATTTACGAATTTTAGTTTTCCCTTACCCGAGATAACGCTGTTATTTTTGTATTGTTGAAAACTTTGTTTTTTCCCTGAAATTACTTTGATCAGTTTTATATTCGTCAATATAGCTCGTAGTTTTTTCACAAGGAATAAAACTCCATATTAGGATTGAACTACGAGGACCACCGCCTTCCTCACTGGTCGATGGGATTCTCTGATTTTTTTCTGCACCATTCAGGTAATTTTAGCAAATACTTGTTTCTTGGACGATTGTTGCATACAGCTTTCACCCAGTGTTCGTTTCTGGACGGTTTCGAAGCCGATTGACAAAGTGTTCTTGGAAGATCGTAGCCTTGGTGCGATCTCGAGGTCACTTCCGGTTTCTGTGAGGTTTTAAGTTTACCATTTTTTTTAACAACCAAAGAGGAATTCAAATAGCAATTCCGACAAAAAATTACCGTCAATATCTTTCCGCCCCTCGTAGCCGTAAGAATTTGATTGTTCATCGAGCGGCCCTTTAAATTGAAAGAAACATTTGCTGTTTTTCCATAATAATAGTGATCGACAGTCGCGTCATCTTGCAATGATGAAACGTCCTTGGAAATAACGTATGTCCTTTTTTTACGATCTCTCGTAAAATCGTTGACCGCTGCGACCTGGGTTTTCGTCTCGACCGGTTTATTTCCTTCGCTTTCCTTCGTGGAAACAATATTTGCTTCGTCCCCGGTGTTTTTCGTTGCTCCGGTTACTTCAACTACACGATTCTTCGAAACATTTTCCATATCGAATTTCTTCAGTCCCTGGAAAGGGCTGCTGGATGTCGTTGATGAACGAGAGATCAGCGAGGTCAGACTTCCATTGTAGAGCCATGTGCGTGCTGCTGGGCAATATTTTTCTCGCTCATCCATGCAAATAACTTGAAACGTTTCATCATATTTTGAACAAGTCTGGATGTCCTGACTTGCCACTTTCTTCTGTCGGACAGTGTCCTTCCAAACGACATCTTGGATGTACGACCGTGTATTTGTCGATATGTCTCGTCGAATTAATTTTGGGACTATGTACACGTAGACTGGCGAACATGGAGCGGATTTCGAAGTTTTCCTGATCATTGCGCGTTTCGATATCTTTCCCTCGTTGCAAGTTCTCTTAGCTTTTGCGAGAATTATTTTACAAGGTTGAGGACAATCGTCTGATGTATTACTTGTTGATATACAGGAGGGCGTGGAAGTTTCGTTATTTTCAACGGGAATAGATTTTTTCGCCTTGGTTGCAACATTTATACTTCGTAGGCGTCTCGCACATGTCGCAGGATATATTGCAAATTCTTCCGCAATACAACATTTAGTCAACTGCGACATTAAATCTGAGCGTGCCGTCCCGATAGTCTTTCTTTTGCGTGTGCAACGTTCGGACCGCCATGTCGATTTCAAAGCACGATACTCGTTCGAGCAACGAAACTTCTTGTCACGGTGCTTCTTCAAACTCTGCGTCGAGGTTGAGACTGTTGCCGTCTGTTTAGAATTTTTGCAAACGTTATACCGACTTCTTTTCGAGATCGGTGTTTTTTTTGTAATCCATTTAGCGTTTTTTTTAACGTCGGGTGTAGAGGTTTGAGAAGACACGCGAAACGTATCGATGTTGCGACAAGTCGTAGGTTCCGGGGTTGACATTCGTCGCGAGCATGAGACAGGCGTTCTTAACGATTGGGCAAGAAAACTATGCAACTTCTTCTTGACGCACGATCCGGCATCAATTGCGATAACCGGAATAACATTTTGTTCGAAATATTTCTTCAAGCTCTGAAACGTACTGGCATCAATTTTGTTTTTCTTGCTCTCACAATAATTTCGTGTGCTCTTGTCTTCGCTGCTACGATCGAAAAAGCGCAATTTCAGCGTATTTACCTCTTTCCTGAGCTCGTCTACCATACTCGAGAGTGTGTTCACCTGATCGATCACTTCGTTCAGCCTCTTCCTCTCGCAACGGCATGGTTTCAATGGCATTCCTGTTCCTCATCGTGAATAACATCGGAGACCGAAGATTCGATAACGAATCCTCGGAATGAACACTTTACCGCAGTCGATTATAGTTTTTCACAACTTTTCGTGATTTTTCGGAATGGCGGGTGTCAGTGCTTATAGGTTGAAAGATACGTCAACGGTGCAAACTTCCGGAAGAATAAACATTCCCATGTCTTCAATAAAGTCTCAAGTACCTCCGAACAGACTTGTGCGTATCCTTAAAATCCAATTACGATAAAGTAAACGCGAAGATGAAAAAATAATTGTGTGAAGTGTCACTATTTTGAGACACTCAAAAGTGTATTATCGACGTTTTACTTATGTTGAAGGTAAAAAAGCCCCGATAACCGAGACTCGACAAGACACGCGTAGTCAAACACGGTTTTTCTTCACGTTTTATTATTATAATTGTCAACTATTATACATCGTCATACGCTTGAAGGTACAATCGTCATCAGTCGTGTCGTGCATCATTTCAAACTCTCTTCAATATTAACGGTTGCAAGCTTTCGTAATACAAAAAAGTTGATTGTTTATTCTCCTTAACATTCTCTCGTCTATTATATATAGAACCGTAATACTATATTTTTATTCTTCGTCACATTTTTGTTTTTGATTGATCAAATGTACAGCATTGGACATTCGCTGTCGGGCGATTGTGGGAACTTGGAAATTTCATTTTACTTCTCTTCCTTCCCGTTCCGCCATTTAGGCGTATTACTCAGCCTCGTATTATTGGGTTGGCATTGGTAGATAAACGCGTAGCGAGGAAATACAAATAAACGCACATATATACTAGCCGTGCCCGGGCTCCTGTCAACCAGACAAATAAAAAATGTAAAAAAACGCTCTACACTTGCAATTTCATAATTTATTTTACGAATCTAAGAGCCATATAAACAAAGACGCGTTAAATACGGCTTACTATGATTCACCTTTCGTTTTTCGATACATTAGTTTTGCCATCGTTTTTGTACAGTAAAGCCGATCAGACGTTTTTGTACAGCATATGATGTTTCGACCAATCACGTAGCTCTATGCGATATATGCGTAGAGCTACGTGATTGGTCGAATCATCTTATGCTTCGTTATGCTATACTATGCAAAAGCGTGTGTGATCGGCTTAACAGAGTTACATCTCTCGTTTCATCGAAAAAATGCATTGCTTATTTTTTTTTCTTTTATAATTCTCTTTTTCGTATGTCTCATTCTGCAAAATTAATCTAAGACATAGCATAATAGCCAACACGATAAAAATATATACCGCAACGACCGGAGGGAGTAAAAATTTATTCAATGTTTTTCAGTTCTGTTTAAACCAAAGAAGGAAAATGATCAATAACCTTCGGAGGCAACAATTCAAGCATTTCAATTAACACGATTCATTTTACGATGTAAAGCCGATTAAGTACCGACAATTAACGGCGAATCCTTATGGGGGAGTACAGAATTCGGAATGCAAATTTTTTTAGGTCTCTCTACGTATCACTGAAAAGTATAATAAACATTAAATTTGTTCGATAATAGCGCGCGCGATATGTGGCCTACCTTTGATTATTCGCCTTCAGTATAAATGAATAAAAGGTTACAATAAGAATTCAATAATGTTTTCATCATTTGGAGAAAGAATTTCTTACGAACGTCTGTTGGTACAGAAAGGAGGCTATCTGACTTGAATTATCAGACATGCGTCAGCACCACGGATGCTTCTCATACATATCATGACACGTGTAAATAGGTTTAAAATTAAAAAAAACTATCAACATTTTTCAAGTTTTTTAAAGCTTAGCATGCAATGATTTTTTCGAAGCAACGGGAGATGAGTAATCTCTGCATGGAATTAATTGGGCGACGAAAATCTTCAAAAATTTGACATTTTCCTCCTTTAAATAGAGCCTTAAAAGGTCTCTGCGACAATCGAGGTAATCGGGTTGCTCTCGTCGTTCACGCATCTCCATGATACCGTTCCGCCATCGTTTCGTTATTCTACGTCCCAGTTCGCTCGAGTATAGACGTGACCATCGCGACGAAATATCCTTTGTTACATGTATAATTAATTTTTTTGTTTAACGAATTTTCCAAACGATTTCGGCAAAGCTTTAGGCTTTTTATCGACGTTCAATCTCATTATTGGGCGTTTCTATTAGTTCCTTCCTTGCTCGCAATTCTACGATTGAGGGAAGAAGTACTCTTTTTCTTTAAAACAATAAGAAATTGCGGATAATACTGTATTCACTACGCAAGTGTAAACGCCCTTCGTTTGTTGAACTTTTTTTTCTTTCCAATATTATAACACTACAGCATTTGTCATAACTAGCACCGTGGACGCCCTATAACGTCTCTGCGAAAAGGCAAGAAAATCTTATCCCTTAAGCAGCGTCGGACAAAATATGCGGTCTCAATTCGCACGATTCAATGCGAAACGCATTTCAGCCGAAGTCCAAGTTGATTTACTTGTTACTTTCTTGCCTCGTGTGGATATGTGAAAATTGTAGCAAAAGATAGAATCAACTTTTGTTTGAAATGTTGTCACGAATTTTGAACAATTACCACGTCCTACTCGGCACAGACGTCAATCATTGCGGTTTATATACACACATACATACACAATGTTTCATTTTTTCCGTCGCGTAGATGCCAATCACGTGCAACTTTTATTCCTCTTTCGTTGTTCTCTTCTTCTTTTCGCATTTAATACTCAATCGACGAATCCTTAAAGTACAGAGTCGTGTGTGTGTGTGTGTGTGTGTGTGTGTGTGTGTGTGTTGGGTATATAAGTTAATAAAAAGAACAGGAATGGATGTGACGAAGTGGGTATATAGAGATGATTCAAGACAGGATTTCAGGCAGAAGATCATAACAGGACGAAGGAGGGGGACCAAAGTGACTAACTGAATTAATAGATCATCGACTCGTAGACCAAATGACGACATCGTCAAAAAGTACGCAGAAAGACAGACAAAGAGAATGATTATTATCTTAGTCTTTGAAGGCTTCGTCATGGACATTCTCATTGTGATAGCGATATTACGGTGATTCACGGATAGAGAAAACGTTCTTGGCACGACGCGAGCACGATGAAAGGATGAAACAAAGAACTGCGCGTCCCCTGCTTGCAGATGGGGGATCTCCCGAAGACGTAGAATTGCTCTGCCTCGCGAAGTTTTCTCGTATTCACCACGACGAAGATTCGTCCCTCATTTATGGTCCAGTCCAGATCGCTCTGTTTGTGTGTGTGCCGCGTTGATCCTTAAAGCGAAGAGACTCACTCCGATGTCGGTTATGGATCCTTTCGCAGGTATTCAGGTGATGAGGCGGTTTTTCTTTTTTTTTTTAGGCAGGCAAGCTAGTTACGGTGTGGGCTAGCTCAGTTTAGTCGGCCGGAATATGGTCTGTCGGGAATTCGGGGAGGAACATTGGGTACGGGGCGCCTACAACATAGATACATTATAAATTCAGATTAAAACGAAAGGAGATTTACAAAAAAAAAAATGGAGAAAAAGGAAGAAACGAGAAATTTGGATTTAACGTAAGAATTTTGAGATCAAAATAAATAGACACAATTGGGAATGAAAAATGCGACGTGTTACTACGAGACTTAAAGAATAAAGCTAACGAATAAACGAACCAGAAAATCAGAGTTAACGCATACAGTGATACGAACACGTACTTGGTACACTCGATGGAGACGTAAACAGTGTGGCGTAATATTCGCTGTTCGAAAATATAAATGGATATAGAATTGCAAAGAATTGTGACCAGTAGGGTGTGCGCAGTGAAAATGTACTGGATCGATCGTTGTCGCGGTAGCGCGGCTGTCGTAAATTCTTTGATCAAGACAGATTCGACTTTACCACGACGACGATTTCCACTTTCGCGTGATAATGGAAAATCGAAGAACAAACGCAGGATAGTAGTGACCAAATACCGAGCTCGGCAATTTCCCTCGAACTATCTTCAATGTCCTCCTCTATGGCGAGTCGTAAAATTTTTGGCATGCTTTAAATACGTGAATTTGCTTTGTTTGTGAAATTCTATTTGTCTGTCGAGGGGCGCATAGAAAATGGCATTGTAATTTTAAAAAATTATAAAACCATGCGCAAGCGGTGACAGAACGGTTGGACAATTAACAGACTAGAAAAACGTTTCAGACAATATCGCAATATATTGTTACGTCAAATTATTGGTGTTCTTAGTTATTTCAAAGGCAGTTTATTTTTAGTTTATCTGCCTCTGCAATTTCTTTATTACTAATCATTTTTTTAGGGATGTATACGAAAAAGGCGCATGAACAAATAGAATCAAGTACTCATGACTAACAGGAAAGGCAATTGTATGCTCGTTTAAGATTTTTTTCTCTGGCGGAAGAAAAAATAAGAAAAATAATTATTTCCCATGTCAAATTTAAGTGTTATTAGTTGCATCAAGCTGCCACTTTGTCACTTTTTTTGTTAGTGTAGAATTTTCTACACTAAGCCCAACAAATGAAGTAGATCACGTTTATTCGTTAAAAATTCGGTCTTTTTTTAAACAGCTATATCACTTGGAAAAATAATGGCAGGAAAAACATGTTTAAAAGCAGATTTAAACATGAATCTTCGTTAAAAAAAAAGAACGGCATTTCTTTTCAAAATTATTATTCGTTGAACGACAAAAAGCCATCGATTTTTTCAAAACCCCATGGCAGTTTCAAAGGGCTGCAAATTCATTTTCTACCGAGCTCCGTACGATTTTTCACCGAGTTATCGATTGCAGAATAAAAAGGGTTAAAAATAAAAATATTTTGATATTGAAAGATCATAGATTGGGCAAATAAGATCGGACAGTATCCGCAAAGAGAGCGTTAGAAAGCTAAGCTATTTCCGTACAAGAGTCCAGGAAATAACTTAAAAAAAAAAAAATTTTCGCTATCGCAAATCGTGATTTAAAAAAATGGTAAAACTGCGAGTTTTGCATTTTTTTTAAAGTTGCGTAACTCCATAACAAATCCATGAATCCTCGAAGGCTGTCTGACGTTACAGAGTCGAGGATATTCTGAAGCAATATGCAAAAGGTCAGACACCTGGGTTGTGCCTTTCCTTCTGCCCGGAGGTCGTAAACAGTCCGCAATTTTCCAATACCTCCGTTTTTGTACGGAATGCCATTTTGAACTGAAAACATGTAATTTCGAAAAGTACCGTCGTTATGCCCGTTACTTGAAGTTAACTTGCCATACCATTTCTATACATTGTACGCAAAGACCGACGGTTCGCTTCGAATTTCCATGTTTTTTAGTCCAAGTTAGCATTTTGTGCAAATAGGAAAGATGGAAAAATTTCGGAATGCTTGCGACCTGGAACTACGAGAAAAGGCAAAACCCAGGAGTTTGATTTTTTGCATATTGTTTTAGCATACCCCGACTCAAAAACGTCTGAATACTGTTAGCATTTGTAGGGTTAATATGAGGTTACACCACTTTTCATTTTTCAAAGTGTGGCTACAAAATTTACACACTTTTTAAAATCGCGTTTCACGAAATGACCTCAGCTTTCCAACAATCTCCTTGTAAATGCTGCGTGTCAATTTGAAGCGGAATGCTCTGTGAAACTGACGGAGTGGTTTCATAAAAAAAATATTTCCGTTCCCTCTGCACAATCGCAAATTTGCGCAACCAAATATTGTTTTTAAAATGCATTTTTTTTCGACACCTATTTTTGGAGATGAATATTCGGGCTTGTGAATGTATTAAAAAGTTCTTTCGTCTGTGATTACTTTTTACGGAGACATAGCGGTTCAAGAACGTTGCAATTGTGGGAAAAAAGTAATTCTTCGATTGTTGCGCTTAATGTACATACATATTATTATTACATTAATTGTGCCAATCTGTTAATAGGTTTAGAAAATTAAGATCGAAACAGAATAGTTAAATTACTTGAAGGAAAAAACCTAAAATGCTTGTTCAATTGTGAGCCGGCTAGCTTCGTTTACCTGACGTAACAATTGTAAAACTCCGACAAATAGGAGGACTAGTAAAAAAATAGCTCACATAACATATTTTGAAAAAAAGAGCAACTGAAATTAATTTATACGTAGATTTACACAGTGTCGTAACTTCAGTTGAGAAAACATTCTTATTTTGTATTGAGACTCCAACTCGGGCGGGTTTTGAGGAATGCTATCTACTAGAAACGAATATACAGGTGACACTACAATGAGAATGCAGAACGAGGCCACATATTTCAACATTGTTAACCCTCAATCCATGAACCCGGGTCGTTTTCGTCCTGCCATCATTTTCTTCGCAGGTTGCTTGATATTTAATGAAAAAATATTTAAAATAAGAAAAAAAACCCTATTTTCCCTTGAGAAGTACGGCCTAAAGATTAATCATGCATTTTTTTTCACATTTTTTTCGTTAACAATTGTTCGTTTGGTAGTGCGAAAACGAAAACGACCCAGGTTCACGGCATTAAGGTACCTCAAATACCTTCACGGATTGAGGGTTAAACGTGATGGAATGTGTGAACGTGCGTTCTCGTCGCGTTTTCTTTTTTCGCATTTCTTTTTTCCTTTTTTATTTATAATCGACTGGCCATACGTGTACACACACAACCCCCCCCCCCCCCAAGCACACACACACACACACACACACACACACACACACACACACACACACACACACACACACACACACACACACACACACACACACACACACACGCACGCACGCACGCACGCACACGCACACGCACACGCGCGCACACGCGCGAGCGCGCGCGCGCGCGCGCGTACACTTGAATATAATTGTGTATACACATTGTATACCATGTTAATATCTATAACACATTTATATTGGAATAAACAGTGCGTACCTTTCAGATATCGCTCATCTCCTAAAAACCACTCATAACACAGAAAAATCGTGTTTTGAGATTGGCTACATATTATTTATAACACTCAAAAAGGTTAATAAATTTTACAATCAATAAAATCATTATAGGCTAATTTAGATAAATATTGACGTCACCTCACCTGGGCTTATGAATGGGAAAAAAGCATTTTTGCGTGATAACAGTCTTCTCGTAGATGAGTGATATGATGCTCGGTCAACATTTCGTGTATATCGTTATGTGTGCGTGCGTGCGTGCGTGCGTGCGTGCTTATATGAGCACTCACTGAGGGTTGTTTTGCTTGCCAAGTAAGTTGGTATCTTTTCTTCGTACACTTTCAATTTCATTCGCACAGTTTCATTTAATATAATGTCTTCCTTCCGTTTTGCAAACGTTGATATTTGTATGCTTACTATTGAATCTCGATGTTGGAAATATGCATACACATTCCGAGGTATTCAGCCCCTAATAAACTGTAATATATTTGGTATATTCAAAAAACATTTTGCAAACGTTACCAAACTTACCACGGTAACACAGAATTTGTTTTTGTTGTTTTTGGAAATGAATACAGATATAAATATATATCGTACGGCAACGATAAAGCGAAGAACTGTTTTTTTCTTATTGTTGTTCGTTCTAGGTGGGTTACTCGGCTTGCATGGTGTCGCTCCTAAGCCTAATCTAAATATTCTATATGTCGCGCATCTTTATCAGTTTGCCATCACTGTCTCGATTTTTTTTCTTAGTTTCATCGGTGTATATTTTTCTTTGCATTATTTCCTTCTGCGTCTGTCATCGTTCATTGTTTGGATTCTATCTCAATCTTTTCTGTTTCGAATGGATATACGGTGCGCAATAATTCACTTAGCCACAGATATACGATTCTTTTATTCGATTTTCTTTATTGATTCCGGAATTCTCGTGCATCAACACACACTCTAAGTCGCAGTTACCTGCTTTGTGTAACTATCTAAACACTGTTTTCCTATTTTTTCCTTTAGTTATCAGCACTCCACGACTAAACGTGAGACATGCTTTTTCGGCCACTTTATAAACCTTATAAACTATGTTTTTTTAAATCGCATTTTACCGCATCAACGTCCTTTTCTTCCATTCTTCGTTTTTCTGCCAATTAATTGTTTGTCTGTGATTTACATTTTGGTAAATGACAACTTTGGAGTATTGACGCGAAATAACGCCGATATCACCGCCCCGTATGCCCGGTATCTTAATAACTGTAGAAAAACCACGTTTTATTTCTTTAATGTATGTTTGTCTTTGGGTATTGTTGCGAAAGAGTAATCGTTTCGAAAAAGGAGATTTTTTTATTTTGCAACTGGAAGGGCACGGAGAATCGGGACAGTTTCACTTGAATGAATTGACTTGCGATTATCGCGACAAGAAATCATATTTTACACTGCCCATCACAGGTATGTCCCTTGCTTCACTTCATACAAGCGACGAGTCGCAAGACAAATAATCTAGATAATTGTTCAATTACAATAAGCGACTCTTACGGATTTAATAAACCGTACTCGTCATACAAGCTTTCATCAACAATTTTTTTCTATACGTTATTGATTTTTCTTATTCACGAGTCAATCATTTCTAAATATTGAAACTAAAAGATTCGCGACCGACACTCAGTTACAAAATATTATTTCGTCGCAGTTATTAATCGAATATAGAGACGAACGGGACCCGAAATTTAACACGTTGATTAAACGAAAACAAATGAATGAACAATAAGTAATTAGTCTTGTCGGTGGCTTTTCAAATAAAACGTAAAGAAACGGATCAACGGGAACCTCGCCTCGTTACATGGTAAGTGCAGCTCCATGATATGCTTTTTGCAGCCTCTCTTAACGGAGAAACGAACAAATTCCTTTCCTCGCTTCCAAGGGAAGGTTATTTTTTAACATCCATGTGAAATAATGTGCTACGACCTACCGGACGTGAGACGAGGTACACTACAAATAATCCTAACGACTTATTTAGTAATAGTATTTAATAATTAGTTACAATATTAATTGTAATAATGAATAACGATTATACGAATCTTTTTTTGTTTTCTCTCTTCCTGATGTCCTAACAAGTCAGCAGCGGTTACAGTGCATGTAATGATTACACACACACACACACACACACACACACACACACACACACACACACACACACACACACACACACACACACACACACACACACACACGCGCGCGCGCGCGCGCGCGCGCACGCACATGCGTTTATTACACTATACACTAACAGTACGATAATACCACTTGTGGCGGTACGCAATGCATCTCTCGTTTTTTTTGCTTCGTCTGTTCTATTCGTTCTGCTTACACCATGGGCTGCTCATTCGTCGAACAAAAATAGTATACCGAAGAGAGAAAGGCATCCACAAGTAATACATTACATTGCGTCATTATTGAATCTTTTGTCCTTTCTCTTGTTTAAAGTACATTCATTTATAAATTAAATTCTCGCGAAGATGTTTACCTCTTTTGGCTCAATGGTCAATGCATATAAAGAGTCCAAACCAGAAAATTGGGTAAAGAAAAAAATTAAACACTTCACACGGATTTCGATACAGTCGTACAAATCCTGAAAATAAAGGATGGATAGGTTTTTCTTCTATTAAAATGAGTTTTGAGATTCCATGCAATACTGCCTCTATTGAAATGATTAGGCCTCGCAATTCGTGTTTTGCGTTGAATTATGATTCGAATCCACATATGTTTTCTTAATGTTTCTGTGATTTTCTTACGAAGCGGTGTACCTTATTATCAAGAGAAGAACAAAAATGCATCTTAAAAAGTCTTGGCATCGATGTTATATTTTCTCAACATTTAAATGTAATAGAATTTCACCAGCAGAGCTACATATAGGGACACACAAATACACATAGTCTCCTATTTGAATAGTTCGACGTAGGTATTTCCCGAATTGTGCGTTGTTCGGGAAAATGTTTTCCATTAGACTTATACTGCTTTTGGAGTATGTAAGATGGCATGCGCGAGTATCATCCGCGTAGAAGCGCGTCCAAGATGACATTAGTATTTTGTCATGAAATGACAAATTTGTCTTTAGCTAGGTTTGTAGCACACTCCTATAGGAATTTACCTACATTATGTTGGTTTTCACATATAATCCAATATCACTCGTAAAGGTTCAAATGCTACCTCTGCTCAGTATCGAGTAAATGTTTTTTCTTTCTGCGTTTGAGCAACAGACCCTGGACTTGGATATGGAAATATCCAAGATAATGGTATTCGATAATGGTAGCGGCGATTATGTTCATTAATAACAATGCAGAATCCTTTCTTTTTTTCACATCATTCCTTATTACTCAACGTCTAAATTACTTTTGAACCAAGCCAAGTATGAAATCGGAATATTCATCGATCGGGTGAAGCACCTCCTGCGTACGCATGCTAACAAATCATGAGGGCACCTTCCACCCAAGTTAAATTATTATTCATTGAACAGCGTTTTTATGGGTGGTATAAATCCATGGTGGCTCCATCGCATACTGAAGAACAGACTAAGCCATCGAATACAGAGGTAACAGTTTTTTTTCGTCATTCAGCGTGGGGAAAATTGAAACGCTGCCAAGTGATGTTGTATGCTATTGGAAGACCAACTTATTGTGGGTCAATGAATTGGTTTTGGAGTGCCCTATAACCCCGCTCCAACATAAAGATATCATTACATTTTTAAAAATCAAGTTCACTCGGAAATCGTTGCGGCGCCTTCACTCAGGAAATATTTATCCATACCATTAGATGTATTTTGCCAAACAACGCATAGTTTGGGAAATATTTGCATGGAAACATTAAAATGGGATATACCGTACGCGTGTGTGTGTGCGTACGCGTGTGTGTGTGCGTGCGTGTGCGCGCGCGTGTGTGTGTGTGCGCGTGTGTGTGTGTCATGAATAAACGAATTTACACGAATTGGTAGGTAATAAAAATATTTACATTATATTATAGTTGTCATCGGGGTATAGGGTTTTTGGAAAGCGACTAACGTCTCAAGTTGGAACTTGCTTAAATCACTTTTTTTATCGCGATTCTTTGGGTTATGCGAAATCACATTTGTTATGCTAATAAAGATAAAAAAAGAATCACATATTAACAACAACGAAGTCGCAATTTTTGGACTCGGAAATTATATTTTTCTCAGCCGTTTCGATTTCATTGAATGTTGCATGAAATATAAAATTATTAATGCTTTAACAAGGAGTTTGCTCTCAGAGGGATTCCGTGCAATTGTAAATCGCTCTATGCGTATATGTATATACTGTACTACACAAAATAAAGTTCGCACCTTGCTATTTATTTTTTCATTATGTATTG
>OX632365.1:10629153-10630649 GCA_951751655.1 Ophion costatus | reverse complement strand
TTTATCGTATTATATATATAGCACTTCCTAAATCCGGGCACGTTTTGCGCAAATACTCAAACGAATCCGTATAAGCATACACAAGTTCGTACAAAATATTCAACATACCAATACCGAACGAAATTGTCAGAATTTGCATACTTTTACCGCAATTGCTGAGGTTCAAATGACCATTCTTTATCTACGAGCCACGATTATGATTTTCCTGGTTTCGTTTAAACGAGCGCACATACTCTTGTCCGTAACTACGCGCCTAACGCCGCACGAAACCATTAGACAAGTCTGTAGCAACGTCGATCATACAACAGTATGACATTTGCTTATATTATAACTTGTAATTTTTTTCCTCCAAGGAATTAAGTTGCAACAATATAAATATATATTTGTCATCGTAACTTTGAATAACTGTGGCAGACTTTTCAGGTAGCTTTTTGCTATTTGGGACACTCTAATTATACCGCTTTTTTTTACCATTACCGTGAGCACCAAATCATATATCAAATAATGGCAAGAATTGTGGCGTGATTATTTATGCGGCACACAACTCAAGGGGATTGTTACGTCCAAATCTGAACCAAAGGATAAATAGTTCCTCGATTAGCTGCTCGAGTACAATTAATTCGTCAGGTGCTTTGGGAAAAGGAAAACAATAATCGAAGAGTAAATCGGCATTCCCAACCCTGAACAGTCTACCATCCATCGAACTACGTGAAAAATCTTTCTTTTTGCTTTGAGAAATTTAAGAAATCTTCTCGTGTGTTTTGTTTACGACAGGAAAGAATAGATTACCAGGTGTTCCTTTTTTTTCGTTGCACACAGAAAGCAACAGCATTTTTTGCACGTGTTCTTTTTGTGTAGTTTTGCAGGTGAGTGTTATATAGACTTTGTTTCAAATGTGTTGTATTTACTTCATCCTGAATGCATCCATGAGCTCGTTCGTGGCGGCATTAACGGCGGCCTGCGTCGCAGCCTGCGTCACCCTCTGTTGCAATCCACCCCCACGACTAAACACACCACGTATACACTCAGGTTGGACTAATGATCTTAACAGCGTTTTTTAGAACACTAATCTATCCGGCAAAGTGTGATGTTTAGATTATTTTATACATATCAATGATAATTATAATAGACTTATTTCTTCGATTCATATGAATGAGAAATCGACACTGCCTTAGGCTTTGCGTAGCTCGTGTTCTCATTTTATAAACTATTCGATGATAATGATCTTTTTTCATTGAGTTTACGTTTCAAAGGCAATCTTTTTTTGGAAAAGCGAGGGAGAGTGTGAGTTTGGTTAAAGAAACTTCGGACTTTCATAGCAGGCACCGACATTGGTTCACACTAATTCTACAAGCAAATCTCGTATATTCTCATATGTTACTGTTTTCCGAGAGCCAGTTGTGGATTTGATTTTAATAACGAAAAAAAAAGATTACAAGACGGCAACAATAGGATGTAAACTGACATTTCAAAAATGGGGGGGGGGGGGCGCACAC
>OX632365.1:10496653-10626653 GCA_951751655.1 Ophion costatus | reverse complement strand
CTGGGACATCCCTCGTCTCGGACCACCTGGAGACGGTGGCGATAACCTAAAACATTTTTTGTCCTTCAAAAAACTCGTCATTCTCCTCTTGCGACGTGACAAAGTTTTGGCAAATCGCCCCGGCACTATACTACGAGGTTAATCCGGCTTGGACCGCTGCATAGGTAAACGGCACATAAAATACCAAACGTTGATTTGCACGAACACTGCTCAAAGTACAGAGAAGAGCCCTGAACAAATTGGAACGAAAACAGAAAGAACTGGACGTATATCCTGTTACTGTACAACGAGTAGTACCAAAAATAACGTTCTCCAAGGATTTGTTTGATTATTTTGCAAAAGTGCAAACAGAGTCCGGTCCATTTGTCTAGACGCGCCCGATAAGATTTTTCAATTTTCCTCTGGTCAGTCGTATGAAGCCTGTTATCCTTTAGAACAACAATACATATATTTTACAGCAAAAAATTTTTTATATGTCTATGGTGTCGTTCATTGATACGCTCTCGACCGATTGCAGCCCTTCATCATGCTTTTACTTCAGCACATAACCATTCAAAACAGCTTGGATATAACTTTTTTTAATCCGAGAAAAAAATAAAAGTTTCGTCACGTCCATCAAAAATAGAAAGGGCAGATAGAATTGTTGAAAATGTAGAAAATAGCCTTTGCCTCGAGGCGTTGTGACTTTGTATACCGTCATGCGAACGATTTTTTATATTGACATTCGGTATAACAACCAAAATGTCAAGAAAAAGCAGCACCTCTTAATTTCTTTGTTGATTTTTCCATTCATTTTTTATTTAAACAATATTAGTTCATCATAAAATCTTTTACCACCGAGTACGTATGCAATATTCGCCGACGAAATGATGCCAAAAGTATTATGAAACTCGTTTCAGTTCTGCAAACCTGGTGGCGCTCTGGTGATACTGTTCGAGTTCGTAGCATGTATTTAAAAAATTATGCCGACATATGGATCCAGATAAAATAGGCCTTGCTGCAATCTTATTTTTTGTTGCCCTGGTTTTCTGCAAGCGTCACGCCGCAATAAGGCAGCGAGCGTCTCAGAAAATTAACAAAATAATAGAACATGTTGATGCTGTGCTGCTTAAGTACGCAAACTCTATGCTTTTGCAATTATTAAAGCGATTAGGAAAGGCCGAAGAGATGGATCCGATCTAATGGGCGTTATCTGGATACATTGCGGAAATCCTAAACTGGAATACTCCGAGACGGGCGGAATGTTGGGAAGGGGACGGGGGTGGCACTGTGCCAGGTCAATAGCCCAAACAAGTTTTTATCTTACCCAAGACTGTGGCAATGACGTTTGATTGTGTTGTAATGGCGCGCAATAAGGAGTTTAGAAGATATTTAATTAGAGAATGAAATCGAACTAAATTTGGGAAGAGAGGCTTATATTTTTTTGTTATTGGCCGGCACTAGCGTGAACGTTACCTCGGATTTTCACCCGATGCGAGCCAGTCATTTTTTACTGGTGGTGGAACCGGTGTCGACACGGTAGCCATTGATACGTCACCGATTATCCGGAGAGCCTCTTTGCAGGCGTGATACATTCGCAACATTTCTTCACGTTTCTGGGCCTCTTCGGGTGATTCTTCCATCATGCTCGACTGTCGATCGCAATTAAAATCCCGAAAAAATTGTCGGCATCATTGTATCAAGAATTGCAAGAACGTAACTATGAATGATGGAAATACGATTTGGTGCTATTGTTAGTGTTTTCTTTTCGAATACAACATTTTGTTTGCAACTTCATAACCCTTACGGGATTCTTTAAACGTTTGTAAAAAGCTTGAGAAATTTGATTATCGGTTTTTCATCGAACCGCTCCGTAAATGTGTCATCGGAGAAAGAAGAACAAAAAGGGTCTTGAAGATTCTTTTCTTTTACCTGATCGCCGCTCGCATACAGATGAGCCAAAAGTTCACCATTGATGAAATCCTTCGCATTGTTGATGATCAAATGCATGATAGTCTTCGGAACAAGATCGCGAGTCGTTTTTGTCACGATCTTCATGTAAGAATCAACGAGATTTCGTATCGTCTCCACTTGACGTTCCAGCTGAGGATCCATCGACGATTGGCCTTCGTTGCCGCCCTAAAAAGAGAAATATCGAGACGTACAGCCAACCACTTTGTATTTTTCGCCTCACGAAATGGTAATATATGAAAATAGTGTGCATGTGTGTTTCTGCGCGCATCGATCGAATGAACAACTCTTGAACAAATTATGAGACCACAAAATGATTACGAAAAATCAAAATTTTCTACATGAATAACTGCAAAAAATTACAAGTTGTTAGTTCATTAACGAGTTTTATTGCCAATAATTATTTCATAAGAATAAACGTTGGCCTTTTCACACATGTATTCGCACTTATTCAATGAGAGTAAAATACTCTCCGAGTCTGTTGTTCGAACGATACTGGTTATGCCCTAAATAACGCAATTATAATAAGAAAAAAAACCATTCCCAAAACAAGAAAAGCACCGCAAACAGTAAAAAATGTATAGCCTGTATCGTGCTTGTATAAATGTAGTACTTTCGTCAAAGTGCTGGAAAAAGTACAGGTCCCTCATTAAATCGTGTGTCTCGATTGTGTCCTCTGTATCGCGTGAGATCACTAGCGAAATTCATTCAATCGTACGAACCTGATATCCTTCCTTCAATTCGTTTTGAGAATTGGAAAAAAGACGAAGTTTTAATATTTTTTTTTTCATGTTATTTTTTCTTCCACATAACAAACAGTACGAATATGTTAGGAAGAACGAGCGTTAGATTTATTAGTAGAGAATATTATATTTCATGGGTCAGCTTGGAGCATTGCAATGTAGCCAAAATACCACAAATGAATGGCCTTCGGTATCAAATCACCAAATTACAAAACAAATCTGATCTCACCTCATAATCATTGAAAGAAATCGAGATCGAACTTATCTATATAAATCGCTAACTCACCAGTCGTTTATCCTAAAAATAAATAAACAAAACGTAACTTAGAAGAATGAATAGGTAGAATTAGGATCAACTCAATTCAACGTTGAACTGATGCAAACTATTTTTCGTTCGACAGATACATTTTTTTCAAATGGAGGCATTTTTCGGTCCACAACTCGTCGCCTGACTTATCTCCGCGCACAATTGACGAATTCTACAGTACTTACTTCGTCTTCACCGTTTGCCTGCTCCGTTGATTTTTCTGGATACACACCGGCCCTCAAGAATGAAGCTTTCCAAGAATCAACGTCGTCCTGCGTCTCGCAGCTAAGCTCAAGCTGCTTGTAATCTTTGTACACGTTACGGCCTTCGGGATTGAATAGAGCAAACAAGTGTCGTCGCGACATGAATCCTTGCTCAAGATCTCGAAGCTTCAAACCGTCCAATGGTAACATGTACTTCTTTTCACGTTCCTTGAATAGAAAAGAAAAAATATATGCTACAAAAACAGGAGTCTGATGCTTTCCATTTTGGAACACAATTCAATCGTTTTCAGTTCTTTTTTATTCTGGCAGCGTGCGATGAAAATGAAATAGAAATGAAAATTTACGTATGGAATATCAGAAGTACACAATACTGAAAAACTATTAGTTGCAAAATCATTATAATGTATAAATATTGAATTGTAATTGAGTAAATCAGCTTTCGGCAAATCGGATTCTTGATCTTTTTCGTAATAGAAATTCCAGGAGCGATTAGACGTTAGAGCTTAAATCTTCATTGGATTAACGTTTATGTTAGAGCTTAATAAATTAGTTAGTAAGCTTATTGAACGACTTGAATAGGAAGGACATTCGACGCACAAACGTTTCAAACAAAGACTTCCCGATGCTGGATAAAAGTTATTTTTTTTTACAATTGAACAGTTAGCACAAAGAGTGCAGCAAGTGAGAAATTACCTCTTCATCTTTGAACCAAGAAATACTCTCCGAGGTGAGAACGAACCAGTAGTCCCGTGAGCCTCCCTTCATTATACCCAAATTGTGTATGCACATATAACCCTTCCGAATGACTTGATTTCCAAGAGTATGACGACCGGCCTTGACAGCATTTTCCGACGACTGCTGGGCGCTGTAACAGAGAAGATGTTGTACTATGAAATTCCTTGTGATACTGTGAAATTTCAAGCACAAATATCTCTCTCTCTCTCTCCCTTGTTCTCCCTGTATTTCTTTAATTTTCTATCCAGATGCATCAACGTAGAGCATTTTAATGCACCAAATTGCCTCCGATAGTTAACTTTTTATGACCTTCATTAAACAAAGCCACTATATTTAATGGCGAAAATCGTTCTAGCATGTCTAAAATCTTATTTTGTAATAAATACATACGATTTTAAAATAGCGCAAAAATCAAGCAATGTTGGGCTCTTTGCCTGGATAAAAACTTAAATAACTTTGGTAAGCATTCTTTCCTTGTGCGTAAATCATAATGATAATAAAAAGAAAAATCATAATTCGCCTTACAGTGCGAAATTGAAATCTACCTTCATCCCAACACACACCACGAGTCCTCCGACCAAATAAGCCACTCGACAAAGGGTGCACTTTCGTTTCAACGGAGTTATGGGGAACGAAAGGGAATAACAGTTTGCGTTGCGATTATTAAAACGATGAAAATAAAAACGAATACATTTTACTAAACGCAATAACTCTCATGCTAATAGAAAGCGCTACAAAGGAGCTGTCAGAAAAAATCAACACGAAAATATCAACATCGTTAAAAAAAAGGGTATTAATAAACATATCGTACGCAGCGGCGTATGGGAGTCACAGGACTTTCTTTGACCGTGGATCATGTGCGTTAAGAATTTGTTTGCACGCGTAAAAATGCGCTCGACGGAAAAGTTATTTTTCCAAGATTTAATCGGTTTATCTTCTCAATATTCCTGTGAAAATGGGAGTCTTTGGGCGCAATATGCAATACACTTGTTTGCAAGTACATTTAAACAATGAGGATTTGCTGTACCATTTAAATAATCGAAGAACATCAGTTTCCTTTTCGCCCAATTCTGGATGCTCGAAATCCAACCGGAACTGGGCAATACAAATTTGCCTTCGACACTTTGCATACGTATATGTGTCTCGTGAAAGAAGGCTCTTGTACTTCGAGGTCTTTCAATTTTCCTTGGACAAAGTTCTTTGCTCCTTTTCAAGTTGCACATACCATGAATAGTGATAATAATCGATAACTACATTTATACAGCACTGACATATGGAGACTGGTCGATCCACTCGATTGTAAAACATTGCCCCACGACACCAGTGTCCCAACAATTACTCGTTTGCAGTGCGTCCAAATGCGCGCAATTATTTTCATATGATACTAGTGTGGCACAATTTTGAGCTCTATCTTTTCCCCTTTTTCCACCATCTAATTATCTTCTTGAAAGAGAATAAAAATTGTCGCGAAAGCTACGAGCCGTCGACAAATATTTAAAGGTTGCTCAAGCCTCCCAAAATTCAAATTTTTATTCGAAAATCGATTTTTGTCCGTCCACTTTTAACCAATGAATTTTACGCTTTGCAATTATTGAATTAACCTCCCGAAAGTTCTAGTCGGCCAATGAATATTTCATGGTCGCTCGAGAGCTTCGAAATTGCCCATTTTCGCCAATTTTTTTACTCTGCTCACTCATAAATTTCACGCTTTGTAAAATTTTCAAAACAATTAATTCCTATTTCTTTAGAAACAGATTTTTCAAAATTACCTCACCCTTCTAGCCCAAGAATTATAATCATTGTTCTCATGCAATGATTATTTAAAGCTCTTTTCCGTAAACAAAATGATAGGTCATTTTATTCGTAAAACTGGAATGGCAGCTGTTTCCCGCGCATCCTAATGCGTCCCACAGTTCGTCTCGTTAGTAAAACTGCGGACCAATCGTAACTGTACTCTGTGACGAGCGACGCCACAATACAATAATACATAATAACACATATCGTCTAATCGGTCTTTGTTACAAATTATTGTAATAAATTATTCAGAGAATGTTGTTTATTTTGTTTTTATGCTGCAAGGAATTATAGTGCATGCGAGATTTACTTTTCGGCGGACATTCTGGATTTCGAAAACCTTAAGCGTCTACTGAATATTCATAGGGGGGCTAGAGCTTTCGCGAGGTAAATTAAAAAATTATAAAGCGTAATATTCATGGGTGAGAAGTGAACAAAAAAAAATCCATTTTTCAATGAAAATTTGAATTTTTGCTAGGCTTGAGCGAACTCTAAATATTTTTGGACCGCTCGCAGCTTCCGCGACAATTAAAAAAATATTGTTTAAAGATTTAATTGGATGATGAGAAAGAGAAGAAAAAAATAGACCTCGAAATTGCGTCACCCTAATATGTGCCCACACACACATGCACACGCACGCACGCACGCACGCACGCACGCACGCACGCACGCACGCACGCACGCACGCACACACACACACACACACACACACGCGCGCACGCACACACACGCACGCACGCACGCACGCACGCACGAGCACACACACACACACGCGCGCACACACACGAGGTATTCCACGTGAATCCGGTCGACTTTTTCCCTGACCCCCGCCAATTCAATTAATTTTTCAAAATCTGATTCCATTTTATTATATATATTTTCCGAAACAACCCTTAGTCAAACAAATTTTTTTTCCGAAAGAACTCCCCGATTTAAAAATCTGAAAAAATTCCCGAAAATGCGTGATTATATGTCAAAATTTCCAAGCTGTCGCCCGCAGTGGAAGTATGATTTTTTCGTTACCAGTCAAAAAGTTCTGGTATTAAATTCAATTGAACTCCTATTCAGCACAGAAAAAATCATACTTCCATTGCGGGTGATAGCTTGAACATTTTTACATTTAAACACGCATTTTTGGGATTTTTTTTCAGTTTTTTAAATCGGGGCTTTTTTTCGAACAAAAAAAGTGTTTAAGTGAGGGTTGTTTCAAAAAATGGAAAAGAAATTCAGGGTGTCTTTCAGAGGCAATGGAATCAGATTTTAAAAAAATCGAATTGGCGGGGGTCAGTGAAAAAGTCCTCCGGATTCATGTGGAATACCTCATATACACTACTGACAAAAATGAAAAGATACAAAAAACATCTGAAGTTTACAAAAGCGTTGTGAAGCTCGGGATATCTAGTTTGTGAGTTTTTACTTCTATTTTTTGCTCCTTTGTTGCTAATGAACCGACAGAAGGAATCGAAATAGCAATTTTTTTTTGAAATTTTGTTATGTTTCTTAAAAAGGTCTACAGGCAAGGGAAATGTTCAATAATTAATGACGCAATTAGATCCCTTTCACTTTTTCTTCCCCTTCAATTTGAGCTTTGAATAAGGTCTGTACGATGATGTGTCGCACAGCTATGGGCGATCAAAGTCCATCAAGTATGCAAAGCGTTGAGAGTTGCTTCGTTTTTTTATCCCCATGGCCCGAATGATCAATTTTGAAATTTCCTGAGCAAAATGAAAGGAACGTCATTATTTTTTTAAGCCAAGATCAATTAGTTTTTCAGTAAAAAAATGATTTTGTAGATTTATCGGTTTTTTCGCTCCTTTAAAATGCCAATTTGTAGAAAAAAAATCTCTCATTCAAGTGTGCAATTTAATTCGTTAGCTAATTTCTCATTGAAAAATAACCATTATACCGTTTTAAAGTACCATTGCTTAGCACTTTTTTATTTTTCAGAATTTACTTGTTTTAAAAGTTGTATACCCTCTTGTATTACGCGGTAATGGGCGCCTTCTTCAACCAGGGTTACAAGACAAGCACCTTCCGACTCAGTCAAATGCCGTCAAGCCATAATTAATGTAAAAATTAAACATTTTTTGTATATAAATTAGTTCAGAAAGATGTTTGAGTACTAAAAAGTACTGTTTTGATATTAAAACCGTAAGTGTGTAATCCGCAAATTTCGCCAAAAAGACATACCGTATTAAAATAAACTACAGGAAAAACAGGTCGGTATACAACTTTTTACACAAAGTTAATTTTGAGACAGGAAAAAAATGTTGGACAATCGAATTTCTTTACTTGGGGAGGGTATAATTGTTTTTATTCAATGAGAAATTGGCAAACAAATAAAATTAAACCCGTAAAAATAAAAAATAACATTTAACAAAAAAAATCAAAAATGAATAAAAGTTAGTGTTTTTTTTCCTACAGATTATCACTTTACATAAGCGAAAATACCGACAAATCTCGAAAAATATTATTCCTAACTTAAAAACGAATTATAATGCATGGGTGAAAACCATAATGACGTTCCTTTATATTTTTTATAGAAAATTTCCAAACTGATCATTCGGACCACCGGGACAACAACAAATCGGAGCAACTTAACGCTTTGCATATCTTTCGTGGATACTATGAACTTAGAAAAAAATGCCTAAACACAACGGTTGCAATGGTTATCTGCGAAGATATTGTAACTTTTGTAATTAAAGGAATGAACGCCAGTTCTTACGTCGATATCTCATAGGTAATTTTTTTTTAAATAAAAATATACGCTAATAAAAATATTTTTTTCCCTCGAAGAGCATATTTTCAACTCTCCGGAACTGCCCCTCCGTTTCCTTCACGACGATTGGTTCATAAGATATTCCTTATCAAGGTCAAATCAATTAGTCAATTATATATTATAAGTCTATTATCATAGTACTCTTTCAAAGCTCAAATTAAGGGGGAAGAAACAAGGATAAATGATCTGTTTGTGTCATTGATCAAAATAATTACCTTGACTGTAAACCTTTCTGAAAAATAAAAACAAATCGAAAATTCTTCTTTTGCGATTTTTGTTTGATATATTAGTAACAAAGGGTAAAAAAAAGTTGAATGTCAAAACTCGGAAATGAGATTTCGAGCGCCTTAAGGATGTTGAGTCCCAAATCGCAAATGATGATAAAATTCTGAAAATTTGGTATGTTTTTGTATGAAGTATTTCAGAGGTCGTGTAAAAATTTCACGACAATTAGGAAGCTCGTTATTGAACAATTAACATTCACAAATTAAATGTTGTTTTATGGAAACTGATGTAACTTTGCAATAAGTTTTTTTTTTGACCTCTCAATTTTATAATATCTACAATATACTGAAAGCAACGGAAACAAAACGAAGTATATCCATACATTTTTTTTTATTTCTTTTAAAAATTGTTCTTAACAAAATGTTAATTTTTTAATAACGAGTTTCCTAATCGTCGTGAAATTTCAACACGACCTCTTAAATACTTCATACAAAAACAGACCAAATTTTCAGAATTTTCTTATCATTTTTTATTTCAACCCTTAAGGAGGTTGAAATAATGATAGAATTCTGAAAATTTGGTATGTTTTTACATAAAGTATTCAGGAGGTCGTGTAAAAATTTCATGACGATTAAGAAGCTATTTATTGAACAATTAACATTAACATGTTTGATAGGGACTCAACATCCTTAAATTTTTTTAAATAATTTTCTTCCACGATATTTCTCCGCGACAATAGAGCAATGTGAAAATGACCTAAAGATTTCCGAAAAATTTTTTTCCCTTAATGTTTGCCAGTAGCGAAAGAGCGAGTGGGTGTGTGTGTGTGTGTGTTGAGAACTGACCCGTACTATGTTCTCGCACAATGCGTCACCAATACGAACATACACATGTTCCGTGGGTAAAAAAAAAGGATAAATCAAATGAAACGCGCAAGCAAATGCTCGAATTGGGTAAATGTTTCGGTCGTAGTGTTCCTTATCCGATCGGTCCCTAAATTATTGTTACAAATATTTATTTGCCATGTCACCAAAGATCGCTGTTCTTATCGCTCAATTGGGTCATGATGTCGAGAAGCATTACAAGTGTGAGCCCGTTTTCATGTGAATTATGTCTGTCTGTCAGTGCTCGTCGAATCTTTCGTTCTCTCTTCCGTTCCATAGATACTTTTGTGAAGGCCGAAATTGCTTTTTTTAGTTGCGTGTGTTTCGATTGAATCGCCCGAAAAGCTGAAGGTGGTATCGATGAAATTGAGTTATAATGTGAAAAAAAAGAAATAAAATATAAAACTTATCAAAATAGCGCTAAAGCATGGACAAATAAACATTCGAGAAACAATCAACATAATATAAGAAACGAAACGATAAATAAAGAGCATTTTGGAAGCGTGAGAGTTATGAGTATAGAGTTGAGTGTAAAAAAATTCTTGTAAATATAGGATAAACAAGTAAGAGAAGAAGAAAACTATATACAAATACGAATGTAGTGTAAATTCTCCCTTTTTCGATGTATGTTGATGCTCTTACCTTGCATTATGGCAACTGGCCGCCGCGCTGCCGGTATAATTAAATAATTGTTTTTATTCGTGAAGTACAACATAGTTGATTCATGGAAATAGAAACACAGAATAAAAAAGAACGAAATGTTATGCCAGGGGGGGGGGGCGTTCTAGGGGCGGGGTTGTAACAGGGCAAGGCATAAACGAAGCTCAATAATCAACATTTTTAGTGTTAAAGGAGAATTTGTTTTTTTTTTTCCAAATTTGTAATTTCCGCATTATACGCTCGGTAAAAAGTATTGCTTCAAATTAACAGGACTCGTTGCTTTGCCAAGAATGCTTTTTTTCTGCTTCTCAATGACAAGTCCTTGTCCTTCGATTTCGTTTTATTTATGTCGACTGAGTGACTGCATATATCTATGAGAAAGCGTATATGTTTCATCATCCATTGCATAAAGCTGCATGATTGATAATAATAAAACAAGAAACGAAGCATTTTGTATCGGAAGACGCGCACAAAACGAAAAACAAATTAGATATATGTTGAACGGACAAAGACATTGGAGATTTATGCAGTGATTGCGTTATCGTTCACTTCATTGGGCATATGATACGACCAAAGTACATTACACATGGAATATTACGGTGGAGTTAAGATTAAAAGAGGTTTAAATACTTTTGTGCCGATTTTTTCTTCTATTCGGGGTAAGTGTATGGGAAAAGATGCGTGAGCATGTGGATAAGGATATGTAAAAAATAATCTCGCCGTAACATGGCCTATAAGAATCAGCCGTTTTTTAGTTCTTCATCGTTGAGAACACTTTTTTGGATGCACTTTGTATTGCAATATGCGTATCGCGGGAAATATAATGGCGCCGGACAAATGGGACGCTCGAACTGTCGTCGAACATTATTTCCGACTAATTTAGTGAATTTTTGCTCGCGGAAATGTGTGTAATTCTTTTCGGTATACACGCTGTATGAACTGTACATGCGTTGTAAACAAACATAAGCAAAGAATATGTATTTGCACCTTGATTTACTTGAATATGTATTTGCACCTTGATGTAAAATAGATAAGAAAAATAATGTTATTATTTTTATTGTATATTTTATATAATGTGTCCGTGTATGTATACGCACACTCAAAGTCAATATGTAAATTTATTCAATATCCCAAATTTGATTGCATTAAAATGGAAAATTCTTCTCCGCGATTTTAACGAGCATGGACAGATGAAATTGAGTCGCGAGTAAACCAAGTTAGACGAAAACGAAGAAGCCTTCCAATCTTTATTCATTTTGCAATCGAGAGCGACCGTAAGAAGAGAGAGAAAAGAAAACGTAAGTTATTTTTTTCAAACGTTCGATCGCCTCCGCAGTTTTGAAATAAATGTCATTGCAACGAAATGTTGAAACCAATCAACAAAATAACGTTGCATGCGTGTCCCCAGGCACGCCATGTAACCACCCACGTTGAAATAAAATTAATTAATAGTACTAAGCGATCGGTTGTATGTTTGGGTTCATTAGCTCTTCCCGAGCTGGACGATACGAAATAAAAAGACCGGGTGTACCAATAAAATTATGCTTGTTAAAAAATAGTCACATGGTACCTGAAGTAATTGAATTGGGGCTGATTGGGTGGACAATAAGATAAACAATATTTCCTTAAAACTTGCGCAAGTTTTAAATATTAACTTGATGCTTGATGAAATTTCAAATAAAAGCACGATTTAACTAATACGCTCGCAGTGAAAATAAATGTATTTCCATTTCGCAAGCCAATATTTCTTCAAGAACACGACGTCCGTGTGGCTAATTGCAAACAGACGGCGTTAGAGTTTGCATCTTTGGTATGCAACAAATATTCTTTTTATTTCCCTTCATTTATTTATTTTTATTATCGGATAAGACCTTTTTCGCATATCTCGGTTGTAAGCCTATAAGTCTATCAGGATCTGCAAAAATAGGGCTATACAAAAATTGCTTTTGTTGCGTTTGAATGATGCGAAAGGGAGTGAGGGTGGCAATCTCGTACACGTGGATTGATACAGGAAAAAAGGTTTTGCGACGGAGAATGGACGGGGATTTTTCATTACGACCGATCACCAATGTTTCAGCACAATGAGCACATTTTTCTTTCGTTTACTGTACAAATGATCGTGTGTGTGTGTGTGTGCTTTTCACGCAGTGGATACATGTAATATCGCGAGTAAAAAAAAAGAAAACAGACTATGGTGCGTAACTGGAGGTGCCAGGTATCAAGCGTATGAGAGTTTCTCTGTGTTCTTCCTTTCCGTCATCTACGTGCATACGACACAAGTATTCTAACGTATAGGAATATATATATATATATATATATATATATATATATATATATATATATATAAATGTCGTTAGTTCCGAAGATTGAGATTGGAATCGTGTTGAATTTGCGGGTGTGCCATGAAAATCGACCAAAGTATGCTCGTAATATCTTATTTCAATTAAGCTCGATCGGTTGAAAAAAAAACCGTTTCTTTTTGTAATTGTGACAAGCAAAACGTAACATTATGAGCGTTGAGGCTTTGGAAGACACTTTCTTCTTTTGAAATAACAAGAGTTTGGTACGTTAATTCCGACCGCTTACAATTCTCAAACATGTAACGTTGTTAATTAGGATGTTTTTCTTCTGCGTACCAAATTGAGACGCACATAACTGCGCGTATGCGTTCGCGCGCGCATGTGTCTGTGTGTGTGTGTGTGTGTGTGTGTGTGTGTGTGTGTGTGTGTGTGTGTGTGTGTGTGCGCGTGCGTGCGTGCATACGTGGTGTCGGTCACAAATAATAAATAGAATGATACATTTTTGTTATTTTTATAAAAATTACCACTTACTTGGCAAAACCGATGAAGTCTTCGTGATTCGTGTTCATATAGGCAAGCTCGCAATCGATCAAGAGTACCAGCTGTTGCTTGCACATTTGATCACGCTGCCTTACGTGAGTAGTTATTATACGCTCAGTCTCTTCTCTTAATCTAGGATAACGTGACATCTGCAACACGCGTTTATCGAACAATATGAACCATTTTCCCGTTGGGTAATGACATGAGACAAAATGCGTTTCGGTTGTCTGTTGAAGCAAAGTTTCGTAGCGCGTTGCGAAAACTGTTAACGGAGACTTTGTCCTTGATTGAGCAGCGGGAGATGTTAGCGGCTCAACATGAACAGCTAGAAGAAGAGGAGGGATGCCTCTATGGACCAGGCATTGCCGATTAGCGGTAATTATACACACATTTGTGTAAACACATTACAAAACTTTAAACGCGTTTTTCTCAAAAACACGTTTTTAAAAATGGCTGACATTCTCCTGACCGCTCTAATTAACATATCGACCTGAAATTTGGAGAGCATAGTCAGAAAATATGTCTTCACGGTATGACGAATCGTTTTTTTCGATAGATACATTTTTGCACTTATTATTTATCTTTTTATGCGAAAAAAACGCGAAAATTCGATTTTTTTTAATCGCCGCCATTTTCCGAAATTTGTACTAAACGAAAAACCCATCCGTCATTCCATGACCAAAGGGTCACAGATTGATGATAAGCTTTGAATTTGTGTTTCAGATCAACAAAGAGGGGGCAGTGATGTCAGCCGTTTACCTCCCGCGATTTGAGGACCTGTTTTCGCGGAGCTGCGACGGACGCCATTTTGGTTTTTTTTCAAAAAAAAATTTTTTTTAACGTTCTGTATATCACGAATAAAAGCAGGAAAAAAACCGCACTTAAAAAGCTGTACTCATTTCCTTTATAAAAAATAAAATGTAAACACTCGAAATATGGCACTCCAAGGACAAAGTCTCCCTTAATTGTCTATATTTGACTCGTGACAATTTTCGCGGTGTCGAAACAATAACAGATACAATAATTGTCAGATTCAGAACCCGTCTTCCCTTAGTTATCCGAAAGTTATTTCTTCTCACAAAAACTACAATGATTCTACCTGAAAGTACACACTACATGCTACTTTCATGAACTACTTTATAGTTTAGAGTGAAAAGGTTACGAGAATAGGAAGCACTTCGCAATATTCTGACGACGTTGGAAATTCGCACGATATAGGAGCATCTGCACTTCATATTTGGAATAATCGTAAATTAAACAAAAAAAAAAAACAATTTGCTCGTTCTCTCGACCACGAATTATTTGGTTGGGAAAAGAAGTTTTTCCTTGTTGTATTTTTCCAGTAGCTAGCTTTAGGATCGCATAACGTTTTATACTTTCGGTCAAATCTGGCAACTCTTTCGTGTGTTTTAAAGTTGATATATCACTGGGAATTGTTAGGAAGGTTATGATGTATTCGTTTACTTATTTGAAACTTATTGCGACCTAAAAATGAGGTAAGGTAAAGAAGAAATTCGACGTTTTGAAATTTTATTAAAAAAAAGAGAGCAATGTGAATTTGAGTGCCAAACAATTTGTGGAAAAAATAGAGCAAGACCGGCACATAAGCGGTTCTGATATCGCTAAGGAAGTCCATATAATTTTTAAACCATTTGAAGAAGGCTATACAGGGCCATTTAACGTTGCCATCCTAAATATCTCCGTTGCCTTTACAGTGATGAAAGAAATGTCAGGATGTAATTTGATTGATTTCGAAGGGCTGATACAGCAGTGAAAAATTCATTTTTTTCAAGGTTATAGTTTTTGCGTTCTGAAGGTCATCAATGGTTTTTCAAATGGGAACATGTTTGTTCTTTTTATTAAGGCGTTGTAGCTGATATTCAGACGAATCCAACGACCTATGATATCATGACCTTGAAATGATTGTTTTCCAAAATATTTTGGTGCATATCTCAAATGAACCAAAATATGTTTCACCAAAATATTTCGATGAAAAATCATTTCAAGGTCATGATATCATAGGTCGTTGGATTCGTCTGAACATCAGCTACAACGTCTTAATAAAAAGAACAAACATGTTCTCATTTGAAAAACCATGATGACCTGGACAAAGATGAATTTTACACGACTGTATCAGCCCTTCTAAATCAATCAACTTACCTCTTGACATATTTTCGTCACTCTACAGGCTCCGGAGATATTTCGGGTGGTCGCGTTAAGCGGGTTACACCTAGTTGAAGTTTTTGAATAAATCGATTTTTCGTTTTCGACGAATTCTTATAATATAATTTTTCAAAAATATTCTCTGAAAATTTCAAGTCGGTCCGTTGAAAATTGAGGGAGTCATGAGCGTTTGGAGGTAGGGTCCGGCGGACCGGTCGATATACCTGACGTAAAACTTTAAACGCGTTTTTCTCTGAATGACTTTTTCAGAATAAGTGACCAAAACATCGCAAAAACAACTAAACCGATCTGCTTTAAATTTCACAGACATTTTTGTATATCAAAAGGCAGTACGTAATCGAAAGATTTGTTTTTTCAATCCATACTTTTGTTATATCAAGGAAAATAGTGCTTTTTTCACCGAAATTTGGACGATCATTTTCTATCGGCGACCATTTTTTCCAAAATCATTATTTTATTGAATCCTTCACTTAAAGACTAGATGATACGGTACAAAAGCTACATTCATTTGGTTTTTTTTTATTTTAGATCATTTGTTCCCGAGTAGGAGTGGTCACAGCCAAGGACCTTATTTGCACAGAGGTCTGTGCAATTTACTGTATCTCCGTCGTTTATAAATATTTCCCAACAAAAAAATTGTCAAAGATACTTCAAATGATACCCTTTACCAGGTGCGCAACTAAGTTCCCGGGTTTCACGCATGGATGACGCTAGCGACACATGTAGTTAGCATACAGGTCTGAAGTTGGGTGTTTTTATAGAACGGACACCTGTTAAGAATACCCAGTCGTAATATAAACAAATATCGCAACACAACGACCTTTTTTCTAACCTCGAAAATGTCAATGTTTGTGCCAAATAAACAGCATTTGCGGGAAGCGGGAAACCACTTCCGAAATTTTGCTTTTGCGGCCGAACAGAAAGAGTTTCCTGCATCGAATTGTTACTGGCGATGAAAGATGGATATATTTCGAGAATCCCCGTCAATATCGACGGCACGGCCAAATCGCTTCGGAAAAAAGACAATGCTCTGCGTTTGGTGGGACCAGAAAGGAATCGTGTACTATGAGTTGCTGAAACCGGGAAAAACTGTCAATGGGCATCGCTACCGACAACTAATCAATTTGAACCGCGCATTGCTCGAAAAACGGCCAGAATGGAACACGAGACACGAACGTGTGATATTGCAGCACGACAACGCTCCGTGTCATCGCAGTTCCATCGTCCAGGACACCATAAAAACACTGAAATGGGATCTGCTACCGCACCCGCCATATTCACCAGACCTGGCCCCTACAGACTATCACTTGTACCGGTCGATGACGCATGGCTTGGGTGAGCTACACTTGGCCAATTACGATGCAGTACAAAATTGGTTGGACGAATACTTTCAGTCCAAAGACCCGTCTTTTTATCGTCGCGGTATTTATGTATTGCCAGAGAGATGGCAAAAATGCGTAAATAGCGAGGGACAATACTTCGAATGAACCATTTTTTGTATTTGTCTTGAAATTTTCGATTTTTTATTGGTCAAAAAACCCGGAAAATCAGTTGCGCACCTAGTACTATGAAAAGAAAGGTTAAAAGCTGCACGTATGTCCCAAAAAAAAATCTCGAAAACACTCCTTTTTTTCGGGCGCGAACTAGGTGTAACTTGTTAAATGGTCGACCCTGTATACAACAGGGAAAAAATCGTTTCTTTGTCGCTGTCGTCTTCCATCATGACAACACCAGACCCTACACATCTTTAACGACCCGTCAAGATTGAGATAGCTCGGCTGGGAAGATTCGATACATCCACCATACATTCCAGACTTTGCACCGCTAGACTATTGCTTGTTCCGGTCTTTACAGAATTCTCTTAACGGCGTAAGGATGCCTTCATAAGAGACCTGGGAAGATCACCTGGCACAGTTTTCCGTTCAGAAACCACAGAAGTCCTACAGTGACGCTGTTACGTCACGCCCGGCTTCATTGCACTCATCCCACAATCCCAATAAATCTCGACAATACGAAGAACGTCGGGCAGGGATACGAACCCCCTTTAAGGGCGATAATAATCCTGTAACCTAGAAGAGTCCATAAATTCCCAGAACGACACAATTTTTATTACCGGCACCATGTCTACGCGACCGATATTGCAAACGGGTACACATCGTAAACACACAAGAAACAAGTCACCCCCAAAGAAACAGGTTATACGCACCGAGCCAACACCACCTACACACCATCAACGAGAGATATAAATTACTTTTCAAAGAGATGATTTACAATGAGTCACCAATCGAATGCATCAGACCGGTGGAAGCTTCAATAGTAGGAGGTCCGAATTTACGATTACATGGACCAACGAGGTTTGTTCACCTACTTGAAGTAACAAAATGATTTCCAATAAGCACAAACCCGAAGATTCCCCTTGGCCAACGTTTCAAAAATGAGTGTGTGTGGAAGGAAAAAAGCTCCACTTAGCGCAGTACAATATCTGCCACGAACGCGTCGTGGATCATCAGCCGCCCGATCAATTTTGAATCTCTGACGTACGAATTTCTATCGAAAACAGTCCAAATCCGAAACTGATCGCGATTATATGACTCAGTCAAAACCCATGCGTTGTGCAACTACGATAAAGTTAAAATACAAATTTCACAAGTAAAATAAACGTAAGAACTATTTTTGTAGCTGTAACAAAAATTGTAGAATAACTTGTGTTGCGGAACTATACTAGCCTCGTTTAAATATTATAAAGGAAGTATTTAACCCACATGTATACTAACGATCGTATAAGCCTCCAACGATATTGTAACCGCGACTACCAAGACGACAACAAAAGGAATCCTTTCAACGAATAAACATAAATATAAGTGAGTAAAATATTTCAACTGAAGGTATTCTCTTCTCTGTACTCTTCGCTATCTTCGTACTACCCAACGGTCTCTCTCCTCACTCTCATTAGGTAAGGGCTTAATTGTCTTGACCCGAAAAATAAGTCAATGCCGTGTCTTCTCTAAATCCGATAAGTTCATAGGGACCTAACGATGGCATTGTCATTTGATTCCGAAAAAATGGCAAAAGGTGGTCGATCAAAATGACACATATTTAGTTTGATAAACTTCGATTGAAATAATTTAAAAAAAAGTATATCACTGTTGCTTAAAAATACGAAGAAAGTTGTTCCTAACCCAATACTTTATTACTTCTCTTCATTTCTCAGATTTTTTCGTGCGTACTTTTGGGCTATTTTGGTCATATCTGTTCACCTCCAATGGCAGTTCATTCGTGATCTTCCAGAAGGTTGCTCACAGTCACCCTGTCTTAATGTATTACTGTAGTGCATTTTCACGAGGGCATCGGGCCCCTCTGGGAAACGTATATCGACGGGGGCGGTTATCATATTTTACTGACGAGAGGACGGTGCGGGAGGTGCATCAAGTTACGGGCTCCCATTTCGCGTGCTTATAGTGTGGGTAGGTTCCAACCAAACCTCAAAATTGTAGGTGCCAACTCGGCTTCGTTTTCGAGAAATCGCCGGTCAAAGTTGAGAGCCCGCTTACGTACCGTAGAGTTTGCACATGAACATAACATAAGACTCCCGCCCGGATAGCTGTGGTTCGAGTCCTGACCATGCTTTTTTTAAAAAAAAAACTTTTCTCCAAATTATTGTTGAAATTTATAACTTATGTTTAAAAAATTGCAAGAAATTAAAAAAATGTAAATATGTAAAAAATGTGAAAAATATAAATGTTTTGATTGTTTTTATAATGATTATCACCCGTCAGAGTATACTCGTGAATATTACAAAAAAAATATTGCTTGAAGAAATTTTTTTATTAACAAAACAGTTTTTAATTTCTATATTCCTTGGTAATTTTTAAAAATATTCCTTGCCCCATCGAAAGAGATATAAAAAAATTGAAAAAAAAATGAAATAATCGAAAAAAAATGTTATTAAATTACGGCTGATTTATTTAATTTTTTTTTTAATTGCGAGATTTGACAAAAAATTGACATTTCATTCGTAAGTTTTGATCAATAAAGGCGCGTAATGTTTTTTTTTTAATTTCTTGTTATTTTTTAATCCTAAGTTATAAATTTCAACAATAATTTGAAAAAAATAGCATAGTCGGAACTCGAACCGGAGCCGCCCGGACGGAAGTCTTACTCATTTGCCGCTGGGCTGCTCGCATCGTTGTGTTCATGTACGAACTCTACGGTACCTAAGCGAGCTCCCAAATTTGACCGGGGATTTCTCGAAAATGAAGCCGAGTTGGCACCTACAACTTTGGGGTTTGGTTGGTGCCTACCCACACTATAAGCACGCGAAGCGGGAGCCCGTAACTCGATGCACCTCCCAGACTGCCCCTCGTTAGTGTGGCTTGTGTTATCGTCGAAAACTCAGTAGAACTCCCGCATGCTCAGTGTAGGTGTACAAGGGCGCGACAGTATAAGTAAGTTGTCACATATACAAGGATTGGTTGGCACAGGCAAGCGCTGCTTGACGTGAGAGTTCTCTGTCGCCGCGCGCCGACCTGAGGTCTAACACTACAACGGGATTCGACTACCAGACCTCACTATATTCTTGATTTCTTTACCTTTCGATAGCCCAATTCTACATTTTCCACAAACGTCCACGCATTCGGCGATTATTCGATAGGTATTAGAGATGGAAAATCCACAATACTTACTCGATCTGTACAGATGCGCACGACGTTGCTCAGTTCCTGTACGACTAGGTCCACACATTTTAGACTCGGCTCTTTAAGCCGATTTATTTGTTTCTTAACTATGGCCTCGAATGCCATATCAGGAGTAAATAGACCAACTCTGATACCTATAATTAAGGTTTCAAATAGTTGAGAAGACATTAAGAAAAATGTAAGATAAGAAAGAAGGTAGAGTTCAAAGCACATCGGTTTTCTAGACCTCCCCTCTCTCTACTCACCGTGAATGTTTCGGATTGCAAAAGCGATTTCTCTCCGCAATTCTTTCTCGTCAAATTCCATTTTGACGATCTCGAAGGGGAAACGTTCGTGGAATAATCGGTTTATTTTAGCGCCACCGCTGAGCTCGTTGGTGTTTATTTGAGCCGATCCTGAGCCCTCGATTGTTCTTTCAAAGTCCGATTGCAGTGACTGGATCATCCTTCAAGAAATCCTTTTCTTTAACGAGCTCGTTTATTGTGGGAATGCAGATTTGGCGAGTAATATAAACACTCGCAATGGTCAGAAACGATGGGTACATACAAAATTGCACTGCTATGTGAGAAGTACGGGGGGGGGGGGGGGGGGGGGTTCAAACGAACTATCTGGAGAGAAAGAAATTCGATAAACTAAGGCAACTCGATTAGTAACTTTTTAAAATGTATATATGGAATAATTATGTTTTTGTGACGTTCCTGGTAAAAACACTGCGGAAAACGTGGTCATTTGTTTCACCGGTAGAATATGATTTTTAATATTCTCTATTGTTTTAACATAATACAACCCAAAGCTCCACTCGTTTTCCACCAGATCACTATTGTAGAGTTTTGTGAGAACATACTGCCGACTCGCTACGCCTCGTGGCCCACTGTATTCCACGTTTGCCGGTGCATTTGATACACACGATTATCCTCTCGAGCGCGTACTTTTAAAATTAGATCAATTTAAGTGTTTGCGTCCATAAATCTAGCCTACAATCAATCGCCAATTGTTGAACAAGCAGCACTCGACTGAAAAGCTAAACATATTTGCCTCACGCAACACACTGGATGAATGGTAATCGATAAGACGTATTCATTTATTCACATCAAAGAAAAATTGAGGAACCAATTGAGGTCAAGATCTCTTGCGAAACACAACGAGTAAATGTTACCAAAAATAAGGAGGGGTAAGAATTGAATGCTGGACATATATACGGCAACTGCGCAAGTTGATGACTCGCAGACTTGGACAATGAAAATATTCTCTCCTGCATGCTTTTATAATGATAGTAGGCTCTTCTATATCGGTAAATTTTCGTTTTATAGGTTGAAAAAATACATATTTATATCTGATTTCGTTAATATTCGATTACGACAATCACTCTTATTTTTATTGTAGTCGTAACGGTTATTTCCATCAAGCGAATCAACGTAGATAATCAAAACTTACTGTAACATTGCTTTAGTCTTGATCGCTGGGTCATCCGGTCTGAAATGAGTGTACTGCTCGACATCTTTCTCAAGGGTTAACAACTGCTTCTGTAATCTGTCACGAAGAGCCGGCAGTGTGTCTCTTATGTGATTGGTTAGTTGCTGATTGAGTACACGTTGTAAATACGGTGTTCCAAGTCTGTCTGCTATGTGACGATACGACGGATGACTGAAAAAATTGAAACCACAAGGAAACAAGGTAAACATTAGAATTTCCGAATGGGGATATGTTATTAAAGCGCAAAACAGCATCCCTTCGCGTATAAAAAAAAATAGTGATGTAGTTATCGTTGACTTATTTTCAATGAATGCCGATAGTGCTCAAGTTGGAATGCAACGAAAGTTCTTCGGTATTTTTGTGAATTACTTCATTTCTATTATTAAACAAACAAACAAAAATCTTACACATTTAGACCGTAGATCGGTAAGAAGGATTCTGAAAATGTTTTGAGGGACGCCGATAGTAAACAATTTTTTTAAATAAAATTCAGCTACGAATTTTTCGTCTGTGGCCCGAGGATGTAAACTTCAATGCAGTAGAACCCCGATGTAACGAATCTCTAGGGAAGTTCGTTATATCGAGATCATGTTGCTTAAATTATTCTTTAAAAAAATATATATTAGTACTACAAGAAAGAAAAGTTTAAATTAGAGCAATTTTGACAAGCATTTAGCTATTAGAGCATAATGTATATTATCTTCTCGCCGTATCAAGGTTTCAGATATATATCGGAAGGGAATGAACGAATCGGAGCTAGATCGAGGATTTTGTTATATCAAGGTTTGACTCTATAATGAATTCCGACTGTCGGAATAGTTTCTATCCCGTAAAAGTATTAAGTTACCAGAATAAATAGGAATATCTATCGAGTGTTATCATTATCAATTTAAGCACAGGATGATAGTACGGGTGTTACTTACTAAAACAAATTTGTCGATTTCATTGATAGCAAATTTGATTAAAGACAAATTATTATTCTTATGTTATAAGTAGTTATTATGATTAATGTTATTGTATTATAGGTATGGTACTTCACGAAATATTATCATTCAGGAGCATTAATAATGATTAAGCGAAGGTTTTTTTTCAAAATAATGGAGTGGAACGGAAAAAAAGTAAATCATTTCGCTGCCCCAAAGTAATATGTCGCGTTATATGTACTATAAGCGGTATCTATCATTTTTGAATGACTGTATTTATTGATGGTATTCATTGGCAGACTAAAAAATGTGACGTCATATTTTTTTCTACGAATACTTGGGCAAATATAATTTTAGATAACGTTCTTTTTAGAACGAGTGTAATATTTTCATGTGTACATATCGGCGGCACGTTTCAATAACTTTAACGGCATCACTGCGACGATAGAATTTTATAAATATGTTTGCAATGAAGTTCGTAATATGTGCAATGTACTTTTTATACGTGTTGTTAACATGCCACATCAAGCACTTATAATATATTTTGATTTTATTTCTTTCAGGTTTAACATACCTTTAAGGGCTAACAACACTGTACAATTTTCAAAATATTTATTTATTTTAAAATTGGCTTAAGAGAAACTTTGGAGCATCTAGATTAAGGGGCGAAACCGAAAGGGGGTTGGTACCTGTAAAACAAAGGTCCGCAGGCCCGTGTGGGTTTGCGGTGGCCGTGGCTGGCCCGTGTGCGCGGCGTCAACCGTTTTTCTCGAAACACAATTTTTCAAAACGGCACGCAGCAAAACTCCAACAACTTTCATTCTTTCCACTCCAAATTTTGAGCACATCATTAAAATAACATTCCGAAGTGAAATACGTAAGGGCTTTTCCATGAGTTAATTATATCATTATTTATTAACAAATGATTGTCATAATTTTCAGTCGAAAATTGAGTTTTTACTTTAAATGGTTGCCAATAACGCCAAAAAAACATATTTCCAAAAATCCCTACGTATTTCACTAGCTTTATCTCGAGTGAATGAGGATTAAAAAAAAAAATTCCAAATTGAAATTTGCGTCAGTTACACTGCCTGACGCAGATCGTCTCAAATTAAACATGCCTCGCGAGAATGTCCCCAACGTCACCATATTGTACAATTCAATGATATATATTTTTTTTTAGTCACTCGAAGATATGACTAATAACAACCTCGAATATTATTATCCTCTTACTTGTCCTTCCGCCCAAAAAAAATCGCGAAAAATCACTTCATTTTCGACGTTTATAGTGGTATGAGACCTCAAAATATGCCCAATGCTGGTTTAGTGTGACATACCTACCGTTTCTTTTTTTTTTTTTGTAAGAAACATTTTTATAGCAAGCCATCTTGTGTTCGTTGTATAAAAATTGCTTTTGCTCATGTTAATTGGACATTATTACGTATGGTTCGAATTCATGTCCCCAAAGCTAAGAAAAATATTCAGTCTAGTGGCCAAGATGATCGTCGGTTTGTTTACTATTTTTTGCCGACAATTTTTCTCACCTGAGAAAGAACTTTCGTTCAGCTGCCAAGGCATTTTTGATGTCCTTTCGACCTTCGATGTCTCTCTGGCTTCTGTTCACTACACCTATGTAGCCTCTGCGCAGGGGCAGTAACTTGTTCTCTAAGATGTCCTTTGCGTCAGTGCCATCATCCATAAGATCCAGTTTAGTGATGACACCAATGGTACGCACTCCTTGTAGCGCGTAAGAAAAAAAAAATTCGGATAATGAATTATTCCAGAATGAAAAAGTGTCTGCTCGACATTGTACATTTAACGATGGCTGCTAAAGGTATTCTAAAATATACAAATAAATAATAAAGAAAAAAAAACGGTAAAACCCTTAATTCCTGACATCGAAGCCTTTTTACGTTTTATGTACGAAGTTTAAAATTATCTGTATCGTTAGAAGAGTATATCCTTGCTCATTAATATTCTTGCGCAAAATAAAAATGCGCCTCGCGTTAAAAGATCTCCAAAGGAGAAAACGAAACTGACAAAGTAAAACGTTTATCAAACAACCGTGAGAAAAAACGTAATTGGGAGAATCGATTGCGTGGGACTCACCTTGTGGATCGACTTCCTTGGCAAGCTTGAGTGCATCGCTATTCGCGAGATCTGTGTTAGCTGGTGTTACAGCCAATATGAGACAATTTTCTTTCTTGATGAATTGAAAAATCATTCCTTTAATCTGGGCCTCAATGTCGACCGGTTGATCTCCGATCGGTACTTTAGTTAGACCGGGCAAGTCGATCAAAGTCAGATTAAGAACTGTAATTGAAATTGCAGTCATTTTCTTGCTAAAAGTCGTTCGTGGACGTGCAAAACCACGTATGATATTCGTTATGATCCCAGTTCATTTCGATGGCGACTCACCGTTCGGTGAATATACCCTCAAATTGATGGGTATATTTGATATTCCCTTGTTGCTTCCGGTTACACGATCAGTCTCGGCCTCTATTTCTTTCCGAACATCGTCGAAGTCTACGAACTTTTTTCCCTTGCAGTGTAGAAATTCGGCCGATTCTGGGAAGCAAGTCAAAACAGCAGGATTTTTAGTTTTGCAATTATGCATTGAATATTAGATTACAAGTTGATCAATTTGTTGATTATGGTCCAAACAATTTTCGTCATTCATTCATAGCTCTGAGTGCATAGACTTCGGGTTTCGGACGAGTTGAATCGCAATCAAGGTTGGAGTTTATCGTTGGAGCGAAAGAGGATGCAGGATACGAGATAAGTTGAAATGACTGATAATTCGGCGCTTCGTGGGAATAACATGGGTTTCGTGCCTAGCCGAAAACTTTTGTTTAAAATGCCTAGATACGTGTAGAGTGCAGTCTCAACCTCGGTACATCTATTTCGTTGCAAATGAGCTATATGGATAAGATCGAAGAGGTAAATTAATACGAATTGACTGCGACGTTTTGACTGCTCTAATACCAAAGAGAGTGTTACTGGCTGTGCAAAAGGCGACAATAATTGATGCTTCGACTGACCAAAAAAGTTGAGTTTTTTTTTCATTCTTTTTTTAATTTGTGCCACTACTTTCTTGTAATAGTGTGTGATGAGACGCAATAGAACATTGAACATATGATATGAGTGAGATTGGTCGGTATTCTTGCACTCTGTATCTTACCAGTAACGCTGGTGATCAGCTGTAATATCAATGGTCTTCTTGTCACAATGCCCGAACCGCGTGGCAAAAAATCCCTGTGAACCAAACAATTATCGTATTTTAGAGAAAACGTTGTGTTATCATTTTCAAGGTCATTTAGGAATGTTTTTCATCGAGCGAACGACTCATCAGCAATGGTAGAGACGATCAAATATTTGTATCAACACTTGTTCGAATTTTCCAATGTTTTCAAGTTTGCATCGACAAAGCGTCACCAAAATTCTATTTTTCTTTTTTTTGCTAGTCCTCATCATTATACGCAATGATGTGTTGCTAATTTCAGTTGTACATTTTAAATGAAGATCTCGAAAGGCTGATTCACTCATTTTGCTAGCCCAGATATGCAAAAAAATCGACAATACAAAAACAAAATACCACTGTGTTCTGCGCAAACTTTAAATCAGTAAGTTGTTAATGTGATTATTATTTATTCTGCAGCCGTCTTTCGCATCTCTTCACATGAAATTAAAAATAAATTATTATATAATATTTCTCATATTTGCCACAACAAAGATTATGCATTTTGTACTTTAGAACAGTTCTTTAAATTATTGGTTAAATTATTATGCTATAAAAATTTGTGTCCGTGCATTTAATTGCGTCATCGGTCAAAAAGAGTAAATGAAGTAAAAAGATTATTGCATTTCATCGCTGCAACCATCATTGATCTTCATGGACTAAATTTGAAGTGGCAAGAATTAAAAAAATTAAAAGCGCAAGCAACATCTTAACAGCGATTCTAGCCCATGACCTTCCAATGTACCGGTTCAGAGGCAAGCGCGGTAACCACTAGTTCAGCACACCGCTTCATATGCAGTTTGATATTCAAACTTTATTGCCCATCTCGTAGATCGTTAGATAGCTTTTAATGAAAAGTACCTAAGCTAATGATTAAAAAAAAATAGAGATAGTCCTCTTCAAAATCATCAATATACCTCTATGGGTAGACAGCGAAGAAGCGTCAAGGGGATGGAGTGATTCCATAACTAAAGGTTCAATGCGCATAAAAATGCTTTGTGAATGCATTTTAACAAAATTAACGATTTGCACAAAAAACTCAAGGCGTCCCTCATTTACGATCTTTGTAAACATCATCAGAATCCTTTTGCCATTCCCGAAGATGCAATCAGATTGGCTCCCAAATGTAGGAAATTACTGATAAAATGTCATGAGACAGGAGTTTGTGACATTGCTCCAATGTGATTCTTGACATTTATGCTGAATAGGGTCCAAACTATTTTTATGAGGCAACATACACTGAAACTTCAACTGGTCTAAAAGATTTTAAATGTTTCAATTGAAATCTCGAGAAGAGTTGATTTTATTATGCCAACGAATATTTCGAATATTCTTGATTCTTCGTTATCGGTGTATACATAGAATTCATCTTTAATTCACAAGTTCAATTTCAGTCCAAGAGTATGGTGTACATTATTTTTGCAAAAAGTAATATTAAAATATGTAGAGTTTAGTAGAGTTTTTCAAGTGAAAAATGATGTTCTAGGCACAGTTATCTCTTATAGATGTAGTCAAGGCGACAATTGATGTTGATCGATGTAGGTTGCTAAGTTGTATGATTTCAACTGTACTAAATTTTCCAGATTTCGATATTTGTCATATTGTTTCTCACCAACGATAAAGCGAAGCATATGGAAAAAAAATATGATAGAGTTCAGTGATAGATGTAAGCCTGAGGATTGAAGTGGAATATGGTAGGGAATGTGGAATGAAGGACCCTGTACAAATAGAAGTCACAATAAAAAAATATTAATTAAAAAAAAAAAGTAAAAGATGTAAGGTCATCTTTTACCGAACTCAATTAAATGGAAGAAAATTATCAGTATCCTTTAACATTTATCTCTGAAAGTCCCCACCTCACTTCAGATACTCTCTAGATGAAGGAATTGTTTTCCTCTGATCCTACAGGTGAATAGGGGATATACATGCTACAGCCATAAAACTATTTAAATATGATTTCTGTATGTTTTCTCTGACACTTGTTGATGATCTTGCTCTTGCATCCTGTCTAACTATATAGGACGCTAAGATTTAATTGCTGTGACTCTAGAGGCTGGGTTCCGAACCTAGGGGTAATTACCCTCACTGGGGTAAAACAGCTATTCAGCAGGCGTGATAAGGCTGGTCATTTTAAGAAACCTGTATCTAGGTAATAAAATGACAGATCAGTGGCACATAGCTTGCGCTCTCTCCTGCTGCATGTACGTTTTTGTAATGTTTGTGTGTGGGTAGGAAGGGGAAGGGGCGAAGGGGGGTGTAAAATAAGTTACCCTGCTAGGTCATACGGGTAACAAGACTGAAAAGTTTAGGAACCACTGCACTAGAGTTTGTTTTTTAGGTGCTGTAATTCCTCCAGGCGTTTCTACATATTAGTAACTCAAGTTTTAATATTAATACAGTGGGTAAAAAAGCATTTGTACGCCTTGTCTTTTTAAATTATCCTATAAATAAAATAAAGTGTTTTGTTGAGTTTCTGAGTGCGATAGCTTAGCCTAAATATGCATGGTGTCTGTTTACAAGAATCCTGGGTAGGCAGGGAACACGAACAAACAAATGAAGCCAAATCAACAAAACTCTTGTGTGTGATGTACAAATACTTTTTTACGTACTGTAAATGAGCGAAAAACATGGCAGAACTTCATCATTGCGAAAAGATATGCGTACTCCATAAATTACAGACCTACCGAATCTCTAAATTATATGAATCTATGCTTCCCAAAAAAGACATATTAATGTTTTCTTGAGACACTGGGTCATTTTGGCCTGGACGTATTTGAAATAAAATACTAACTTGGCTAAAATTAAACGTTTTCAATAATTTTTTAAAACAATTCAATTTTATATTTTTCGAATTTTAATTACGCAGATATATTAAGAAATGTTCAAAGTGTGTCCCAGATTTTTTTCAATGAAAACCAACCGAAGGGTTGTTAAGTGCAGGCAGATGCAGTACTATCCAAGTCAAATTGACTGAATGTGCCAAAGCTGTGGTCAATCATAAGTTCGTCAAGGATGGGTTGAACGCAATCGTTTTATCATTTCCCTGATGCCAAAGATTCTTTCTTCCCACATGTTCATGCAACGGAAATTGTTTTTTATTGCTGACATATTTTTTCTGCTGTTTCTGGTTATGAAAATCACTCACATGTGGTTTTTGTATTCCTATTAGAAATTTACAATCTCAATCTGCAAAAAATCTTTTCGTGAATCGTAAAAATAACGAATTGGAAAACTAAATGTTGCGTTCCAACATTGCAAACTTCAATGCAATGAAAGCAATGACCCAATGGAGCACAATTTTATTCTACTAGAATCCTGTAAACTCAAAATTATCCACAACACCCAACATTTGAAGTTAAGACGCAGGCAACACGAATGATTGAAGAAAAAAAAATCATTAATATATTTAGCTGACAAGAGGAGGATATCGTCAGCAGAGAAAAAAAGAGAAAAAGGAAAATACATATTCGGTTTTGTTTGACAGGTCTGCCTTATGGAATAACGTCACCAGCAGGACATTTTTCGTTCGAAATTCCGAATAAACACGAACCGTAAAAAGAAGGAAGATTAGCATGGTCGAAATTTTCACTTCAATGAAGAAAAATAAGGACAGTCAAAAAAACGGACGCATTTATTTTTGCCGTCTAAGAATGATGAACTGTCAGATCGATTATATCAATCAGACGAAGCAGCAGGGATGTGATGAGAGTGTGGTTCGCATCCTTGCAGCTCATGTGTGGAAGTGTGTGTATATACATATATATGTGTGTATATATTGACGAAAAAGCGAGTGTAACGGTATATCATTTGACAAACACACAAAAAAACGTGTGACAGCATAAGAATTCAAGTACTATTTTCGACGCCACGCCTTTGAATCAATCTCGCAACGACATTGGATTTCAATGTCAATACATTTTTTTTTAGAAATACAGCAGAATATTTCTAATCGGAGATGAAGTGCACGGATGAGAGAATGGGTGCATGTTTATGTATGTATGTATGCGTGTGTGTGTGTGTGTGTGTGTGTGTGTGTGTGTGTGTGTGTGTGTGTGTGTGTGTGTGTGTGTATACCTGTGCTGCACTTGCTATGTACGTATACTCTTTTATCATCGATGACATGTGCGCGCATGTGTGTACACTTTCGACCTGTTACAATATGAAAAAACCGATTGCGAAGGAAAATCTCGAAGTACATACGTTACTGCCTTTTTTTGTTACTCACTTGCCAACGAAATTCTCCAGCACGGAACTCTTTCCCGCACTCTGACCGCCCACAACAGCGATCTGCGGAAGATCAAGTTGCATAGCCACACCAAGCTGTGTGAATGCATCCTGAAGCTTGTTAACGATCGGGATCAACTGCTCCATTCCTGTGTTTCCTGCCATTTTTAACAGCCAATTTTTTTTCACACAGTATTTTCACTGGGGCCTGGCCTTGGAACGTTAGTGCGCCTGATTCTTTGCTTTAACTTTTCAAAATCGCCCTTATCACGCGATTTGAGCCGCGGACGGTCCACGGGACAAGGGTTTATTCTTCGTCTTTTTATGTTTAATCGTCCTCTCTCGCTTGTAATGGAATATTCACGACCGTTGTGTCCCGTGGGCAACACCAAACTGCCACCACCTTCTATCGACGGTAGGGGTAGCTAAAGGAAGATAAAGTCACGTACCAACACATGCACGAAGAGCAACGGTCGACATCGCGCGCGCGCACGCCTTCTGGCGGGCATGCATATCTATATATGAATATATATATATATATATATATGCACATGTATATATATATATATACATATGCATATATAGAATATTTCCTCTGAATATCAAAATGGCCGATCACGAGAGGTGCGCGCGCATGCGACCCACACACGCGCGCCCTTTTTCTGGTATGGTGGCAATAAATATAGTGTTTCCCTGCATTTTTTAAACTTGGATTATTTGTAACATTTTGTCTGGTCATACTGATACGAAAAATGATCATAGAAAGTATGGAGGAGTATAAATAGAGGGAGAGAGAATCTGCTGGAAGACCCTGATAAAAGTGATGTTCGCTCGATAGCACGAAGCTGTCGACAAGTGGTCAAACTAGCGACATAAACGAGATCCAACGGCATATTCGCGAAGGAGGAGTTGACCAAAAGAACGTGCGGGGCGCGGAGAGGGATCGGGGATGTTTAACGTTGTAATCGATAATCGAAGCGTGCGCACTGCTGCTGTGACCCACTTTTCGGTCGTCTTCTACCCCCGCCCCCCGAGATAAAATCCATATCGCTGTAGTTATATTCTCTTCCCGCGATCTCCCCCATTTATTTGTATTGCTATACACGCATGGCATACAAATAATTTTCTTTGCGCGGGTGGACCACAAGTCCGATCCCGGAAGCAAGGATGTGCCCCACACGCACACGCGCGCGCGTGCGCGCGTTACATATTAGGAAAATTTATTGATTATTCAAACAATCCTTAGTACGCTTTACAATCCCAGCATTTCTATAGTGAGTTCAGAGGACAATACATTTATAAAAATATGGCCATTACGCAATTTTTTTATTTAACGCTTTCCTTTGTCTTCGGAACTATTTGGCAAAATCTTCAATTCCGTATCATGTAATCGCAAAAGGAGCACGAATGGTGACTTTTAGTGACGCGACAGTCCCCTATTTGTCGGGAATGTAGATATAACTAAAAAATATCGCTAATTACAAAACAACCGTTTCATACACAATCATATATTTGTTCACTGTTTGAGAGTTTGTAATTTGGTTGTTTCATATCTCTAATTTAAATAGTCCTGGAGTACAAAAGTTGACCATTTTTTTGTTATCGTTACTGCTATTTGATAATCATTCATTCGCTTCTCTACAAATGTAACTTATATTTATAAATAAAAATCGATAGTGTTCAAAGGATTGTGAAAGACATTCAGTAAAAATACCGTTTCCGGATTTTCCTCGATGCGGCTGTTTCCGAAAAAAGCGAAAGAATTATTTCAGTTGGTTTTGCATAGAGTATACAATTATTCGTCTCATTTATTTTTAATAATTATTTGTTTAGAGTGAAACTTGGCGAATGATGTTCGGCTTTCTCGCAGGCATTCATTGCGGCTTAGGCCCGCTCACGATATTACATACAGGCAAGAAGACTAGAGGTAAGGGCATGGAGGCTAGAGTGGAGGAGTCCGATCTCTTATGGAGAGACTTGAAAAAAGTGGCTACAAAAATGTGATGTTACCGGGATGGCGCCACTATCGCTAAAACCTCGAGACGCGAGCTGGGTGTGACAGAGACGGAACAAGTAAATAATGAGAAGTGAGCTGTGCATGAGGCAGAATGAAACTTGAGAAGTAGGCTGCGTGCGAGAGAGATGTAAAACAGTGCAGCCAGATCGCGTGCGAAAGTTACCCTCTCTCTAGTCCCTCGCGCGCCCATCACACAATCATAGTAGCGCGTGTCCGTGAGCGAGCGACGCTCGGACGCTTCGGAAAGAGCCGAGTGCCGTCGAACTGTCCCGACCGCGCCTTCGGCAGCTACACCACCCATAGACACGCTGAGCACGTTCATGTGCGGCCAAGCCGAACGAAGGCTTCGAGGGAAAAAGCAATCTGAGCACGGCCCGCGCGTGACGTCACGCGACGGCACGCGCGAGACTTTTAGATGATTTCAATGCTTATTTAGCTCTTGATCCTCTGCGTTATTAATGTGTACAAAAAAATGTCTCGCGCACTCTGAACGCTTATTTTTTTAGTTTATACGTTAATTTAAATATAATAATAAATCTAAATTACAACTTATTTATCTTCTAAAAAATTGTTTACGCTTTACTCACACCCGTCCTTATGCGAAATAAATTATAATTCAGAAAAGTAAGTGAAAATATATTTATATTCGTATTATTATATTAATTCTCATACTTTCATCAAGCGATAAAGTATTATCTCCAAAAACAAGTCAATCATCAATCGGGCCGCCAATCGTAACTGACAGAAAGTGCATCTTTATCACAAGTGATAAGATGGTCCCGTTGGTAGCGTTCCTGGCTTCGGTCCGTAGGGGCGCAGGATCGTTCCTCACGCTCAGCGCTTTTTTTTTTAATCATGGTTACTATTAATTTTTATTTGATTAGTTATTTTTATTAGTTATCATATTTATTTTAATTAGTTATCTTTTAGTACCGAAAAATTTATCGCGCACTCTGACCGCTTAATTTATTAGTTTTTACGTTAATTTAAATATAATAAATCTAAAATACAACTTATTTATCTTCTAGCAAAATGTTTGCGCTTTACTCACACCCGACCCTATGCCAAATAAATTGTAATTCATAAAAGTAAGCGGAAATATATTTATCTTCGTATTATTATATTCATTCTCATATACTTTCATCAAGCAAAAAAGTATTATCCCCAAAAACAACCATCCATCCGACCGCGAATCGTAAGTACCAGAAAGTGAACATACATTGACACAAAAAATTAAAGGAGCAAGAAAAGTTGAACTTCGTCAAAAGTGTTCGTACAAAAAAAAAAAAGATGTTAAAGCTTCAAGTTTCTAGTTTTAGTTCCGACAATGATTTTTTTTTTGAGAATCACTGATTGCGCGGTAGGAAGAAATATCACGGCAAAAAAAATGTTGCAAATTTTTACGTTTTTCAAAGTTCTGCACGTGTTTTGGAGATTTTTTTCGGACTTGACCAATATCAAGGTCATTGAGCCCATTCAATTCAGTTCAATTTGCTTCTTTTTTTATCTCCTTACGACCATTTTTCGCTGATATCGGCCTCCTCGTCGGCCTCTGAATGAAAAAACGTCCTTTTGTCTTCAGTCATCGATATCTCGGGAACTAATGGTCGTACGGGAATTCGACCGGCAATTTTGGAAACGTGAATGCATACTCTACAAGCTCTGATCATTATTGTAGGTTTAAAAAAAATTATTTTTGCCATCAGTTTTAAAAAAGTACAAAAAATCGATGTTTTCTTGTTTTTTTATAAAATCCACCGCTACTTTGCAAATATTGCGATAAACACTATTGTTTATGGACGGTCATTCGGCTCAATATGTCCCCAAGAGATATGCAAAATTCCAAATTGATCCGTTCATCGGTCTTTCTTGCCCGATTGACCAAAATATGAAAAAAAAATTAAAGGAACAAGTTTCCTCCTTCTCAGAAATCATTTCATGATTATTAAGAGGAAAAACAACTTTTCACTACTTTTCGTACAATTGGGTATTGAGTACGCATTAAATGTTGGAAAAGAACCCTGAAAATCATATTGACCAAAAATTTTCGATTTTTTTTTTTTTTAATAACAAAAATGTTGAAATTTTTTTGTTTATAAAAAAATCTATTTCGATTTTTTTTATTTTTTTAATGTTGACATTTTTTTTCGATTCAACATTGTACCGCCAGCATTAGAATTACCCAAAGTGTACGTAGAATTACCCAAAGCGTACCTCCCCGTGGTATGCTTTGGGTAATTCTGATGCTGGCGGTACAATGTTGATTTAAAAAAAAATTTCAACATTAAAAAAAAAAATCGAAACTGATTTTTTTATAAAAAAAAAAAAAAATTTTCAATATTTTTTTTATGAAAAATTTTTTTTTTCGAAAACTTTTAGTCAATATGATTTTCACGGTTTTTTTCCAACATTCAATGCGTACTCAATACCCAATTGTACGAAAAGTAATGAAAAGTTTTTTTTCCTCTTAGTAATCTTAGTAATGATGTCTGAAAAGGAGGAAACTTGCTCCTTTAATTTTTTTTTCAAATTTTGGTTAATCGGGCAAGAAAGACCGATAATCGGATCAACCTGGAATTTTGCATGGCTCTTGGGGACATATTGACCTGAATGACCGTCCATAAACATTAGTCTTTATCGCAATATTTGCAAAGTAGCGGTGGATTTCATAAAAACCAAGAAGACATAGTTTTTTTGTACTTTTCTAAAATTAATGGCAAAAATAAAAAATAAAAGTTTCACCACAATAATAATCGGAGCTTGTAGAGTATTCACGTTTCCAAAACTACCGATCCAATTCCCGTACGACCATTAGTTCCTGAGATCTCTCAGCGAAAAATGGTCGTACGGAGAAAAAAAAGCAAATTGAAGTGAATTGAATGGGCTCAATGACCTTAATATTGGTCAAGTCAGAAAAAAATCTCGAAAACACGTGCAGAACTTTGAAAAACGTAAAAATTTGCAAAATTTTTTTTGCTGTGATATTTCTTCCCACCGCGCAATCAGTGATTCTCAAAAAAAAAATCATTGTCGGATCTAAAACTAGAAACTTGAAGCTTTAAAATCCTTTTTTTTTGTACGACCACTTTTGACAAAGTTCAACTTTTCTTGCTCCTTTAATTTTTTGTGTCAATGTATGTTCACTTTCTGGTACTGACGATTCGCGGTCGGATGGATGATTGTTTTTGGGGATAATACTTTATCGCTTGATGAAAGTATATGAGAATGAATATAATAATACGAAGATAAATATATTTCCGCTTACTTTTATGAATTACAATTTATTTGGCATAGGGTCGGGTGTGAGTAAAGCGCAAACATTTTGCTAGAAGATAAATAAGTTGTATTTTAGATTTATTATATTTAAATTAACGTAAAAACTAATAAAATGAACGGTCAGAGTGCGCGATAAATTTTTCGGTACGAAAAGATAACTAATTAAAATAAATATGATAACTAATAAAAGTAACTAATCAAATAAGAATTAAGGATGTTGGGTCCCAAATCGCAAATGATGATAAAATTCTGAAAGTTTGGTATGTTTTTGTATGAAGTATTTCAGAGGTCGTGTAAAAATTTCACGACAATTAGGAAGCTCGTTATTGAACAATTAACATTCACAAATTAAATGCTGTCTTATGGAAACTGATGTAACTTTGCAATAAGTTTTTCTTTTGACCTCTCAATTTTGTAATATCTACAATATACTGAAAGCAACGGAAACAAAACGAAGTTTATTGATACATTTTTTTTATTTCTTTTAAAAATTGTTCTTAACAAAATGTTAATTTTTCAATAACGAGCTTCCTCATCGTCGTGAAATTTTAACACGACCTCTTAAATACTTCATACAAAAACATACCAAATTTTCAGAATTTTCTTATCATTTTTTATTTCAACCCTTAAGGAGGTTAAAGTAATGATGATAGAATTCTGAAAATTTGGTATGTTTTTACATGAAGTATTCAGGAGGTCGTGTAAAAATTTCATGACGATTAAGAAGCTATTTATTGAACAATTAACATTAACATGTTTTATAAGGACTCAACATCCTTAATAGTAACCATGATTTAAAAAAAAAAAAGCGCTGAGCGTGAGGAACGATCCTGCGCCCCAACGGACCGAAGCCAGGAACGCTACCAACGGGACCATCCTATCGCTTGTGTTAAAGATGCATTTTCTGGCACTTACGATTGGCGGCCGGATGGATGATTGATTTGTTATTGGAGATAATACTTTATCGCTTGATGAAAGTATGAGAATTAATATAATAATACGAATATAAATATATTTTCACTTACTTTTCTGAATTATAATTTATTTGGCATAAGGACGGGTGTGAGTAAAGCGTAAACAATTTTTTAGAAGATAAATGAGTTGTAATTTAGATTTATTATTATATTTAAATGAACGTATGAACTAAAAAAATATGCGTTCAGAGTGCGCGATACAATTCTTTTGTATACATTAATAACGCAGAGAATCAAGAGCTAAATAAGCATTGAAATCATCTAAAAGCCTCACGCGTGCCGTCGCGTGACGTCACGCGCGGGGCGTGCTCAGATTGCTTTTTCCCTCGAAGCCTTCGTTTGGCTTGGCCGCACATAACGTGCTCAGCGTGTCTATGGGTGGTGTAGCTGCCGAAGGCGAGGTCGGGACAGTTCGACGGCACTCGGCTCTTTCCGAAGATGTCCGAGCGTCGCTCGCTCACGGACACGCGCTACTATGATTGTGTGATGGGCGCTCGAGGGACTAGAGAGAGGGTAACTTTCGCGCGCGATCTGGCTGCACTGATGCGTATTCGATCCTCTTCCATCTCTCTTACACGACATCGATACTCAGCTTCCGCTCGAGGTTTTAGAGATAGTGGCGCCATCCCGGTTAGTCCACTTTTTGTAGCCACTTTGAAATGCACAGATCGGCCTCCTCCCACTCTAGCCTCCCTGGGTAAGGGGTCCGAACGCAGTTAAAGAAATGACCACGGAAAACCCAGGGGGCTGACACTGGTATACATTCTCTTAACAGTATCGTGTCCCCGAATTGTCGCCACGTAACTAACCCACCATGCGGCGCTAGTAGTCACCTGCATGACCCCCACTCCGCAAAGCACCTCGCCGTATTATTTCGTCATTTTTTCTCGATTGTCATTGTTCTCGAATAAAAAAAATCGTAGTGTGGTAAAATCATAATTATTTTATCACATTAGAAGAGCGATTTGTGGCTCATCGCAATTCAACATGTGTTTTCGAGTGTATATTGGACGACGTGTATAACTATGAAAAGCTCTCTTTTCCGTGTATAGAACACGCCGATAGTGTTCTTTTACACATAATACAATATTACGTATTGATGCGGATGCAGCAATATTCTGCACGTCTCAACGCAGAACAAAAAAAAGCATTCTCGACAAGAAAAAAATCGCAAAACATTGTACAACGTGACTAATCCATTATTTAAAAAATATTAATGTTATCTGTTTATTTCGTTCAATAAATATTTTTAAATACACAATATTGCAATAAGTGTAAATATTGCATCCCTTCCTATATACACATATACTTTTAAATTCTATTCTAAACAATGAATTTTCCAGACGCGTCGAATGCAAATTATGCAGACGCTGCGCGACTAGAGTGGGGGTCATGCTGGTGACCACTAGCGCCGCATGGTGGGTTAGTTTACGTGGCGATAATAACGAGACACGGTAGACCCAGCAGTGCCAGGGCGCTGGGAAAACCAGATGAGAGAGGTGCGCTGCTCTCATACCGAACCGAATTGAAGCAGCAACAAACCAGTGCGGTACAATATGCTGAAAGCTCCCTTTGCTACTTCTACTAAACCAGTGCCGTACGATATACAAAAATTACCCGTTGCTTCTTCATGTGCAGCGGTAATTTGATCAAATTAATTGAGAAACCAGTTGGTGAAGGAAATTTTTATTATAGATGGAATTTCTATATAGATAATATAGCTTGTTGTGGAGAGTAATAACGAAATACGGAAATTTAGTCAATACGTTTTTTTTTCGTTGCGGAGGAAGTAACAAACAAAATTTATTTATAGACACAAGAAAATTGATAAGAATTTGGAATCCAGACAAAACTTTTAAAAATAATCACACATCATGATACGCTGTACAGATAAAGAATAATAACGAAATACAGAAATTAAGTCAATGTTTTTTTTTTCATTGCGGAAGCAGTAACAAACAAAATGTATTTATTGAGACAAGAAAATTCATAATTTTCAATCGAGCCAAGACTTTTACAAATTATCACAAATTATGATACGCTGTACAGATAAAGAGTAAGGCAATGCAGAAATTAACAAGGGGACAGTACGGCAGTCGGATTTTTGTAATTTTTCGTACTCATGGTACGTGAAGTTCAGAGCTCGCATATTAATATCCCAAAGCAGTTCGACGCCATATTCAGAAATTTTCGAGAAAATTAACTTTGAAGTTTTCGAGCGCACTCTTATCCCACAAAGATGCAACGATATTCGAACCGGGCTCGTGGCGTATCCGGTAGCGCTCGAGTCTAGTAATCGCGGGGTCGCTGCTTCGAGTCTCACTTCGAAATTTTTTTTTTTTTTAAATTCGCATACCTCCGTCATTTAAATATCCCGATAAATTTTTGTTGTATATAATCACATATATAATTGTATATATAATTGTATATAATCACATATATAATTAATATAATATATCTATATATGTTTATATATGGACAAAATCCATATATAGTTATTTATGTACAAAATTCATTATAGTTATACAAAATTATATATTTTCTCATATATGATCATATATTATTTATATATAACAATAGGTGATTATTTATAAAAAAATAAATAAATAGTCCCGGGATAAAAATCATAAAATCTATGCTAATTCACATATATGTAATTATAATTGTCAATGATAAATGCGTCTTATTTTTTATTATCTCTTGCTTGAAATTGCGAATAGGCGACGTAAAAATATCCAGCAATAATATTTACATAAACGCAAACTTTTAAACGATGTACGCAGAACTGTTATTCACAATATCGACGGTTGCCAAAGCAAGCGTTATATTCACATATTTCAGCATTTATTCTTCTATTTCTATTCCTATTAATCTACAAGGGAGTTTATGTAAATATTATTACTGGATATTTTTACGTCGCCTATTCGCAATTTCAAGCAAGAGATAATAAAAAATAAGACTTGCATTTATCATTGACAATTATAATTACATATATGTGAATTAGCATAGATTTTATGATTTTTATCCCGGGATTATTTATTTATTTTTTTATAAATAATCACCTATTGTTATATATAAATAATATATGATCATATATGAGAAAATATATAATTATGTATAACTATAATGAATTTTGTACATAAATAACTATATATGGATTTTGTCCATATATAAACATGTATAGATATATTATATCAATTATATATAATAATATGTGATTATATACAACAAAAATTTATCGGGATATTTAAATGACGGAGGTATGCGAATTAAAAAAAAAAATGAAAAAAAAAAAAAAAAAATTTCGAAGTGAGACTCGAATCAGCGACCCCGCGATTACTAGACTCGAGCGCTACCGGGTACGCCACGAGCCCGGTTCGAATATCTTTGTCGGATCTTTGTCGGCATCTTTGTCGGATAAGAGTGCGCTCGAAAACTTCAAAGTCAATTTGCTCGAAAATTTCTGAATATGGCGTCGAACTGCTTTGGGATATTAATATTCGAGTTCTGAACTTCACGTACCATGAGTACGAAAAATTATAAAAATCCGACTGCCGTACTGTCCCCTTGTAAGTCAATGTTTTTTTTTCGTTGCGGAAGCAGTACTAAACAAAATTGATTTCTAGGTACACGCAAATTCATAAGAATTGTGAATGTTTTTTTTCGTTGCGGAAACACTAACAATCAAAATTTACTTATAGACACAAGAAAATTCAAAACAACTTTGAATCCAGACAAAACAAATGATTACACATCATATTCACACATAATGAGCAGTACAGATAAATAATAATAACGAAATACAGAAATTAAGTCAATGTTTTTTTTTCATTACGGAAGCAGTAACAAGCAACATTTATTTATAGGCACAAGAAAATTCATACGAACTTTGAATTCAGACAAAACTTTTACAAATGATTACACATCATATTCACATGTTATGATACACTGTACAGATAAATCGATCTTACAGTTTTGATTTTTTCTATCGTCTCTCGTTTTTATTTTCCTTGCATTAGTATCTTCGTTGATCGATCGCGCTAGAAAATGTCCTCTCATGACGAGATAATAGTTTATCACTCTCACAAAATTGATAAGAATTTCGAATCCAGACAAAACATCTACAAATTATCACACATTATGATACGCTGTACAAATGAAAAACAATAACGAAATACAAAAATTAAGTCCGTTTTTTTTTGGTTGCGGAAGCAGTAACAAACAAACTTTATTTCTAGATACAAGGAAATTGGTAACAATTGTGAATCACGACAAAAGTTTTACACATCATATTCACCCTGATGATACGCTATATAGATAGAGAATAGTAACGAAATACAGAAACTAAGACAATGTTTTTTTTCGTTGCAGCAGCAGTAACACAAAATTCATTTATAGACACAAGAAAATTCGTAAGAATTTTCAATCCAGACAAATGTTTTACAAATGGTCACACATCATATTCACATATTATGATACGCTGCACACATAAAGAATAATAACGAAATACAAAAATGAAGTCAATGTTGCCTTTTCGTTGCGGAAGCAGTAACAAACAACATTTATTTATAAACATGAGAAAATACACAACACTCGCTTAACCGTTTTCGTCGCAGAACATGATGAATATATTATGTACCGAGACACAATTATTTTGTATTGTATCTAACACAATTCGCGAAATTTGTTCACCCGCACCGCTTGCACAAGCTTTATTCCAACATGGGTGACAAGCACCCCGTCCTAGTTAGCCCCTCCACTGTGACTAATTGAACCTTTTTTTTACGAATCGTTTGGTGGTCATTTGGTAGCATTTGGTAGTCCATTTAAATCTTTTGGTAGTTTCCCGTTCTTTCGGAAAATAAAGAAGAAAATTCCGATCCATGAGATAGGACGAAGAGCAGCGGAAAAATATGTGGCGGTCCTGCTAGTTCCACCATCTCATCGCTACGCGGCTACATATCGTTCCAGCGTTTCTCACAAGCGGTCGCAGGGGCATGCGTTCAAATATATACAACCGTCTTTCCCCTAGATGCTAACACCCAGCGCGTCTAGGGCAGGGTGCGGTGACACATCCCTACTGATGAGTCTGTCACTGTACCCGAGACAAAACGCACAATCTTTTCCTGCCTCTTCCTACCTTACCGACATTACAGACCTGGACAAGCCGCGGACAAACAACTACGGGAGTAGAGAGCCACACAGACCGAATCTCTACAAATACTCGATAACCAGCGCCATCTATCGCAATAACGTTGTATCGTATCGCGTCCAATCGCAGCCGTCCGTTTCGGATACGCGTAATTTCTTTCGGTTCGGTCGGAGTTTATTAACAAATCGAACTATGAAAATGTTACATCGTTCTGCCCCTGCGCCTTCTGGCGATCAATCGCAGCTCTCTATTCCTGATACGCACGTATTTTGCGTTGTCGTATTTGAATGATCGACTACCAAATGTCCCGAACAGAATACCAAGCACTACCGGTGTTTTTCGATCGATCGCGGCCCATTAGAACGTAATCGGACAAGAAATAACGAGTGAGTCTGCGCACATAAATAATTCTGCCAGTGCGGCTTCTGGCGACCAATCCCCGCGCTCCATTTCCGATTCGCTGTATTTTGCGTTGGCGTCATTGGTGATTGACTACCAAATGACCCAAATAGAAAAATCCAAACGCTGTGATTTATTTTTCTATCGATTAAGTCTCATCGCAATGAAATAGCCACAAAATAATGGGTGGATTTTTGTTAGAAATTCCCTCTTCCGCTGCGGCTTCTGGCGATCAATCACAGCTCGCCGTTCACGATACACACGTATTTCTCGTTGGCGCAATCTAAGTAGTGATCGACGGCCAATCGTTCTAAATTGAATACCAAACGCTTCCGTGAGTTTTTCTATAAATCAAGACTCATTGACGGGAAATCAGACAAGAGATAGCGAGTGCATCAGTGTTTTACAATTTTGCACTGCGGTTGGACCTTTAGTGACCAATCGCAGTCCTCTAATCACGACGCCGGATATGCGTTCTTGGTTCGGTTATGACTTTGGATCCTGATCAGTCATCGCCGAGGCGTAAATTTTTTTTCATTCGTGACCTCATTTGGAAATAATTATTTCATTGAAGTTCGCGCAAACTTATTACTAATAAAGAATGAAATTAAAGGAACTCAACAGGAAGACACAGAGGAGAGATGACCCAACGATGGGCCGCCGATACCACCATAAACTTAGCTGGACAACTTTAACTTTTCAAGGTTTTTTCATTCCTAATCGTTTGGTGGTCGTTTGGTGGTGAATGGTAGCCTAATAAGAAGGTTTGGTGGTCGACCGTTTCGTTATAATTAAATGAGACTTTTTTTTCCATAAAGTTGGCCGGACCTTTTTTATTTATCACCCAATCTATAAAATGCTACGTCGAATCGATGCAGAATCGTTTGGTGGTTACAAATATGCAAATCCCAGCGTTTAGTAGTTAATTCGTTAGTTATCCCGGTCGAAAAACAATCTACGTCTAGGCGCAGACGATGGAGGGCCGGAAACGATTGGTAGTTAATTCCTTGATTACGCCAAACGAAAAACCATCTATGTTTAGATGAAGGGATAGAGGGCTGTAGTTGGCTGTTGATGGATCGAACGGAATACGGAGCAGTGATATTTCAATTTCTTCATGTTTTTTTTTATCGATCTCGTTCTAATAAATCTCAAACAGAAGATAAGCTTTTGGTAGTGATTGGTAGCGTAATTACAACGTTTGGTAGTTAATTCCTTAATGACGCCGATCGAAATATCATCAACCAGTAGACACAGGCGATAGAGGGTTGCAATTGGCTGCTGAAGGATCAAACGAAATACGGAGTGGTGATGTTTCAATTTCTTTATGTTTTTCTGCACCGATGTCGTTTTAATAAGTCTCAAATGGAAAATAATCGTTTGGTAGTGATTGGAAGCTTCATTAAAACGTTTGGTAGTTAATTCCTTAATAACGCCAATTGCAAAACCATCTATGTTTAGATGAAGCGATAGAGGGATGTAGTTGGCTGTTAATGGATCCAACGGAATCCGGAGCAGTGATCTATCAATTTCTTTATGTTTTTCTTCACCGATCTCGTTCTAATAAGTCTTATACGAAATATAATCGTTATGTAGTGATTGGTAGCTTAATTAAAACGTTTGGTAGTTAATTCCTCAATTACGCCGATCAAAAAATCATCTACGCTCAAACGCAGGCCATAGAGGGCTGTAATTGACTGCTGAAGGATCTAACGGAATACGGAGCAGTGATATGTCAATTCCTTTATGTTTTTCTTCGCCGATCTCGTTCCAATAAGTCTCAAACGGAACATAATCGTTTGATAGTGATTGTTAGTTTAGTATAACGTTTGGTAGTTAATTCCTTAATGACGCCAATCGAAAAATCATCTATGTTTAGATGAAGGGATAAAGGACTGTAGTTGGCTGCTGATGGATCCAACGGATTACGGAGCAGTGATGTATCAATTTCTTTGTTTGTTTCACCGATCTTTTTCTAATCAGTCTCATACGGAAGATAATCACTTGGTAGCGATTGGGAGCTTAATTAAAACAGTTGCTAGTTAATTCCTCAATTACGCCGATCGAAAATCATCTACGGTTAGACGCAGGTGATAGAAGGCTGTAGTTGGCTGCTGAAAGATCTACCGGAATACGGAGCAGTGATATTTCAATTTCTTTATGTTTTTCTTCATCGATCGCGTTCTAATAAGTTTCATACCGAAGATAATCGTTTGCTAGTGATTGGGAGCTTAATTAAAACCGTTGCTAGTCAATTCCTCAATTACGTCGGTCAAAAAACCATCTACGGTTAGATGCAGGCAATAAAGAGCTGTAGGTGGCTGCTGAAGGATCTAACGGAATACATAGCAGTGATATTTCAATTTCTTTATGTTTTTCTGTACCGATCTTGTTCTAATGAGTCTCATACGGAAGATAATCGTGAGGTAGTGATTAGTCGCTTAATAGAAACGTTTGTTTATTAGTTCCTTAATTACGTCGATTCAAAAACCATCTTCGGTTAGATTCAGGCGGTAGAGGGCTGTAGTTGGCTGCTTATGGATCCAATGGAATACGGTGGAGTGATATATCCAGTTCTTAATGTTTTTTCACCGAGCTCGATCCAATAAGTCTCATACGGAAGACATTCGTTTGGTAGTGATTGGTAGCTTCATTGAAACGGTTGGTAGTTAATTCCTCAATTACGCCGATCGAATAACCATCTACGGCTAGATGCAGGCGATATTCCAATTTCATTGTGTTTTTCTTCACTGACCCCCTTCTAATAAGTCTCAAACAGATGATAATCGATTGGTAGTGATTGGTAGCTTAATAAAAACGTTTAGTAGTTGATTTCATGATTACGCCAATCCTAAAACCATCTATGTTTGGACGAAAGGATAGAGGGCTGTAGCTGGCTGCTGATGGATCCAACGGAATACGCAGCAGTGATATTTCAATTTCTTTAAGGTTTTCTTCACCGATCTCGTTATAATAATGTCTCAAACGAAAAATAATCGTTTGATAGCGATTGGTAGCTTAGTTACAACATTTGGTATTTAATTCCTTAATTACGCCGATCAGAAATTCATTGACCCTTAGACACAGGCGATAGAAGGCTGTAATTGGCTGCTGAAGGATCTAACGGAATACCGATGATTGGAGCAATGATATTTTAATTTCTTTATGTTTTTCTTCACGGATCTCGTTTTAATAAGCCTCAAACGGAAGATAATCGTTTTATAGTGATTGGTAGCTTAATTACAACGTTTGGTAGTAAATTCCTTAATAACGCCGATCGAAAAAACATCAACCCATAGGACACAGGCGATATAGAGCTGCAATGAGCTGCTGAAGGAGCTAACGGAATACGGACCAATAATATTTTAATTTCTTTACGTTTTTCTTCGCCGATCTCGTTATAATAATATCTCATACGTAAGATAATCGTTTGGTAGTGATTGGTAGCTTGATTAAAACGTTTGGTAGGTAATTCCTCAATTACGCCGATCGAAAAATTACATACCCCCAGACGCAGGCGATATACGGCAGTAATTACCCGCTGATGGATCCAACGGAATATGGCGCAGTGATATTTCAATTTCTATATGTTTTCGATCACCGATCTCGTTCCAATCAGTCGTAAATGGAAAATAATCGTTTGGTGGTGATTGATAGGCATATTGGTCGGTGATAGATCCAACATAATTCAGAATAGTGCCATTTCGGTTTTTTATGTTCTATTCACCAATTTCATTATTCCGCTGGCGCGACGCATCGTACTATATATCGATGTGTTTAAAATGATTGATTCATCAATTTTCTTCTGATAAGTCGCAATCTGAAGATCATCTTGTGGGTACTACATGCGGTAAAGATGCATCATCACGCCGCAGAACGGCGTAGTACGATAGCTACGTTGTTCCCATGATATTATATAATTCAAAGAGAACCTGGTGCGTTGGTCTAGTGGTAAGCGTGCTGGCCAGCTGATCGAGAGGCACCAGGTTCGAATCCCGGTCGCGTCACTTTTGTCGTGAAACATTTTTCTTCGACATTTCTCGGCGAAATGTCGACGAGAACGGAAAGACGACTAGTTCCGTGACTGCGAGGTGAACTTGGGACCGGCTATATCGGTATAGCTTTTCCGCAGTTTCCCTATGCCCATGGCAAATATGTCACGGCGAATACGATACAGAGGGGGAGGTCGGCTGCGGCCGCATGATACGAGGGCGGGGGCGGGGGGGGGGGGGGAATGGAGCTACGGGGCAGTTGTGGAGAGGATATAGGGGTAGTGGAATGGATGGCAGAGGAGCGATATGGAATCGGTGGTAGAACGACGTGGAGGCGGATTGTGGGGCTCGTAAAAAGGGGGAGACCCTGTACGGCTGGAAAAAGCCAATCGAAAAAAATTATATAAATCAAACAGTCAAATAAGTCAAACCGGATCTAGAGTTTAAACTATTATCGGGAGTTGCGTGCTAAGCAAAAAGATTAATTACGGTTGACGGTTGGAAGGGGGGAAGAAACCCGGTTCCTTCCGCACTCTTTGCGTTACGTTCACTTTCTCATTTTTCTCGCGTACTCAACGTTTACAGCGGCGGTGAACAGTGTTATCAATTTCCTTGCGCTCCAGCAGCGCGATTCCGTAGCTCAGTAGCGACTGTTTTCGTTATCGTGAGTTAGCGACACCCAATTGCATGCCCGATCATGGAAGAAGGGAGCCTCTTATTGTCTGTCGCTAGCTGACTTATTGGACTTATTGGAACGAGATTGGTAAAAAAAAAGACAAAGAAACCTGAATATCACTACTTCGTATTCCGTTGGATCCATCAGCAGCCAACTCCAGCCTTCTATCACCTGCGTCCAAGCGTTGATAGTTTTTTGATCAGCGTAATGACGGAGTTAAGGGGAGATGGTCTTTTTTTTCGCAAAATTTACCGCTTTTTGGGAATTTTTTCGTGAAGAAAGTATACAACGGAAAACTTGTGAAACTTGGCATATAGTTTTATTGATCTGTTTACTACATACAAAAAAATTTTTAAACAATTTCATCAAAAAATCCGCCTCCCACCCCCCTCGACGCGCTATGGTTCTTTTTTGATGGTGTGCACGATTACAGCCTTCACGTTCATCTTGCAACAAAATACCAAAAAGCATTTTACGTTAGACACATATAGCTATCGTTCGATGAAGGGAAAAAAAAATTGACGATTTGGTGACGTTTTGAACTTGAAGTATTGATTTTTCGAAAAAAATTGATCGATTTTATGTTATAAATAAAAAACTAGTAAACGTATTGCGTTTTTGCTTCATCAAACGATAAAAGGATGTCAGCTGAGCATTCTGTCCAAGTTTGAAGGCAATCGGTTGAATAGTTTTTGAGAAATCGTGCACACCATCAAAAAAGGACCATCGCGCGTCGAGGGGGGTGGGAGGCGGATTTTTTGATGAAATTGTTTAAAATTTTTTTTGTATGTAGTAAACAGATCAATAAAACTATATGCCAAGTTTCACAAGTTTTCCGTTGTATACTTTCTTCACAAAAAAATTCCCAAAAAGCGGTAAATTTTGCGAAAAAAAAGACAATCCCCCCTTAAGTACCGTACGATTTACTTAAGGTCGCAAACGATTATCTTCCGTTTGAAACCCATTAGAACGAGATTGCTGAAGAAAACCGTAAAGAAATATTACTGCTCCGTATTCCGTTAGATCCATCAGCAATCAACTAGAGCCCTCTATAACCTCTTCCAAACATAGATGGTTTTTCGATTAGCGTAATTATGGAATTAACGGCTAAACGTTTTAATTAAGCTACCAATCACTACCAAACGATTTTCTTCCGTGTGAGATGTTGTGCCCCGGCTTCTGACGATGCGCGGAGAGCATGGAATTTCGCTCTCGAGTAAATTGACACGGTGGGTTGTCGGGTGCTCGAGGGCGAGGGTATGTGGGATCTTGCCCGTTCCGAGTAAATCTCCAACTAGGGATGTTGCAACTTGAACAAGTTATACTTTATTTAAAATTAGACAATAAAATTACAATTCTTTTTTATGCCTTGAGACCGACCGCTTCGGCTTCTGGCCGAAGATTGCCTTTCGGTTGAACCTTTCGGCTAATTGTTAGCTCGGGTTTTCGTAATCAATCGTACGAGAACGTTCGAATCGTTCGATTGCGATTCAGCGATTTGTATCGCCAAAGTCACGTCTGGCGGTGCTTCACTTGCCGAAACTGCCGGCGTTGCACAGGGGGCCGTTAGCCTCTTGATGTCGCAAATCGAATATACTCCTTACTGTGCGTCTTAAATTATGCGCTTAATAGTGGGGCACAACATTCCGACCCCTTAGGAAGACGGAATTTCTAATTTCGGCGATATAATACATTTTTTTTTCATAGCCGTTGGCAAGTTTTTTTTTGTCTCTCGGTCGTCTCTCGGCTTACAATAATGCAATAGAATACGAAGGTACAAGTGTCTTTCTAATATTATAACATATACCTCCTTTTTGAATATTTCTATTTTTTTCTTTCATACACATTCACGTTGTCCGTGTGCGAGGTGCATCTCACGCGAATATGACTCGCGAATTTTGCGAGTCAGCTGTTGCTTTGCGTTTGGCAGCTCGCGGTCTGGCCGGACCTACGTCATCAAGGTTGTCGTTCGGCGATGTGACATTTAAGCGTCGCCGTTGCAACCCGTTAATTCCGAGATATAATATAATTATTGCGAAAGGAATCATTCCGCTGAGAGCATAATTCTAGAAATGCCCCAAGAAGGGCAGAAACGATAGATTGAATGGCGGTAAAAATTGTAGGAATTTTTCGTGTACAGTTTCCTTCAAATTTTCAATCCTAAAATCTATGGAGGTGATGGAACATTTCCCATCCAAAGCCAATAATCCTGTTCCAGTAATTGTCGTATGAGTTGTCGCAGAATTTTTACAGTTTAGCGTGCGAGCTACTGTCTCTGGGGATACGTAAATCCATTGCCCTTCTTGTTCGAAGGCAATGACCAAAGAATTTTCTAATTTAACCAAACGATGTGGATACGGATCGCCAATTTGGTCCATGGGACCAATGGATGGGTCGCGGATCGCCAGACTACTTTAAATGAATAGTCGAAAGGGTATGCTGAACTGACAAATACTCGTTTATTACACAAGGAGAATTGGCTCGTTACAGAAATATGTCGATATGATTTGAAGAATATTACTCGGTTTACGTTTCAAGGGGAGTAAACTCTACGGTAACGATACGCGCTCCTACTCTACTATTCACAGCGGTTCGCAGGCGTGGAGTTACACACGCGTGTCTCGGTCCCAAAACCTTCCGTCTTCGCGGTCCTTTCCTGAATGCCTCATTTCTTCTCACCAAGGTGTTCCTCGCCTCCCCTTGGACCCCCTTCCACATGGATGTTCCTCCGATTATCGCGGGATAGTTTTCCACCGCTTTGATCGGGATGGCGGAAAAGCGATATCCTGTATTTTTCCATTAGCAATACTGACAAACCGGGCCGAGTCTCAGGTTATCGCTTCGGCTATGGGAAAAATACATAGAGCGGATAAGGAGTAGCGGATATCCCGGGCCTCCATCAGGATACGCGCTTCGGGGCTTAGCGCTATTTGCGCTAGATTCCTTCGGAGCGGCATGTCTCGTGAGAAGAGGGTGCCGAGACCCCTCGACCCCCGCCTCGCGATGCGGTGACGTCTACCAGCACGACCGAGGGACCCGCGTCCTGACTAACACCCCCGCCAGTAGACTGAGGTACGTCCTCGTTCCTTGATTTCAGGGTGCGGGAGAGCAGCTTCTGGTTGGTCCTCTGGAGCTTGGCCAACCGTCTTTCGGCCTTGACCTGCTGCATAGCTGTTTTCCTACAACAAACTTGATACGACCATGTTACCAATTCGAATTTCCACATGGCGGTCAACAGTCCTCCGATGAGATACAGTGACGCAATCCCTTGGAGGGATGGAAGGGCTATTCCCTTTATCCTAGCCCAGGAATTGTCCACCAACATCTCGATTCGGTGAATCGGTCTCGGTCTCATTTCCTTGAAGCTTGTGCTGTATTCGTTTAAGGAGTCCAACTTTATTTGCCGGTTGAAGGTTGCGATCGGCAGTCCCTCAGGGAAGGTTAGATTGAACCCCAAGATGTTGAAGGTGATTTCCGTGGCGACTGTTTCCCTCAATTCCGTAAGCAGAACGCCCCGCGAATAGGTCGTCAGTATTTCGCAGCCGTCAGTCGTTCGCAGGAGAGATGGTTCCGTCATACTATAAGTTTCAGTCTCGGTTCCACAATGGAGAGTGATCGGGAACTCCGTCTCGGCTTCAGGTGGTATGAGGATCTGCGCGGTCTTGGTGTGTATCACCCCGAGTTCCTTCAATCTAAAGACAGTTAAATGGCAGTCGTCGGCGTCCTTGTGTCGGATAAAGGCAGCTTCTGATTCGCAGAGCGCGTAGGAGTCAGGTTCGTGCCCTATCCCTTCGTAAGGGGCTACGTTGACTCCAGAGGACGATCTCATGGCTCCTTTGTTCAATTTTCGGACCATGGTTTTCGTTTCAATCGTTCTCGTGATTCACTCAGCGAACGTAGGGTTAAAGGTCACGTAGGTGTCGTTGACAGCCATGGGAACCGGTGTGTTCGCTACCATTTTCCAGGGCTCCTCGTCGACGAACGGGACTTTGACCACATAGATCAGCTGTTCGTCCCGAGTCATAATGCACACTTTCGACAAGTCAATTATCATCTGGTAGTCAGTTTTCTGGCCTTGGAGGGGGTCCCGCCCGCGAATGTCCTCGAATTTATTCATACCCCTATCGAGGTCCATGGGGGTTAACAGGGTGGGTTGGACGATACCGTGTTTCCTCATTTCGAGAGCCGTCATTATGGTCCGGAGAACGTAGTCCAGTTCTCGTATCTCCGGTTCCAAACGGTGCGCTATCTCGATGACGTACAGTTCTCCAGCGATGTCGTCGACAACCGTGCGCACGTTATTGAACGCATACTCGATTTTCTCGAACCGTTTGAGTTCATTTTCGTTCTTGGAGATGGAGGCGATGGTTTTCTCCATTATGTATGTTTGCCCCTTCACTACTTTGTTAATTTCGTTGGTGGCGTTGATGACGTTGGCGATGTTGGTGTTTATCGTCTGATGGTCGGTATTGTCGGGGGTTCCCGACAGGAATTTGTGAATGGTCCCAACAATGTTAACGCGTTACACTTGTAGCGCAAACAAAAGGCCTTTTTCATGATTTTTTTTAAAGAACACTACAAAACTTTTTTAATCGATCAATATACCATCTTAAAGAACACATCTTTAAGAACTTTCAGTAATTTTTTTATTGAAAAATATTACACTGTTTAGTGGCAAATGGCCGTCAATGAAATAATGTTTTTATATACACGGTTTGCGGTGACCAACATTGCGGCAAAGTGGATCATCTGGAAAAAAAATGCGGATGGATTTAGTCAAATATAAGTATAAGCTAGTCTTTAATCGAAGGATTTTAAAAAGTATTCATTTTTCACAAAATGGCGGACAGCCAAAGTTAATGGTTCGATTTTAACGAAAAAAACGGCCGTTTTTTGGCTATAAAACGGCCATGTTTTCGAAAAAAAATCGAACCATTAAAGACTATATTTTTATGTATTAAATAAGCCTGCAAAATTTCAAGAAGATCGGTTCATTAGTGTTCGAGTAATCTTGGTCACCGACTTCAGAAATGCCATTTTGAGAAAAACGCGTTTAAAGTTTCAATTTCAGTTCTTCCATTCACGGATTCTTCTCTTTCAACGCTCATATCTCAGTCAATTTTGTTCGGATCGACTTGAAATTTTCAGATCATATTCTGAGATACTTATACTTTAAAGAAATGCAATAAAAAAAATCGATTTTTTCAGAATCGTAAGTGGGGGTTGCCCCTTAAGGATTCCCCTCGTTTTCCGCGGTATCGACGGTGGGCGGTTGAATATGGTGCCAAAAACTTCGATGTCCCTTTTCAAGGCGTAATACCTTTCAATAGTTGCGGCGTATAACGCGTCGGTTGCCGGTGACACGTGCACGGCCTTAGGGATGCATCCCGATGGGGCGTGAGTCCCAGCGATCAACCCATTGGTCCGGGGAATTAAGGTGGAGAGAGCCTCGAACGCCAAGGACAGTTGGGAGATGTCGATTGCGTACATAAGCCGGCAAGTCTCGGAATAGAGGTATACTTCTCCGAGTTCTTTCTGTATTAAACTCGAGTGTAGTGGTTGGAGGTGCGTTTTTCCGTCTGTACTCCATCTGGAAGGGCAACCAACAATATTTAGGTCAAGTTTTGGGCTGGGCCTGACCCTTGAACAACTCGGGGATGTTTTCCGGACAAATCGATTGTTTTTATAAGCCGCGGCCTTTCGTCGCTTGCACTATCACCCTGAAAATGTCTTCGGAATGGTTTCGTTTTCCCGGTGTGTGCCATCTTTACTCGCGACCCGGACTCGGTGGGGTACCGATAGACCACGTGATTTTTTTCGTGGTTCACGCTGATGACCTGGTACAGTCCGAGCCACTTGGCCGATAGTCCGTGTGACGGTATTTTGTTCCGGACAAGAATCCAATCCTTTTCCTCGTAGAGGGGCATCGGGTTGCGCCTGGCATTATCCACGTATTTTCGATTCTTTTCTCGAGTGACCATCAGCTGGTGCCTAGCTTGGTACAGTTGATTCCAGTGCTTTTGATTCAGTTCGTCGAACCTCTGCTGGAAATTTGATGTATTCAGTTGTTCGATTGCGCTCGGGTAATTGTATCCCAGGGACATCGGGATCTTCGTATCCCAGGTCGTGATATTGTTCGTGCACATCGTTCGGATTAAATCCTTCAGGACCCCGTGCATTCTTTCGATCGATCCGTTCCCTTGCGGGTGGTAAACCGTCGTTCGTATTTCTTTGATCCCCATAACCTCGTCGAAGTATGTCATTAGCTTGTTATTAAACTCCTTTCCGTTATCGCTAAGGACTACCTTCGGTGCTCCAAAAATGCAAATCCATTCGTTGAATAGGGCAGTGAGGATTGTCGACGCCTTTTTGTTGGGGATAGGAATGAGTCTCACGAATTTCGTCAGCGTGCATTGGATAGAGAGTATGTACTCGTTTCCCCTCCTTGTCGTCGTTAGGGGTCCGACAATATCAATAACTATTTTCTCATTCGGTTCGCTGGCTGTATCCATCAGGACTGCAGAGGGGACTGGTGGGTTCCTGTCAGTCTTATACCGTTGACAGATGGGGCAATTAGCTACGAATTCCCGCATCGATTCTTCCATATTGGTCCAATAGCTTCTGCGTTGCAATTTCTCGAGAGCTTTCGTCACTGCGAGGTGTCCCACTTGGTCGTTGTGTACTTCTCGTATTCGTTTATCGTACTCGTCGGGCTCTGGCTCGGGAATTCCCGACCGACAGAGCTAGAAGTCCGCGTCGGTGAATTCGGCAGCAAGTTCGCGGATTTCCCTCTCGATAGCATCAAGCTGCGTCATTGAGAACTGCTTCGGGGAGGCAAGAAATTTAAAATGTTTCCTTCCTTGTTGTATGTGGCCTTGGGTTAGCTAGTATAGCCCCCGCTTCCACGCGTCCTCCTGATATTGAAAAAGCGTTCCGTGCCTTTGTCTCCTTTCTTTTGTCACGCGTTTGTCCCGTGTTGGTGCTTCGGGCTCTTGTTTAGTGAGAACAATCCATCGGGATTTGTCCTAGGGATAGTTTGGTCGTATGGTCAGCTCGTTTGTCCTCCCTTGGTGTAAGGCTAAATTGTTAATTCGGTGCGTGATATCTTCTAGATCGTCGAGTTTAACCCGCGTGGCTCGTCTCCATTTTTTTTGTTTCGGGGCCGGTTTCCTCAGAGTTCCGACGCGCCGAAGGATTTGGCGTATCGCCGGTCCTCCCTCTTCTTTTGAGCACGATACTCGATTGACCCCTGGTTTGCGCGATATTCGCGATAGCGCGTCAGCTGCTTGATTTTCACATCCCTTTTTATATTGGATGTCGAAGTCAAACTCTTCTAGGCGGTGTCTCCATCTAAGGATTCGTGAAGACGGATCCTTTATACCGGCCATCCAGAAGACAGCTCGGCGGTCGGACTGGATCAGGAACTTGTACCCTAGGAGGTATTGGCGTAGTCGTTGTACTGATCAGACGATCGCCAGCATCTCTTTTTCGGAGGTTCCGTAATTCTTCTCCGCGGGGTTTAGAGCACGAGAGATGTAGTATACTGGGTGTCCTTCCTGTGAAAGGACCGCTCCTAACCCCTGATCTGAGGCGTCGGTTGTGAGCGTGAACATCTTCGTGAAGTCCGGGCGTCAAAGCGTCGGTGATGTAATTAGGTGCGACTTCAGTTCTTCGAATGCTTTCTGGCATTTGTTGGTCCAGTTGAATCGGGCGTCCTTCTTCGTGAGGTCGACCATAGGTCGAGCGGTGTGCGCGAAGTCCTTGATGAACCGTCGGTAGTACCCTGCGAGTCCCACGATTGACTTGACCTCTGTTGGGTTGGATGGTACCGAGAAATCTCTGACGGCTTCGATTTTCGCGGGGTTTGGTTGGACTCCGTCTGCTGTGATTATGTGTCCTAGGTATTCGACCTCCGGTGGGAGATAATTGCACTTTTCCGGTTCCAGTGTCAGTCCACATTTTCGAAGTCTCTCGAAGACGTTAACCAGATTCCGATTGTGTTCTTCGATCGTTTCCCCGAAAATAACGATGTCGTCCATGTAGACCCAACAGATTTTGTGGTTCAGTCGGACTAGGCACTGATCCATCATCTTCTGGGTCGTAGCTGGCGCGTTTTTCATACCAAATGGCATTCGTTCATATTCAAAGTGTCCTTCCAAGGTTGAAAATCCTGTATACATTTTCGAGTCCTCGTCCATCATGATTTGATGGAATCCAGCCTTTAGGTCGAAGGCGCTGAAGAATTTGGCATTCCCGAGTGAGTCGAAGATATTCTCTATCCGGGGCATGGAATAGGCGTCTAGTACCGTATTTTTGTTTAATTTCCGGAAGTCGATGCCGATGCGCCACTTCTTTTCTCCGTCCGGCCCAGGTTTCGTTGAGACGACCCAGACGGGTGAGTTGAATGGCGAATCGGACTCCGGGATGAGACCCTTTTTCAGCATGTCGGCTACCTGCGTTTATATTTCTTCGCGGTGGGCGTGAGCTGTCTTGAAGTTGCCAATGTTGATCGTTGTATGATTAATTGGTATGATCTTATGCTTCACGTGTGGTGCGGCGGGTAAGTCTTGACGTGGAGATGTAAAGATGTCTTGGTAGCTCAGGATAATACCGCTGATAATTTCCTTTTGCTCTGGTTCGAGATGGTCGGGTTTCGAGGCTTTTAGCAAAAGTTTGTGTTTTTGTTCCGGGATAAGGCAGGTGTTATCCGTTTCTCCCCCTTCCATCTTTGCATTCATAACCCTGATCTGGTTTTCGTCGAAGATCATGCTCTTGTCCGTCGGGTTTTCGAACATAATTTCTGTACGGCCGTTTTTTATCTCGTTCACGTACGAAACTTCGAATATGTGTTCCTCCCGATTTTGAACTGTTCTGTCACAGAGGCCCGTGGTAATTAAGCACTCGCGGTTTGGGCCGTCGCCTGCTAGTGTCATTATCACGGCCGTATGAGGTGGTACCGTAATTCCGTCGGTGATCAGGGTATGACTTTTTTGCTTCAGGGCAAGGTGTTTGTTTGACAGATTATAATCCCTTTGCTTCATAAATTCCAACCCCATGAACCCGTCCTCGGGTATGATTGAATCATCGGGTAGCACGTAGAAGATGCCAGTGACTCCGAGATATCTTAATCTGATCTCTTTGATAGACACGAATCGACTGGTCCCCATGGTGAAACTTCTCTTTGCCTTTTCTATCGGGAACCCCTGTGGTATACACCCCCTTTTTACTAGGTTGAGAGAACTACCCGTGTCCACTAATAATTCGATGTTTCGGGCGAATCCTCTTGGACGAATTCTGACTCGTTCCAGTCGTCCAATTCCGACGTTTGATACCCTTGGTATTCCTCGTATTAGTGATCGTCGCCGTTGACGCTTGTCTCCTGATTCTCCTGAGTCTCTCGTTCGCTGATGTTGTATACTTGCGGTGGTTTGGGCAATGGCCTTGTTCGGTAAAAATTTCCCCCCTGGGGTCTTGGATTACCTTCGGCCGGGCGTGATTGGGAACTTTTTCTAGGTCTTGGGCAATCCTTCACGAAGTGTCCCTTGTCCCCACAATTGTAACAGATGGACTCGGCATCGGCTACGGCGGCGTTCACGGTAATCGGTGTTTGCCGAGTGCCTTTGGGTGCGTTCAGTGCACTGTATTGTCTCCATAGAGGCTGACTGTGCTTCAGCTGCTGCTGGGCCGAGTAGGCTGGCAATATCACCCTTTCAGCGTTTGCTTTCCGGTAGGCAATGTTGCCTTCTTCGATCGCCTGAGCAGCTTGCTGTGCGGCTGCGAGGTTCGAATACGTGTTGATGTAGACCTTCAAGCTATCGAAACCGTCCTTTCTGCATCCATGGATGAACATCGAGATGGCCTGATCGTAGACCAACGGCATGTGGTCCAGGGAGCCCTTAGCTTGCTCCCTCTGATCGGCTTCCTTCACGGCATGCAGGGCGTGGTTGAAGTTCGCGAGGTACTCGAGCATGATTCCGGTCTGCCTCACTTGACGAAGTTTATCCATGCAGATTTGAATCCCAGGTAGGTAGCCAAGGTGAATCTTAACAAACTCGACGAGACCAGACTCGGTTTCGATGAGCCCGGTTGCGAGCCGCAAGATTTCGTGCAATATTTTCTGGACGAAGACCATCGAGACAAACGCTGCCTTTTGGGAACTACACACGAAACGGCAAGCGAATTTAAATTGATTGATCCAATCTAGTATTGGCGTCGATCTTTCCAGTTTGGGGACCAACAGGAAGCACTCGGTAGCCTTCATTGTCCCCCCCTCCGAGGGGCGTTCGGTTGGGTTACTCTCGAGCCGTGGATTGTAGGGATCGTCCGGCGGATTTGGTGGTCCGCCGAATGGGTCGCCGTTCCCCCGGTTAACGAAAGGGTTTTCCCCTATCGTCTTGGAGATTCTTCCTCTGGGTCCGGGCCTTGGTGGGTCTAGAGGTCCACCTGGTCGTTCTGGGTCTCCTGAATCAGCTGGGCCTTCTGATCTCCATTCGCTCGGGGCGTTGCTGGTTATCCCCATGCTGGTCTTCAGCTGGTGATTATCATCCGCCCATTGCTTAGCCCGGCTGATCTGAAGCTGTTCTTCTAGGCGGGTGATTGCGTGAGGTGGTTCCGCTTCTCGGCCGGGCCGCGATGCTGCCTCCTCTGATTGCCCCCACCTCCGGTGGACACGCTCGAGCCGGGCCGCAAGCGGGTTCGGTGAGGTATTTTTCTCTTCCTTCCGTATTACCTTGACGGATTTCAACGACATCTTGCTGTGTTGATTTCGATGAGCCTCCTCGAGTAACAACCGTTGCTCCTCCAGCTCCCGGGCCGATTATCTTGAGATCAAGTCTTATGGACAGTTTGACCACTCGATCGTAATCGTCCTGAGTTACATCAAACCCCGGTGTGTCGATCTCCCAATTCTCCATTGTCCCGGGGGCGGGTCCAGGAGAACGATCGATGGCCCCGCCCCGTGGGTCGATACGTGGTGATTCCTCAGGCGATGCATATCCTTTAACATCCCTTCTTGTTTTATTTCGGCTTCGCGGAGCTCTCTTCGGAGCGCCTCAGCTTCAGCGTCCCTTTCCTCGAGGGCGCGGAGCTGGTTGGCCAGGCGTTCCTTTTCTTGGTCTGCCGTTTCGACAATACTCACGAGGCGTTCGCACTCTCGCTGGATCTCCTGAAGCCGTTTCCCTCGAGCTTCTGCCTCAGCGGTGGCCTTGTCGACTATGTCCCGGTAAGTGGAAAGTTGCCCCTGGGCATGCGTAAATGTTAGGGTCGCCTGGAGTTTGCTTAGTTCAACTCTGGCGATTACTTCTTCTTCCGTCATTCCCAAGTACGCTAGACGGTGTGATTTGAGGTAGGACGGTGGGGCTCGCTTTTGGCGCGGATTTGGGTCGTCGATGGGCAGGTCGGTTTGACCCGTAGTCGATGCCGAGATGGGCGGGACCTGGTTATCCGGGGCCACGGCTTGTCATTCTTTCCGCCTCTTCGTTTATTTGTTTTGCCGCAGCTCGATCTTGCTCGAGTTGTCGCGCTCGGGCAAGCTCGTCGACCCGGAGCTGCTCCGTCTGCTCACGAGCTCTTTGTCGTCGGATATCGACGGCTACGTCATCGCTAATGTTGTCGGGGTCGATTTCTCGTTCTAAAGGGGCATCTTGTGCACCCGGTAGGCCTTCTAACATGCTCCGGATCGCGGACCGTTCTACTAACATTCTCTTGACTGTTTCTTCTAAAGTTTGTCTCTCGACAGGTGTGTGTTCACTCAGTAATTCGGCGTCTAGGCTCGGAATTTCTGCTCTTAGTTGGACATATCGCTCGGTATATTATGCGATATCGTTTGCGTTCATCTTGACTTCATATATATATCGTGACGTCACTTAGTCTTTATCTCAACGCAGACTGCGTTTCACGCTTATGTTCTCGAATTACGATAGTGAAAAATATACTGAGATATTATTCGGACTCACAGTAAGGAGAACAGAAGGAGTAGAGAAGTGACGTTGATGATCATTCCGCGTACTTCCTTCGATCAAGCGCTGGTCACGGCGAATCTTGGAACCTTCTCTATCAAGACGGTCCCAGTGGATCTGGACCTGCCGCGTGGCTCCGATTCTCCGGACTTCAGTATCGTAGATTTCGCTTCGGTCACCATGTGGCTCACGGACACTATTACACTATTCTAAGCAGGCGAGATGTTACTACCGTAATAGCACTGATTCACTCGCGGGCTTAAAATGTTCTTGGGAGACGCTAACTTTAGAGATTTTCAGCGCGGTGGATGAATTTCGAATAGTCGATCGTTTCTGAGACACGCACGTTAACCAACGTACCGTTCCTCTTTTCTTTTTTATTATGCAAATGACTTGTTGCAGAAGGCTCCAAGTTTAGACGATCGATATAGTCAGTCCGACTCCTGCAAAGAGCAGTCGCTTAACTATATCCTGGCAGGATCGCCAATTTGTTCCATGGGACCAATGGATGGGTCGTGGATCGCCAGACTACTTTAAATGAATAGTCGAAAGGGTATGCTGAACTGACAAATACTCGTTCATTGCACAAGGAGAATTGGCTTGTTACAGAAATATGTCGATATAATTTGAAGAATAGAACTTGGTTTACGTTTCAAGGGGAGTAAACTCTATGGTAACGATACGCGTTCCTACTCTACTGTTCACAGCGGTTCGCAGGCGTAGAGTTACACATGCGTGTCTCGGTCCCAAAATCTTCCGTCTTCGCGATCCTTTCCTGACTGCCTCATTTCTTCTCACCAAGGTGTTCCTCGCCTCCCCTTGGACCCCATTCTACGTGGGTGTTCCTCCGATTATCGCGGGGTAGTTTTCCACCGCTTCGATCGGGAAGGCGGAAAAGCGATACCCTGTATTTTCCATTAGCGATACTGACAAACCGGGCCGAGTCTCAGGTTATCGCTTCGGTTATGGGAAAAATACATAGAGCGGATAAGGAGTAGCGGAGATCCCGGGCCTCTATGAAGATACGCGCTTCGGGGCTTAGCGCTATTTGTGCTAGATTCCTTCGGAGCGGCATGTCTCGTGAGAAGAGGGTGCCGAGATACCTCGACCCCCGCCTCGCGATGCGGCGACGTCTACCAGCACGACCGAGGGACCCGCCTCTTGGTTAACACGGCCATCATGACTCGGGTTTGTTGACACTGGCGGAGGCGGCGCGGCGCGGGGAGCCTTCCGCGGCCTTCCTCTACCACGCTTCTCGGTGTTCTTGTGACCTACCACCGCCTCGGATGCTTGCCGCGTCAGCATTAATACATACATACGGTTTAACGCATATGCATTCGTGTTCTTCTTGCCAGCCTTATACTCGATGGTATACTTGAACTCCTCTATTTTTATTCTCCAGCGCATCAGTCGTGATCCTGGATCTTTTACGATCTTTTATTGCGCTACTGCCCAAATAATTGCTGGCATTTCCTTTTCCGTTTCCGAATAATTCATTTCTCCCTTGTTGAGAGTACGACTAGCGTAACAGATAGGTAGATCTTCTGCAATTGTTCCTTGCGATAAGATCGCGCCAATTGCCTTGTCAGAGGCATCTGTTGTTACCACGAAGGGTTTTTTAAAATCTGGATATTGCAGAATCGGTGCTGTGCTGAGAGTTTCCTTTAATTTTTGGAACGGTTGTTCGCAAGTTTCGCTCCAAATGAATTTGTTTTCCTTTTTGATCAGTTCCGTTATCGGCTTTGCAACTTTTGAAAAATCCTGGATAAAGTTTCTATAATATCCAGCTGGTCCTGAGAACGATTGGACTTCTTTTATGTTTTTTGGGGCTGGAAATCGTTGTACACCCTCTATTTTTTCCGGATCGGGCTTTACTCCCACTTCCGTTATTTTCAACCCTGTAATCCAGCAAGTACAGCGTCCATCAGCCTTTGAAAGGTTGGTGGGGCGTTTTTTAATCCAAATGGCATTCGGTTGTACTCGTAATGTCCAAGAGGAGTGGAGAAAGCGGTTTTCTCCTTGTCTTTTTCGGCCATAGGGATTTGATTAAATCCCGATACCAAATCAAGAGTCGCGAAGTATTTAGCTCGTCCCAATTGGTCCAGTATTTCGGTAATATTGGGCAATGGATACGAGTCTCCTTCCGTTGCATCGGTTAGTTTTCGGAAGTCTTCTACCACTCTCTTGCGTATGTTTCCGTTAGCGTCAGGCTTTTTTGGATCGACGAGTAGAGGAGAATTCCATGGGCTCTTGCTCGGTCGAATTATTGCGTTTTTTAGCATCTCTTTTGTCTGCGCCATCACTTCTTGCTTGTGTACTTCTAGTAATCGGTGCGGACGAATTTTTATTGGCGTTGTCCCTTGCCGTACGCTTATGCGGTGCTCCACTATAGCGGTGCATCCAAGCAGCTCTTCCTCCAAGTGGAAGACGACGTCAGCGTATGCGTCGGCGAATTCGCGTAGGAATTTTTCGTCTCGGTTTAAGTTCAAATCTCTTTTGATTTCTTCCCATATTTTTTGTCTTCTTTTTATTTTTTCTGCGACCGATACAGCACTTATTTCTTTTTTTCGGTCGGCTTTTCTTCTTTAATTTCTTCAAATTGCAACATTGGCCTTTCTATTTCGATTTCTTTATTGTTTGTGTTTCGCACCATTATGAGGCAAGCATGTCCTTCTGGCTGGACGTAACTTCCGCCTATTTTTACTCCTGGTAGTAACTCTTTTGCTTCAACACATCCTATTTTTGCCTCCATTGTTTTTGCGTATAATATCTGTTCGGTCCTGGGAGGCAATTTAATTTTCTTTGATACATTCAGCATGGAAATCAAATGTCCATATATTTTGATGCATCTTCCGTTTAGAATATCGACGTTGTGTTCCTTAATGAGAGCCCGACCCACTATTCCGTCTACTTCTAGTCATACTGTGTCATCTATTACGTAAAATCCCTGTTCTACTTTTACAGCGGGTGTTTCGAGCACGAGCATAATTTTACACAATGGGTAGAATTTTTTTCCTCCGATTCCTTTGAGTTTGATCGTTTCTACTATTATTTCTGTGTCCTTCTTCAATACGCTCTTTTTTATGAGGCTACATTGAGCTCCTGTATCTCCTTTTAAGGTGAGAATTTTTTATTTTGCCTGGGGAGACGCGATGTGGAAGTCGCTAGCGGCTCCTCCAGAATTAATCGTCGTTACCCAGTGCGACTTTATTTTCTTCTTGGCATTTTTTCTTTTGGACGGACCTGTATTCAATGCTTCGATTATTTTACTGACGTTGCGTTTTTAGTCGGCGTTTGTTGTCGTTACCATATCGAGCGAAAATGACCCGATTGTTTCCCTTTTTTCGCTGTCGTTGCGGTTTTCTTCTCTTGGCCTGTCTTCTTTCGGCTTATTTTTATTTGCGTTCCAGTGATACTCATTTGAATGCCCGGGAGGCCCATCCTTGTTGTAGTAGCTGATTTTTTGGCCTTGCTGATAATTCGCTTGACTTTTCTGGTGATATCCGGTTCCCGGTGCCTGTCGATATCCATTTCTTTGTCCTTGTTGCCAATTTCTTTTTCGGCAATCCTTATACGCGTGTCCCGGTTTCTTGCAGTAATTGCAAGTAATATTTACTTGATGCACGCTTTTCGATGGAGCTGGGAGACTGTATCTTCCATAGGAAGGTATGTTGGTTCGGCAATCCTTGGCCAAATGTCCAACCTTTTGGCATTTGTTGCACATTACGATCGCTCGTGTTTCCAGATGAGTCTGTTTGTGGATGGATTCACCCCCCTATATTGCTTTTTCCTCTTCCATTGCTCCTTTGAGGGCTGTTCCGAGGTCCTTGAATCCTCGGGCCTTTACGATGATCTGATACTCCCTTCGAAGTACTCTTTCGACGTTGTATAGGGCTAGTTGCCTAACGTATGCTTCAATTATTCTTTTTTCTTCTTGGAATCGAGCTTCGATTATGCTGGCCTCGATTAATTCCATCATCACTGCTTCGAGTCGTTGACCGTATGTTAACACGCTTTCGTTGTATTCTTGCTTACATGTGTTAAAATCGACTTGTAATGCGGCTACTGTACGTTGCGTTCCATATAATGCTGTCATTTCGTCTTTAAATTGTTGATATGTGTCGATTTGTTTATATCGCGTATCTTTTCGTGCCTTTCCTACTATTTTTGTTGCTAATATGGATTTTAATAACGACGGTCTATCGGCGACTGCGATGCAAATCGGGGTATGAGGCTCCGACCTCCTTTAAAGTCATAAATTCATTTTCTTGCGCCATATTTTCTGAATTAATTTGAAGTAGAGAAAATTCTTGTATTTCTATTTCGCGACCACGCCTCACATCTATATTTTCGAGGAAATGATCGGAATCTATAGAGAAATGAACCGTTCGATCTGCTGCGGTGCGAAATTTGGTACGTTTCGCGGCTTTCGGCCTATTTTGAGAATTTTGTGAATTAGGACTTTCGTCTGAACTTGTCGCGGATCTAAATCGTTTCTTCCTAGGTTCCTTTATTTCTTCTTCTATTTCTTTTTCTATTTGAGTTTCGGAGCGATCTCGTGCGATGAGATCGTCAAATATGGAATTTAATGAACGCGATAATTTATTATTACCCGGTAATCGGTATATTTTACGGCGCTCGTCTTCGTTTGACATTAATTTTCAGTTTTGGCTTTGGAGGGGATTCTTTAAATAAATGTTCCGTCACTTACAGAACGATGATTCGCCTCATGTCGATCGATGGCTTGTAGTCGCTTGTTCGAAGGACCTCGTTCTTGTTGTTGTTTGGCAGAAATTTGACAGTGTTGTTCCCTGTTGTCGTGTTGTTGTTCCGTTGTAGGAGGTGTTTGGTGAGTCTTCGTCTTTGGGTCGGTCTGGTATCGATGATCCTCGGGATCTGGTTGCTTTTGAACAGCTCTGTACGGTTGAGTCGGGCGTTTGCTTACGCCGCACTTTTTCTTTTTCTTTTTCTGGTTCGACGGTCGTTGATCGGATGACACGTTGACCTCTTTTTCAGCACTTGCTGCATTCTGTTCATTTTGTACGTTGGATAGAACATTTGCTTCGCTTTTTCCAACTTGTGGAATATAAAGTTGCGGTACCTCCAGTTGCGGGAATCCCACCGCTGCCACCAATGTTGTGCCCCGGCTTCTGACGATGCGCGGTGAGCACGGAATTTCGCTCTCGAGTAAATTGACACGGTGGGTTGTCGGGTGCTCGAGGGCGAGGGTATGTGGGACCATGCCCGTTCCGAGTAAATCTCCAACTAGGGATGTTGCAACTTGAACAACTTATAATTTATTTAAAATTAGGCAACAAAATTACAATTTTTTTATGCCTTGAGACCGACCGCTTCGGCTTCTGGCCGAAGACTGTCTTTCGGTTGAACTTTTCGGCTAATTATTAGCTCGGGTTTTTGGAATCAATCGTTCGAGAACGATCGAATCGTTCGATTGCGATTCAGCGATCTGTATCGCCAAAGTCACCTCTGGAGGTGCTTGACTTACCGAAACTGCCGGCGTTGCACAGGGTCCGTTGGCCTCTTGATTTCGCAAATCGAATATACTCGTTACTGTGCGTCTTAAATTATGCGCTTAATATTGGGGCACAACAGACACTTATTAGATTGAGATCGGTGAAGAAGAACATAACGTAACTAAAATATCCCTGCTCCGTATTCCGTTAGATCCTTCAGCAGCCAACTACGGCCCTCTATCCCTTTATCTAAACATAAATGGTTTTTCGATTGGCAGAATTAAGGAATGAACTATCAAACGTTTCAATTAAGCTACCAATCACTACCAAACGATTACCTTCCGGTTAAGACTTATTAGAACGAGATCGGTGAAGAAAAACATAGAGAAATTGAAATATCGCCGCTCCGTATTCCGTTAGCTCCTTCAGCAGCCAATTACAGCCCGTTATCGCCTGTGTCTACGGGTTAATGATTTTTCGAACGGCGTAATTAAGGAATTAACGACCAAATGTTGTAATTGAGCTACCAATCACGGCCAAACGATTATCTTCCGTTTGAGATTTATTAGAACGAGATTGGTGAAGAAAAACATAAAGAAATTGAAACATCGCTGCTCCGTATTGCGTTGGATCCTTCAGCAGCCAGCTACAGCCCTCTATCGCATTCGTCTAAGGGTAGATGATTTTATGACCGGCGTAATCGAGGAATTAACTACCAAATGTTTTAATTAAGCTACCAATCACTACCACACGATTATCTTCCGTATGAGACTTATTGGAACGAGGTCAATGACAAAACATAAAGACCTTGATATATCACTCCTCCGTATTCCTTTGGATCGATCAGCAGTCAACTACAGCCCTCTATCGCCTGCATCTAACCGTAGATGCTTTTTCGATCGGCGTAATTAAGGAATTAACTATCAAACATTTTAATTAAGCTACCAATCACTACCGAACGATTATCTTCCGTATGAGACTTATTGGAACGAGATCGGTGAAAAAAAAACAAAGAACTTCTTATATCACTGCTCCGTATTCCGTTGGATCCATTACCAACTACAGCCAACTACAGCCCTCTTTCCCTTCATCTAAGCACAAATGGTTTTTCGATTGGCGTAATTAAGGAATTGCCCGGGGAAAAATGGTCATATATGAGCAGATATGCTCATGTAGGTGTTTATCTGCAACATAAATGAATCTTATCTGATCATGCATGGTCAAAGATGAACATACATGTATTTTTATGTGCTTAGGGGTAGCTCTATATCTGGTCCGATATGATCGCGCATAAGCAAATATGTGCAGATATGAATTTATAGCTGAACATGTCTGCCCATGTGTGGTCATGTCTAACCAGATATAGTACAATTCACGACTACATGCGAGCTCACACATGATCAGACTTGAATATGTGTGCGCACGCATCAACATATCCAACCAGGTATGGATGAATACGCAACCAAACCCAACTCGTACATGATCAGGTCTGAAAATATTTGCCCATGTACGATTGTATCTGTCCAGATATGGAATTATACTCGAATTCATCCAAGCTCTATATGATCATCGCTGAACATGCTTGCCCACGTGTGATCAGATCTAATCAAATATAAATCAATGCATATCTATATATAAAAGTGTGTATGATGATTGTGTGTCTTATTAATACATACACAGATGCGCGCGTACGCGCACATAGTCACGCGTTATTGGCCTATTTGAAAACTCCCATTCGATCCGTGTATAACACTGCACATCACTTATAAAATATCATCGGTTCGCAAATAGGATATCATAAGTATGTCGAGGTTAAATGTCGTAAGCGTACGGCAAGGAGATAGACATATGACATACCACATATACTCATATCTGCTATTAATATAAGCATGTTCACCCTGATATGAGTATAACTGTTCTGATATGACCAATTACGCTTCGAAACCGATCAGGTTTGCATATTATAGGCAGATTTGATATTGTCAGGTCTGACATCATATGGTCTGATAACGTCAAATCTAATCATATATACTCTGATATTGCCATTTTTCTTGCATCATTAGACAAGATCCAGATCTGATCAATCATATCTGCATCATATAAAATCCAGATATAATCAGATGTGATCTGATCTGATAATTTTTTCTCGGGTAGGCAGATTTGATATTGTCAGGTCTGACATCATATGGTCTGATATCGTCAAATCTAACCATACATGCTCTGATATCGTCAAATCTAATCATGTATGCTCTAATATGGCCACTTTTCTTGCATGATTAGACACGATCCAAACATGATCAATCATATCTGGATCATATATAATCCAGATTTAATCAGATGTGATCTGATCTGATAATTTCTTCTCGGGATGATCATACATGCTCAGATATAAGCATACATGATCTGTCATGACAGTACATGATCAGACATTGCCAATTTTCTTGGCTGAACATATCTGATTCTACAGATATGATTCAGATGTATTCAGATATGAACTTTCTTCCCCGGGTAACTACCAAACGTTTCAATTACGCTACCAATCACTACCAAACGATTTTCTTCCGTTTGACACTTATTGGAACGAGATCGGCGAAGAAAAACATAAATAAATTGAAATATCACTGTGCCGTATTCCGTTGTATCTATAAATCACCAATCACCGCCCTCCATCGTATGCGCCTGGATGGAGATAGTTTTCCGTCCGGGATAACTAATGAATTAACTACCAAACGCTGGGATTTGCACATTTGTATCCACCAAACGATTCTGCATCGATTTGGCGTGGCATTTTATGGATTGCGTGATAACTAAAAAAGGTCCGGCCAACTTTACGGAAAAAAAGTCTCATTTAATTATAACGAAACGGTCGGCCGCCAAATCTTCTTATTAGGCTACCAATCAACCACCAAACGACCACCAAACGATTAGGAATGAAAAAACATTACGAAGTTAAAGTCGTCCGGCTAAGTTTATTGTGGTATCCAGGCGGCCCATCGTTGGGTCATTTCTCTTTTGTGACTTCCTGTTGAGTTCCTTTGATTTGATTCTTTATTAGTAATAAGTTTGCGCACACTTCAATTAAATAATTATTTCCAAATGGAGTCATGGATGAAAAAAATTTTACGCCTCGGCTATGACAGATCAGGATCCAAAGTCATAAACGAATCAAGAACTGTAATCCGGCGTCTTGATTAGAGGACTGCGATTGGTCATTGAAGGTCGAACCACATAGCAAAATTTTAAAACACTGATGCACTCGCTATGTCTTGTCTAATTTCCCTTCAATGAGCCTTGATTTATAGACAAACTACCGGAAGCATTTGGTATTCAATTTAGAATGATTGGTAGTCGATCCCTCGATTGCGTCAACGAGAAATACGCGTGTATCGTGATCGGCGAGCTGTGATTGGTCGCCAGAAGCCGCAGCGGAAAAAAAAATTTTTATCAAAAATTTACCCATGATTTTGTGGCTAATTTAATTGTGATAAGACTTAATCGATAGAAAAACATCTAATTGCGTTTGATATTCTATTCAGGACGTTTGATAGTCGATCGTTAAATTATGCCAACGCAAAATACATGTGAATCCTCAGTGGTCGGTTCTAATTGGTTGCCAGAAACCGTAGTCCTAGAACGGCTGATTCACGCAAATTCGCCCGTTTTTTTTTACCCATTTTGTTCCAACTATTCTTGATCAAAATAAAAATATGCGGCAACGTTTGATATTTTATTCAGGGCGTATGGTAGTTTATCATGAAATTAGGCTAAAGAAAAATACATGCGGATCATGAATGGAAAGCTATGCTTGGTGACCTTGGAAAAATAACCTATTTTCCCAAATTCCCAGGTTATTTATGGTTCATCCTGTTCTAATGAGACTTGATCGATAGAATCGCACATTATAGCGTTTGGTATTCTATCCGAGGGGTTTGGTAGTCGATCACGAAATTATTCTAATGCCAAATACTTGTGGGTCTTGAATGAAACGGGGTGATTGGTTTCTAAACGACTATTAAGGCCCGGTTCCCGGACTCGCTGTTAACCGAGTTAACCGAAGTTTAAGGGTGACTGTCCAATCAGAACCACGCTGAACTTGCTAAACTCCGGTGAAATCTGTTAACCGAGAGTTGTGAAACCGGGCCTAAATGATTCGTGAAGAAAATGGCCGCTGAGACGTAGTGGGGGCAATTCCTAGTTATGGACCGATTTTTAAATCTCGATTTTTTTAAAAACGGGAAACTACCAAACGACGATTTCAATGGACTAAAAAACGCTGCCAAACAACCACCAAACGATTTGTAAAAAAATTGCCGATTCGTCGAAGTTGGTGGCGGTGGGGGAATTATGGTCCGATACTAATCGGTCTTCTGCCCCCCGCCCCACACTTCGATCAATCGGCCTTTGTTTTACGAATCGTTTGGTAGTCGTTTGGTACCGCGTATTAGCCCATTGAAATCGTTTGGTAGTTTCCCGTTAAAAAAAATCAAGATAAAAAAACTCGTCCATAATTTAGGCCACCCCGCCACTTCAACTAATCGGCCTTTTTTTACGAATCGTTTGGTGGTCGTTTGGTAGCGCATTGAAATCGTTTGGTAGTTTTCCGTTTTTTCTTAAATTGAGATTTAAAAATCTGTCCATATTTTGCCACCCTCCCCCCTTACTTTGACTAATCAAGCTTTAACCACGTATCAAAGTGGGGGGGGGGGGGGGGCCAACTTACTGCCCAATTTTTGATTATCGATTTTTCCAAAAACGGAGAACTACCAAACGATTTAAATGGACTACGCTACCAAACGACCACCAAACGATTCGTAAAAAAAAAGTTCGATCAGTCAAAGTGGGGGGGGGGGCTAACTTTGTTAAGGTGTCACAAGCAGTAATCATCGATGGCGAAAAGCGTCGGTTGCGTTCTTGTCGCTCAGTTCATTTCGGTTCGGTGATGTACCTACCAGCGATGCACGCGGTGAGATCACCAACTACTAATAACAGGATCGTGGAGGCTATATGGAGGAGGTCGAACTCTTATGGGCGACCTGGGAGACATATGCAAAATATGACCACAAAATCGTTTGATATAGTGAGGCGCAGCGATCGCGCTATTACCATGAAGTTAGTTGCATGCGAGAGAGACAGAATAAGAAAATCCTGAGAAGTGAGTTGAATGTGACAGAGATGGAAGACATCAAATCATATAAGAAAATTGATCTTATTCATATTATTATTTATATTATTGTTAAAACTAAGTAGAGAGCAATCATACAGTAATAATAGTGTGAATATCCTTAAAGCTTTCATGCTAATTCTAAGCAAAGCCGCAATTGAAATACAACAGTTATAACATTAAATTGTGATAGGCACGATAGCCTCGGGGATAATGCTCCGGCCATGAAAACGTGGTCGTGAGTTCAAATCCTTCTCGCTGAAATTTTTATTTGCCTAATGAACTGTACGAACGGGTTGACGATGTTCAATTCTTATTGCAAATCAAAGTGTAATAATATACACAATAAAATGTTTAATAATAAATTTTCATTGCAAAGTGCCGTGAACCCTCACATGTGCTGAAATGAAACAGTGTAAGAAATGACTAAATGAAAGAGAGTATGAAAGACTTGAAAAATCAAATAAAAAAGAGTGAGACGATGAAAGTGTACTGGACTATAAGAGGAAATATGCGATTTAAGTGAAAAGTACGAACAATAGTCAGACAACGGCAAGGACTGTGCAAGGAAGATGAATGAAAAAGATTGACCTATAAAAACCTATGAAAAATGCGAGAAACTGAGGAAGACCACAGAGGGAACAGAATATAACATGCCCTTTGGCACCTTAAACTTCTCAATTGTCGTACTGAATGCATATCTCTATCAGCATCGTCATCATTGCTGCCGCCGTTACAGCCTGTTATAGCACAAACTTTACCCATCCTGTTTCAGAATTAAAATTATTAATGACATAATAAGATTATTAAACTTGCAAAATGTATAGTAACGTAACTTAATACTATGTAAACAGACAACCAACCAATAGTCACGAGGGACCCATGTGCAAGGTTATGAAAATTGCAAACAATGGAATTGGAGATTAAAGTAATTATGCTTATCTCACGATACTGACCTTGATATCGATGCGGAACAACGTTTGATCCAATATAAAAAGAACACTCAATTCTTTTCACTTCACGATAAAAAATCTAGTTTATAAATCACTAATGCTGCACTTTGTCACCACTCATGGAGGCTATATAAAGGAGTCCGAACTGTGTCTTAAAAAGTGGCAACAAAATCATTTGATATAGTGAGGCGCAGCGATCGCGCTGTTATCATGAAGTTAGTTGCGCAATAATTATTTTTTCATGTGCTATATTTCCAAACAAAAGAGCGAATAGTAGAGACAAAGTGCAGCATTAGTGATTCATAATCTAGATTTTTAATTGTGAAGTGACAAGAATTGAGTGTTCTTTTTATATCGGATCAAACGTTTTTCCGCATCGATATCAAGGTCAGTATCGTGAGGTAAGCATAATTACTTACAACTACTAATGGTTGGTTGTTTGTTTACATAGTAATAAGTTACGTTACTATATATTTTTCAAGTTTAATAACATGGAGACTAGACACAGGATCATTCATCTTTAAGTGTCATCTTTAAGTGTCAGAGCAATAAAATTTAAGACAAAGTGATACGGTATGTGATTAATACGCATACAGTACAGATAAAGCATAGTTTTTAAAACGAAACACTTTAGTTTTTAATTCTTGTGTCATTTTTCAGAGTACAAAAGGAGTATGTATGACCAAAGTGGAGTGCACACTTTCACCATATTGCACACACTGAAATTTAATTACAAGAATGAAAAACGGATAATGTTTTTCAATGATCGAATACGGTATAATATTCGTAACATTTATCATGAAGAAAATACTAATTTCTATTCAGATTCTCAGTGAACAAGGAAATTTATTTTATCATCAATTATTGAATAAATTACTGTACGGGCGACAAAGTTTTCAGTCGGAATATTGAGTATACTTAAACAAAAGACTTACCTTTTCTCGCTTTTAAAAAAGTTTTTCTTCAAATGGACATGGGGAAATTACCGAACCGTGATCACCCAAAATTTTGACGTTTGCTGTCACGCTCGGTCTGTCGTAAGGTTAGTCTCATCCAGGGGGCTGACACTGGGATAAATTCTCTTAACAGTAACGTGTCCCCGTATTGTCGCCACGTAACTAACCCACCATGCGGCGCTAGTAGTCACCCGCATGACCCCCACTCCGCAAAGCACCTCGCCGTATTATTTCGTCATTTTTTCTCGATCTGTCATTGTTCTCGAATAAAAAAAACCGTAGTGTGGTAAAATCGTAATTATTTTATCACATTAGAAGAGCGATTTGTGGCTCATCGCAATTCAACACATGTTTTCGAGTCTATATTGGACGACGTGTATAACTATGAAAAGTTCTGTTTTCCGTGTATTGAACACGCCGATAGTGTTCTTTTACACATAATACAATATTACGCATTGATGCGGATGCAGCAATATTCTGCACGTCTCAACGCAGAACAAAAAAAAGCAATCTCGACAAGAAAAAATCGCAAAACATTGTACATCGTGACTAAACCATTATTTAAAAAATATTAATGTTATCTGTTTATTTCGTTCAATAAATATTTTTAAATACATAATATTGCAACAAGTGTAAATATTGCATCCCTTTCTATATACACATATACTTTTAAATTCTATTCTAAACAATGAATTTTCCAGACGCGTCGAATGCAAATTATGCAGACGCTGCGCGACTGGAATGGGGGTCATGCTGGTGACTACTAGCACCGCATGGTGGGTTCGTTTACGCGGCGACAATAACGAGACACGGTAGACCCAACAGTGCCAGGGGGCTGGTCTCATCCGATCACTTTCACCTCGTCGACCAATATATTACTATACATAGCGTCCGCAGCACCCCAGCGCCGTCTATGGTGGAGCCATTTTCAGGGACGCTTTGTTCAGTGGCTTTGCACGGGAGTTTGGTCTCCTGGTATCTAGTCTCCATGTTTAATAATGTTATTATATCGTTAATAATTTTAATTCAGAAACAGGATGGGTAAAGTGTGTGCTATAACAGGCTGTAACGGCGGCAGCAACGATGACAATGCTGATAGAGATATGCGTTCAGTACGACAATTGACATTGTTTAAGGTGCCAAAGGGCATGTTGTATTCTGTTTCCTCTGTGTTCTTCCTCAGTTTCTCTCATTGTTCATAGGTTTTCATAGGTCAAACTTTTTCATTCATCTTCCTTGCACAGTCCTTGCCGTTTTCTGATTATTGTTCGGACTTTTCACTTAAATCACATATTTCCTCTTATAGTCCAGTTACACCTTCATCGTCTCACTCTTTTTTATTTGATTTCTCGAGTCTTTCTTACTCTGTTTCATTGAGGCATTTCTTACACTGTTTCATTTCGGCACATGTGAGGGTTCACGGCACTTTGCAATGAAAATTTATTATTAAAAATTTTATTGTGCATATTATTACACTTTGATTTGCAATAAGAATTGAACATTGTGAACCCGTTCGTACAGTTCATTAGGCAAATAAAAATTTCGGCGAGGAGGATTTGAACTCACGACCACGTTTTCATGGCCGCAGCATTATCCCCGAGGCTATCGTGCCTATCACAATTTAATGTTATAATTGTTGTATTTCAATTGCGGCTTTGCTTAGAATTAGCATGAAAGCTTCAAGGATATTCACACTATTATTGCTGTATGATTGCTGTCTACTTAGTTTTAACAGTAATATAAATAATAATATGAATGAGATCAATTTTCTGATATGCTTTGATATCTTCCATCTCTGTCACATGCAACTCACTTCTCAGGATTTTCTTATTGTGTCTCTCTCGCACGCAACTAACTTCATGGTAACAGCGCGATCGCTGCACCTCACTATATGAAACGATTTTGGGGTCATATTTTTCATATGTCTCCCATAAAAGTTTGACCTCCTCCATATAGCCTTCATGTCTTCACTGTTCGCTTTTTTTGTTTGGGAATATAGCACATGAAAAAAAAATTATTGCGTACTTCCGATACGTCTTTCGTCTGTCTCACACGCAACTAACTTCATGATAACAGCGCGATCGCTGCGGCTCACTATATCAAATGATTTTGTTGCCACTTTTTAAGACACAGTTCGGACTCCTTTATATAGCCTCCATGCCCAAAACGGTAGAGAGAACGGATGTCGCTAGGGTGCTCCGGCACCACGGTCTCACATACAGGTCTGGAAACGACCGTGGTCGTTTCGGCATTGTTAACGAATTCACGATTTTTTCCAATTTTTCCAATTTCAACGACAAGGACAGAACAGCTTCCGTCCGTCTCTCTCACTCTTTGCGATGATCCGAAATGCACATTACCTTTTTTGTCGGCGGCGGTGGGCGAAGGTGGAATAGAGGTAGATGAGAAAGAATTGTGAGGCAAGGACGGGGGATTGTGGAAGAGAATAGAAGTCGGGATTGTAACAAGGGGAAGATCCTGTATGGGTGGACGACCAAAATGATAAAAAAATTTCAATACTTACCTTTTTCGAGTGAAATGGATTTTTATTCGAATTTTAGTCAGAGTTTCTTTCGATGACGAAAGGACAAAAATGCGTATCACATGGAATGTTGAATATACAAATGCCTTTATTGGTTCGTCAGTTTAGAAAGCTTTTTTTGAACAACAGCACAAAACGTTTTTCGAAATGATTCTCGCACACAAACTGTAATTTTTTTAATCCGGGAATTACCGCAAGCCATTTTCGAAATTGTTCGACATCTCTCGGTACTCGAAAAGTCGAAAAATTATTATTCGATGTCCCGTACCCGGTGTCACACGTGCGTACCGCACACACCTTCGGCATGTCAATGGGTTTTCAGTAATACCCTGAAACAACAGTCCACCTTCGCCAGCTCCATGAATATTTTTCAACCTACAAATAAATGCTCGTTGACGCAAACAGAGGTTGTCGAGAACGTTGTAATAAAAAATGGAGTAATAAATGGCATGGAGCACGGTTTAAGACACGGCAAGGGGCGAAGGGAGAGATCACAGAACACCATGGGTGGGAGGTACTCGCCGATAGTAGCGACGACGATGGCGGCGAGCGGAATAAAAGGTGAAGCTCGTAACGCTGCCTCACGACTCCATTGAAATCTGGCTTCGTTTTTAGCACGGTCTTACATACAGGTCACGGTCTTACATACAGGTCTTGCAACGAAGGTGGTGGGGGTGGTACGCTTAATGTCAGCAATAAGCTTTGGCTTATAGCCACATGAGCGGCGCTGCGAACTTGTCATAGCGGCTAGGACAAGTAAATAGACATGTTAATGTAGGAACATTTCCAACAAAAAAAATTCTGAAAACCGAAAATAAATATACGCTTTACGTATGTTGCACTGTATAGGATTCTATTGTTGAAGAATTTTTTTTTTAAATTGAACTGCCGTTTTCTTTATCCTAAAGCATCATCGACTCAAGCAGCCCTGATAAGTATACATTTTTTGTTTTCCTTATTTGCCAAGAGGTACATTTAGCTGAATTGGTCAACGCTGGATTCGAGTGGTGAAGGTAGTGCGCTCAAAACCCACGTTTGCAGTTTATTTTTTTTGATTGTGGGTATGAATTTTTTTTAAGGGTGAATATGTTATTAATTAATAAATAAAATTATTTTCATAATTTTAATTACTTTTTGAAAAATATATTTGCGGACACCATCAATTGTTTATTCCCGAGTATGGGGAGAAGCGGGGAATCAGTTTTGTTTAGTCAAATTATTTTCAGCATTTATATTCAATTAATTTTTGTAAAGTAATTGCAGGCGTGAATGCATTTTTTTTACTAGAAAATGAAATAGTATATGAAATTTTTTTATCAATTGTCAAATAAGATTTCACAATGGCTAATACTTTCGTTATTTCTCATAATCGTCTCATTTAATTATTATTAATGTGATTTTGTATCATTTTCAAATTATTTGTAAACTTTTATCAGTTATCTGAATCTGACATTTTTCTATAACGTACCTCTTTCGATGATTCCACTTTTGAAGGCTGTAAGTATGGCATTTCGACGGTTCAATTAAGATATCGTGTTTTTTTTTCGAATAGTCGATGCTGAAAAAAGGGAAGAGAAAGGCAAAATGTACACTGTTTAGATCAATAACTTTTTTCTTTTTATTATTTATTCATACTTAGTTATTGGCAATATATTGCCAACCGGTTACTCTTTTTATTGATCCGTTAACTTGGACAGTTTTTTTTTACAACGAATTTTTTCGTAACTTTCACATTTTCTTGGTGAGCATTTTGTCTCATTCGTAGTCGAATGTAATAAATAATCGAATATGATAATATATCCGAGGCGTGCACCATTGCATAGGCTCATTGCATAGGCTCATATTTTTAACCCTCTGCAACGCTTGCGGTAGTGCACCAAGATCATCTAGGACTTGGGGAAGATTACACCCATGTGCATCAACGATACGCCCATACACTTAATAGAAAAGCTCTCTGGTGGCCGTAAGCTTGACAAATCGTTGCGTGAGCAGTAGATTATGATCGTTCTCCACTTTGCTCACAGCGTATGAGAAGAGAAAACTTCCGCCGTCTGCGTTCAATTCTCCGCCAGTCCACGGCTTCGGAATCGAGATCGATTGCTTTGTTCCTTCGGTGGTGCCTATACAACCAGAAATAAATGGTAATTCTAGAAAATATTTCAAATTCAACGCCTTTTAAAATTATTTTCAGATAACATATTGCAGTGCACTCAATATTCAAACTCAATTGATATTTCATACATTTATTCATTTTACTGTTTAGATAACCGAAGATACTTACAGCTAAAGGCAGCTTCTGAAAGGTGGAAGTGACATGGCTCTTGCATCGATTCATTCGACTTAATGATGAGAGCTTCCGACGGCAACATTTCGTTAGCTTCAAGATCTGAGCAATTGAATCGAATTTTTATACATATAAATATTTTATAGAATTTGAATGTATTGAAAACGTCAATTATATTATTGCATGTATACGTTCATTTTATACATTCTTTGTTTGATGATTTCATGAGATGTCATGGTTGGAGAATCATATAGTCATATAGTCAATAAATGATTAAATATTCATAGTGATTCATTGTCCAATTTTTTGTTCCAAAGTCACCGCACAAATATGCATCTACACTTCGCACAAAAATTAAAGGAGCAAGAAAAAAATCCAAATTTTTGGGGGATTTTCAACAGGCTGTAACTTATACAAAAATGGTCGTACAGCAAAAAAAAAAAAAAGCAAATTGTAGCTCTAAGTGTCTAGTTTTCGGATCTGAGTTTGAAATTTTTTTTTTGAAAATATTTTTCGAGTAATCATAAGAAAACCACCGAAAAAAAAATTTTCGAAATTTTTTTGGTTTTTTTTTCAATCTACGGACGTGGAAATTTTTTTTTCGACTCAACCTCTATATGGACCGGATAGCTTGTTTATTCAGCTTTAATTTGGTTTTTTAAAATCTCGATACGAGCATTTCTCGCTGAGATATCGGTGTTTGAATGGAAAAAGATCATTTTGTCTTTGATTACCAATATCTCAGCAACCAATGATCGCACCGAAATTTTGAGGTTGGTTTCAAAAACTTGAATAAACTCTCTACAAGGATTGGCAATTGAATTTTGAAAAAAAAAATTTTTTTCAATCATTACATGAATTTGAAAAAGCAACCAAAAAAGGGCTTTTTGTGGTTTTTTGGAAAATCAAGCGCCCAATCAAAAGTATTGCGGAAACCACTAATGTTAAGTGTGCCCTTTACTGTTCAATATACCCACAAAAACCCTACGAAGTTTCAATTTAATCCAGCCAACCGTTTTTTTTCCCACTTGATCGAATTTTTGAAAAAATTAGAGGAGCAAGAATTTCGCTCTGAAAATGTCATAATTTTAATCAAAAATGAAAAAAAAATTTTTTTTTTCATTTTTCTCTCAATTCTGTATTAGTGACTTGGAAAATTTAAGAAAAAAAAAAATCGAAAATTAAAAAAAAAAAAATTCCAAAATTTTTGAAATTTAAAAAAAATTTTTTTTCAATTGGCTAAAAACTTCAGAAAATTAAAAAAAAAAAATTACCGCCGGCATTAGCGTTACCCAAAGCGTACCACGTGGACGTTGCACGGCGGATTTACGCTTCTTTTGTGCTTGCGCACGTGTATGTGTGTGGTTTTATCAGAGATTGAGACCCTGTGGTTCGTCACTTCCACAGTATTTTGTTACTCCAAACTCACTCTCCGAAGATTGTGTGTGTGTGTGTGTGTGTGTGTGTGTGTGTGTGTGTGTGTGTGTGTGTGTGTGTGCGTGTGTGTGTGTGTGTGTGTGTGTGTGCGTGCGTGCGTGCGTGCGTGCGTGTGCGTGTGCGTGTGCGTGTGCGTGGGCGTGGGCGTGTGCGTGTGCGTGCGTGTGCGTGGGCGTGTGCGTGTGCGTGCGTGTGTGTGTGTGTGTGTGTGCTTTAAATTGAAATTGAAAATTGATTTGAATTGAATTGAATTGAAATTGAATTGAATTGAAAAAAAAATTAAAGAAAAAAAAAAATTTCAAAAATTTTGGAATTTTTTTTTCGAAAATTTTCGATTTTTTTTTTTTCCTTAAATTTTCCAAGTCACTAATACAGAATTGAGAGAAAAATGGAAAAATTTTTTTTTTTCATTTTTGATAAAAATTATGACATTTTCAGAGCGAAATTCTTGCTCCTATAATTTTTTCAAAAATTCGATCAAGTGGGAAAAAAAACGGTTGGCTGGATTAATTTGAAACTTCGTAGGGTTTTTGTGGGTATATTGAACAGCAAAAGGCACGCTTAACATTAGTGGTTTCCGCAATATTTGTGATTGGGCGCTTGATTTTCCAAAAAACCACAAAAAGCCCTTTTTTGGTCGCTTTTTCAAATTCATGTGATGATTGAAAAAAAATTTTTTTTTCAAAATTCAATTGCCAATTCTTGTAGAGAATTTATTCAAGTTTTTGAAACCAACCTCAAAATTTCTGTGCGATCATTGGTTGCTGAGATATTGGTAATCAAAGACAAAATGATCTTTTTCCATTCAAACACCGATATCTCAGCGAGAAATGCTCGTATCGAGATTTTTTAAGAACCAATTTAAAGCTGAATAAACAAGCTATCCGGTCCATATAGAGGTTAAGTCGAAAGAAAAAATTTCCACGTCCGTAGATTAAAAAAAAAACCAAAAAAATTTCGAAATTTTTTTTTTTCGGTGGTTTTCTTATGATTACTCGAAAAATATTTTCAAAAAAATATTTTCGACCTTAGATCCGAAAACTAGACACTTAGAGCTACAATTTGCTTTTTTTTTTTTGCTGTACGACCATTTTTGTATAAGTTACAGCCTGTTGAAAATCCCCCAAAAATTTGGATTTTTTTCTTGCTCCTTTAATTTTTGTGCGAAGTGTAGAAAAAAAAGAAAAAATTAGCGAACGACGAAGAGAGCAAAATATAAGTTTTTACATTTTTATATTACATATTTATTATATCTCGTGTTTAATTTTTATTCCAGGGTTCATCGTAAAAGAATAGAGCCAAATGAAGGAGAGAAAGAGAAAAAATATGTGAAATTCTTGTCATTGCGGCAAGGAATTCTCTTGAAATATTATTAGGGTAAATATATATGAAATGTGTCAATGAATCCCTTATACGATGGATAATGCAATTGATTTTTTCACACGTTAAAATATAGCACGACTGAGGGAAAATATTGTGCACTAAATTGTCCATCAGTATTCTGTGCCATCGACTATTTTTAATGCCTTTCCCATAAAATGATGTCTGCCATTTAATAATAATGATAAAATAAGTAAAGAAAAAATATTCTTCATTCTACACTTTAATAAGTTGTCATATTCCCCAAAATAAATGCTCAATTCAAATGCTCTTTCAATATCCTTGATTCCTTAATCAGATTTGTAAAAAGCGGTACAATAAATGACAATAAAGTTTTTCTGCTATTCGACCAATGTCTACGCATTCTTTCCAGTTTTGTGCAGTCGAATTTCATACCATCGAAACATCAATAACTTAATATTCTAAATAATATGGAGCTTTAGTGAATAAAATATATGTACCTTATGTCGAAGATATCTCAATACGGTCATTGAAAGCGTCTGCTCAATAATCATTGTTGAATACTTTATGAATCGCAGATGTATACATTGGAATCTCCTTCGATTCCACTGTCGAAGTAACAAAAGCCGCATCTTTTGGTGCATTTTCTACTTCGATCGTTGAAGGCTCACTTGTAGAAAAATAACTGTGTTTGGTTTTCACATGTTTTCTTCTATGGAAGACTTGGCAACCATAGTGGAGTTTACTTGATTTAAATTGTCAAATTCAGAAGGCACTACCAATGGATCGAGTCGAGGACGGGAATAAGGTACCTTGAATTGAATTCAACGTCATTATGAAATTCTTAACAACACGGTACATAAAATCAGGAAATCATTTCAGCCTTGATACAGTGGTAAATAAAGAAAAGATAAAATCAACTTACCTCTGCGATAACCCGACCGTTTAAGTCATGTTTTACGCACTTTGTCAGAATGTATCGTTGGAGAAAATGTTTCTCACACACGAATTGCGAAGGCATGAGCCAGTGCAGCCAGATCGCGCGCGAAAGTTACCCTCTCTCTAGTCCCTCGCGCGCCCATCACACAATCATAGTAGCGCGTGTCCGTGAGCGAGCGACGCTCGGACATCTTCGGAAAGAGCCGAGTGCCGTCGAACTGTCCCGATCTCGCCTTCGGCAGCTACACCACACATAAACACGCTGAGCACGTTCATGTGCGGCCAAGCCGAACGAAGGCTTCGAGCGAAAAAGCAATCTGAGCACGGCCCACGCGTGACGTCACGCGACGGCACGCGCGAGACTTTTAGATGATTTCAATGCTTATTTAGCTCTTGATTCTCTGCGTTATTAATGTATACAAAAGAATTGTATCGCGCACTCTGAACGCTTATTTTTTTAGTTCATACGTTCATTTAAATATAATATTAAATCTAAATTACAACTCATTTATCTTCTAAAAAATTGTTTACGCTTTACTCACACCCGTCCTTATGCCAAATAAATTATAATTCAGAAAAGTAAGTGAAAATATATTAATATTCGTATTATTATATTAATTCTCATACTTTCATCAAGCGATAAAGTATTATCTCCAATAACAAATCAATCATCCATCCGGCCGCCAATCGTAAGTGCCAGAAAATGCATTTTTAACACAAGCGATAGGATCGTCCCGTTGGTAGCGTTCCTGGCTTCGGTCCGTAGGGGCGCAGGATCGTTCCTCACGCTCAGCGCTTTTTTTTTTAATCATGGTTACTATTAAGGATCTTGAGTCCCTATAAAACATGTTAATGTTAATTGTTCAATAAATAGCTTCTTAATCGCCATGAAATTTTTACACGACCTCCTGAATACTTCATGTAAAAACATACCAAATTTTCAGAATTCTATCATCATTACTTCAACCTCCTTAAGGGTTGAAATAAAAAAATGATAAGAAAATTCTGAAAATTGGGTATGTTTTTGTATGAAGTATTTAAGAGGTCGTGTTAGAATTTCACGACGATTAGGAAGCTCGTTATTGAAAAATTAACATTTTGTTAAGAACAATTTTTAAAAGAAGTAAAAAAAATGTATCAATAAACTTCGTTTTGTTTCCGTTGCTTTCAGTATATTGTAGATATTACAAAATTGAGAGGTCAAAAGAAAAACTTATTGCAAAGTTACATCAGTTTCCATAAGACAGCATTTAATTTGCGTATGTTAATTGTTCAATAACGAGCTTCCTGATTGTCGTGAAATTTTTACACGACCTCTGAAATACTTCATACAAAAACATACCAAATTTTCAGAATTTTATCATCATTTGCGATTTGGGACCCAACATCCTTAATTCTTATTTGATTAGTTACTTTTATTAGTTATCATATTTATTTTAATTAGTTATCTTTTAGTACCGAAAAATTTATCGCGCACTCTGACCGCTTATTTTATTAGTTTTTACGTTAATTTAAATATAATAAATCTAAAATACAACTTATTTATCTTCTAGCAAAATGTTTGCGCTTTACTCACACCCGACCCTATGCCAAATAAATTGTAATTCATAAACGTAAGCGGAAATATATTTATCTTCGTATTATTATATTCATTCTCATATACTTTCATCAAGCGATAAAGTATTATCCCCAAAATCAATCATCCATCCGACCGCGAATCGTCAGTACCAGAAAGTGAACATACATTGACACAAAAAATTAAAGGAGCAAGAAAAGTTGAACTTTGTCAAAAGTGGTCGTACAAAAAAAAAGGATTTTAAAGCTTCAAGTTTCTAGTTTTAGATCCGACAATGATTTTTTTTTTGAGAATCACTGATTGCGCGGTCGGAAGAAATATCACGGCAAAAAAAATTTTGCAAATTTTTACGTTTTTCAAAGTTCTGCACGTGTTTTGGAGATTTTTTTCTGACTTTACCAATATCAAGGTCATTGAGCCCATTCAATTCACTTCAATTTGCTTTTTTTTCTCCGTACGACCATTTTTCGCTGAGATATCTCAGGAACTAATGGTCGTACGGGAATTCGATCGTTAGTTTTGGAAACGTGAATACTCTACAAGCTCCGATTATTATTGTGGTGAAACTTTTATTTTTTATTTTTGCCATTAGTTTTAGAAAAGTACAAAAAAACGATGTCTTCTTGGTTTTTATGAAATCCACCGCTACTTTGCAAATATTGCGATAAAGACTAATGTTTATGGACGGTCATTGAGCTCAATATGTCCCCAAGAGCCATGCAAAATTCCAAGTTGATCCGATTATCGGTCTTTCTTGCCCGATTAACCAAAATTTGAAAAAAAATTAAAGGAGCAAGATTCCTCCTTTTCAGACATCATTTCATGATTACTAAGAGGAAAAAAACTTTTCATTACTTTTCGTACAATTGGATATTGAGTACGCATTGAATGTTGGAAAAAAACCGTGAAAATCATATTGACTAAAAATTTTCGAAAAAAAAAATTTGCATAAAAAAAATATTGAAAATTTTTTTTTTTATAAAAAAATCAGTTTCGAATTTTTTTTTTTAATGTTGAAATTTTTTTTTAAATCAACATTGTACCGCCAGCATCAGAATTACCCAAAGCATACCACGGGGAGGTACGCTTTGGGTAGTTCTACGTACACTTTGGGTAATTCTAATGCTGGCGGTACAATGTTGAAACGAAAAAAAATGTCAACATTAAAAAAATAAAAAAAATCGAAATAGATTTTTTTATAAACAAAAAAATTTCAACATTTTTGTTATTAAAAAAAAAAAAATCGAAAATTTTTAGTCAATATGATTTTCAGGGTTCTTTTCCAACATTTAATGCGTACTCAATACCCAATTGTACGAAAAGTAGTGAAAAGTTGTTTTTCCTCTTAATAATCATGAAATGATTTCTGAGAAGGAGGAAACTTGTTCCTTTAATTTTTTTTCATATTTTGGCCAATCGGGCAAGAAAGACCGATGAACGGATCAATTTGGAATTTTGCATATCTCTTGGGGACATATTGAGCCGAATGACCGTCCATAAACAATAGTGTTTATCGCAATATTTGCAAAGTAGCGGTGGATTTTATAAAAAACAATAAAACATCGATTTTTTGTACTTTTTTAAAACTGATGGCAAAAACATATTTTTTTAAACCTACAATAATAATCAGAGCTTGTAGAGTATGCATTCACGTTTCCAACATTGCCGGTCGAATTCCCGTACGACCATTAGTTCCCGAGATATCGATGACTGAAGACAAAAGGACGTTTTTTCATTCAGAGGCCGACGAGGAGGCCGATATCAGCGAAAAATGGTCGTAAGGAGATAAAAAAAGAAGCAAATTGAACTGAATTGAATGGGCTCAATGACCTTGATATTGGTCAAGTCCGAAAAAAATCTCCAAAACACGTGCAGAACTTTGAAAAACGTAAAAATTTGCAACATTTTTTTTGCCGTGATGTTTCTTCCTACCGCGCAATCAGTGATTCTCAAAAAAAAATCATTGTCGGAACTAAAACTAGAAACTTGAAGCTTTAACATCCTTTTTTTTTGTACGAACACTTTTGACGAAGTTCAACTTTTCTTGCTCCTTTAATTTTTTGTGTCAATGTATGTTCACTTTCTGGTACTTACGATTCGCGGTCGGATGGATGGTTGTTTTTGGGGATAATACTTTTTTGCTTGATGAAAGTATATGAGAATGAATATAATAATACGAAGATAAATATATTTCCGCTTACTTTTATGAATTACAATTTATTTGGCATAGGGTCGGGTGTGAGTAAAGCGCAAACATTTGGCTAGAAGATAAATAAGTTGTATTTTAGATTTATTATATTTAAATTAACGTAAAAACTAATAAATTAAGCGGTCAGAGTGCGCGATAAATTTTTCGGTACTAAAAGATAACTAATTAAAATAAATATGATAACTAATAAAAATAACTAATCAAATAAAAATTAATAGTAACCATGATTAAAAAAGAAAAGCGCTGAGCGTGAGGAACGATCCTGCGCCCCTACGGACCGAAGCCAGGAACGCTACCAACGGGACCATCCTATCACTTGTGTTAAAGATGCACTTTCTGGCAGTTACGATTGGCGGCCCGATTGGTGATTGACTTGTTTTTGGAGATAATACTTTATCGCTTGATGAAAGTATGAGAATTAATATAATAATACAAATATAAATATATTTTCACTTACTTTTCTGAATTATAATTTATTTGGCATAAGGACGGGTGTGAGTAAAGCGTAAACAATTTTTTAGAAGATAAATAAGTTGTAATTTAGATTTATTATTATATTTAAATTAACGTATAAACTAAAAAAATAAGCGGTCAGAGTGCGCGAGACATTTTTTTGTATACATTAATAACGCAGAGAATCAAGAGCTAAATAAGCATTGAAATCATCTAAAAGTCTCGCGCGTGCCGTCGCGTGACGTTACGCGCGGGCCGTGCTCAGATTGCTTTTTCCCTCGAAGCCTTCGTTCGGCTTGGCCGCACATGAACGTGCTCAGCGTGTCTATGTGTTGGTGTAGCTGCCGAAGGCGCGGTCGGGACAGTTCGACGGCACTCGGCTCTTTCCGAAGATGTCCGAGCGTCGCTCGCTCACGGACACGCGCTACTATGATTGTGTGATGGGCGCGCGAGGGACTAGAGAGAGGGTAACTTTCGCGCGCGATCTGGCTGCACTGGCATGAGCTGAGAAATTCCTGGAATTGCAGTGATCCATTTTTGACGACGTTCGATATTCGACGGAACCCGAAACACCGAACGTTTTTCCTTTACTAACTGACGTCCAGTGTCACACGTTGGAACCGCATACGAATTAGTCGTCATTATTATGTAAAAATCCGCACGATATCAGCGTCATAAAAAAACACGTGCTTTTATTAATGACGGTTATGTAACACTTTATAGTAGCCGATTAAGTGAGGTTGTGTTGCCACATGCGTCTTCCGCTGTTTAGGCTATGATTTGATTGAAGCGATGCGAGCGGCGGTCAAGGAAATTAACGAGCCGACAGTAAGACGACCACCCCCACCACCAATATTTGATTTAGTTGCAAGACCTGTATCACGGTCTTATATACAGGTCTGGAAACTCCGACGATTTGGATGGTTCGCTTAAAAAAAATATTTCTTTCTCGTAGCTACCACCAGTAGGGCGCTACTGGTAGATCGGTGCTCTGGAAGAGACAGAAACAGATTGTCGGTCTCTTTGTGATAACCTAAGCGAATTTTGCGAATTAAAACACTTTGCCACTTTAAAGCAATACCGGAGTACATACTTCATATTGTTAATTTATTCTCGAATGCACCCAACCTCCAATACCATACCCCAAATGTGTAATATCACTGAGCGAGTACTATATTATATCAGTTGTAACGGTTCGGCTGTACAGCCAAGCCACCGTCACACAGAATACGATAGTATCAACCCGTTTACGCGATACCTGCATATTCTGGCCAGCGTTCGGAGCGACCGGCCATGTCACCGGCCGGGCAGGTCACTTGCGCTAAGAATTGGGGCGAGCCCGCGATACCTCGCAAGAGGCTCCGCCCATCGCGAGGAGCAAGACCACCGCGGACTCGCAAGAGTCCCCGCCTTCAGCAGTACATATCGCGCATCCTGTACTTTGACCACTCCTATCATACCGAGAGTGCGACCAAGATTCATCGCGACGCCTCCTCACACCGAATGCGCGCCTAATAGCCTAGAGAGGAATAATCGCGTACCGATCGTCCCTCGAAATGGCTATAGTGTGTGAACGTCCTGGAAATTACCAACGCTGTCACCCCACCATCGGAGTGTTCCTCGGCGGCGTGATTCCCTACCTAGTCCTCCGGATCCGCAAGAGAAATGGAATTTCTCCTAACGGGCCTGGGGCTATATAAGGGCGTGCACGAGTCAGAGCGACTCTGTCGCAAATAACTCATTATCTTACGTGGAGTCACCATCATCCGAAATCTCGGATCAAAGGATGGGGACCTTGCTGCCGTCGCCATGGTCCCATCCTAGAACAACCTCAGCTTCGGGTAGATACTCTTTTTCCTTGGGAAGCCCCAGCATTGCGCTGGAAGTCCAACCTCAGAAATAGAGTCGTCGTGGTGATTGCTAGTCAGGGAACTAAATAACATCCGATCGATTGTCGCTAGGACGGTCGATCGCCATACTACGCATCCGACGCACGTACACTCGGAGTGTGCAGTCCGAGAAGTGCCGATCGCGCTTCGCTGCACAACAGGAAATTCTACAACCAGCTTCTCTGGTTCTTGGTCCTCCTCGCCTGGCACCGAGGAGGTCAGCCGTCCCTTCCGGACGGCCCCGCTATGCGCCCTCGGAGAGCACAAGTCCTCTTCGAGTTCGCGCATTACTAAAACGCTAGTATCTCTAGCGCGTGAGCGACACGGCGTGGCACCCGTGCGCTTAGTTGCATTTGGCAACGAGTGCCAACTGGAAATACCGCCATATAAACCGACACGAATCATATTCAAAGGGTACTTGCATTCTTCTTACAGAAGCAGTCCCGAAAACGGCGTAACGCGTACCGACGACGCTCGCGGTCTGTGCGAGTGCGAGCGAGAGAGCGAGAGAATTATAAGAGAGAGCGCGGCCGTGGAACCGCACGCGCGCTACACCTCGCATGAATCACCTTATCCTCGTCACTCCCACCAAGGCAGCTTTTCTCGCCGACCTTTCCAGATCCCCGTAAACGTCGCTATAACCGATCAAACACCAGTAAACTCACGGAATAAAACACTAACAAAATTCATTGTTGCACCACCCGAGACTAAAACTCAAAAATCCAAAATATCGAATGCCAATGATGACGGATTACAATAGGCGTCTCTGAGACCCTCAAAACCACTGAGGCATCTCCTAAAAACCCATCTTAAATCCGCTTCATCATTCCTGGCACCGAAAACGTACACGCCCTCCAGGAGGCTACGGGAACCCCTAAAATTTCCACCGGCAATCAATTCGCCGCGTATCCTCGTTTTCCCGGACATCCGTAAGAACGAACAACCGAAAACGAAAGGAAAGCTTTCGCATAAAATCGCGAAACGTTTCACAGTATATACATAAATATCCATTCTCACTATATATATATATATATATATATATATATATATATATATATATATATATATATATATATACTCGAGAGAAATGAAATCGCACATGTAAATACATTTTGAACAAAATGCAGTGCGCAATTTCGGGGTTTGTTGTTGTCCTTTTGGTTTTTGATGTTTTGATATAATTGGATAAGTATTGCAATAACCTTCGACCTACATTTAAAAAATAGCGGTTTTTTTTAATTTGAAAATAAATTATTTAATTCAAAATATATCCATATGGGCGATCCCATTGCTCTCGAGTATATATTTATATACACTGTGACGGAAAATAATATTTTCTCTTACCGGAAACGGGAACTAGACTCGAGACCTGGTGCGAGAGATCCGTCACCTTCGGCCGTTCTTCCCGTGTTCGTGCCTCCGCAGTACCCAGGGCGCCAGAGACTTTGTTTCTCCGGTCGTCTCAACCGGAATAAACTGGGGTCGAGAGATCAAACCCGACCCGCCAGGCGGAGACTGGAGATCTCCTTGATTTTTGGTCTCCCCCGGAATCCTAACCGGGTTCGGAGACTGGAGCTCTCCTCGATTTTTGATCGCCGGAATCGTTTAACCAGACTGAACTGGAGGCATTTCCACGTGGAGGAACGGTTGCGGTATAGCACGGCCGCTCAGGCTGTGGGTTGTGGTAGAGGGGTCGGGATTCACCAGGAGTAGCGTAACTTCGATCGGTAGCTGTCACTATTCGCGACACCGGTACTTCACAATAAATAAGATAAGATTTTATTTTATTGTGCGGGAGCAGGTGGGCTTACCACCCGAGAACCTTAAACGTAGGCGGTATCCCAAGCGAAACGCGAACGAAAATATGCCATACGCACGGGAACGAGAGAACACCCGATGTGTATCTCAAGCGCGAGAACGAGAGCGCGACGTCACGGGCGCGAGAGAGACCACGATACGTCTCTCCATCGCGAGGGCCGTGGCCCGACGACAGATCGTCAACGACACTCCCGAGATCTTCGAGAACCACGATCGATCGCGATCCGGGAAACACTACTGTCTCACCTGAAAATTCGTTAACTCTTCCTCGCGCGACCAAGGCCACCGTGCGAGGGATTATGCGAGAGCGAGACCGAGCGTATCAACAGACAGAAAAAATGTCAACACGCTCGCGAGATCGGACCGGGCGAAATCGCCGGTTCAAGCGAGAACTTTATCTCGTATAATATCGAGAGCTGAAATATTATTTCGGGAGCTGGAATATTCTGTTAGAATATTCCTTTCGGAATCTATCTTTTCTGCCCGAGTTACCCCACAAACGGAACGGTAACAAATCGGGGCCTTTTCTCGTCGGTAGCATGGAGGCTCTCGGAGATCGCATCCCCGGGTCACCATGCGAGAGCCGGCAAAGCTTCTCTTCCGAAGCGCAGCGCGGAGGACTCCAGCCTCCGCCCGTAAAGCAAACGGCCCGCTCTCCAGCACGATGCACCACTACAGTGGGGTACCGGCATCTCAGCCGGGTGTACCCCGATTCCCCGAGAGGCCTCGTTGGCGGCTTCCCTCGGCCGGGATTGCTCGGTGCGTTGAGCGCTACGCCGCTCGACCGAGTTCCGCTCGCCAACCAAACACAACAAAACGGAATCGACAAACACTCAGACGCACAACAAGGGGAGAAAGGCCCCTAACAATCGTCACGGTAGCGACTCGGGCAAAGGCACGTAACACACGTGAACGGTAGCGGATCTTGGGACGTGATTCCGAAAAATCACGCCACAACACATATCACTTTTGCGCCTTTTCTTTACTTCAAAACCGACAGACCATTTTTCTTAATCAACAGAGTATTAAGACAACGCCAGGAGATTCGGCTCGAAGACTTACACATAGATGCTTATTACGAATCCATCAACTCACCCAGGTACGTAAATGAAGGCATATAAACAACAAATTGTTATATATGGAAAAAGATACACAGATGATGTGTTCGTAACATTTTTTTTATTAACAAGTTGGGGAATTGGGGACAATTACAACAAGCAAAACCGCCAATATTTGCGAAATTGTTTGCATCGAATTTTTATTGTGTGCACAACTTGGAGAGTTTTTTTTAACGACGAATTTTTTTTTCCTTATCACATTTGTTTGGTAGGTTTTCTGTCTCATTCTGAGTCTTACATAATATATGATTGCGTAGGATAGGATTTCAGAAGCGTGTGCCGTTCAAGGAAACGTGAATGTGTACGTTTCTAGAACCTCGTTGACGGTTAGCTCGAATACATTTTTAAGTGATGCATATTTCGCAAACACCCCTTCAACATGCTGAATAAGACGATAGAAGTGCAGATTTGCATGAATTAAGCCACCGTGAGACTTGATATTCGTCAACAGCGTCACTAAAGATGAATGCGACGCATGCGACCGAATGGCTTTTTGGCAAAACTCGCAGGACTTGAATTTTTTTCAAAACTTGTTTGCAGAGATAGCCATTTCCATGGCTCCAGTGTCCAAATCCACTGATTCAGAATTACGCCTTTGAGGACCAGTAATCTGTGGTATGCCATGGCCGAGAAAAGGAAATCCTGCAGTCTGCCCACATTTATTTTCCTCGTCGCCGTCGTCATCAAATTCCGTCAGAATGGCTGCTGTACTCAACTTCGGATGCTTGTAGGGAGTCTGTGATAAAAAATAGGAAGAATGTTTGTAATTCTTTCAGGTTACAAATAACATTTCTATAGTAAAAGAATGCAAGAAAGATATACAGGCAAAATGTATACCGAGAGCGTGGAAGGGAGAGTGAGAGAGAAGTAGAGGAATAGGCAGATACAAGTAAAGCGGAGTGTATGAAAAAAAAACTTGGAAGAAAAGATGAATGAAGATGAGCAAGAGGACAACTGTAAAACTAGAATCATTTACTCAAGGGCGACAGAGAACGGGAAGGAAAAGAGAAGTCCGAACTAACAGAGAATAGGCAAAAAAGCTCTTGTCGGTGATGGCATATGAAAGAGCGAAGCAAAATGGAGCAGACTGTTTGATGAAGGGCAAGAAACAATTGCGGAAACGAATCGATCAAATATAGCCAAAAAAGGAACAATAAACAAAATAGTGAGGGTGTGCGATGAAGAAATTTGAAATGACGACCCAGCGCAAAGGAGGGAGAGAACATGAGAGAAAAAAGTATAGAACGTACCTTTGCAATGATCTCTCCATTTTAACCATATTTAATCCACTCGCGCTGTATGCATTGGGCGTTGAAATGCTTTTCGCATACAACGTGCGTAGGCCGCAACTGCTTATGCCCAGGAATTGCGGCTTCCCATTTTTTTAACAGTTCGATGTCTTTTGGCACACGAAACACCGATCGTTTTGTTTTTTCATTTTTATTACCCGTCTTACATCCAGGTACAACGCACGAAGTCGGCATGATGAGCAAATAAATTTATACAAGGAGCTGCTCATGCACGCAGTAACGGAGAAGGAGAATAGGTTATGTCTATTACCCGCGCTCGGGCACTTATTTCGTACAGCGCCAAGTAGTGGCAGCATTGGGAAAGAAAAATTTTTATTTAAGGAGTAAGGCCACTGTAACGGCCCAAAAAAAAAGGTTTTTTCACTAATTTTTTGCTCCCGAAATTGAAGGTATTTGAAAAAAAACTTTTAATGGTGTTATCGGGCATACATTAAACTTTATTATAAAATTTTTTTACAGTAAAAAAAAAAACAAAATGGCGGTTCCACAGCTATCTTCCCGGGACATGTTTTGCTTCCAGGGCTCCGCGGCACGCAGCACCACTGGTGCACTTTTGAATCTAGAACAAAAAAAAAAAAAACCATTAATCTAGAGGGCTATAGCTAGAGAATGTCGATCGGATTTTAAAAAGTATCAATTTTTGTGGATTTGGCGTGCGTTTGAAAAAAAAATTGATTATTGACGAAAAAAACGGCAAGTTTTTTGTTAATAAAAAATCAATAAATAAAGTTCTTGAAAATTCCGATCGACATTCTCAAGATAATGTAAATGTTCACATCTGGTTAAAATTTCAAGTAAAAAAAATGAAAATTGTTCGAGTTATGCTGCGTGCCATTTTGAAAAACCATGTTTCGAGAAAAACGCGTTTAAAGTTTTGCGAATAGTTTTTTATTGGAAAAAATTAAAAAAAGAGGTTAAAAAAATTTTTACCGGTAGTCTGCAATCCCAGCACCATACATTTGTCCTTCGATAGCCAAATTTTCGTCTTCTTCGTCTTTCCTGGTTGATTTTTGGAGCGCGCGCGCACTTTTGGCCGCGTCGCTCAGAGATGTCTTCGCGTGCGTGATGCGTTTGGCGTCGGCTTCGATGCAGAAATTATATAACTGTACACCAATTTCCACCTCCAACATCTTGAATATTTGCAAGACGTTGGTAAGGCCGCCATTGAATATGCAAACAGCGATATCCGTCGCAATATTGTCACGTCCTGAGGGGACGTGGGCATATATATATATGTGGTATCCCTCTTTCTTGCCTACGCCTAGCGCAATAGCACGGGATGAGGGTTAAAAAGGGGACGTGCTGGTGGAAAGGATAATTTTAAAGAATTTCGTGGATGATCCAATCGTTGAAAATAATGGTTGTGACACTTGTGTTCGATTGACTCGTACTTTATTAGAATCAGCCGTATGGGTTGATCCTATTATTTTAAAGATACAAATTGAAGACGAAAGGGTGAAAATGTGTTCGCTTACATTGATGCGTCTCGGCGTTGACCCAGTCGCTTGGGTGTCAGGTACGGTCGTACAACTATGGGCCCTTCGTCGATGGCCCGAACGCTCGCAGATGGTGTGGGTGTGTGTGTGACGGATACAGCAAATGTTCGGTGACACAGATTCTAGTGTTCGTGGATTTCGCGGTTCGAGAATGGAAAATACAATGAAATATTGCGCGTAATACAAATGTCAAAATTCTTAAGATTATCGCGTAACTGTTAGAGAACTTTCGAAGTACAAGATTTGTATAAACTCGAGTTGCAAGACAACGTACGCTTTACAAGAAGGGAAATGAATATTCAACGCGATGGATATCGGTTAAGGAACTCTAGATATGAGCCCGCTGGATTTTGACTGGAGTCTCGGATTGAGACTCGATAAAAAGAAGTTTGTGTGATCGTGGTTGCCGGAAGACTGACTTGGTCATTTTCTTCTTCTAGGCTGTAGGAAAAATTGGGATGCTGAGGTGGTGGGAGACTGGCCCCCTGGGAGGGTGCACATTTGGGGGTGCATTCTTTTGGATTGGTGGAAAATATGTATAAGTTGGAATGAGAGTGGGAGCAAGGAGTAGGTTGCGATAGCCACAACCGTCGCTCTATTTCCGGGAATTGGAGCAGCGCTTCTTTATCTGGAGCGCGGAAAAATATAGACGAAAAAGGGGCCTTGTCGGCGCCAAGAACGCACGCTCGAGATAGGGCTTGTTGACCGAGGCCCGCGAGTCCGCATGGGAAATATCAACGCAGTTTTATGACTGCAGCAACTTCCTGGGTCGGAGGATTTTCTCCTAGCGAGTGTATATTTTTTAAGGATTTGGACATTTTTCCGCTCTTGGATGATCGTGAGCATTCGGTATCGTTGCGTCGTTATATATTCACGTCTTTATGAATATCATCACGCATTTCTTGCGTGTCGCTTCACGTGTTCGTCATCCTTGTAACCCGAAGGTTTCCTTTGTGTATTTTTGGTCTTAAGGACACTCGGACTCTGTTCGGGTTACAACGAGACTGTTCGAAATTTTCCCGCTTATATATTTGTTCTTGATATCGTTAAGATCGCTACGCTTTCGCGTGGGAAGGTACGAGAAACGCTTAGTTATATTATTATGGATAGGCTACGTTTCCGCCGTGGTAGGCCTAACTCTAAAGAAAATATTCAGATCCGTCGAAAAATGAGAATTCCGCTATCGTGCGTATTAGGCTTAAAAAGACATTGTACGCATTTGGTCGCGACGTGACACCTCCCCCCTTGAGGATTGAGCGTCTCGCTCGATCAGGTTCGTTGAGGGTTGCAACCGAAAATTTAGTGGCACGATAGTATCAATTCGCATTGTCATTGATCGACTTACAATGTGACTTAAATATGTTCGAAGATTGTTGTCTAATATGGCGGTGTAAATGTGATTATCGCCTTACAAGAAAGTTTTTTTTTAATGTATATATACCTTTTTACTTCACTATGAAATATATAATAGGTGCGCGTTTTCTTCTCTTTCTTTTGCCTCATGCATATATACTTATTTACTTATTGCAACTCATCTTTCTTGACAAGGTTAAAAGAACAATAATAATGAGGATAGAGAAACAGGTTATTGAGCATTATGAGAGTGGTTGTTTTGATACTAGAAAGTCTTCTCGTGCGAACTCAAGGGAAAGGGACGTAGATTAGGAGGTTGATCGTACCTTGAACGATCAGAGACGTTAATGTAGAGATCGGGTGTTGCAGCGTTGGCCTTGGCATGACCCTTTGGTTCGACAGAAGGAGCTGTGACGAGTTTATGAAGTTCTTGCCCAGTTTCATGGCTGACGTTTTCTTCTTAGGTCGTTTAGCCAGGTGCATCAGGAGGTGCGTAACCAAGTCCTATACTGCACCGACGAGGTAGACCGACCGGCCGTACACAGTATGTAGGCTGCATGTATGGATCTCCGATGAGCATGATCGTTTCCACAACGGGTAACATCCGGGTGACACCAGCGTTTGCTGTACCGAATGGAAGGAATTTTTCCCCAGGTGCGATTTCAGGTGGAGTCCGCTTGATATTGTAGTTTGTTGTTGTCCAGGAGATTCAACAACTTCTCTCTTTGGTTGACAGTGTTTAGACCACTGATGCCCCGTGCCATATTGTTTAGGACAGCGGGTTTTCTACGGGAAACATTACACATTCTCGTACGTTGTCGATATCTTCTTTGGAATAGATCCCACATGATGTTGGGTGATGTTGGGTTGGTGTATCGCCAAGTAGACTGCGTCGTTGATTTCATGATTGCAGGTGGTGTGGCTTCGACCGGAACAGGAATGAACTTGTACTAGGTGTTTCCAAAAAGGTAATATGGGGGAAGTAAGGAATTGCAGGTTGTTTCGCCTGTTTGGTAATATATTCGTTCGAGAAGTAAGGGGATGTGTTGCGTTCCCACGAGTGACAGCAATTGATCGGAAAATTCTTTTAACCTGATCAGATCTCCTTGTATTCTTATACATTAAATTACGTGTACTCTTTCGCCAGTAAGTATCGCCATATAACTCGGCTTCTTCACTAAATTGTATACAATTTGTCCGAGGCCTGGATCGCTACTATCAAACTATTTTGGAGTATATGACGCTCCCCTTTTTCACTGCTTCGTAGGCGTATCTTAATATAATGGTTTTCTAATATAATATAATGGCTACGTATACAAATTTCGAATTGGTACAGGCGATTATATGTAGGTCTGCGACTGGACATTTTTCTCGGATTATGAAACAGTTAGTTCAGCGAGTTTTGAATTTTGATGCCTTATGTTACTCTGTTGGGTATGCATATCGTAATATGATGATTTCCTAATATAACATAATGATTACGTATATGAATTTGGAATTGACGTAAGCGATTATATGTAGGATTGCGATGGGGATTTTTTTTTTTTTTTTTTTGAATTATGAAACAGTTAGTTCGGCGAGTTTCGAATATAAACAATTTCGGGTGTTCTGCACTGAGGATACTGTAACTAAAAATTTAATCTGTTTCTCTGGCTGCAAGTGCAAAGGTGATATGGTTAGATGTTACTGAATAGGTTGATCACGGCCATCTGAAAAACAAGGTCATTATTATGATTATTTATTCAATTAGGATTAAAATTGGGTTTTGAGACACCCTTGTGTCCTCCGATTGGGGACTTGTGCATTTTGTTGAAAATGAGATCGCCTTGTTCAGTCGGTACATATTGCAAAGTTCCCAAACATATTTATATTTTGATTCGATTGTTCTTGAATGCTCTTTTCATGGTATTAATTACATCTGCCCAAGTCGAATGTTCGACGGGCTCGATCCTCGGTCATATCCCACCATGCTGACGACAGGGTTGGTTAAATAAATGAACCATATTAAATGGATAACGATCATCTGAAAACAATGGAATAATTATTATTAATTGATTACTTGCTAATTTAAAATTCGGAGTCGTCGACTCTCGTTGGTTTGGGTTTTCTTTTAGGCTTTACTTCGGCGTTGATGTGCGAATATCGTAATCTATTTTCATGCACGACTCGTGGCTTGCCTTGGTACTGGATCTTTACGTTGCCCTTATCTATTTTTTCCAGGACCTTATGAGGTCCCGTGTAATGATCTCCGAGTTTCCCTGGTTTGGGCCCTTTCTGGAGGAAAACGAAATCTCCGATTTTGAAACTTTTGGGATTCGCGTTTTTGTCGTAATATTTTTTTGAGCGATGTTTTGATGAGACTAGATTTTCGTATGCGAGGGTTCTGATTCCGTTTATACGGGTGATCAATTCGATCAAATATCCACGATACGTAGGTAACTGATCCGATTCCCTAAGCGGTTCGCTTGATGGGATTCGTGCTAATTTACCGAAAACTACCTCGAAGGGTGTGTATTTGGTACTTTCGTGGACACTTGTATTGTAAGAAAGCATCGCTAATTCGAGCCATTGATCCCATTCGTTATCCTTATCCGTGTATTGCTTAAGGAATTCGGCTAGAGAGTGGTGAGACCTCTCCAGCGATCCGTTCGATTGGGGATGAAATGCGGTCGTTCGACATCGCTTAATTCGGAATCTTTTTGCTACTCTTCGCATGAGGCCGCTGAGGAAGTTACTCCCTTGGTCCGTCAGGAGTGCTTTTGGTGCGCCGAAGACGCATATGAACCTCTTTATGAATGCGTCGGCGATTGTCGTCGCTAGTGCGTTTGGAAGTGGAATTGCAATGCAATATTTTGACAGATGGTCTTGAATTGTGAGGATATATTCGTTTTTGCTGGACGTCCGTTGCATTGGACCTACTATATCCATTGAAATTTTCTCAAAAACTGTACCTGGGGTGTCTGTTATTATCATCGGCTGCTTTGTCTTGACTCTGACTAACTTCTTTAGCTGACACTCCAAGCATTGCTGCACCCGCCTTTGAACGTCCGATTTTAAATCTTCCCAGATATAGTCGCGTTTGATTCTATTGTAAGTCTTGGAAACCCCTTTGTGGCCCCCGATTGGGGAGTTATGCATTTCGTAGAAAATGGAGTCACGTTTTTCGATTGGTACGTAGCGCAAAGTTCCGAGGCAGATCAGTATCTTAACCGGACTGTCTTTAAATACATCTTTTACGATATTCAGCACATCTGCCCATATTAAGTGTTCGACGTGTTGGCAATGACAAAAGCTGATCGACTGGAGATCGAGTGTTCCGCAAATCGACTTTAATTCTCCCATGCTCTGATTAATTCTTTCGGTTATTAAAGCGAGCGATGCAGACTGCTCTCCCTTAATGACCAAAGCGATGTGATATTTTTTCCCAACCCTTTTGCTGTAGGCTCGGCCTAACGACAGATCCTTCCAGATGGGGAGCTTATTGGATTCTAATAATTTTTGTCCTCCAGGGTCACAAGGTTTCCCTGTTGAGTCTATGAAATAGACTAGATTGTCGTTCCGAAATTGGAACTGTTCCTTCGTACTGACGCAATTAGCAATTTTTAATTCTGGCCTCTTAATTTCTTTGACTGGAGGATCTTCGTCGGAAAGTTTTGAGTCAATCGAACTGGAGTCTGAATCTGTTGGATCATCGGAGTTAGGAATGGAGGAGTTTCCGGAATAAATGGCAGGAGGTGCTTGGCGCCGGTCGGGGACCTCAGCTGTTTTGGGGTTGATGCCCTTAGTGGGTCGCCTAACACGTGCGGGACTTATTATTTCGGCCTCCGTTTCCTCGCTACTACTCTCCTCGTAGTTTATGGCTTTTCGAGCTCGGCGCGGAGGGTAGTGGGTCTTAGGGCGTGCATCTGTGGCTTCGGGCGCAGGCACGCTGACTCTTGTTGATGTTTCCTCGACAAGTGTGCCTTCCACTTGCCGATTGTCTCCATCTGGGATGGGGGGTTCGTCGTTGTTCGCTCGAGAGCGAGTGATGACGTTTATTTCATTTGATCGCGGCGGCGGGTGGATTTCTACCTGAGTGGTAAATCTTGTGGGATTTTCGTCGCTGTCGGAAATTTCGAGTATTTCGTGTACCGCCTTTCGCCATGCGTCTGCCGACATTTCGTTTTGTTTCCGATCGTAGTGGGGAATGGTTTTGACCTCTTCCGATTTCTCAACTGGGTTACGCGACAAAGCGTCGGCATTTACGTTTAACGTTCCAGGTTTATAAACGACGTCGTAGTCGTACTCAGAGAGCTTGAGTCGTCATTTTAGAACGCGTGTGTTTGCGTCTTTGGCGGTTTTAAACCAAACCAAGGGTTTGTGATCGGTGACGAGAGTAAACTTTCTGCCATAAATGTAGGGACGGAAAGCTTTCACGCTGTGAATAATCGCCATTGCTTCTTTTTCATACGTGTCGTAACGAAGAGCTGCGCCACGTAGTACACAGGATGTGTAGGCAATGGGTTTATCCTTGCCTATTTCTCCCTGTGAGAGAACTCCGCCTAAGGCGTAGCCCGAAGCATCTGTCGTTATGATAAATGGTTTTTCAAAATCCGGGTATTGAAGGATTGGGGCTTCGCACAATTTGCCCTTGAGTATATCGAAAGCTTTCTGGGTCTCGTCTTTCCATTCAAAATCGACTTTATCTTCTAGAAGATGAGTTAAGGGTTTTGCAATTTTTGAGAAGTCTTTGATAAATCGACGGTAATAACCGGTTAGGCCCAGGAATTGGCGTATGTTTTTGACGTTTTTGGGGACTGGAAAATCTTTTACGGCCAATAGCTTGTTAGGATCTGGTCTCAGGCCGTCTTTTCCGATTATGTGGCCGAGGTAGTTGACCTCTGGCCTGAGGAATTCGCATTTGTCTGGTTGTAATTTGAGATTTGCTTTACGCAGACGTTCCATTAATTCGCGAATTTTCCTCTCGTGTTCGTCCAAATCTTTGGCGTAAATCACGATATCATCCAAATACACGAAAAGCGATACCCCTTGGAGTCCGCTGAGTACAATGTCCATTAAGCGCTGGAATGTTGCCGGGGCATTTTTAAGCCCAAAAGGCATTCTCGCGAATTCGTAATGACCGTGTGGGGTCGAAAACGCGGTTTTTGGTTTGTCTTCGGGGTTCATTTCGATTTGATGGAACCCGGAAGCGAGATCGAATACTGAGAAATAATTTGCGTTCCCTAGTTGATCGAGGATGTCTGTGATATTTGGCAATGGGTAGGAATCGCCAATTGTTTTTTCATTCAATGCGCGGAAATCGATTACCATTCGCCAGCGTTTGTTTCCGCTGGAGTCCGGTTTTTTCGGTACTATCCAAACAGGGCTGTTGTTAGGAGACTCTGAATGGTCTATTACCCTCGTCCCTAATAGCTCGTCCACTTGTCGCTGGACTTCGCCTTTGAGCGCCTGGGGAAACCTATACTGTTTCGTGTTGATCGGTAGGTCGTCGACCGTGGGGATCTTGTGTCGGAGAACATGTGTTGCTTCGAGAGGCTCACCCTTTATGTGGAACCTATCTGAATATTTTTCAATGATTTTTTCTACATGTTCTAATCCGTCTTGCGCGAGGTGCTCTAAGCGTAGGAGAGATTTTATTACTTGGGAACGCTCCGAGTTGTCTTTTATTTTATCCGATGCTGTCTGATAGGTGGAGATTGAATTTACATTTTTACCTTTGTTTGATTCGACAATTTCGTCTTCCTTTCTAATTGAATTCTTGTTTCGTTTTTTATATGTTTTTGGTTTAGTTTTTTCCTCACTACTGGAGGTTTGTTTTGTTTTTCCTTGGTCATCGTTTTCGTTATAGCGATGGCAAGGTTTTATCTCGACTCGGCTGGTCGAGGTTTTTTTACGGGCCGCGGAAGGACCCTGGAACAACGTAGTCGTCATGCGATCTACGCTGGGAATAGAAGAATTGAAAGGATTTATCTCGACTCGGCTGGTCGAGCGTTTTTTACGGGCCGCGGAAGGACCCTGGAACAACGTAGTCGTCATGCGATCTACGCTGGGAATAGAAGAATTGAAAGGATTTATCTCGACTCGGCTGGTCGAGCGTTTTTTACGGGCCGCGGAAGGACCCTGGAACAACGTAGTCGTCATGCGATCTACGCTGGGAATAGAAGAATTGAAAGGATTTATCTCGACTCGGCTGGTCGAGCGTTTTTTACGGGCCGCGGAAGGACCCTGGAACAACGTAGTCGTCATGCGATCTACGCTGGGAATAGAAGAATTGAAAGGATTTGAAATTTTCGAAGAATATGATTCAATCTCGTCTGCTGACAAGGTTTCGACCGTATCGAAAGCCTGCAGTCTTACGACCGGCACGATTAACCTTACGGCGTCACTAGTGGTATTATAAACCTTCAAATGAGCCTTCCCGTTGATGGTTGTCACCAGGCAGTCGCCGGCATAGACACCTTCAGGGGCTATGAAAGGGGCGATATATCCCTCTTTCATCGTGCTATCCACCACTTTCACATGGAAGGAGGTTTCCGAACGTGCGGGAATTTCGATTTCCTCAACGCGTTCGTTTGGTTTTTCAAAAGGCCATAGATTATTTCCACACTCGAAACATTCTATCTCGTAATTAATTTTGGATTTCGTTTCAAAGAAGTATCTGGATCCCAACAACCCTGGATAAGGAAGTGGCACATCGTCTGGTATGATGTGAAAGAGCGTTGCGAAACCTAATACGCGGAACCACACACTACCTAGCGCGAAGACTGGTAGTGCAGATATTCCGTTTAATCTTATGATATCATTTTCATCAATTCCGGTGAAACCTTTTGTACATTTCTTTTTGATCAAATTTGGAACGGCACCACTATCTAATAGCATTGAAATTTTCCCTGTTTCTGGTAGTGCTCCGATACACACCGAGGGTAGCGTGACGAATTTTTCTGCTTCTATTGTATAAGTTGGGTACCGCCGTTCGGCTGGCCTAAAGCTATCGCATGAACCGGACGCTCTGTCGGGGACGGGCCACTCGGTGCGTCCGTCCGAGTGGTGTTCAACCCGTTTCCCGGCTGGCTTCGCAATTTATTGTTATATTCGAGAGTCCGACAGTTTGCTATGGAGTGCCCTTCTCGTTTGCAATAGCGGCATGTAAGTTGATCGGGACTCTGAGCTGCGCTGTTCCTTAATTTGAAACAGTTGTCAGCGGTGTGTCCGCGGTTATGACAAAACTGGCACTCAATGCTTGGAGCGCTGTTTATTTTTAACTTGGGGCAATTATCTGCCGTGTGGCCGCGATTGCGGCAGAACTGGCACTCGACGCTGGGGGAGCTACTGTTTTTTAACTTGAAACAATTGTCCGCGGTATGTCCGCGGTTGTGACAAAATTGACATTCGAGACTCGAAGTGTTATTTTTTAATCTGAAGCAATTGTCTGCGGTATGCCCACGATTGTGGCAATACTGGGACTCGGGAACGCTTTCAAAACGCGGACGGTCCTCTGAAGGGTTAAGAGATTTATTGAGAGTAGGGCAATCAGGGGCCATGTGGCCCGAGGTCTTGCACAGTTGACAGGATACTATAGGGGACCGTTGTCCTAAATGGCATTTGTCCGCGCTGTGCCCGGCACCTTTGCACACCTGGCAGGTCAATACCTCCCATTCGTCCTGTTTCTTTTTGCATTGGTCGGCGCTATGGCCCTGGTTTTTGCATAATTGGCAAGTGAGCAACGAGAAACGACAATTTTCCGACGTGTGGTTATCCTTTTTACAGATATTACAGATTTTAACCGATTTGAGGGGAGGGAAGTTTTCTAATTTGTTCGAGGCCGACTGTAGTTCCCGTCGTGCTTCAAGATCGCGTTCAATTTCAACTGCATGATCGATAGCAATGGAAATGTTATCGCAATGGGGGAGTCGCTGTTCGATCTCCTCCCTTAATCCACGCTTGAAACACGAGAGGAAATAATCGTCCATTCTTTTCTTGAAATACTCGTTTTCTAGCCTGTTATCTGATGGTCTTTCTGTATCAAGTATCTCTTTTCCTTTCCTTTTAATTCGCATAGAAAATTCAGCTACAGTTTCGTTCTTCTTTTGGCAAATAGTACTGAGTTCTCCGACTAGTTGCATTTCAGTTTTGTTGGGTGCATAAAGCTTCTTAAGATATCCTAATAGGTCCTGTACTTTCTCGAATTTTGACGCGTGGATCATTTCTCTAGCGGGGTTTAACAATCTATTCCGGATCATCTTCACCAGGTACTTTTCGGCCGCAGGGGAAACCACTTCCCTTGCGTCCTCACACCCGGCGACGAAATCCGAAAACGGAACATTTTTCCCATCGAACTCTGGAATTATCTTAACAACGTCTTTTATCAACATCAAGTCGTTTATACTCAAAGTTGGGGTTTCTGGATTCATGGCTCCGCCTTTTCGGGGTAAATCTGGTCGTTTTGAAGATCTACTGGGAGGTACAAGACCAGGAAATAGTGGAAGGTTTGATCCCCTCAGAGCATAACCTGAACTACCGGTCTCAACTGATTCGTTTGGTTCTGTATACGACAAGTCCTCAGTTATATTTAGATCTAGTGTCTCGCAAGTTGATTCCTTATCCATGAGATTAATATGCAAAGGCACATTCCCTTTTTAAATAATCCCGGACGAGCCCCCAAAAATTATATGTCACGTCCTGAGGGGACGTGGGCATATATATATATGTGGTATCCCTCTTTCTTGCCTACGCCTAGCGCAATAGCACGGGATGAGGGTTAAAAAGGGGACGTGCTGGTGGAAAGGATAATTTTAAAGAATTTCGTGGATGATCCAATCGTTGAAAATAATGGTTGTGACACTTGTGTTCGATTGACTCGTACTTTATTAGAATCAGCCGTATGGGTTGATCCTATTATTTTAAAGATACAAATTGAAGACGAAAGGGTGAAAATGTGTTCGCTTACATTGATGCGTCTCGGCGTTGACCCAGTCGCTTGGGTGTCAGGTACGGTCGTAAAACTATGGGCCCTTCGTCGATGGCCCGAACGCTCGCAGATGGTGTGGGTGTGTGTGTGACGGATACAGCAAATGTTCGGTGACACAGATTCTAGTGTTCGTGGATTTCGCGGTTCGAGAATGGAAAATACAATGAAATATTGCGCGTAATACAAATGTCAAAATTCTTAAGATTATCGCGTAACTGTTAGAGAACTTTCGAAGTACAAGATTTGTATAAACTCGAGTTGCAAGACAACGTACGCTTTACAAGAAGGGAAATGAATATTCAACGCGATGGATATCGGTTAAGGAACTCTAGATATGAGCCCGCTGGATTTTGACTGGAGTCTCGGATTGAGACTCGATAAAAAGAAGTTTGTGTGATCGTGGTTGCCGGAAGACTGACTTGGTCATTTTCTTCTTCTAGGCTGTAGGAAAAATTGGGATGCTGAGGTGGTGGGAGACTGGCCCCCTGGGAGGGTGCACATTTGGGGGTGCATTCTTTTGGATTGGTGGAAAATATGTATAAGTTGGAATGAGAGTGGGAGCAAGGAGTAGGTTGCGATAGCCACAACCGTCGCTCTATTTCCGGGAATTGGAGCAGCGCTTCTTTATCTGGAGCGCGGAAAAATATAGACGAAAAAGGGGCCTTGTCGGCGCCAAGAACGCACGCTCGAGATAGGGCTTGTTGACCGAGGCCCGCGAGTCCGCATGGGAAATATCAACGCAGTTTTATGACTGCAGCAACTTCCTGGGTCGGAGGATTTTCTCCTAGCGAGTGTATATTTTTTAAGGATTTGGACATTTTTCCGCTCTTGGATGATCGTGAGCATTCGGTATCGTTGCGTCGTTATATATTCACGTCTTTATGAATATCATCACGCATTTCTTGCGTGTCGCTTCACGTGTTCGTCATCCTTGTAACCCGAAGGTTTCCTTTGTGTATTTTTGGTCTTAAGGACACTCGGACTCTGTTCGGGTTACAACGAGACTGTTCGAAATTTTCCCGCTTATATATTTGTTCTTGATATCGTTAAGATCGCTACGCTTTCGCGTGGGAAGGTACGAGAAACGCTTAGTTATATTATTATGGATAGGCTACGTTTCCGCCGTGGTAGGCCTAACTCTAAAGAAAATATTCAGATCCGTCGAAAAATGAGAATTCCGCTATCGTGCGTATTAGGCTTAAAAAGACATTGTACGCATTTGGTCGCGACGTGACAATATCTAGTACAGTTTTTCCGCTTGAGGATGATTTGGGGGCCAAACTCCAAACAGTAGCGTTGAAACTTTCGTTATTGTTTTGAGTATAGGCCCCCAAGCAACGCTCCAGCAACTCGTCCCGGCTCAATTCCATGTAGATGGGTTTGATGGCTTGATAAACCTCCTCACTCATTGGCTGATTGTGATGATACGCATCCAAGGCATTTTCTGCTTTCGCTTTCTTCCAACTGCACCAATTCTCCGAACATTTTTCGTGCTGAGGCTTTTCATCCGTTGACATTTTGTGAAAAAGGGTTGCCCAGATCTCATTTTTCATATGTTTGATGGAATCGGAATTTCGACGGATTGCTAAGCCGTAATAAATGCTTAGTTCGTCAATCAATTTGGCAGTGAGTTTTCCTCTTCCCCCGAGACCTTTTGTTCCTTTTTTTAAGTTTCTCAATCGAGTGCCCATTCTTTTTTGCACGTGATCTATGCACTCTTTTTTTTTAACATCACCATTTTCATAAGGCTTCGAATCCACGATGCCTTTGAAAGTTTTGGAATCGCCATCTCCGATATAATTGCAGTCGTTTCGGAGCAAGTTTTGACACGCTTGGCGGCGACCTTCATTTCCTAAGGACAACAAATTTTTTTTCGCACAGGACCTTTTTTTCTTATTCTAGAGGGTTTAAACTATTTTTTAAGCCAATAAAAAAAAATCGATTTTTCAAAAAATTTACAGTGGCCTTACCCCTTAACGGACCTTCCCCCACCACCGTAAATTTCAAGGAGTTTCCAGACCTGTATATAAGACCGTGACCTGTATGTAAGACCGTGCTAGATACAGGTGGCCACGCTCGGCCTTTCAACTCGTCCCCAAAATGGTATCACGATAGATGGCGCTGAGGTGCTCTGGATCACATGTACAGATATACGCAAAACATGGGTCCGATCAGGGAGGCTAGCTTCCATGATATTACTATACATAGGGCCCGCGGCACCCCAGCGGCATCTATGTTGTGCCATTTTCGGGGACGCTTTTTTCAGTGGCTTTGCACGGGAGTTTGGTCTCCTGGTATTTAGTCTCCATAATGGGTGCAATCGAAGACACAGGGAGACTATAGGAAAGGAGTGCAAGCTTCGTATATTGCGCTAGTATTCAAAACGTCCGTAAATTTGTCGCTGGGCGTTAGTCTTGAGTATGGCCGATAGGCGTCGCATTGAGAATATGAGCCGTAAGATATAGCAATACTATCGATGCCTCACATGAAGCTGACCGTCATGGCGGCTGTTAAAGGGTTTTCGCGCCATTTACGGCTGTCAAAAAATTCAAACCCTCATCGTGTTGATAAAGGGTGACGAAAAAGTGCATACGTGCGATAAACCTTGTCTTTAAACGGTGAAATCAATGAACATTGTTGCGACGACCAATCGTGAAGAAGTATCACAAGGGAGTATTGTGTTGTTTTTTTGAATTATTAATCTGAATTTTATTTATTTTGTTTCCACTTTTCTTTCACAGTTTAGGTTATCGGGGCCACTTGTTTGTGGTCTACGTACCACAACGGCAGTTCAATGTAAAAAATCTTTATTTTTCATTTCTTTTCATTGCAAGAAGAACTTCTCTTAAAAAATGACTGCACTCTTACTAAAAAAAAATGGCAATCTGCAAGAATAATGCCTTACAATGGAGATAAAATATAATAACACTATTATTAACATAAATGCCAATATGAATATAAGTATAAATGTATATTCAATATTTTTTATTACAATGTTCTCGAATATTTCACAGATCTATGGAGTCTCAGAAATATATTCTTCTAACCGGATCTTATATAACAATTATCGTTGATGAACTTAATTAATGAAAGATAGAGTAATAAAAAAATTTATAAAAAAATAGAATAATAAAAAAATTTATAAAAAAATAATAAAAAAATTATTCCGAGAATCGAACCGAGAACCATGCGGGCTAACGACTATTACTCTATCACTTGGACTATTAACTATTTCTAATAATGTGGTATTCAAATAATATATAAATCGTTTCACTGATTTTGTTTATGTTTCATCTTTTGATTTACGGAGATAGCTTTCTGCTGATCTCGTATTTAATCATATCTGAGATTATTTAAACGGACAAACAGGGTTCACTTTGGAAGTTTGTTAAATTTTACGCATTTGTTTTATGAGGTTACGAAAACAAGTATCAGCTGTTACTTCGTTGTGCTTTTTGTGCATCATCAGTTGTGTACGTCATACGCATGCCCGAGTCCCTATTTGCAGCAGCGCCGCTTGAGAGAAACTAACGGGCGGCGACATTTGTACGGACACGGCGGGAGGCCAAGCTTGCACTCCTTCCCTATAGTCTCCCTGGAAGACAGATCACAGCTGATGTACCTAACCCCCATTCGTGTTAAGGAGAGACACCACTCTAGGATTTTGGGAAGACGTTTTCTTGCTAAAAAATACTTTGGTGTCATAAAAACAATATACAATTCGCTCTGTAGCGAATTTTTTTATTTAAGGGAGCTTTCCAGTGTGACAGCCCGAAAAATCGCTGTTTTTGGCGATTTTTTTTTTAAAGAAAAAATAATCTAATCGGTCTGGTTTTTTTTGTATATTAATTGGGTATTGAAGAATACAAAACAATTTTTTAAAGATCGATTTATTTATTAATTAATATCTATAAAAATGATGAAACAATTGTTGCAGAAAATGCACTTGGATGTGGTGTCCACGTTGGCGGTCACAATTTTGATCTGAAACAAAAAACACAAAAAGATTATTGATCGGTATATAATTGGCTTTCGTGCTATGGAGGCTTTTTTTTTTTTTTTTTTTGCAAAAATGGCGCCGGTTTGAACAAAAAGTATCGATTTTAGCATTTTTTTTGGCAGTTTTTTTACAAAAAAATAGGAAGATGTCAAAAAAAAAAAGCTTCCATAGCACGATAAACAATGACGTTAAGAATATTGTGTAAAAAATTCAACTCGATAGCTTTAAAACTCTGCCCTCCAAGTTGGACACCGTTTTGAAAAATGCTGTTTCGAGAAAAACGCGTTCAAAGTTTCAAGTGAGGAAATTTTAGGTAAATCGTTTACTTACGGTCAATCAGCGATGCCAGGTCCATACAATATCCCTTCTGCTTCTTCGAAAAGATCGTGCTCAATGGATTGTTCAGTCCGACGAGCTGTCCTCGCCTCTTTGCTATCCAGGGACGCCCGGCGGTTTGCTTGGGTGATGCGCGCATTCTTGTACTTAGCGGCGAAATCTGCGGCGCTCGGCCCTATCGTGCATCCCATCGTCTCCAAAATTTTTAAAATTGGGTCGTAACCTTCATTGAAGGTGCACACAGCACACTGCGTAGCGATTTCTACTATCTGCTTGCCGCAGAATACGTGCTTTGGGGCTAGTTGCCACACACAGTGATTGAAGCTCTCGTTATTGTTTTGAGTGTTCGCGCCCGTACATCGTTCTAAGAGATCCTCCGTTGTTAGATCATCGTAAATCGGCTTTAAAACTTGTTGTACGTCTTCGTCAAGTGCTGGTGGATGGGTGTACTCCTCTCCTGTGGCCTCGGCCTTGCGCCATTCGCACCACAAATCTTCTCCCGGAGGGCAATACTCATGCTGAGGATTTTCATCAGTTGAGCTTTTGTGATGAAATGTAGCCCATATGGCTTTCCTCATATTTTCCACAGAATTGGAATTTCGACGAACTGCCAAGCCATAATATTCGGAGAGATTTGTCAATAATTTTAACGTCAATTGCGCTCTTTTCGGTTCAACAGCAGTTTTTTTTGTTTGATTTTTTTTAGTTCTCGGAGTACTCGAACGAGATCCTTTTTTTTCGGTTCACTCTCCATTGCTTTGTCTTCGATTTGCTTTTTAGCCTTTTTTAGTTGAACTAACCTTTTTCTTGCTTCGTTTTCCCTTTTATATACTCGCTTTTTCACGTGCAAAACGCATTCCTTTTTTTTTACCGTCAAATCGTCACCGTACGGCTTGGCTTCTAATAACATCTTGAATGTTTTTGTATCGCCGTCTCCTATATAGAAACCGTATTTCGCGTTGTGCAATTCTTCTGATCTCTTGAATATTTCGATTATACTGTCGACTTCCATTTTTCCCGCGCTGCCTTCGTGATTGACGTTGCATTCGGATTCATGCGTCTCAAACCACGCCTCGTACTCGGGTGTTCCCTTTTGTCCTTTCCAGAATGCACAAGCCTTGCAGAAGCTTGATTTGACAGCAACATCCAAAACTTTGTTGGTATATTTTCCAATCACGGACACGATACCCATGCGCGACGTGAAACGGCGTTTCGACCACGATCCATCACCGGACACCGTCAGAATATCGCCCCGATTTTCTGCTTCCAAAGTTTTTTCCTTCTCTTCGGTACCTGCTTTTTTCGAGACGGCCTCGTATATTGATTTCGCTGCAATCTGCAGGATTTTCACGATTCCATAATAGGTGTTATTATTGAAGTTTGCAGTTAAATCCATCAAGGCGATAAAATTTCTAATGCCATTTATGCCGATGCCGACCAATCGCATGACAAAGCAGAAACGACGATTGATTTCATAAGCATTTTTTATCAAAGGACAAGAATCTATCTCGGCCGGATCTGGACACGAACACTGAACACAAATTTTAAAGCCCAATCCGCGAATCGATTTTTTAAAAAACTTCACGTCGCTATTACACTTTTTGCACTTCAACAGTTCCTGAAGAGCGCCGAAAACCAAAAAGAACTCCAAAATCACATAGCTAAACGTTTGATCGATTCGGACTTCAAACTCTGGACTCTTTTTCAAGATTTTTGCTGCCGAAGTGCTCGCAAACGTTAGATCCGTTTCGATATCGTGTCGATTTGTTCCCTTGAAACCCGCGGATCTTTTTCGTTCATTTCGCGGATGTCCGCTTCTCGAGCCTTTTCTATCCTGCCACGCACATTTCTCTTTCGTAGATCTATCCATTTTGAATGTCGAAACCGAACTGAAAGACGAACCGGACTCACGTTGGAAGGTACACGAGCAGGTAGGAACGAGACAATAGAAATAACGGTCGCACGGGCAGACGGCCGACGCGGCAGCTGTAGCGCTCCGTTGCCTTCTTCCAAGAAATGCTGTACAGTAACCGAAATAATCTGAATTTCGGCATGAAAATTTCAGGGAATATTCGGAAGAGTGTATACTATTCGATAAAGCAAAAAAAAAAAATCGATTTTTTGAAAATTTCACACTGGAAAGCTCCCTTAAAGGTTCAATTATGGATTTTGCCGCAGCGCCTCAGAGCGTGCGCTGAGTTGCTCGTACAACTTCAAAAGCGTTTTTCTCGAAACCACTTTTTTCAAACTGGGAAGACGGATTACTCGAACACCTTTTCATGCATTGATTTGAAATGTTCATAGTAGCTTCACAATTACATTCTCTATGGGAGTACGTGACCGTTTTTTGATTAAATGTAAACTTTTTTTATAAACATTTTACTGCTTTTTTTTGGCAAAAAATCGATTTACTTCTTGCAAAGTGCGCTATTTTTTCCAAACTTGAAAACAAATTCCTACGTAATCCCATAGCTAATAGTATATAAATTATCATTTTTTAAAGTTTTTGTTTCAGGTCTTATACTTTACGAAGAAACCGTTCTGCCGTGAAGCTATTCGTAAAAAATCACATTTTCCTAGATGGGCTCTGTCGCTGCCATTTTGAGTTTGAGACCTTTTCTCGCTTTAAAGTTTTTTTTCGAACCGTCATAAGGAAATTATGAATCAGCGGACATTTCGACGTTTGATGTCACGATCAGTCTGTCGTGCGGTTAGAAACTCATCCGATCACTTTCACCTCGTTGACCAATATATTACTATAGATGTAGGTGCCGCTGCACCCCAGCGTCATCACTTCGACACATTTTCAGGTACGCTTTTTTCAGCGCCTTTGCATTGGCGCTGGACCTCCTGGTATCTAGGCTCCATGGTGATCGCCGTGAGCGTTTGGAGTCTGTACCTCTAGTCACGAAGTAATGGTGAGGAACCCTCACTCCATATCAGCCCCCTGACACTCCGAAGATTTCCTATAGGGAACCTCTCTTCGTTCTATGCGCCGTAGTTAGTTTGCACTCCGCGGCGCTGGCATGCTTCCGCGCTCCTACTCCTTTGCCCGAACCCTCCGCCGGCCGTGAAGGCCATGCCAGGTTAACCGGCTGATGGGTCTGATGCTACATCCTACATTCGTAAAATTCGTAAAAGTTTGTCAATAATTGTCTTGTCTCGCGTGTGCGCGGACAAGACAATTAATTATCAAATCGGAAAGAAGATGGGTAAACATTGTCAAACGTACACTACTGTAACACGATCACTTTTGAAGCCGTGCTTCAAGTAAAATATATTTTTGGTAATATTCGATCCCGTTGTGTACATTTAATCTCCTACCTGTCCTACCTTTATAATAAAATATAGATATAATTGCGGAGAAATAATTTGACAATATTTATTTTATAACAAATAACTAAAAAATAGTCGAACATATACATGTAAATTTATCAAATATGTACAGAATTTCTAGCCTGTTGTATGTATATTTATTCGACTTACCATTAAGACAACAGGCTAAAAATGTTGTACATATTTACTACACTTATATGTATGTGTTCAATTATTGTTTACCTATTTGTTATGAAATAAAATACGCCAAAAGCATGGCGCAAGCGCAGCACGGACGGCGCGGAGTACTGTCAGCGCTACGTAGCGGCTGGCGTCATCGAGAGACTAGCCAGTGAGCTGAGTGCCAGGGGGCTGCTCCATATACAGGGTGCGTCAGAGAAACTTACTTATTTGAAAAAATTCCCGCGTGGAGAGTTGGGCGGGTAGAGGGGCGAGAGGGGGCGCATCTGGAGAGGGAAGTTCCCAAGTTTGTTTCTCCCTCCAGTCAGTTGCCATCATGCTCTGGTCTAGAGAGCAGCGGGCCTTCGCAGTCGAGAGCTTCTTTTCTAACGGTCGCTCACTTGTTGCTACGCAACGTGCCTTCCGCGCTCGCTTTGAAATTCCTCCTCACAGACTCGTTCCTGGCCGTAATTCGATTCTGTCGTGGGTTAACTCATTTCGGGAGTGTGGAAGTGTCGTTAAACCCAGAAATGGACTTCAACGGACCATCAGAACTCCGGAAAATGTCGAAAGAGTGAGGCAGTCAGTTGTGCGTTCTCCCCGGCGTTCGGCTCGCAAGCACGCAGCTGCTATGGGAATTTCTGATACCACTGTTCGACGAATTCTCCATGAAGACCTTCAATTTTATCCCTATAAATTGGCTGTTGTGCAAAAATTAACTGAACGCGATTTTGTTGCCCGTCAAAATGCATGTGAAATGCTGGTTGACAACCTGCCTGCAGACGCGGTCGTTTTTTTCAGTGACGAGGCTCACTTCCACATTTCCGGCTGCGTCAACAAGCAAAACATGCGTTATTGGTGTGGTGTAAATCCACGTGAGCTTCACCAGAAGCCACTTAATTGTGAGCGAGTTACTGTCTGGTGTGCGATGTCGGTAATGGGAATAATTGGTCCTTATTTTTTTGAAGAAAACGAACGCGCAGTTACCGTGAATGGAGCTCGTTACAGGAACATGATCGAGGAATTTTTTCTTCCAAGACTCGAAGAAATGAACGTTAGGAACGTGTGGTTTCAGCAAGATGGAGCCACAGCACACACAGCACGAGACTCAATGAATTTGTTGCGACAACAGTTCCCCGACCGCCTCATCTCTCTCAGAGGCGATCTCCAATGGCCGGCACGCTCTCCAGATTTGACTCCATGCGATTTCTTTTTATGGGGTTATTTTAAATCTCTGGCTTATGTCGATCGACCACGGACCATAGCACACCTCAAGAACAACATTCGCGACGCCGTTGCCAACATACCGATTGATATGCTGCAAAGAGTGGATACGAATTTCAAAAATCGACTTCATCAGTGTATGCGCAATGGGGGTCGCCATTTATCCGATGTCATTTTCAAGACTACATGAAAAAAAATTGGGATATTGTATTCTCAAATAAAAAAAAATTTAAAACAATAATTGAAGTACTTTTGTTTTTATTGACCTTTCAAATAAGTAAGTTTCTCTGGCGCACCCTGTACAAAATGCGGCAGCGATGAGGCGATCCACTAAAGGTGATCCTCAAGGCGATGCGTAAATGAGGCGATCCACTCAAAGGAATAGCCGAAACGGCTTGCTTATGCGCACTATGCATTGTAGCTTTTCTTGTCTTTCTCGAGGAAAATGCGGAATCATACGAAATACGAACGACGCATCAAAGTGAGTTGGTGACAGTAAATTGCTCGTGTAATCTCTCGATTTGTTAGTATAATTCGTAGCGCGGATTTCGTGATATTTCGCTGTGAATAGTGCAAATAAGTCATGTGAAGATTAGTAAGTACAAAATGAAATAAATTAGCAACAAATTAGGTTATAACGTTTGAAGAGAACCACGAGTTTTCTCGGTATTTCGCATGAAAAATAGGGTTTAAGAAAGGCTTGGTTTTTCAGCAATGGCGTGTCGTGTACTTAATAAAACAAAATTCTTTTTTTTTAGATTAAAACTGGCACAGTTATACTGCGTGCCGCAGAGGTTCGACATGCATCGGCAGAATTGCTGCAGTGTCGCCATTTTGTAATATTTTCGGATACAAATGTATAGCAATATACTTAAATATATGCTCAATAAATACCACAAATATTATTTGTTTACCACATTTTCTTCCGCCAAAAAAAAATATCAAAAAATATGCTTCCTGTAAGGCCGTTACAGTGATGTTACCCCTTAAAGGCTTCGTTTTTTAAAATTCGTTGGCCAGAATATTTATAAAAAATGCAGTGATATAATAATAAATGCAGATTCTAAAGTACGATTATTTTAATCTATATTCTTTATTTCAGATAATTTCTGACATTTTCCCGTGATCGTAATTAAAATGATGATGTTCGAGATAAGGCGCCCGAACCTGCCTTACCGACCAAGCATCTGTGCTGTGGCGTCGCACTGGCGGCGCTGTAAGCAAGGTGTGGCGGTATCGTCACACGCAACGAAGCCACGAGGTAACTTACCGACGGAGGAAGTGGTCCAGAGAGGGGCGAGGCAGCGTCAACGGAAGCAACAGTTGGAACCACGGCGTTGGGATCTGTGACGCGTGGTTTCACGTCTAGTCGCTATATAGCTAGGGAAGATATAGAACTTCCGAAAGAGATCTCGAGCAAGATCCCTCGCGAGCGAAAACAAAAAGTGATAACAAAAAGACTGACGTAGTTAAATAAGAGTATTACCAATAAAGATTACGCTTAGTGTTATCCTTACTGTACCGATACTTATTTGGAGGTACGAAACCCCCAAATTTGGTGACCCCGAGTGTGATCCGCGCGGATATAAAAGGGACGCGCGGGAACACGTGCGCGACACGCCAGAAAAAGGCACGCGCGCGAAACCACGCGCTCGCAACAAGCTTGAGTAATAGAAAAAATTAAAAGAAATTAAAAAAAAAACAATAAGAAAAAACCCCTCGTGTGCATGCATCGCGATTCGCGAAGCGGAAATAGTGGCATTGGACTCTGGATAAAGGCCGTGCGCCCTCGAGTGACCACGTGGCCCGCCGAAAAATGACCAGCGACACACAGGCCGCGGCCGACGCTAAGCCAAAGATCCGAGCAAACACACGCAGTGAGGCTACAACAACCCAGGCCGGTGGAACTGAGACAAGTGAATATCAAACCACGTTGAATCCGCAGCCGATGGGAAACCACGGGGATGGGCAAGGCCCACCGTACAACGCCTTTCTGAACAACGATTTCTTCACGTCGATCCGAAAGGTGCAGCTTCCGGCCTTCATGCCGGACCGACCAGACATATGATTTTATGTCGTCGAGTCAGAATTCCAGTCGTCGCGCGTCATCGACGACCAAGCTAGGTACAGCGCAGTCCTGAAAGCTCTGGACGCAAAAACGCTGTCGCAGATCACGGACGTAATGTCTAGCGCTCCAGATCGAGATAAGTATGACCATCTAAAGCAAGCATTGATCTCGCGATTGTCGCAATCAAGAGAGAGGAAAGTTTTCACCCTCCTCAACGAGCTAGTACTCGCCGACAGAAAGCCCTCCCAGCTGTTGAGGGAAATGAGAGATCTCGCAGCTGGCGGCGTAGCGGATGACGTACTATACCCCATGTGGCTAAGTCGCATGCTCTCGCAAGTCCAGCCCATGCTTGTAAAATCGAGCAACGTCGAACTAGACGGCCTAGCGGAAATAGCCGACATAATCGTCGACACGATGGGTTCTCCGCAGGTAATGGCAGTTGGACCGCCAAAACACAATGCAGAGAATGCATGCAAGGCGTGCACACAGTGCTCTCCGCAGAGGTAAAAGAGCTTCGGCACATGTTTACCGAGCTCATGAAGTCATGGCCAAAGGACAATAACAATAGTCACCGGCCAAACCAGCAACGTCGCTCTCGAAGCAGATCGGCGACACCCAATCGGAAGGAAGTGTGCTTTTACCACAGGAGATTCGGCGTACGGTCTACAAAGTGCACCACGCCCTGCCCATGGGTCAACCCGAGTAACTCGGGAAACTAGGGGCGCTGTCCTCAATACAGGCGGTGGGAGACAGCACGAACAATTCCGGAGGCAAAATCCATCTATTTATCTGCGACAAAAAAACAAAAATTAAATTCCTTATTAACACAGGGTCAGCGGTGACTGTACTGCCACGCAACGTATTCGCTGAAAAGATCCCGGAAGGAACACTGAAGCTTTACGCAGCCAACGAGACGGAGATCCGCACGTACGGCACAAAGGTGCTCACGGTCGACATGGGGCTTCGGAGACCATTTCGCTGGCCGTTTATAATAGCAGGCGTCCAATCCGCTATCATCGGAGCTGACTTCATGGCGCATTATGGATTGCTTCCGGACCTACCAAATAAAAAGATGGTCGACATGACGACGTTGCTTACCTGCGAAGGGACTGTTTCGTACACTGAGGTACACAGCGTGTCGACGATCGGCCCGAAGGGTGAGTACAGCGATATCTTGCAATCCTTCGTCGAAATCACAAAACCTACGGTGCCGCCAGTCGCAGAAACATCGAGCACGGTCGAGCACTTCATTGAGACAACGGGACCACCGGTGTTCCAAAGACCCAGACGTCTCGTCGGGTAAAAGCTCCAGGCACTTCAGGATGAAATTGAATACCCCCTGGAAAACCAATGGATACGTTCCTCAAAGAGTTCGAGGGCAAGCCCAATACACCTTCAACCCAAACAATCCGGCGGGTGGAGATTATGTGGTGATTTTTGGGCATTGAATGCCAAAACGATACCGGATCGGTACCCGACAGCCCACAGCCACGACATCTTCCAGCGACTACACGGGAAAAAGATGTTCTCAACGCTCGACCTTACAAGGGCGTATTACCAAATACCAATGGCAAAGGAGGACATTGAAAAAATGGCTATCACGACTCCAATAGGAATGTTCGAGTTCCTGGTGATGCCGTTCGGGCTCCGAAACGCGTCTCAGACGTTCCAGCGTTTCACGGACTCAGTCTTCAAGGGAATCGACTTCGCGGTCGTATATATCGACGACATCCTGGTGGCATCGGACAGCCCGGAACAACATCGCGAGCACCTGAAGGTCGTCTTCGAACGATTGCAGAAACACGGCCTGAAAATAAATGCAAATAAGTGCACTGTGGGAAAACCAGAAGTGACGTTTCTCGGATATATCGTGTACGAAGAAGGTTACCATCCTCCTAAGGAAAGGGTCCAAGCGATCGTCGACTTCCCGAAACCTCAGACAATCATTGACCTCCGAAGATTCCTCGGGCTCGTCAATTATTACCGCAGGTGCGTCCCGGACGCGGCAAAGTATCAGGTGCCTCTGAACGAGTTCCTAAAAGGGGGGAAAAAGAACGATAAGAGACGAATCCAATGGACAGCGGGAGGGGAAAAAGCCCTCGAAAATTGCAAACGAGGAGTGGCGTCAGCCACACTTACCAGGTTCCTGTCAGCGAAGGCGGCGTTATCGCTCACCACGGATGCGTCGGACACGGCCATCGGCGCTACCCTGGAACAACTGGAGGGGGACGAGTGGCAACCAGTCGGATTTTGCTCAAGAAAATTGAACCCGGCACAAACACGATACAGCACGTACAACAGGGAACTGCTGGCTATTTACGAGGCGACGGTCGGCATTTCGTGGTCAAGACCGACCACAAGCCGTTAACCTACGCATTCCGGCCAAAGTCGGAGAAAGTCGCGCACCGACAACTCCGCCAACTAGACTTCATATCGCAGTACACTACGGAGATTATCTATGTTAAAGGTGATGACAACGTAGTAGCGGACGCGCTGTCACGGATCGAAGAGGTCAGCCGTATCGATATGCCAAAAGCCATCGCAGCCAAAGATATTGAGGAAGCCCAGCACGAGGATCCAGAACTTCAGGAAATTCTCCAAAACAGGACATCCTTGGCGCTTCAACGGCTCCGCGTCGAACGAGACGTGCAAGTATACTGCAACGTCGAATCCGGGGTAGTACGTCCGTACATCCCGCGCAGCCTTCGTCGGAAAGCATTCGATTCGGTCCATTCCCTCTCGCATCCAAGCGGCAGAAGCACATGCCAAATACTGCGACAAAAATACGTCTGGCCGGGCATAAAAAAGGACGCGCTGGAGTGGTCTCGGAGATGCGAACCGTGCCAAAGGTCGAAGGTTCACAGGCACAACTGACTGCTACCGAGTCCAATCGACGTCCCCGACGCGCGGTTCAACCACATACACATGAACATTATAGAATTGCCAGTGGTAAACGGGTACCGGTATTGCCTGACTATAATCGATAGATTCACCAGGTGGCCTGAAGCAGTCCCAATGAAGGACGTCACAGCGGAGACCGTCGCAGCAGCCTTCTACCAACAGTGGGTATGCCGATACGGCAGCCCGCTAACCATCACCACAGACCAGGGGAGACAATTTGAGTCACAGCTGTTCTCGTCGCTGGCGCGACTGGTAGGAGCTGAGAGAATCCGTACGACTCCATACCATCCGGCGTCAAATGGTCTGATCGAGAGGTGGCACCGGTCAGTGAAGGCAGCCATGATGTGCAGTAAACAGGATCCCTGGACCGAACTGCTGCCGACCGTCATGCTGGGGCTGAGAACAGCATTCAAGGAGGACCTCGGCGCATCGTGCGCGGAGATGCTCTACGGGACAACACTGCGCGTACCCGGCGAGTTCTTCATAAATATCGATATACCGGCAAACCCGCAGATCTTCGTGGAAAAATTCCGGGAGTACATCCGAGGCATACGTCCGACTCCGACGGCCCACCACAGCAAGGCCCGAGTCTTCATCCTGAAGGACCTTTATCCGTGCTCACACGTGTACGTGAGGGTTGATGCCGTAAAGCCACCACTGGAGCCGCCGTACGCTGGACCGTACAGAGTTATCAAACGACTCGATGATAAGCGGTTCGTAGTTAACGTGGACGGAAACGAGAAGATGATGTCGGTCGAGAGATTGAAACCAGCATACGTCAGCAAGCCGGAGATCGAGAAAGCAGCGCCCGATACAAACGACGAGGTCCAGCCTCATCAGTGGGGATCCACCATGGACAAGCCCGAAAAGACCTACTCCAAAGCGAAGAAAGTATCGTTTTCCATTGACCCTGTTAAGGTCACTGGGGGGCTAGTAGATGTGGCGGTATCGTCACACGCAACGAAGCCACGAGGTAACTTACCGACGGAGGAAGTGGTCCAGAGAGGGGCGAGGCAGCGCCAACGGAAGCAACAGTTGGAACCACGGCGTTGGGATCTGTGACGCGTGTTTCACGTCTAGTCGCTATATAGCTAGGGAAGATATAGAACTTCCGAAAGAGATCTCGAGCAAGATCCCTCGCGAGCGAAAACAAAAAGTGATAACAAAAAGACTGACGTAGTTAAATAAGTGTATTACCAATCAAGATTACGCTGAGTGTTATCCTTACTGTACCGATAGTTATTTGGAGGTACGAAACCCCCAAAAGGGCGCGGTGGTGCTACCATCTGCCGCGGACGTTACACACACGAGCGTCTGTGCTATAACCTTCTAGTTTTTTTACGTTACCAAACCTGTTATTTTGCGTCGGATACACGACGTCCTGCCCAACTGTCTAAATTCAATAAAATGTCTTCATCCTCACGGGCGGGATCACGGAAACAGTTCGATTCCCCCAAACGTGATTTTCCTTCCCGCGCGCACAACAGGTTATGGGCCCAGTGCTGCGAAAAGCCGAGTGAGTCGTGAGAATCGATTTAGCAAAATCGACATACGCGACAATGTTACTTTTCGTTCCATAAAATCGATCCTACGCATTCGTGAAGTAAAAAAAAAGGAACATCGACGGACATGACGTTCATGCACTCTATGCGAATTGCGACACTAAATAAAGACAATTATGACACGTGGCGCATTCAAATGCAAGCGTTGCTTACTCGCAACGAATTGTGGAGTTATGTGTGCGGAATGACACCAAAACCGGGAGTCGGTGTAGCGACCGAAAATCTGCGAAAGTGGGAAACGGACAATGAAAAGGCAAAAGCGGACATTATACTGTCGATGAAACCCTCGGATCTCAAACAAACGAAGGATTGCAGAACATCCAGAGAGCTGTGGCTCAAGCTTCAAAGAATCTACCAATCGTCTGTGTCACGACCTTTGCCCCGGCATTAATGTTACCCCTTTTGATTGTATTATTCTTTATATTACTTTCGCATTCCTAATACTAAGGATCTTTTGTCGCGACAGTATTTACATTCTTCTATACATTAGTCTCCTTCCTCACGACAACATTTAGACGCCATTAAGAATCCGCATGGAAAACACCCATAAACGACGTGCCAATAGAAAGACCCATTACGGGGCCTCATCGAAGTTCCTCGGACGACCTCGGAATTCCCACTAATGACAGGGCCATTAGTATACTCAGGTAATAATCCAACCTACGGCACCCGGGAATCTTCTGGAAGATTCTCACTAACTACCGAGCCCATTAGGACCTATGCGCCGAAGATCCAGGCCCAGTGTCAGAAGGACTGCCCCACTCCTGAAGTTTCCCTCAAGAGAGGGAACTGCGCCAAGGCACCGCCCAACAGCTTTTCCTTTATATAAGGAGGGAACTTCGACATAAAGGGTAGACATTCTTTAAGTACGCGCGTCGAGGGGTGCGTCGGTCAACAGACCAGTTCCATACTTATCTAGTGTTCGAAGCGCCAATCAAACTGTAGCTGTGTGCTATTAAGTAATAAAACTTTGCTTTTACGTTAAACTTTGTCGCGTTTTCTACGTCTCGCGAAATCTAACGAGTTATGACTGCTCTCTCAGGCACTGGCGATCCCCTTGCGACCCAGGTTCCCAAAGAGTCGCATGACAATTTGGCGATCCTGCCAGGATATACGCTAGCGAAATCGAAAGTTTCTTACTACGTATATCTCCGTGACGAACCGCTTCTCAAGTAGAACTGGAAAAAGACTATTAACGAATAACATCGGGAGATCGCTTGACGAAAATACCAAAGCATAGTTTAACGAGTGCTGATAGTAAAGTGAACTTTCTGTTGGAACGAAATAGAAATCCTATGATAGTATATTTCTCAGTAAACGAGCAAACTAACTTGAAACACCACTTCACGCGCAGTTGAAAAGACATTGAAATCTGTCGGAAAGTACAACGTCCAGTAAGCTGGCCGAGGATAAAAGCCGAGTCACGCTTAGCGGAAACCGCGGAAAGAAGACGACTCCTGATTCTAGAGAAAAACCCGCTGCAGCCGATGATACGAATAATTAGCCTACTACTGCTCTCCGTATTAATGGAAGTACCGCATTGGAAACGCCTGCCTATATCGGGATACTCTCTTGATCAGTAACGTAAAAAAAAAGGAAAAAGAGGGGGATATATAGATATGTAGAACGATATCACTTTGTCTCTAATCAGCCAGACGGGGCATATATCGCGGCATAAGGAAATAATTCGAAACAAAAAAATATAACGATAACAAAACAAAGGAAATAGTAAGAAATTCATAAGTAAGGAGTGACGCATGAGTATCTAGTATTATATATTTTCATTCTTTTTGTTTACAATTGATTATTATCAATCATGCCGAATTCTATTGCGGCATGGGACGCGGCCCTAGAGAGAGTTCGCGAAATTGTACAACAAATGATAGATATTATCCGGAAAGCAGACACGATCTGAAAAGGACCAGTGAGCGCGGTTACCACAAAAACATTAAAAAATATAAGCGGCCTTTGTAACGGTCGCAACGTTCTTGATAAAGAACGAATGCAGTACTATCTGCAATACGGATACGTTCCCGTTCCGGTTTCCGTGGTAATAATAAGTCGCGATGACCGACGTTGAAATCCACCAAGCGGACCCCGCTGACCCTTACCAAGTCCAACCCCCCCCCCCCCCACCTACATACGAACAGGTAATGGCAGAAAATAACGTCAGTCAGCTTATCGCACTAAACTACATCGAGGCTGGGATAGGTCCCGCACAAACAGCTGGCCTCCTCGATAGGGAAAATACGTCAAACGAGATATCGGTCATGGCAATAGGGACCGTTATGACAAGAACAGGGTTACCGCCGCATAGGGAAAACCACCCGGCGTGGATGGTCTGGCATGAGCCTCAAGCTCTCCGACGACATATAACAGCAAGGCAACATACGTCGGATACTATCAAGGAAGAATAGGGCTGACGACGGGAACCACCGACCCATTGATCGACCAGATCACCCAACAAATGGTCAACTCCCTTACGGCGAACAACAGACCTCCACCGGTCCAACCGTACGACGGAGCGATACCACGAAGGCCAGACCGATCACTTATCCGCCAATCCAACCTAAATCCACCCAAACCCAGGCACAGCCGGGGAGGACCTGCTAAGACAAGAGAGGCAGGCACTTTTCCAGGATTTGCAAAACATGGAACAACCAACAGCACCGATGCAGGAACCAGCAAATAGACCGCCCTCGATCCTGAGCTACAACGACACGGAGTTTAAGGCAATGGTAGATAAAGCTGTTCGCCGAAGCATGGAACATCAATTATCACTAATGAGGCAGTCGCCCGCGGCACTCGGGGAACTAAGATCGAACTCACTCCTAGTCCCAACTCAACAAAATATGCCCGGGCAAACAAGCCAAATACCTCTGCAAAGGGAAATACGGGAAGAAATGGACCGCCCAAACTCTTACCAAGGGAGACCACAACCGCTGAATCCGAACGGATATTACCCAGGAGAATATCGAGGTACGGGCTTCATAGGAACGGAGTTAGGACAAAAGGTCACCGACGCTATTAAACTTATCCCAAATATCATCACAGGGCAAAACACAGAAAATTATAAACTTTGAACAGAGCGTACATCCCTCGGATACAAATATTGTAAGCCGTGGGAACGACAATTCTTTTTCTACTTGTAACAATGACAAAAAATAGGAGGACCCCTCGCGATACGCAAGGAATTCGCAAGCGCACGAAATATTCAGGAACTCCTCCACGCCGTAAAAAAAAATTCAACTCGCTGGAGCGCGTAGCTCAGTCTCCCCAGATAGACAAACGTCCTGTGAAAAATTGAATAACACAATTACCACAGCAACTTGGCAGTACAATTGAGCATAGAAGAACGCAAATATTTTAAAGGTTGCTTCCGCATTAAGTTGCAAACTAACGACACGTTCAGAAACTTAGCAGCGAAAGAGCTGAACGTCGTGCTGATTGTTGCTCGGCTGAATATACGTAAGAGTTAACGTTACAGATACGGCAACAGAACAGCACACCGTGCCGTTCAGTGTGCAAAATATTATAGTCGAGTGTAACGTCACAAATGCAGCAACAGGGCAGCATACCGTGCCGTTCTGTTGGCGGCAGAATTGAGGCACGCAACAACAGCACCGGAACAGCACATCGGTGTTATACTATAGCGAAATTTGGATGCGTCAACTCAGTTTGCTGTGACGCTCTTTTGGCGGCGCAAACGCAGCACGTTGTTGCGGCTTATCGGCAGCAATTCAGCGTACTGCCTTACCGGCAAATGGACGGCGTAAACGCGTCACACTGTTACATTATTTATCTACAGCCAAGGCCCATGCGAAGTCTACAGTTTTGAAGTTGAATTACGCCATGGGACTGCGAATCGCAATTCATCAACCTGCAGAGGGAGTAACAAATTAATCAAATTTAATATAATAGTACATTTCTATTTTTTGTTCTGCAACATGATATAACCCGAGTGAAAGATCGTGCCTCGTGAAGTTTACGATGAATATTGGGCATGCAGAACAAAGACCAGAGTTCTGCGGAGTCCACAGGCACCTTTTAATCTCCGGTGGTCTGTCTGCTCCGCAAAAATCCTGATACTTTAAACCGCACACCCATGCATTCGGGGACCTCCTTTTTTGAGTGGAATCCGAACCACTTTCACTCATATGATGCACTCTTCACATTAACGCACATAATCCAATACATCTCTATTTCATAAAGATCTAGCTCTAGCTGTATGGCTGATGCAGCGCGACTCCAAGGATGCCTTCGCCATATAATTTAATCCAATATAACAGAAAAAGCCGTTTTTTTGCACATTTACATATCTCAGACACCTGAAGTTATGAAAGAAAAATGTCTACACATAACAGTTCTAGTTTTGTGTTAGTTTTCGAGCGGAATATTTGAAATAATTTTTACGTTCCGGTAACGCTGTTTTTTTTTTACCAAAAAAGGGGGAAATTATTTTTTTATTAAAAGGCAGCCGTTTTTTTGGCTGAAAAAATTACAATCTTCCAGTATGTCTGACGGCATCGCAAAAAAATCGCCATAGTGGCGCGAAGCGAGGTTCCGATATACAAAAATGAATTTGTGTGGTTTCATATTTTTACCTTAGAACCTCGATCCGTGCTACTCTGGCGATTTCTTCGCGATATCGTCAGACATACTGGAAGACACTGTAACTTCTTCAGACAACAAAATGGCCGTTTCTCAATAAAAAAATTATGTCCGCCTTTTCTTGTAAAAAAATCAGTGTTACCGGAACATAAAAATGATTTCAAGTCGTCCGCTTGAAAGCCAACACAAAACTACAACTTTTATTTTTAGACATTTTTTTCAGTTACTTCTAATTTCCGAGATATATTCATTTGAAAAAAAACGGCATGTTCTAAAATGTGGAATTAAAAAATCTGAAAAAATTCACATAGAATGCCTTTTAGTAGTACATTGATATAACCAATTATGGGGCAGATCCGAGATGGTCGAAAAAAGTGGCTGAATTGACGGTGAATCCCTCATAGGTTAATCAAAATTTAATTCTAATACCATCGATTACCGTGTCATTCCCGTCGTTCACTACCGTGAAAGAAACAGAAAAACAAAGTATATGAAGTTTTTTATAATGATTTCATACAAAGTTGGAAAAAAATATAGTTTGAACACAAATAAAATGAAAAATTGGAAATATGCAAAAAAAATATATAACGCGTTATATCGGTAATAAGGAATATTCACTGCCTATTCGGCGAGCTCGATGTTCCGCTGCTAGGCGGGGACGACCGTTCCCTTCGGATAGGGTTATTTTGTCTACCTCGATCGCGACGTTCCGCAATTTCGTCGACAATTTCAGTATCATCCGAGTCGTTAGCTTCGAGGTTATTTCTTGAAGTGGAAGTCCCACGAACTACGTTGCGCCGATGCTCATTATCCGATTGACCGTGCCTACGATTCCTGTTCGCATTTTTCACACGAGTCAAGCTGTTACGATGCCGCTGCTTAGAGCTCCTGGGAGCATTCACCATCCCATCCGTGAACTCTGACCAGCTTGGTTTGTCGAAGGTACGATTCCTCGCAACAGACGCTTTTTATGAAAAATATTTACAAGATGGTCGAAAAGGATATCTACGAAACGGAAGACAGCAAGAAAATCTATAATAGTTTTCTACACACCATAAAGCGCTTTTGCGAATCTTGTTTTTCTCAAGGCTATTTAATTTGGTTTGCGACCATGCCACGTTAGACCTGGTGATACCGAGTCCTTCATCGCGTTCTTTAGTACCTCGTTAGCCGCTTCTGTCAAGTTGTGGCCACCCAGCGAACCCAAGTAACTTACCTGAGGAATGAGAAAAATGGATGGCACAGATATAGTTAGAAATAACAATAAAACTAAAGAGATCGTCGAACGAAAGCACATATTTTTTCAACTTACAATGCTCCGATATTCTTTTTCCGGGATATTCTCGAAAGCCATCACTTCTTCCAGACTTGATAACGGCAACGAGTTCGGCTTGCTAGGGAAATCCGGCGACAACTCCCGTTCGTATAATCGTCGAAGCTTGCTACACAATGGAATAAAAAACATCAAAAATAAACCTGTGACTCTACATGATTACATTCCTCATGCAGTTATGAGGGGAAGATAATATTTTAACAATGTTACTCACCGTATTTCTTTTTCTAATGTATCTCGAAGTAACCTGGAAAAGAAAAATGAGAACAGCGATAAACGTCATTTTCATAACGAAATGCGTATCAGAGTGGTAATTTATCAAAGGGCAAACTTACTGAATCTCGTTATTCACGCGATTCACGGATGCCTGTGATGCGTAAGCAAACTGTTGATTATAATGTGGCCACTGTTGAGCTGGGTTGTGCCACTGCCGTTCATTAGGACCCAATTGCCTTTGATGCTGTCCTCCGTCTCCATGCGCTTGTCCTCTAAACGTACTCCAAGTGTCATTAGCGTCTTGGGGTCTCGCGGAAACCGGAAAATTGCTCGCAACGGAAGATGGTCGTATCGTGTCGGTTGTCATACAATTCTGACTTGGTCGTGTTTGATTGTCTTGCGGTGGAAAAATGTGTCGCGATTGTGTTTCGTCGCGTTGCACGGATGTACAGCTACCGTGTCGTGAAGTTTCGTTTTGTTGTAGTGGCGTGCTGCTCGATCGTGGTACCGTGTTGTCTTGCAGTGGGAAAATGGGTCGCGTTTGGATTTGGTCGCGTTGCACGGATGTACAGTCACCGTGCCGTGAATTTTCGGTTTGTTGTAGTGGCGTGCTACTCGATCGTGGTACCGCGTTGTCCTGCAGTTGTAAAATGTGTCGCGTTTGTGTTTCGTCACGTTGCACGGACGTATAGTCTCCGTGTCGTAAGATTGCGTCTTCTTGCAGTGGCGTTTCTTGGTACTGAGATTGGGAACGATTCGTTTGAAACATCGCAGGCGCCAGATTCTGCAAACAGCGGAGAAATGCCTTAACCGACATTCTTATTCAATGAATGGGCGACCGTATCCAAATTAAAAATTAAAAATTATTGAGTAATCAACTCACGATACGATAAACGTTCGCTGTATATTAGAGTGATTCAAAATAAATCGATTTCTTTTCTCGGAGCTCCATCGGAAATCATTAATATACCAAAAAAAGTAATTTTCCCAAAATTTGGGATTTAAAGAAATTTAGATAGTGCTCAAGTGGCTTTTCGATATTTTTTTGTATGTTTTCTTGAAAATAAGGACGTGACATTTTTTTTGCTCTCATAACAAAATAAGTTTTATTTTAACTTCGTTACTCTCAAATACACATTTCAGAGTTTTCAAAAAAAACTTTAAGCTGCCTCAAGTATTTTATTTGCTATTAATTTCTTTTTAATTTTCAGCTAAAAATCCTAAAATTAAGATCTTAGCTATAGGTGTTTCTTTTTTTGGTCTCATAGCAAAATGTATTAGTGCTCCATGAAATCACGAACCTGCTATGGTTCATAGGGGTGTAAAAGAAACGTTGCGCCTGTAATCGTAAAGAATCTGCAATTTGCGATTTTAGGCTCAATGTTATTTCTTACACCTTTAAACTACGACAGATTTATCATGATTTCATGAAACATTAACACTTTCTGCTATGAGAGCAGAAAAAAACAACATTGATAACTAAGCTATTAATTTTAGGATTACTAGCTGAAAAAAATTGAATAGTGAATAAATTACTGGATGCAGCTTAACGTATAATGAAAGTTTAGACGCTCAAAATAATGCTATTTTTCGGAATTTTTTTAGAGGTCGCTAATATGAATATTAAGATGGTCCTTATTTCAGACTGACGATTTTTTTTGTCAGACGCCTCTCAAATTGACTCCGAATAATTTAAAAGCAATACCTCAATTTTTTCGGATTTTTATCTAGACTCAAACCCCTTCCACTATGAGGGTGGATTTTCCCCATTGAAATACACGTGTTTCGGCCATATTCTCAGGATTTACTTTATTCTAGGAGTAATCTGCCACAGGTTAGAGGTGTAAAAAAACATTAAGCCTAAAATCGCAACTTTTAGGTTCTTTACGATTACAGGCGCAACGTTTTTGCACACCCCTAAACCGTAGCAAATTCTTGATTTCATGGAACACTAACCCTTTCTGCTATGAGATCGAAAAAAAAAAATAACACCTATAGTTAGCTCTTAATTTCAGGATTTTCAGCTGAAAATAAAAAAAAAATTTAATAGCAAATATATTAATTGAGGCAGCCTAAAGTTTTTTTCAAAGATCTTACATTTGTATTTCAGAGTAAAGAAGTTAAAAAAAAATTATCTTGTTATGAGAGCAAAAAAAAATTTCACGTCCTGATTTTCAAGAAAAAATACAAAAAAATATTGAAAAATTATTTGAGCACTATCGAGACATTTTTTTATTCTAAATTTTGGGAAAATTACCTTTTTTGCTATATTAATGATTTCCGATGGAGCTCCGAGAAAAAAATATCGATTTATTTTTAATCACCCTACTGTATATACAACGGTGCGTTTATCGGTCGATGATTACAGGATAATATTCACAATTCTTAACCAACTCACGCTCAATCCTTAATCATTTTTATTAAATGTTGGGAGGCCATCGTATGGTACCTCATCAAGATTTTGCAACGTGTGACGAATTTTCGCTACGCCCTCGTTTAATCGGTTTGAATCAGCGATGTTGTCTTCTCCCGGCCTCCTACATAAGCTGGTACTATTATCTTCTGACGAAGTGGTTGTAAAAGTGGGAACGTAGTCTAACAGAGGAGGAGGTGGACGAGCATTTCGCTTGGGGCGTGATTCTTCCATTCTGCATATAAAAAATAAACAAGCGAGAATATCTACTTACGGATATAAGGATGTTCAGTCGTCTATTTTGTAATAATTGTACCGTAAGCGGCCGTGGAGCGTACACTCAAAACTGTGTACTAAATTCATTTTAATAAATAACTACTCGCCGTTATTATTTATTGAGACACTAGTGGTTTCGATGTGCAAGATGAAGATAAATTCAGTAAAAACTTCCCGCCAAAAGAAAATATAAACAAACGAGATCATTTTGGATGTAATCAATTAATTGGTAGCAATAGTTCTCAACAGTAAAAAAAAAATGTTTAGCCAAATATGAGTTGCCAACGCGAAACGTGAAATTTTTCACGAATTCGAAAATAATGACAGATGCGACATAAACTGGCATTCTATCAATAAATTATTGGCGATATTTCGCGCGAATAATAAAATAAACAACAGATATCTTTCGGTCAAATTTCGATTGCCTATTGCGGATATTTCTCGACAGTAAAAGAAAAAAATCCGTCGGTCAAAAATGGAATTGCTCGCACTAAACGCGAATTCATTCACGAAAAGTAAATACTGACAGCCGCGAGATATCGACCAGGTTTCCCTCTAAACATTTTTCGGGATGTTTCTTTCGAATAAAAGGAGAAATATATATTTTGGTCAAACATGAATTGCCGACATTGAACGCAACTTTATTCATGAATAGAAAATAATGATAGACGCGTCATGATTCGAGTTTTAATAAGAAAATTACTCGCAATATTTCTTACTAATAAAAAAAATATATATATAGGGGGGACCCAGGCAAAGCGAAACGCGTCAATGAAAAAAGCGAAATTTTTTAGTTTTCAAAGAAAAACTTAAAAATGTATTCGTTTCTCTGAGGATATATGTTAAGGGAGCTTTCCAGTGTGAAATTTTCAAAAAATCGATTTTTTTTTTTTTGCTTTATCGAATAGTATACACTCTTCCGAATATTCCCTGAAATTTTCATGCCGAAATTCAGATTATTTCGGTTACTGTACAGCATTTCTTGGAAGAAGGCAACGGAGCGCTACAGCTACAGCGAAACTTTGAACGCGTTTTTCTCGAAACAGCATTTTTCAAAACGGTGTCCAACTTGGAGGGCAGAGTTTTAAAGCTATCGAGTTGAATTTTTTACACAATATTCTTAACGTCATTGTTTATCGTGCTATGGAAGCTTTTTTTTTTTTTGACATCTTCCTATTTTTTTGTAAAAAAAACTGCCAAAAAAAATGCTAAAATCGATACTTTTTGTTCAAACCGGCGCCATTTTTGCAAAAAAAAAAAAAGCCTCCATAGCACGAAAGCCAATTATATACCGATCAATAATCTTTTTGTGTTTTTTGTTTCAGATCAAAATTGTGACCTCCAACGTGGACACCACATCCAAGTGCATTTTCTGCAACAATTGTTTCATCATTTTTATAGATATTAATTAATAAATAAATCGATCTTTAAAAAATTGTTTTGTATTCTTCAATACCCAATTAATATACAAAAAAAAACCAGACCGATTAGATTATTTTTTCTTTAAAAAAAAAAACGCGAAAAACAGCGATTTTTCGGGCTGTCACACTGGAAAGCTTCCTTAACAATGCCGTATTTGCTGAAAGGCGATTAATTTTTGGTAAATATTTACAAGTGCGGCTTTTCCGAAAAACGCCGAAAGAAATTAGTGAAAATCGACTACTAACTTTGAAAATTCGCTGAAAATCGAGAAATCATGCAATCATGTCCCAAGTAGCATTTTAAAGGTTAACTGAATACGAAAAGAATGAGTGCAGGTAGAAGTCGCTATCTTCTCAGAAAAAAATAATTACTGTCATGTGAGTAGAAGTATAATTTTATATAGTCACACGCCGGACATTTCATTCCCTCCCTGCGCCGACTCCGTCTCTCTCACTCACACATCAGTCTTTCTCTCTTTTTCTATTCCTCCATTCTTCTGTCCGATTTAACAACGCGACTCAAACGCCTATCCGTTGTCGCATAACGACTATTCGCTTAAAAAAAAAATTCTGCGCTTTTCGGAAAAGCTGTACTTCTAAATATTTACCAAAAATTAGTCGCGTATCAGTGAATACGGCATTGTTAACATATATTCTCAGTCAAACGATTGAATTTTTCAGTTTTTCAGTGAAAAAAAATATCACTTTTTTCGGGAGCGCGTTCCGGTTTGCCCGGGTCTTCCCTATATATGTTTGAGTCGAATATGAATTGCCTGCGTGAGACGTGAATGTTTTTCACGAAAAGAAAAAAATGACAACCACGAGATCAATCAGTATTCAATCAAAAAAATTTTCGCGACATGTCTCAACAATAAAGGAAAAACATCCGTCGGTCGAAAATGAATAGCCTACATAAAAGGTGAATTTATTGAGGAATAGCAAATAATGACAAACGCGAGATCAATCGATATTTAATCGATGAATCATTCTCAATATTTCTCGAGAATAAAAGAAAAGAATCTGTCGGTCAAAAATGGAATCGCCTACACTAAGCACGAAAAAAGTAAATAATGACAAACGGGGCATAAATCGGCTTTTAAGGCAGGATACCACCTTGAAAATTTGAAAAAAAGGGGTTTTGGGCTTAACATATTCTTTTTAATTTGTAAATTTGAAAATAATTCTTTGAAACGGTGACTGAAACCTTTTTCTAATGTTATTAGTTATTTTATTTCGTTAATCGTTATTATTATAACGATTATGAGTAAGCGCTCTCGGCGCATTTTTTTGGGCGACGCGATTTTCTTGAAACGATGTTTTTAAAATCTGGGTGTCAAAGTACTCATCCAAGTTTCATCAGATTGACCTGAAAATTTGCATAATTCTTCTCCATAGTATAATCTAAGGATGTACGTAGGATTTTTTCGGTAGAGTTATTTTATTTTTGGTGCACAGTTTAAGCAACTTTGTTTACCCTGGAAAATTCACTTTTTTTAATGACCGCCGTTTTTTTTTTAATCGAAATTTTGAAACAGCCCTATGTACAGACATGAAATATATTGCTCTTAATAAAAAGACATTTTTATTTTTCTTCTAGGAGCCACCTGCAAGGAGATTTTCGACACGCAGGCCGAGAGTGCTCCTCAAAAGCCTCATATACTTTGGCGCCACTTACAAGAATGCCTTAAGCCGACTTTGCCTCTGCCCATTTTTTTGTGAAAAAAAAAATTAATTCAAAACTTTCAAAAAATTGCAGCCAAAAGTGGTATCCTGCCGTAATACAAACAAAAATCGTTAGGTACGGTAGAATAATTCTCGCTTGCCTTCCTGATGATGTCGTTGTGCTCTTTTAATTATTCGAACCCCTCCAGTATTCGATGATGAGACGGCTGCGATTTGAACCCTGCTTGGGTTATCTTCGTTACTTTATAATTCTCTATTACCGCAAAGCGATTCGCTGTTCCGCGAATCATTGCGATACTATCGATGACTAAGCAAATTTTTGCTGCGTTAACCCTTTGAGGGACAAATTGTTCAACGGAACAAATTTACAAAATCATAGAAAACCTACAAGTTTTCGCGGTAGCTGATTATAGTTCTGAAGTCAGAATTACGAAATTGAAAATAAAAAATCATAATCTTAAAGAAAATTTCAAAAATTATTTTCCAAAAAACTAAAGTACGAACAATTCTGAAAAAATTACATATAATCAAACTGTGCATGAAAAATACGTATAAAAAATTTCGGAGCCTCAGCTGTCTCCCTTTCCAAAAAAAACCAAATGTTTTCACGTTCATTGTTTATAAAAACATGTACATAAATGAATAATTGCAATTTTGAATGAAATTTTAAAGACTTAGATACCCAAGAGTCTAAAAAGTGTTTACATACATATAAAAAGTGCAAAACATGTTAGAAAAGCGAAAAAACTGAGAAAAAACAGGTGGGACGCTGCCTCTCCAAGGATTAAACAGCTAAGAAAGAGGGAGGGCAAACCGCACTCGTCGTGTACTTTCGTGCAAACAGAAAACGCGAGATATGAAAAA